>OX465097.1:48585575-49185575 GCA_949987625.1 Chalcis sispes | reverse complement strand
ACTTTTAATCTAATATTTTTAGCAGGGATCTGCATATCCTATTAAATCTCTATTTTCTTTAACATATTTCAAACCAGAATGTTTTATCCCCTTTAGATACTTCAAAATATGTTTTCCATATTTTTAGTGCGTTTTATTAAAATTTATTAAATTGACTGATGCAACAAACAGCTTAAGATTACGAGTATTTGAGCAAGTTAATATTGACAAATAAAGAAAATTACCTATCAACTGCTGATAAGGATACTGATATAAACAATTTTCTTCTTTTTTAAGTGTTAAATTTACCTCCATAAGTGTACTGATTGGGTTACAATCCTTCATATAGAATTTATTTGACAAGTGATCTTAAAATTGTTCTTGCTCTACAAAAAGTTTACTATTTTCTTTTTTAATTCTCATACCTGAACATTGTCTGATCTCCCCCAAGTCTTTCAATTAAAATTTTGACTTTAATTGAATCTTAAGGCTTTCAGTTTCCTCTTTACAATCAGAAAAAATAACGAAATTATCTACAAATAAAGCTATAAATATTCTACTTTTATTGTTTTTCTTAGTAAACAAACAAGGTTCATATACTGATCTTTTGTAACCTAAGCCTTGGAAGCAGTTATCCACACGCTTATACCATACTCTAGCAGACTGTTTTAGACCACAAATAGCCCTTTTTAACTTGAAGACTTTATTTTTTGTGTCAGGACATGTAAAACTTTCCATTCAAAAATGCTGTGGCGACATCAAGGTGATTTATATCAAAGTTATATTTAACACTCAGAACAAACAGAAGTTTTAACGTTGACTAACGAAACACCGACAAAAAAGTTTCTTTATAGTCTATTTCATCTTTTTATGTAAAACCTTTCGTAACTTAACGAGGATAATATCTCACTGTCCGATAACTATTTAGTTTTTTCTTATAAACCCATTTGCACTTAGTCACTATAGCTTGATCTGGTTCGTCATCTTCTTTCGTTGCTTTGTTTTATTCTTGCGATTCTGATCCATTTAACGCCTTTTTCCGTTATCTGGTTTCCATAAAAGTTGAGATCTGCTTCAATACATCCATTTCCAAAACCATATCTCAGGTTTTTTCCTGTTTCTTTCGTTCCTCTTTGGTTCAGTATTCTGAGTAATCTTCACGTCTTCTTGGGGTGTACTGTCATGAGATTCATATGAAGTACTGTTAGCATTTGTATCCTCTTCTACATAAGTACTGCCATCTTCACTCATCACTTTACTAGTAGAATTCTCAAAGTCACGGTTATTAGATTTACCAAGCTGCTCTAGCGGGCTAATAATTCTTGATGTTCATTGATTAATGCTTGTATCATTTTTGAATTACGAGGTGTGTTAAAAAAAATAACCGGAATTTTCGTTTTTTGAAAAAAATATTTTTTTATTCGTCTACATTAATGTTATCGTCTTCAAAGTAGTCTCCATTAGATATTATGCACTTGTGCCAGCACTTCTTCCAATCCTCGAAACACTTCTGAAACTCGATCTTTCGGATAGCCTTTAGCTCTTTCAGCGATGCGCTTTTAATGTCATCTATGCTTGTAAAATGACGACCCTTGAAGGTTCTCTTTATTATTGGAAATAGAAAACAGTCACACGGAGCCATGCTGGCCAATATGGAGGCTGGGGCATCATTACAGTATTGTTTTTGGCCAAAAATTCACTAACAAGCAATGAAGTGTGAGCAGGTGCATTATCGTGGTGCAAAAGCTATGAATTGTTTTGCCACAAATCCGGGCGTTTTTTTCGGATTGCTTCACGCAAACGGCGTTGAACTTGTAGGTAGTACTTCTTATTGACCGCTTGACCTCGTGGCAAGAATTCATGATGCACTATGCCATTAAAATCGAAGAACACAGTGAGCATAACCTTCACGTTCGATCGCACTTGTCAAGCCTTTTTCGGTCTTCGCGGTCCAGAATGCCTTCACTGGGACGATCGAGCCTAAGTTTCGACGATATATCTTGTGACGTGGTGTTTTTGCACCAGTCACATGAGGAGGCCAAAGCATAGCTTATGCGCCTCCTCGTAGCTGAAATATCCCCCCTTTTACAATCTTGGCAGCCTCGTAGGACTGCCACGCGTGATCCTAACTAACAGCCACGCAGGGCTGTACATACGTTACCTTCACCAGGTACATGGGCTTCAAGCTCAAGTAAAGGCTCCAGCAAGGAGCCAGTCTCAGAAGCCCATGAATAAGTCGTGGTAGTGCTCGCACACACTGCAGCAGGTTCCATTTCCATGCTCCTTCCTGTCCTTGTAGTGATCCCCGTACCTGCAACCTCCCAGACGGTAATTAAATAAAGAAGAAAATAATAATAGCAGCTGCACCTTGGAAGGAAGTACAAGCTGCCACACAACATCGAAGGAAAGTGGAAGAGGAGGTTAGAAGGCAGGCAAAACATAGAAGCACAGCATTTGAGTGCAAGTAAATAAGCACCTGGAGGTGTCTGATAGTGTTGCCTCGCTGCCGCTGCAAGCAGGCTATAGCTGTCACCGACACCGCTGCTTCGCTTTCTCAACCGCTCTTCTTCTGAGCCGCAGTTGTTGACCCGCAGTACGGCCGCACCTGAAACAGAAAGAAGATAGACAAATTAGTCGACGCCTACCAGCTATGGAACGCGTCGACTTACCTTAATCCTCCGTACATATGAGGTAGATTCTCGCCGCTCCAGGGAATACACAACAACAACACTGGCACTCGCGAGCGGATAACCTCAACGCGCGCTGCTGGCGAGCAGTAATATCAACTGCCGCCAGCGCTGAGCGCGCGCGGCGGCTGCGTTGCGTAACGTACTTACACGTACGTTGCGCCGGCGCAGAACGATCATCAAAAAGCCGCGCTCGCGAAAGTGCCACGCAATAAGCTTCTCGTTCACTCTGTTCGGGTCCGTGGTAGCGAAAAGTCACGATTAGCGAGCAGTCGACACTCCGTTCGGGTCAATCGAAGCCGGCAGTCGCTAACGAATAAACTTTTGCAAAACTAGCGAGCAAGCGTCCGTATAATATCCGTGAGCGTGTTGGAGTATCTGGTGAGTGCCAAGGTGCAGTAGAAGCTGCCAGGAGGCACAGCTTCCTCGAATCGTCCCCGTACCCTTCCCGGCTGCGTGTGTGCGACCGCGTCGCGTGTTACGCGCCATTTTCGGCCGTTGTGTATGCTGTACGCCCGCGACCGCTCTAATCGTGAGTTAGCCGCGCAAAGTATTTGTTGCGCAAGAAACCGCGCTACACGATTGTAGCTGGCGCCCTGGGCTCGCGTGAAAACGCGATAAATTACTGTATTCTGTAATTTAGTTTAAATAAACGTATTTGTTCGTGTGCTCATTGTAAATCAGTCGTTTAACTTGCACTAGCAAGCAACCCGCTTCCCCCCCTTTACATTTGTACGCCACCCTGATCCCCAGTGGCGTTACAATCTGTAAACCCATGTTTTTTCACCTGTTACAACACGTTTCAGCAATTCTGCATCGTTCTTGACTTCATTTAGTGACTCCTGAGCAACTTTCATTTGCCGCTGATTTTGTTCAAAATTCAACAATTTTGGAACAAATTCTGCTGCCACGCATTTCATACCCAAAACATTCGAAATAATTTCATGGCATGAGCCAATCGATATGCCAACATCATCAGCGACTTCTCTGATTGTGATTCGGCAATCGTTTAAAACCATTTCTTTCACTTTTTCACTTTTTCATCGGTTGTTGATGTGCTGGGACGTCCGGGGCGTTCGTCATCTTTAACGTCTTTACGGCCAGCTTGGAAACGCTTATACCACTCGTAAACCTTTGTTTTACTCATAGAGGGCTGACCATAGGCCTTTGTTAACATTTGACACACTTTGTCACACTTTATTTCATTTTTTACGCAATATTTAATACAAATTCTTTGATCTATTTTTTTTAACAAACGAAAATCGTCGAGCTCATAAAAACACGTCTAACCTTAATAGTTGCCACTGACAAAGTAAAAAATGAATACAGCTAAAAATTGTATTATACTTCAGGGGTATGTGTAGCAACATAATGAAAAAAAATTTTGACAATCGGACTTTCCAAACCCGCGAAATTTAGAAATTCCCGTTATTTTTTGAACACACCTCATGTCATTTGGTTCCATGATAGTAACGTATCTGCTGGTTATAACTTTATTTAATACAGAGTTATATAGACGATAGCCATTCACATTATCAGCATACCCCACTAGATAATGTTTCACCGCCTTTTTGTCCCATCTTAAGCGTTTTTCCTTGAGTATATGGGCCATTACTGCACTACCAAAGATCCGTATATGACTAACATCTGGTATTTGGCCGTTTCAAAGTGCATATGGAGTTTTCTGGTACAATCCTGAAGCTAAAGATTTGCTTAAGTACACAGCTGTATGAATTGTTTTTGCCCAGAACTTATCTTGCTTGGCATCGTAGAAAAGACATCTTCCTCTTTCATCTTACTCTTTCTACAACAGTTTGGTTAAACCTTTCACACATTCTATTCTGTTCCAGACTATGAATTTGTTTTCTGTTAAATTATGCCACATTGCTTCAAGTGATTTTTCATTTCATTTAAGCAAAATTTTGTCCCATTATCTGCCCTTAAAATCTTAATGCTGGTAGACATCTGTTTTCCAACCATAACCCTGAATTCTTTAAAGCAAAAGAAAACTTCATTTTTGGTCTTCAAAAAATAAACGAATGACATACTGTACAGTTGTATTCACTGCTTTTGGCTGTGTTATATGTTAAATCTTCTACAGCAACATTTTTAATGATGTCCATAGCTCTGCTGTTAATATGACCAAGTCTTCTATGCCAAATTCTATCTGAGGTCGTTGTAGCTGAAGCTGCTAACAAACATGCTGACCTTGTGTTAAGTCCATACATTCCGTTCACCAACTCTGCTATGCCAATCAATTTTTACTGTTGATTTCTAATATAACTATGTTCTTTATAAAAACTTACTTGGTTACCATTCCCTATCAGCCAGTTGATTGACAACAAGTTAGTAGTGAGATCTGGAACATATAACAGATCTTTAACAATAATTTTATAACTTGAGATGTCAAAAGTAGTCATAATCTCTGTATTTTTTGTGTACAACACTGGTATAGCCTTCTTATTATCAACCACAATCTCTTTTGTTGTTAGGTTATGCGACGCGTTTTTCATATTTTCATGATTGACCGGCATGCCAGTACTGGCTCCTGCATCAATGTATTACTCATATTCACTGAAACTGCCATTTAAAAAAACTGCACTAAACACGTTATCTGGTTTTTCCTTTATTTGGAGACATTGATTTTTATAATGGCCGATATGTTTACACTTGTAACATTTTATGACTTCGACAGGACGACTTGACGTTTCTACGATTTTACCAGTCTTTTTATATTTCTTCCGTTGCCAACCTTAAGGTGTCAAAAATGCACTCTCTGGCTTGATGCTGCCAATATTTTCACTCATATTCATCAGTTTTGTTTCTATTATGTCAGCTGAAATAGTTATACCTGAGTACTCAATTGCCATTATCGTTAGTGGAAACTTCAGGAAGACCCGTCAAAAATAATGATCCGACTAATCCCTGTTTCCTCTCAATTTATGCGCAGTATCAATGATCTAAGTTGTATTAGCAGTCATTGACTCACTGATTTGCCGGTGGATACAAATCAAACTTCGCAACAAACTAATTTGACGGGTAAAACTGGAATCATCAAATAGTGATTTTAGTTTCTTCCATACACCCTGAACTGTAGTCTCACACATAATGTACACATACAAAGATGAATCGATGATCACTAATTTCGTCTTCGTCTTTTGATTTTCAACGCTGATTGCTGCATCGCCGCCATCATCATCTTTTTTCTGGTCGATATCGACGTCTTCCTAAATCTAGGAGTTTTGAGTCGCGAATGCCCACTAATCGTAATCTTTACAACCTTTAAGCTTTGGAATATTTACAATACATCTTGAGGCAAGTTCACTGACTAAACCAATTACTTTTTCTATGAAAACGCAGATCTGGGCCTATAACCTATTAAAACGCGCGGTCGCTGATGATAGACTAACTTTATTTCAATAAGAATAATGACAGCTGAATCCATTAATAACTATGTATCGCTAGGATACACAAATTAAGACTATTAGTTATTCCGATACTACCAACAACATTAGTTTATTTAATAATATTATTTTCAAATATTTTATTGTCTATGTACAAAGCTAGTTAAGTTACTCCCCAAACGTAATGTTCAAAAGATATTTATTTAAAAATTGAATTCAAACATTTACAATTCAAAAGTAGAAGTAATAATTCTTTTTTTTAAATATTAAAGAGAATTTATCAGCCTTTAAGTTAATCAGACATTGTAATCGACTGATGGGCTAATCGATTGATAAGAGATGGCAGCAGCAGGTCAAGTGTTTGGCTTGTATTCTGTAGCTCGACATCTCACTAGTTTGTATATAAATGTTCAGGTTGAGTGCTCTGTTAGGGTACATTTGAGAGCTGATTGAACAAGTTGCCTCAATTGCTAACATGAAAAATCCGAGAAGCGTGTGGTCAGCAAATACTTCTATTTAAAAGACCTGACGCCATTACGAATTAAAGAAGAGCTGGATTCGACACTGGAAGATCCTTTTTCATCATATTCAACAGTTGAACAGTGAGTTTCTGAATTTAAGAAGAGTCGCACGAGCACTTCTGACGAACCACATTTAAGACGCCCTGTTAAAGTCACAACTCCTGGAATGGTTGAAAAATTTATAAAATAATGATGGAAAACTGTAGATTAAAAGTAAAGAAGATAGCTGAGGCTACTAAGATGTTAGCTAAACGTGTACGCAGTATTTTAAAAGAATATTTGAGTATGGAGAAGCTCTGTGCTAGGCGGGTGCCGCGTTTGCTAACGGACGATCCAAAATTTACCCGAAAAACTTTTTTAATTGAAAATTTGGGTCTGTACAAGCGAAACCCTAGCGAATAATTGCGTCGTTCTATAACTACAAATAAAACTTGGATTCACCACTACACTCCTGAAAATAAATAACATCAAAGCAATAGATTAGACCAGGTAAACTAACCCCAAAAAAGGCAAAAACAATTTTATCGGCGAATAAGATTATAGCGACTATTTTTTGGGGTGAGAAAGGAATTATTTTCATTGATTATCTAAAAAAGGATAAAACCATCACTGGTCAATACTACGCAGAATTCTTGTAGAGTTTGAAGGACGAAGTGAAAAATAAATGATTTTACTTGTTACGAGAGCGGTTCAAATATGATGGAGACAAACGCTGTAGATGGCGCGCATATATGTTTTCAAGGTCGTGGCTTGAGTATGTGATAGCTGGGTCCCTTACAAACAGCGTGGCATAGTTTTTGTCGGGAGTGCATGTTTCACGCGCGTGCTACGACCATGAGTGAACGTCAAGTGCCGACGGCCGTTGCGCAACGTATTATCATTCGTTTTATAGTGTGGGAAGGCGTTAAAAACAAGGAAATTGTTCTGCGTTTGCAAAATCAGTTCGGTAGTGAGTGCCTGAGTAGAGCTGCTGCGTTTAAAAGGGGCCAAATCATTTAAAAATGGTCGCGAAACCGTCGAGAAAGAGCCGCATGATCGTCGACCGCGAACCAGCATCACACCAGACAACATTTGCCGCGTAGAACCAATCATTTTGGAGGACCGTAGGATGAATGTTTGAGACATTACGGCTGAACTCGGCATTAATATTTGTAGTGTAGAGTCTATCATCCACGAACACCTTCAATATCGCAAAATAAGGGCGCGATGGGTTCCTAAACTGTTGAACTTCGAGCAAAAATTCACGTGGCTGGAAGTTTGTCGCCGCTTGCTGATGCGATACGAGGTGGTAGGGGACGGTTTTTTAACGCGAATCTTTACTACAGACGAGACATGGGTACACTATTACATTCCCGAAAGCAAGGTGTCGTTTAAAGAGTGGAGGGAGAAGGAGGAAGGGGTGCCAGTCAAAGCGAAGACAACCAGGTCCGCATGTAAGGTTATGTGTTCTGTGTTCTGGGACTGGCGGGGTGTGCTGTACGTCGATTTCCTGCGCACCCAACGTTCCACTAATGCTGCATACTACTCTAACCTTCTAAAAACACACGTGAAACCCGCTTATCGCTCGAAACGGAGGGGCATTCCAGCACGAAGTGCGATTCTTCTCCAGGATAACGCGCGCTCTCACACCGCGCGTCTCACGCTCGATACAATATCGAAATTGGGGTAGGAGGTACTGGAACACCCCCCCCCCTACAGTCCAGATTTATCACCCTGTGACTACCACATGTTTAGATCACTGAAAGAAGCCCTCGGAGATCAAAGATTCAACACCGACGATGACGTAGAAGAACTCATGCGCACATGGCTGTCCGAGTTGCCCAAGGAATTCCTTGATAGCGGCATCAAAAAGCTTTTGAAAAGGTGGACAAAATGCGTAACTTGTAAGGAGGAGTACCTAGAAAAACTGTAAATTTTTGTAAATTTTTTTGATAGTAAATAAACGTGTCAGAACATTTGTCTCGATCATATTTGCACCACCACATTCGCCAGATTTATCCTCCTAAGACTATTATTTGTTTTCTACCCTTAAAAATAACTTGGAGGTAAAAAATTTGATGGCAACGAGGAAGTCATCGATGCCGTCAATCAGTATTTTGAGGGACTTGAAAAATCGCACTATAAAAATGGTATTACTGCATTAGAGTACCGTTATGAAAAAATATATTAATCTTGATGAAGATTATGTTGGATAGTAGAGAAAAAAAAATACGAAAAAAGTTTTTCTTTATCAGGCCGAAAATTTTTCATCCCACCCTCGTATGCATATATTAGGTTGCTGCAGATAAAATAGCCGATTTAGCAATGACATAAAGTTGGCTGCAATTTTAGTGTATTATATTGGCACAAGCCGGCGCAAATGATATGACACATTGAAGTATAAATACTGCTCAGTGGTTTATGGAGTCATTTCTGTTTTGCACTTCATAGTGATCGTAAAAACAAAAAGAGAAAGTGAACGTGGAAGTGAATCAAAAGCGGCTACTTTTACTATACAAATTTAAATTAAAGCACAACGCAACGGGAGCAACAAGGAATATCAATAGCGCATTTGGGCCTAATACAGTTAGCGAACAAACTACTCGGCGGTGGTTCGAAAAATTTCGATCCGGAGATATGGACCTTGGAAATAAGCCACATGTACACCCAGGACCATCGATCGATAACGACGAGCTGCGTGCATTAGTGGAGTCTGACCCCCGCCAAACCATAAGATATCTTGCCAAAAATTAGGCGTTCACAATTCGACAGTTTGCCGCCACTTGCAACAACTTGGAAAAGTGAAAAAGCTTGACAAATGGGTTTCGCATGATCTTACCAAGCAAAACATGACGCGTCGAATGGAGATTTCAAGTTCTCTTCTCTCCTGCAACAAAAAGGAACCGTTCTTGCACCGAATTGTGACCTGCGATGAAAAGTGGATTTTATACGATAATCGTCGCTGATCGGCCCAATGGCTAGATACCGATGAAGCGCCAAGACACATGCCGAAACCAAGCCTTTATCCAAAGAAAATAATGGTAACTGTTTGGGGGTCTGTAGCTGGAGTTATCCACTATTCGTTCCTGTAACCTGGCGAAACCATCAATGCTAAGAAATACTGTGCTCAACTGGATGAAATGCATCAGAAATTGATAGTCCAACGACCTCGGCTTGTCAACAAAAATGGAGTGATACTGCTTCATGATAACGCACGACTTTATGTATCGAGAACAACGGTCCAAAAATTAAACGAGTTGTGCTATGAGACTCTTTCTTACCCTCCATATTCACCAGACATCTCACCAACAGATTACCATTTCTTTAAACATTTGGATCACTTTTTGACAGGAAAAAGTTTTAATAATAAAGTTGCTGTCAAAAATGCCTTCGAGGAGTTTCTTCGAACCAGAAACTCGGACTTCTACAAAACTGGAATAAATGTACTTGTATCTCGTTAGGAAAAGTGTGTTGCATCTATTGGTTCCTATTTTGATTAAATAAATTGTCTTTATAAAAAGTTACAGCTGTTTAAAAATTTATTACTAAATCGGCCATTTTATCTGCAGCCACCTAATAAAATCCTAAAATCACGATAGAATTAAAAATGAAAATGATTATTATATATTTTTAAAAATATTATACATGAAATTAAAAAAATTTTTAAAAAGGAAAGAGGAGGTAAATAATAAGCTTGAATATTTTTTGATCAAAGAGAGGTAATATTTTAATGTATTAGGTTGCTGCAGATAAAATGGCCGATCTTGTAATAAATTATTAAACAGCTGTAACTTTTTATAAAAACAATTTATTTAATCAAAATAGGTACCAATAGATGCAACACACTTTTCCTAACGAGATACAAGTAAATTTATTTCAGTTTTGTAGAAGTCCGAGTTTCTGGTTTCAAGAAACTCCTTAAAGGCATGTTTAACAGCAGTTTCATTATAAAATCTTTTTCCTGTTAAAAAGTGATATTAATGTCTAAAGAAATGGTAATCTGTTGGTGAGATGTCTGGTGAATATGGGGGGTGAGGAAGAGTCTCATTGCACAACTGGTTTAATTTTTGGACCGTTGTTCTCGATACATGAGGTCGTGCGTTATCATGAAGCAGTATCACTCCATCCCTGTTGACAAGCCTAGGTCGTTGGGCTACCCATTTCTGATGCATTTTATTTAGTTAAGCCCAGTATTTCTCAGCATTGATGGTTTCGCCAGGTTGCAGGAACAAATAGCGGATAACTCTAGCTACAGACCACCAAACAGTTATCATTATTTCCTTTGGATGAAGGCTTGGTTTCGGCATGTGTCTTGGTGCTTCATCGGCATCCAGCCATTGGGCCGATCAGCGACGATTATCGTATAAAATCCACTTTTCATTGCAGGTCACAATTCGGTGCAAGGACGGTTTCTTTTTGTTGCGGGCGAGAAGAGAACTTGAAATCTCCATTCGACACGTCATGTTTTGCTCGGTAAGATCATGCGGAACCCATTTGTCAAGCTTTTTCACTTTTCCAAGTTGTTGCAAGTAGCGGCAAACTGTCGAATTGTGAACGTCTAATTTTTGGCAAGATCCCTTATGGTTTGGCGTGGGTCAGACTCCACTAATGCACGCAGCTCGTCGTTATCGATCGATGGTCCTGGGTGCCCACGTGGCTCATTTCCAAGGTCCATATCTCCGGATCGAAATTTTTCGAACCACCGCCGAGTGGTTCGTTCGCAAACTGCATCAGGCCCAAATGCGCTGTTGTTATTTCTCGTTGCTTTCGTTGCGTCGTTCTCTAATTTAAATTCGTATAGTAAAAGTAGCCGTTTTTGATTCACTTCCATGTTCACTTTCTCTTTTTGTTTTTACGATCCCTATGAAGTGCAAAACAGAAATGACTCCATTAACCAAGGTAGCAATATTTATACTTTAATATGTCATATCATTTGCGCCGGCTTGTGCCAGCATAATACACTAAAATTGCAGCCAACTTTATGTCATTGCTAAATCGAGTATTTCATCTGCAGCAACCTAATACTTATTGTAAAAATTGTATTAACTTATTAACGCTCACAGGACACGTTTTTCATCGTTGATTTCAGAGCTCTCTAGAGAGAATCAATTTTGGCCTAAAAAATTTTTGAGCTCATGAATTCTTAAGATTTTTTATCGATCTTTCGAATGGTTACTATTAAAATGAGAAAAAAAATTTTTTAACCCTCAAAAATGAGGACAAAGCAAAAAAAAATACGAAAAATGAAAAAAAAATTTGTCGTTAACTCCATTTTTTCTACTTATCGTTGTGCAGTCACCTCAGAAGTTAAAAAAAAAGTATCCTCGGCTTCTCAGCTTCAAAAAGACTACTTCGAATTTAAAAATCTCTTTTGGATGATCCAAAATGGCGCCCGAAATAAAAAATTTCATTCAAAATCTTTCGGGCGTTCTAACTAGAGAACTAAGAGGTTTAGCAAAAGAACTAGATTAATAAAAAGTTCTTAAAATTTATTAAAGAATATACTGGAGCCGTTTCAGATGATTTTGTTGACATTTTTGAAAATTTGTTTATGCAAATTATTGAAAATTAAAAAAAATTTTTTTTTTTTCTGAAAAAATTTCTGTGTATTCTTTAATCAATTTCGAGCACTTTTTATTCATTACAATTTCTTTGAAAAGTTAATACTTCTCGAGTAAAAAGATATGGAAATCTGTAAATCACTGTAGTCCTTAGCCGCTGGTACCTATACTCGTAATAAACATAATATTGCCCGGTTTTTACCACGTGGAGGTGGACTTTATTGGAAACCTTTTTTAATATTTTATTTTAGTTATTTTTTGTTTTTTATATTTTTTATTTTATTTCTTTTATATTTTAAAAAAGTAAACATGCAAAATTTGGACCTGATTTTAATTTTCTTGCCCATGAGTTTTTATAAAACATTTATCACAATAGTTCGCATCATCACATTGGACGAAATTTCGAAATATTCAAATAATGAAAGAAACGTTGTCACAATAATCTAGATTTTCGATGTTGATGAAGAAGTCGAACGAATGAAATAATCAATTTATTAAGAATTCACTTCATTCGCAAGAAAATTGTAAAATGAGAAAATCGCAAAAAACAAAAAATATTTTATTAAAACTAGAACATTGAAACTACAAATCTTTGTTTGAAAATAAAATATATCGCGAATACACTTTATTTATTCATTTATTCTTTTATTAAAAATTCATAAATGAATGTAAAACAAAATAATAAAAATAAATTCGACTGGAGTACAAATAAGCTATAGCAAGAGTAAAAAAAAAATTTCCATCTTCCGTATCTTTTTACTCGAAAAGTATTAACGTGTCAAAAAAATTGTAAACAATAAATAGTGCTCGAAATTGGTCAAAGAATACAAAGAAGTTTTTTTAGAAAAGAAAAATTTTATTTTAATTTTCAATAATTTGCCTCAACGAATTTTCAAAATGTCAACAAAATCATCTGAAACGGCTCCAGTGTATTTTTTGATGAATTTTAAGAACTTCTTATCATTCTAACTTTTTTGCTAAACCTCTTAGTTCTCTAGTTAGAGCGCCCGAAAGATTTTGAATGGAATTTTTCATTTCGGGCGCCATTTTAGATCATCCAAAAGAGATTTTTAAACTCAAAAAGTGGTCTTTTTAAAGCTGAAATGCCGAGGACACTTCTTTTTAACTTTCGAGGTGACTGCACAACGATAAGTAGGAAAAAAAATAGAGTTAAAGAAAATTTTTTCATGTTTTGTGTTTTTTTTTTGCTTTGAACTCATTTTTAAGGGTTAAAAAATTCTTTTTTGTCATTATAATAGTAACTATTCAAAATATCGATAAAAAGTGTCAAAAATTCATGTGCTCAATTTTTTAGGTCGGAATTGATCCCCTCTAGAGAACTCTGAAATAAACGATGAAAAACGTGTCCCGTGGGCGTTAATGGGTTACATAAAAATAATAATAGAATCATTTGTAACTAATTATTATTGGGTGTACAACTTTGCTTCCGCCGTCTTGCAATAGATGGATGTAGCGGTTAGTGGTAGTTGAAATAAATAGATCATAGATGTCATACAATAAGCTTAGGTATTTGTAAACATAACGCCATCAAAATATTAGTCGATTTGTGTCTGCATCATAAAGTTATTCTCGATTAAACATATCAGCTTACGAGTCAAATCCTTGTCATTTGCGGGAGGTTTTAATTTTCTGCTTTGATATGAAGAAATCTGCGACTGAGGCTCATCGAATGATCTCAAATACCTATCGTGAGGCCGCTATTAGTGAAAGAACGTGCCGAGAGTGGTTTCAACGCTTTAAGAACGACGATTTTAACGTCGAAGACCAGCATGGCGGTGAAAGAGAGAAGGTTTTCGAAGATGCAGAATTGAAGGCATTACTTAATCAAGACTCGCATCAAACGCAACAAGAATTAGCAGGATCATTGGGAGTGACGCAACAAGCCATTTCAAAACGCCTGAGAGTCATGGAAATGATTCAGAAACAAGGAAATTGGGTGCCGTACGAGTTGAAGCCAAGAGATGTTGAACGGCGTTTGTGTGTTTGTGAACAGCTGCTTGCAAGGCAAAGACGGAAGGGATTTCTGCATCGCATTGTGACTGGGGACGAAAAATGGGTTCACTACGATAATACCAAGCGCAGAAAATCATGGGGATATCCCGGCCATTCTTCCACGTCGACGGCCAAACCGAATATTCACGGTTCCAAGATCATGCTCAGTATTTGGTGGGACCAGCTCGGCGTAGTGTATTATGAGTTGTTAAAACCGACTGAAACAATCACAGGCGATCGTTATCAAACGCAATTAATGCGTTTAAGCCGAGCATTGAAAGACAAATGGTCGGATTACAACGAGAGACATGACAAAATGATTTTACAGCATGACAATGCTCGACCCCATGTTACGAAAGTGGTCAAGACATTCTTGGAAACTTTGAAATGGGAAGTCCTACCCCACCTGCCGTATTCTCCAGACGCTGCTCCCTCGGACTATCACCTGTTTTGATCAATGGCATACGGCCTGGCTGACCAGCACTTTCGGTCTTATAAAGAAGTAAAAAATTGGATCGATTCGTGGATCGATTCAAAAGATGACCAGTTTTTTTAAGGCGGGATTCGTATGCTGCCCGAAAGATGGGAGAAAGTAGTGGCCAGCGATGGACGATACTTTGAATCATAAATGTATAACTAGTTTTTTACAATAAAGCCTCGAATTTCGGAAAAAAACGGCGGAAGCAAAGTTGTACACCCAATACAGTAAAATAAAAATGTACTTGTATAAAAATATTGTATAAAAAATGTACAACTTTTGTAAAAACAAAAAAAAAAAAAAAAACATTTGTGATCAAATTATTGTAATCTAAGAATAATATATAGGTATATTAAAAAACTTTGCTGTGCCGATCCCTAGCCCGGGACCTCCTCTTTTTGAGAGGTAGGAGGAAGAGGGGGAGGAGTAATACCTCGTTAATAATCCTTGGCCCGTCTGGCCTGGATGGTAATACCGCGTTAGGGTCCCTGTCTGAGGTTACAGGCGAGTGGTGTCCGATATTATCACCCGCTCTCTATAGCCGCGAGAGACATCCTGTATCGCCTGTAAGAGAACTAGTGGGAATTGAGCAAAGCCATACTTATTGAGTGACTCTGACGTTACGGTCATGTCTCTGACGTCAGTTGACGGAGATATGGTGAAGCAATACACGACTTGGCGCCTTGTATCGTCTAGACGGGTGATTCAGCCGATTTCCCTGCCGGAAGTTGTCGGCTCAGGAGGACAACGCATTAATCCTTTGGCCTATAACCACGAGTCCGACTCGCGGTAAAGAATTTGTGTCATAAACGAAAACCACGAGTCTGACTCGTGGTAAAGAATTTGTGTCATAAACGAAAATCACGAATCTGACTCGTGGTAAGGAATTTATTATTTCACAATTCCTTTTGTTGCACCGAAATATACATGTTATGAAAAGTATAGATTTTGCGCCAGTTCGAGTACACGGCCGAACAGCTGAATGGCACGGGGCGCGACCGACCTTCTTGTTTACTATGGCTCGCGCAATCGACTGATACCGTGTAGGTTAAGGGGTTAAGGCAAGATCCCCGTTAAGAAACGAAGTGCAAAACATCCTAGGAACTCAGGGCCGTTAGTCACGGTCTTTGAGTTGAGGATGCAGATCGACAACCGAGCTCGGCGGCTGCGTGAGCTTCAGAAGCGATCCGACCACAGGTACTGCCTTGAAACACGAGTCGAGATGAATGACCTTGGTTCGACTCCCACTATTGGGGCCCCGAGATGTGAGTTTTACGTGGAGCATTGGATTGTTTCTAAGAGTTTCTTTTACATTGAATCATGGAGGACTTACAGATTAAAAACAAAGAAGAGAAGAAGAGCGTAAAGATTACGCCTTCAACACAACGACCACGCACAATCTCGGTTACGAGCGCAGGGACAAATTTAGAGTCTCTCCTTCTGCAGCAACTCGTGGAAAGTGAGAGACTCGTAATAGAATGCATCATTGGCATAAAAGCCATGATGACTGTGATGATGGCAACTATAAAAACGCAGAAAAATGTCAACATGAAAATAAAGAATGGACTACCGCAAATAGAAAAGATGCAAGACAGCCTCTTGCGTACTGCTTCGCAAGCAAATGAGGCACGTAAAAGGCTATTCAGCACATCAATAGCCCAGAGGACAATCACTCAGGCAAAGCGGCCTGCCTTCAGGCTGCCAACGATTTCTACTGAGACGTCAGGAAAAACATGGTCGGAAGTAGTAAGTAAAAAGAAGAAAATATAAAAAGTGATCCCTCCAAAACAAAAAAAAAAACGGAAGCGGGGCCACAGCCACCACAAGCGTCGGGCCAACAGCTGCGACTACATAAACAACAGCAGCAAAAAGAATATCTGCCACAGCATAGCAAACAAAAAAAGGCGAAATTAATGAACAAGATGAGGACTCGACCGAAGGCGATAGTTCTCTAACCATCGGATGGCAAGACCTACGCGGAGGTGCTGGGAATGGTTCATAAAAAAGTAAAGTCCGATGACAATGGCGCAAACATTAAAACAGTTCGGGCGGGCGATATAAGGGAGCTGGTCCCAAAGGCTACACTTGAGACCAGGGATCTTGACTGCTGCGCCTCCAAAACGGAAGCTTCTTGGAAAGCCTTGCAGCTATATGCCAAAGATTAACAAAGGAGGCCCTTCGTTTATCTTTGGCATATAGCTACAGGGCTTTCGAAGAAGTGCTAACTAGGCCCAACACTCTTAATCTATGCATGGCATTTGTGACATTGGACGAGGTCAGTGCCAACAGTCTGCTTGAAACCGCTCGGCTAAAGGTAGGATGGGTAAATTGCAGACTGCGGCGCTGACCTGAGGTACTTAGGTGCTTCCGGTTCGTCGATTATGGCTGCACCAGCCGTTATTGCAGAGAACTTGACTGGAGCACTTAGTGCTACAGGTATAGAGCAAAGAAGCACCTAGCCGTCGATTGCGTGGTGCCACCCGAATGCTTCCTTTGTGAAGCACAACCAGATCCGGCAATGTGGAAACACATTGCCGGATTAAGCGCTCACTCCTAACATATTTTCTTCTCTATGAATCCAGCATCCCAAAAGCCTTAAGGTGGAAACGTTAGTACCAAAACTAAGGAACGAAGTCCAGCACGTCGGAACTTTAAGCGCTAGACCTGCTGTGTCTTTAACTTGTACACTCTGACAAAAAAGTATCCGGAAATTTGAAATAAAACGCAAAAATATTAAACTTCTTCAATATTTATTGAATCTCCTTTAAAATATGCTCCATTTGAAGCGATACACATGTGCCAACGTTTTTTCCAATCATGAAAACATTTTTTATAGGCGCCTTTAGGGATGGCCTTCAGCTCCTTTTGCGAATTTTCTTTTTTGGCGTCTATGGAGTCAAATCTGGTTCCCCGGAGCGGTAATTTCAGTCTGGAGAAAAGAAAAAAGTCACACGGAGCTAGATCAGGCGAATAAGGTGGCTGGTCGATGGTATTTATCGAGTGTTTGGTCTTAAAATCGTTAATAATCGTGGCTCGATGAGATTGTGCATTATCGTCATGCAAAATCCACAAATTGTTTTGCCACAAATCCGGCCGTTTACGGTGAATATTTTCACGCAAACGTCTCAAAACAGTTAAATAGAAGTCCTTATTGACCGTTTGACCTTGCAGAACGAATTCATGATGAACCACACCACGAATATCGAAGAAAACAATAAGCATCGTCTTGATTTTCGAACGACTTTTGCGAGGGTTTTTTGGTTTCGGCTTATTTTTTCCCACCCATTCCGATGATTGTTGGCTCGTTTGTGTGTCGTATTCATAGACCCATGTCTCGTCACCAGTTATGATCCGTCCCTTGAACGTGGGATCAGAATTTGCACGATCCAGCATGTCTGCAGCTACCTGCATCCAGTACTGTTTTTGAAGAAAATTTAGCTCTAACGGAACGAGCCGAGCGGCGACGCGCTGCATACCCAATTGGTTCACCAAAATCAAACGAGCGGTTTCACGAGAGATGTTGAGATCACGAGCTATCTCTCTTACACTGGCATGACGATTTTCGAGCACAATTTCCTCGATTTTTTCGACGTTATCGTTGGTTGAAGAGGTCGACGGTCGTCCTAAACGAGGCAAATCTTCTACGATCTCCCGACCGTTTTTAAAGGCTTTGTACCATTCGTACACTTGGGTTTTCGATAAAACGGAGTCTCCATAAGCCTTTTCCAGCATTCGCAACGAGTCAGCACACGAAATTTCGTTCAAAAAACAAAATTTGAGACAAACTCGTTGTTCAATATTTTTTTCCATTGTAACATTCGCAGACTACCACTGAGGTCGACTGGTTTCAACAGCTGTCGTGAACAAACTAGTTGACAGACCGCACTTATGTTTGGCATAGTAATTACAGACAGTCCTACCAACATACAGAAACTTCAAATACTTAAAAATACTCAACGCGGGCAATTTGAATGAGAATTTCCGGATACTTTTTTGTCAGAATGTATATTTCATAGTTTCAAATTCGGACGTAGCACTGCGTTCACGTCGTTGTTTCTGGGTAGCGCTAAAGGTAAGATTAGATAATCTTTAACTTTTGTTTCTATTATTGGGAGTGTTAATAAGTTCTCGCCGTTTTTTTTAGAAAATAAGTCTTTTATTTAAAAAGAAAATTATAAAAAAACAAGTCAATTAAAGTATTGCCCATCGCTGGAGACTACTTTTTTCCATCTTTCTGACAGCATTTAAATTCCACGTCAAAAAAACGACACTTTTTTTGCGGTTATACACGTATCTATCCATTTCTTCTTTCATACGAAGTGAAGTGCTGCTTAGCCAAGCCGTTAGTCATCGATCGACATAACTAGTAATTAGAAGGCGCAATGTCTGGAAAGTACGGCGGCTAAGGTAGGACCTCCCATTTTAACGTTTCCAGGTATGTTTTGATCGGTGATGCGACATGCGGCCGAGCGTTATCATACAGCAAAATCACCTTATCGTTTCTTTGCTCATATAGCGGCCATTTTTCTTTCAATGCTCGGCTCAAACGCATCAATTGTCGTCGATAGAGATCTCCTGTGATGATTTAGTTGGGTTGGAGCAGCTCGTAATACACTACCCCCAGCTGATCCCAACAAATGAACAGTATGAGCTTGGAACCGTGGATATTCCGCTTTGGCGTTAATGCTACTGCTTTGCCGGGCTTAACCCACGATTTCTTACGCCTGGGATTACTGCAGTATATCCACTTTTCATCACCAGTCACAATACGATGTAAGAAACCTCTTCTTTTTTATCGTTGAAGCAGCTGCTCACACGTGACAAGACGCTGTTCGACGTCTCTCGGCTTCAGTTCGTACAGCACCCAAGATCCTTCCTTTTGTATCATTCCTAATGCTGTCAGACGTTTCGAAACTGTTGTTCGATCAACTCTTAATGATTTGCAACATCGGATTGCGGCTGACATAGATCTTCAGCAAGTAATGTTTCCAATTCTTCGTCTTGAAACTTTTTTGGTGCACCACTGCGTTCTCTATCTTGAACATCAAAATCACCATTTTTAAATCGGTTAAACCAATCTTTGCATGTTCTTTATGATAGATCACGATCGCAATAGGTTTCTACAAGCATTTTATGTGCTTCAGCTGCAAATTTTTTCTGAATAAAATAGTGCAGTAAAATTCCCTGCAAAAACGGTTTATTAGGCACGAAATTTGACATGTTTTACGCTACAAAAAGAAAATGTTCTTTATCGGTTAATGGAAAGACACGTACTGATTTTAAACATAGGTTATAGAACTTTAATATAGATGCATCATCATCTTAAATTATACACACAAAATTTTTGTACCGCCATCTGACGGTGAAACGGCGAGAACTTATTCACACTCCTAATATTTTTATGTTTACCTATATAAAAAAGTCGTCGTCGTATGAATCGCATGGAATGCCGATATCTTAAATTCACAAAGTGTATTTGTAATATTAACGCAAATAAAGATCCTTGAGAATGAATATTTCAAAAACTATATAATATTATTATCATATTTATATATTTTAAATATGTAACATCAATATCCAGCCACACAAAAAAAAACATTTTCGGCTTCGAGGGTCAGACTATGTTTACTATATGTTTTTGGGGTCGCTAAATCCGAATCTAGGGTCAGAATAACCCCATCAGGCCAGGGTTTTCCATAACCTCGAGAAACCCCTTTATTGAGCCATATAACGATAAACCCTTCACATCAAACCCCATAACCTCTTAAAACCATAACAAAATAACCCCATGATACCTCGAAACCATAACTCCATAATCATATAACCCCATCACATTATATAGCCCTATCTTATAAGACCTTTAATGAAATGACTAGAATAAAAAAATGAATGACTAGAATAAAAAAATGAATGACTAGAATAAAAAATGAATGACTAGAATAAAAAATGAATGACTAGAATAAAAAATAAATGACTAGAATAAAAAATGAATGACTAGAATAAAAAATGAATGACTAGAATAAAAAATGAATGACTAGAATAAAAAATGAATGACTAGAATAAAAAATGAATGACCAGAATAAAAAATGAATGACTAGAATAAAAAATGAATGACTAGAATAAAAAACGAATGACTACAATGCATAAATGTAAAATATATCAAAAATACTAATAAGTATCTAAATATCTATGTAAGAAATGTAAAAATTGAATATAAAATATATCACTCTTTTATGCTACGGTAGCGGATTCTTTTTTCATCAAACGATCTATGTAATGCTTTTCGCTTTTGATCACTGTTTGATGTATCTCGTTTCATAGTCCAACAGAAGTCTGCCATAATATTAACATCCTACCGTCCTTGATAACGAGTTTCCATAACTCTTATATCTTGGTGAAAGCGTTCTCCCAGCTCTTCACTAAAATGTCCAAGATTTTCTGGAAATTTATTAATATGTACATCCAAAAAGTGTAACTTTACATTTATCAAGCATCCTAATTTTTTAAAGTCTTCAACCATCTTGGCAACAATCTGCTGACACTTTGGGCTCTTGTCATTACCTAAAAAGTTGTAGCACACATCTTTAAAACTCAACCAAGCTGCTCTCTCAAGGTTATTTATTTTTCCAACAGCATCTTTGTCTCTGGACATTTTACGAATCTGTGGTCCATCAAACACTCCTTCTTTTAACTTGGCCTCTGAAAGTTTAGGGAATTTAAAAGAAAAATATTTGAACGTTTCCTCTGTTTTGTCCAGAGCTTTCACAAATTGTTGAAAACAAGTTTTATATGCAAAGGAGGAATGAGAATCTTTGGTGGATCCAAAAGAGATTCATTGATGATATTGGTTAAACCAGGGATAAAGGATGATCTCACACGCCACTGTTTTGATTTACTGTAACGATTTTGTCGGTCTCTGCTATCCCACAAACACAAATAGCAAGGATATGTTGTGAAGCCTGACTGTTGTCCAAGAAGCAACGTTATTAATTTTAAATCACCACAAATCTGCCATAAGTGTTTTTGGAACTGAATCCTTTGTAAAAGTATTTCCATATTCTCGTACTTCTCGTTCATAACGGTTGAGTGAGCTATTGGTATCGAAGCATAAATATTTGTATTATGCAGCAGAACAGCTTAATACTTCGTTTTAAAGAGTCTATGAAAAGTCGCCAATCTGAAGCTTGTTAAGAATTTGGTTGGAACACATTAATCAAACCTTCAACATCCTTACAAAACACTAAAGATGATTTTTCATCTTGGCCGAAATACTTTCGAAATTCAAAATCACGATTGCGATAAAATGAAACTATCGTTTTAGGTTCCCAAAGATTCTTATTTTTTTAAAATGAAGCTGTAACGTCGGTACACAACCTCCGTTTTTTTTCCTCGTGTCAGCCGATAAATTTCTTCTCTGCCTTTCCTACCACGATAAAGCCCCCTCTATAACGCACTCTCCACTGACATAGACCGTTATGACAATTAACCTAAACTCAAGCCGAGAGTTGAATAGCTGCTTTCGTTAGACTTAATTTGACTACAATGCATTTTTTTACAAGCAATCATACACAAGTAATCAAAATCATGCATACTACAGCTGAAAATAATGTTCTTCTTTCTAAGTCGGTGAATACGAATTTTATTGACGTTCAACATACAAATTTTTGCAAAGTAATTCTTTCTTGAATAAGCATCTATAGCGTAATTTGGGACATCGCGCAATAACCTGGAATGTCACGAATTCCTCTTGTAAGACCCTCATAATAATTTTTTTTATATAATTAATTAGTTACATAAAAATATTTAAAATAAATAATTAATTTAAATTAATAGACCAATGTTCATCTGTAACATGCATCTATTTTAAAAACCTTTCTTTAGTAAAATTTTAATTCATACGGCTATTATTCGGCGGCAATTTAACTATTCTATTTATTATTATTTTACTGTTTTATAGTGAATATTTATTATTATTATACTTTTTTATATATCTTTAATAATTGTCTGCGACATGCGTTTTTATAAAAATAGTTGTGTTTTGTAATTAAAATTAATTCTTCGATTAACTCCCTACAGAACAATTATTTCCATATTATTACTGGTAATCCCAATATTAATTTATAATTGCATTAGCGTATCGTATATGTATTAAATAACTCTTTGAAAATAAAGTAAACCAAATAAGTACTTCTCCAACAGTCCATTAATTAAAAATTATAACTTCTAAAGAATGATTATTTAAACTATTATTCTACAATTATTTCTTTTTTTGTAATTATAAATCACTTGTGTCCATGGTAGCAATCTTTTATTATTTAAATAATCATTCTTTATCTAAAAATCATTATGTAAATTAATTACTTAAAATGCGACGAAAACTTCGTTCTTTTTTGTAATATGCCTTAAATTTTAAATGGCACACGATCATACAATTTAAATTAACATTATTCTATTATAAATAGCAAATAATAAACCTATGTGAAAATTCCGCAAAAATGGATCATCTCTCTCTCTCTCTCTCTCTCTCTCTCTCTCTCTCTCTCTCTAATTCTCGCTCTTCCCCCCCCCCCGTCGGTCCACGAAGCTCGCCAGGAAGAAGGGGCCCGAAAAACTTGCCCTCCCTCGAATTTTCAATAAATGCGAGATGGCTTCTCCCACGTGTTTAAATACGGCGCAAAATTTTTACCAAGTGCAAACCTCAGGCAGCACTCGAGGAAAACATTACTACGGATCATATACACGAGCAGACCTCCGGCAGCACTTGAGGGAAACATTACTAAGGAATCATCTACACAATTACAAGGCAGCAGCTACGACAAGCAGACTATTTAATTCAATAAATTAGAAGAAGACGACTAGAATTCAGTCACAGCAACGGGAAGACAGAGGAAGAGAGAGAGGGAGAGGGAGAGAGGAAGAGAGGGAGAGAGGGAGAGAGGGAGAGAGGGAGAGAGGGAGAGAGAGAGAGAGAGAGGATTTATCACAGCAAAATACAAAATCAATAAAAAGTGAGTTCAAATTTAAATTTTGTATGGTATATTTTGTTTTCTTTTTCTTCTCTATACTCTTATCTATTTTATATCCTCCCAAAGGTAGACTTAGCCTGAGCTTCGGCTAACTACCTTTTACCTAATATCACATCGGTTAAGTCCTTATTCAGAGCGGCGTAGCTGGCCTGAGTTTCGGCCTAGACGTGCGTTCAGTCCCAAACTACACCTCCGCATCCTCAAAAGAAAGAAAAGATAAAGCTTCGAATCTCCTCCACCATCCCGAGCCCGTAAGCTTGGCTGCTTAGGTTCAAAAAGGCAACTACGAGTTTGCGTTACTCAAATTAACGCATAATGGCGTCGCAACTGACGTTACAAAGTCGAAAACTCAGAACCGTTTTTTGGTAAACCCAGATCTCAAACAAGATCTTTCAACTCCGTTTGTGACACTAATAAAGAGATCTTTGATTTCTTCTTATCTAGTGCGTATTCTGATTCGCTACTGCTGTTGTCTTCATTAGTGTCGCTTAAAGTTTCCAATTCTTCAATTTCCATAGTATTTTCACCGCATTTAATATCAATATCAGTTTGTTGGTACGGTACGGAAGCTGTAACTGATTTAACAGATTTAATGTTAATACAATTTTACTCTTAATTTTTATGGTAAAACCTTTAACGTCATTTATGCAAAAGTAGCATTCTTTCAAGGTACAAGGATATCTTGTTCTTAAGGATTCTCCACTCCAAATTGTTGGAGTGGAGAATTTTACAACATCTCTAGTTTTTGCATCTTTCATTTTAACAACATCTTCTTACAACCATTGTAAATGACAGATGAAAGCCAACTGATATCCTTATCGATTTGCAAATTAAAAACTTCTTTATACAAATTACAAATAGACTCGTCAATTGGTCTTCGCCAAGATGTAACTTCGAATTTTGAGCAAATATAACAAAATTGATCATGATCTACATAACAATCATGAGATTGCATTATCTTTTCGGATTGTTTTCTTGTAGCATTATGTTCCACATTAGCCAAGTCACCAACCAATATGGAACTGCGGTCGCTTGATGTCGACGCCTGAGGGCCCACTTTCACACCCTCACCAACCGTCGATACTAAGGCTCCGAGATTCCTCTGCATCGTAAGACACTTGCGTGCGCCTGCCATGACGGCATCTAAGCCGCTGTCTAGGGACTCTGCTGGATAACGGCCTACTTCGTTACCCATCGTCACCGCGAGAAGGTGCCCTGGATGCAGATGCACGCAATTTTATGAATCCCTTTTGTATTAATGTTATGGGGTTATTACGTTTCATTTCACTGATCGAACGT
Source organism: Chalcis sispes (assembly GCA_949987625.1). Classification (NCBI taxonomy): domain Eukaryota; kingdom Metazoa; phylum Arthropoda; class Insecta; order Hymenoptera; family Chalcididae; genus Chalcis; species Chalcis sispes. The sequence goes on along the minus strand of OX465097.1, from coordinate 49,160,628 downwards.
ATCCTAAATGTCCGTAAAAATTTGCATTAATACAAATTGCTTGAGATGAACTGTTTTCGTTTGATTTGAGGGCAATGGGGTTATAGGGTTATGGTGTTATGGGGTTATATGATTATGGAGTATTGGTTTCGAGGTATCGTGAGGTTATTGTGTTATGGTTTTAAGATGTTGAGGGGTTTGATGTGAAGGGTTTATCGTTAAATGGCTCAATAAAGGGGTTTTTCGAAGTTATGGAAAACTCTGGCCCGATAGCGTTATTCTGACCCAAGATTCGGATTCAGTGACCCCAAAAACATATAGTAAACATGATCTAACCCCCGAACCTGACAATCTTTTTTTTTGTGCGGCTGTGTAATTCGTGCAAGTTCTATGAAAAGCGTGAATTTCATGTTTATGAAAAAAGATTGATTTCATTTGAATCCGAACAAGAAACAAAATGTAACCTGTTTTAATGTATGTAAAAAAAGTTTAGACGATATTGGTATAGCTAGAATCTTTATGTTTAGATCGGGTGAAGCGTGTATCACTGTTAAACCAAGTTCAATGAGGGTTTCAATATGTTTCTTGAGCCAAGAAATATTTTCTTAAGTTAGTATTATCATTTGACAAAATTAAATCAATTCTATTTATTCCCGTGAACTTCATTATAATATTTATGTTAAGCAAAATAAAAGATTGAATTAAAAATATTTTCAATTGGAATCAAATATAAGAGGATATTGTATAAACTAAGTTTATGATTTAAATGTAAAAAAAGTTATTTATGTTCGTTTATTTTTTTGATAATTTTTCTTTTTTTTTATTTATTTCAAATCTCATCCTTTCTTTGAGTATTAGCGACCTTAAGAATTATTGATTATTGTCAAATAATTTATTATATATTTTCCTTATCTGCATCAAATTGGTTATTAATTCATAAATTGTTGTGAATTCATTGTAGACTTTAATTTTTTATAAAAAAAAAAGTAAAAAAATTTTTTAGCTGCGATGGAATTAGATGCGTGTCCTTTGCTATATAAAATAAACGCCCCAACCACTACGCTACACAACGCTAGCATGTAACTAAAATTTTAATTTTGCTTATAAGTTGACGGTTGTTGCGTCATTTTCAAAAGACTTTTTTTATCCTTGATTAATTGTTTGATTTATAACTTAAATGAAATTAGTGGTTTATTTTACGTATTTTAATTTTAATTTGGTTTTAATTATTATGTATTATGACGTTGTACCCGGACATGCACAAAGACGCTTTTAGTTAAATTTAATAGAATTCAATGATTTAAAATGTTCAAAGTTAAATTTAATTACGTTGATTTAAAATGGGGTTGATGCTAAGTGCTAGGCAAGTATTCGTGCCGAATTTATTAATTTATTTATTTTAAGGAACTCTCAGAGGGAGTTTCACGGGAAACTGGCCCCGAGAGTCCGTGGCTGTTGGACGAAAGGAGATGGCGGGGAAAAGGCGTCAAAAAAAGAATTAAAGTTTCGGTTTAATTATTCAATTTATTCAGAGAAAGGTTAACTTTATTCAGCAATACACAGTGTGTCCCATGAAAAACGGAACTTTTTCAAAATATCGATTTATATTGGCGCCACCTATTGGTGGATGTTAGCAATGGAAAGGTCCATTCTTAACTGTCATCCTGTCAAAATTGTATGACATTTGGTTCAATGGAAACCAAAATATCGCGCTCAAAGTGACAGTGTGTTTGTGGCATCGGTCGAAAAATGAACTTCGAACAAAGAGAAAAGATTAAGTTCTGTTTTTAACTCGGTGAATCCTTTACTGAGACGCATAATTTGCTGAAACAAGTTTATGGCGATAATTGTCTATCCCGTACCAAAGTGTATGAGTGGTATAAGCGGTTCCAGAAAGGTCGTGAAGACATTCAGGACGACGAACATCCAGGTCCTTCGAATACCGTGGTTACTCAAAATAACATTGAAAAAGTGCGTGAATTTATAAAAAATGAGCCAAAATCTTCATTGCGATACATGGAAATGGAATTGAATATGTCCAAAAATTCAATTCATCGCATTTTGACTGATCATTTGAATCTACGGAAGGTGTGTGCACGCTTTGTTCCACACAAATTGACCGACTACGAAAAATTGCAACGAATTCAACATTGTAAAGATTTGATTAAAGTGTCAAAAAAGGACCCAAACTTTAAATATTCAATTGTGACTGGTGACGAGACATGGTGTTTTCAATATGATCCCGAAACCAAGCGTCAAAGTGCTGAATGGAAGCACCCAACCGAGCCCAATCCGAAAAAAAGTCGTCTTGAAAAGTCAAAAGTGAAGAGAATGTTGATTTGTTTCTACGATTCGGAGGGTATTATTTATCGTAAATTCGTTCCACCTGGTCAAACGATTACTGCTGTGTTTTATCTTGGTGTTATGAAGCGTTTGCTCAGCCGTATTCGTCGTGTGCGGCCACAATACCGTGAAAAAGGGAGCTGGCGTTTGTTGCATGATAATGCCCCGTCTCATCGATCGAACTTGATCACGGATTTTTTGATCAAAAATTCCATTTTAACCATTAACCATTCACCGTACTTGCCGGATTTGGCTCCGTGCGACTTCTACTTGTTCTCCAAATTGCACTTGCGTATAAAAGGAAAACGTTATGCCGACGTAGAGGCCATCCAAAGAGCGACGACCGACATACTAAAGTCGATGGAAAAAAATGATCTTAAAAACTCATTTGATATGTTAATTGATCGTGCAAAACGTTGTATTGATGCGGAAGGAGACTATTTTGAATAAAATTAATGAGATTTGCCGGAATATTGAGTTTTTGTATTTATTTTGAAAAAGTTTTGTTTTCCATGGGACACACTGTGTATATATATGTGTATATAAAATCTGTAATATGTCTATAATAGATATATATATATATATATATATATATATATATATATATATATAAAATCTGTTGTCCCCGGGTAACGCTAAAAGTAGAATAAACATTTTCATCAAAACAGATTTTTTTCAAATGTATTTATCCACAGAAATCGAATTTGCAGAGCACGATGTGTATTCCTAAAGAAATTCTAATTCGGTAACGATTTTTGTACGCATTTTCAATTTTGTCGATTACAGCGACATGTGTCACGAATCTAAAAAATGTTCCTTACAAAAATTCTATATTTTTCGACGCAGAATCAGAATCTGCAATATAAAATTGGGGTACCTATTTCAGATTTTTAAGTTGAAACCGCTCCATACAGAGTGTTAGAGGGGGGGGGTCGATTGTGGTGTCATTGCATGTTCTCTATCCAGATTAACAAATTTTCCTTTTCTACCTTTTCATATGCGTAGTTGTTGAGATATTCGCATCGATAGATTAGAACTGCCGATTACAGCGCCATCTGTGACGCATCGAAAAAAATGTTTCAGACAAAACTTTCATATTTTTTGACGCAGAATCAAAATCTGTAATTAGTCGATATTTTCAATTAAAATTCGCGATTTGACGCTCAAACAACCTTCAAATTCGATCTCAAGATTAACGCCAAGGTCAGCGTTGGACAACCCCTTTCAAATCCTACAACTTTTGTCTAAACATTTTTTGATATAACCATCTTCCTTCGAAGTTATTTCGACCAATAGATTAAAACGGACCACTCTGTATATATATATTTATATATATATGTATATATATACAAAACAAATAGTCGAATAGTATTTGCCTAAAATCGCGACGTCTCTCTCGCACACATACTCTCACTCTAGTAGAACAATTATTTTACAAATACAAAAAAATCTCACATACTATTGCTCCGCGTCACTTTCCGGTCACTGATAAATAAAATAAAAAAAATCCAAATACACTCGCTAAATCACCATTGAATTCATAGAAAATAAAATAATAAAATAAAGCTAATTTATAATCAGTCTGCTGTGTTTACGCACCTTTGATAAACACGGAGATAAAGAGTAAAAATTTGATAAGTCTTTTTCTGACTTACCTAACGAATCATCCTTTTCCTTAATATTTTAACTCTTTCTCTGTCTTTGTATCTCGTAGTCTAATATTATGATTAATATTTAAAAAAAAGTTCCAAACAAAACTTTCAAAAGATTAATTTTTTACTCCCTTTAGGGTGCTTATTTTCAGTGAGTCAACTTGCTTCTTAGTATCGGGGTGCTAGTTTTACAGCGAATCTTCTTGCCTCTCACTGTGGTGTTTCGTAAAAATATTATAATAAATATTTAAAATGATGATCTTTTTCGATACATTTGTAAAAAGTTATTTGTATTTGAGAAAGTGATTAAAAGTCCTTAACTTAGACCCAAACAAAGACTAAATGTTTACGAGTCAGACCTAGACGCATGTACGAGGTATGATCAAAAAGTAAGGTGACTTGAATTTCGCGCGCTCTGAACACTCTAATTTCAAAATTTTTTTTTGTTATGTTGGTACCCACGTCACGATCATATGTTCGCAGTTTTGACTATATAACATGTGTTGTTTTTATGTGAGAGGCATAAAGGTTAGACTCATGTTTGCGTGCTTGGCGAATTTTTGCTGTTGAAAATAATGGGGCAAAGAGTTTGTATTAATTTTTGTGTAAAAAATGGTTTTAAGTGCTTAAAAACTCTTGAAATGTTGACAGTGGCGTACGGTGAGTCAACTCTGAGCAAAAAAATGTTTATAAGTGGTATAAGTTATTCCAAGAGGGCCGAGAAAATGTTAACGATGAATCTCAATCTGAACGCCCCAGCACGTCAGAAACCGACGAAAATGTTAAGAAAGTAAAAGAAAATTTAAAAGACCCATGAAAGGACGAAGATTTGCAACGATTAACACTAGATTTACCAACCAGTCATTTTGACTGGTCGTGAAAGGTATATTTTAATAGATATTAGGTGTACAACTTTGCTTCCGCCGTTTTTTTCCGAAATTCGAGGCTTTATTGTAAAAAACTGGTTATACATTTATGATTCGAAGTATTGTCCATCGCTGGCCACTATTTTCTCCCATCTTTCGGGCAGCATACGAATCTTGCGTTAAAAAAACTGGTCATCTTTTGAATCGATACAATTTTTTACTTCTTCATAAGACCGGAAGTGCTGGTCAGCCAGGTCGTGTGCCATTGATCGAAACAAGTGATAGTCCGAAGAAGCAACGTCTGGAGAATACGGGGGGTAGGTTAGGACTTCCCATTTCAAAGTTTCCAAGTAAGTCTTGACTTACCACTTTCGCAACATGGGGTCGAGCATTGTCATGCTGTAAAATCACTTTATTATGTCGCTCGTTGTATTGCGGCCGTTTGTCTTTCAATGCACATTTCAAACGCATTAATTGCGTTCGATAACGATTGCCTGTCATTGTTTTAGTCGGTTTAAACAACTCATAATACACTACGCCGAGCTGGTCCCACCAAATACTGAGCATGACCTTGGAACCGTAACTATTCGGTTTGGTCGTCGACGTGGAAGCATGGCCGGGATATCCTCATGATTTTCTGCGCTTAAGATTATCGTAGTGAACCCATTTTTCGTACCTAGTCACAATGCGATGCAGAAATCCCTTCCGTCTTTGCCTTGCAAGCAGCTGTCTACAAACACACAAACGCCGTTCAACATCTCTCGGCTTCAACTCGTACGGCACCCAATTTCCTTCTTTCTGAATCATTTCCATGACTCTCAGGCGTTTTGAAATGGCTAGTTGCGTCACTCCCAATGATCCTGCCAATTCTTGTTGCGTTTGACACAAGTCTTGATCAAGTAATGCCTCCAATTCTGCATCTTCGAAAACCTTTCTTTCACCGCCATGCTGGTCTAGGAAAGCAAAAGAGGAGGTTAGAAGGCATGCAAAACATAGAAGCACAGCATTTGAGTGCAAGTAAATACGCACCTGGAGGTGTCTGATAGTGTTGCCTCGCTGCCGCTGCAAGCAGGCTATCGCTGTCCCCGACACCGCTGCTTAGCTTTCTCAATCTCTCATCGTCCGAGCCGCAGCTGTTGACCCGCAGTACGGCCGCACCTGAAACAGAAAGAAGATAGACAAATTAGTCGACGCCTACCAGCTATGGAACGCGTCGACTTACCTTGACCCTCCGTACATCTGAGGTAGAATCTCGCCGCTCCAGGGAATACACAACAACACTGGCACTCGCGAGCGGATAACCTCAACGCGCGCTGCTGGCGAGCAGTAATACAACTGCCGACAGCGCTGAGCGCGCGCGGCGGCTGCGTCGCGTAACGTACTTTACACGTATGTTGCGCCGGCGCAGAGCGGTGATCTAAAATCCGCGCTCGCGAGAGTGCCCCGCAAAAGCTTTTCTTTCTCTCCGTTCGGGATAATCGAAGCTAGCAGTCGCAAACTAATAAACTTTTGTAAAACGAACGAGCGAGCGTCCGTATAGTATCCGTGAGCGTGTTAGAGTATCTGGTGAGTGCCAAGGTGCAGTGGCAGCTGCCAGGAGGCATAGCTTCCCCGAATCGTCCCCGTATCCTTCCCGGCTGCGTGTGTGCGACTGCGTCGCGAGTTACGCGCCATTTTTCGGCCGTTAGTGTAGGCTGTACGCCCGCGACCGCTCCAAACGTGAGTTAGCTGCGCAACAATTTGACGCGCAAGAAACCGCGCTACACTAGTGTAGCTGGCATCCTGGGCTCGCGTAAAAATGCGATAATTTCTTGTATTCAGTAATTTTAGTTTTAATAAAAGTATTTGTTCGTGTGCTCATTTTAATCGGTCGTTTTACCTTACACTAGCAAGCAACCCGCCCGCTTCCCCCCTTTACATTTGTACGCCACCCTGATCCCCAGTGGCGTTACAAACTTTATGATGCAGACACAAATCGACTAATATTTCGATGGTGTTATGTTTACAAATACCTAAGCTTATTGTATGACATCTATGATATATTTATTTCAACTACCACTTACCGCTACAGCCATCTATTGCAAAACGGCGGAAGCAAAGTTGTACACCCAATATATTTAAATAGCTGGTAAATTTAATGTTAAGAAAATTGTCAAATTACTTCAGAATTAATATGTGATTCAGAATTCAAAGAAAAATTAACACTAGATTTACCAGCTGTTTAAATATACCTATTTAAATATACCTTTTACGACCAGTCAAAATGACTGGTTGGTAAATCTAGTGTTGAGGAGATTAAGGCTGCATAGCTGAAGGAAAGCATCTTATGTATTGCCTTGAGCAATACATTGCTTTGCTCAAGGCAATACATAAAAGTGCATTTCAGAAGTGTTTTGACGACTTGAAAAAGCGCTGGCATAAGTGCGTTGTATCAGAGGGGGACTATTTTGAAGGGGATAACATAATTTTAGATGAATAAATGAATATTTTTTATAAAAAATGAAAAGTCACCTTATTTTTTTATCACACCTCGTGTATGCGTTCTTCTGATCCGAAACTGTAATATTCTGTGTTAAATTTTTTAAAATTGAAAAGAAATATTTTATATGCAGATGTATATAAAGGGTATCTTTCTGACTTTAATGATGATTCCTTGATCGAAATTATAAAATTTAAACTTTTAATCTTCAAAATATTAAAAATCCTGAGTATACGGAGATAACGTTATAAATTTATATTATGATTAATCTACTACTGTGATCAAAAAGTAAGGTGAAATTGTCATTTAAAACTCCCGGGCATTAGGAAGACAGGTAAATTTTTTTTTTAGGTTGGTGGGACTGTCTATAACATTTGCCAAGCGTCTGTTTGTCAAAAGGTTTGATTATCTCTGAGTTACACGTGTTTTTGTAAGCAACCAAAAGTGAATTTTTCGATTTTTACAATGGGTGATTTTGTTAAGCAAAGAACTTGCATCAAATTTTGTTTGCGGAACGAATATTCTTGTGCGAACACGCTAAAAATGTTGTGGGAGGCCTTCGGTGATTAAACTGTGGCACAAAAAAACGTTTATAAGTGGTACAACCAGTTCAAAGCAGGCCGAAAACGCGTTGAAGACGAACCGCGCTCTGGACGACCATCAATGTCTACCGACGAGAGCTACGTCGAAAAAATCAAAGATTTGGTGCTTAAAAATCGTCGATTGTTAATTAGAGACCTTGCTGATAGTGTTGAAATATCATTTGGCTAAGCCTAAACCATTTTGAAGGATGTTTTGTGTCTCAAACGCGTCAAGTCTCGATTGGTGCCAAAATCGCTCAATTTTTCGGAAAAAAGCGTTGCGTTGATGTGTGTGAAACTTTGCTGTCTGACTATCAGGACCACTTGAAATGCATCATTACTGGAGACGAAACTTGGATTTACGCATACGACCCTGAAACCACCGACCAATCCAGCGATTATCGTGCAAAAGGTGAAGCAAGAGCGAAAAGACCACGGCAAAGTCGATCGAAAATCAAGGTCATGTTGACAGTTTTCTTTGATTATCGTGGTGTGGTGCACTATGAATTCCTTCTGCCGGGCCAAACTGTCAAAAAAAAATATTATTTAAGCATTATGCGTCGTTTGCGTGAAGCTATTCGTCTGAAACAACCGGAATTATGGGCGAACAACTCTTGGCTCCTTCATCACGATAATGCACCATGTCATACTGCATTGGTTCTTTGCGACTTTTTTGCCAAAAACTCGATTCATATTGTTCCGCAACCACCGTATTCGCCTGATTTGGCTCCGTGCGACTTCTGGCTATTCAGCAAACTCAAAAGGCCAATGCGGGGATGCCGTTTTGACACGATTGAGGAGATAAAAACCGAATCTTGAAGGCTATACCGGAAAAAGACTATTCCGACTGTTTCGAGGACTGGAAAAAGCGTTGGCAAAAGTGCGTTTTATCGGACGAGGATTACTTTGACGGGGATAAAATTGATTTAGAAGAATAAATAAAGAATTTACATTTTATAAACAAATTTACCTTACTTTTTGATCACAGTATTATGTCTTTCTCTGAAAATATTTTTGGGTTTTAGAAAAATTATTTCAAGTATATGTAAATGCTAATAATTTGAAGATTCTAAATGTATGCTAAATGTAAAATTTTAAATCGACGTTGGTTCGAAAATTGAATAAGTATAGCAATATATTTCAAATCGAAACTGAGCGAAACAAGCAGCAATATTTAGTTCGTCATTTTAAATTTCAAAAACGTAACTGTATATGCATTTATGTATTATAATAATTATTAATAATAATGATTATTAATTATTAATTATTCATATACATAATTTTGATCTTGAGATTTTACTACATATACAAGTATAATAAATTTTAATTGTCTATGTATTTTCATCCATAATAAAAAATAAATTTTTAGGATAACAAATAGCTCTGCTGTAAGATTACGATTTATATTCTATGCACTTGTCATGGAAGCTTACAACATGCTTATATGAAATTGTCTTAAAATCTTTCCGATAAACTTTTGTGAAAGCTTACAGAAATCTTTTCTTAAAGATTTGGCTAAAGTTTACATGCAATATTCACGCGAAAGTTTATCGATAGCTTACAATAACATTGCAAAATACTTTCAAGAAAGCTTCCAGTTTTTGTTTTTTGAAACAATACAGAAGGTTCCGAAAAAAGCAATATTTTTAATTAAATATTATTAATTCAATATTTTTCTAAGAAATTTCGCAGTGACCTTGCTAAAATATTACGCGAAAATATTTTAAGAAAATTCCCTGTATTCTTACGTAAAATATTTTGCAATATCTCCCAGCCAGTTAGCTTCAAGTTTTCATTGAAACATTTACCAGAATTTGCGCAGCGATCTTACTAAAATATTTCGACAAAATATTTCAAGAAACTTCCCAGTATTCTTTCATAAAATGTTTTGTAAAATGTTCCAGCAAGTTTGCTTGAAGTTTTCGTTGAAACATTTAAACGAAATCTTGCAGTAATTTTTTAAAAATGTTTCAACTATATGTTTGAAGAAACCTTACATGAATCTTTCTCGAAATGTTTTATGAAATATTTCAGTAAGTTTGCTTTTAGGATTCGTTGAAACATTTATATGAAATCTTGCAACGACTTTTTGAAAATGTTTTGTAAAATATTCCAGCAAGGTTATTGCAAGATTTCTTTGTAAGATTTCAACGTAATGTTTTTATTATTTTAAAACGATGTTTCAATGTTATGTTTCTTTGAAAGATATCTGCAAGGTTTAAATATAATCTATCTACAAGTTTTCACTAAAACCTTACATTGAATCTTTCATTGGAGTGTTTCATGCTATTGGATTGTCTAATAATTAATATCGTTTTTTTAATGTTTTTTAAAGTGAATTTATTTATATTAACAACAAACATTAATCAATGATATATTGACCGTTTTGTTGGATAACCTTTTGCCATCTTGCGGTAAGTTGAAAAATTCCATGTTCGAAGAAGCCTTGGTTTTTAGACGCAAAGAACTGGTCCAACTTATTTTTAACAGCTTGATCGGAATCAAAAGTTTTATCATTCAAATGGTTTTTAAGGGAACAAAACAAATAATAGTCTAATGGTGTTAAATCAAGGCTATAAGGTGGATGTGGCATCAGTTCCCAATTGAGCTCCATTAATTTCTGACGGGTTATCAAAGAGATGTGAGGTCTGGCGTTATTATGATGGAACATCACACCTTGCGATCGGCCAGTTCAGGGCGTTTTTTCTTGATGGCTTCGTTCAATTTCGATAGTTGACGACAGTAGACATTTGTATCAATAGTTTGGTTTCTTGGAAGCAGCTCAAAGTAGACTATACCCTTGTAATCCCACCACACGGCAAGCATAATCTTCTTTTGGTGAATATTGGCTTTGGATGTCGATCGTGGGGGCTTATCTTGCTTGATCCATGATCGTTTTCGGACTACATTATCGTACACAATCCATGTTTCATCACCCGTTATGATTCTTTTTAGAAATAGGTCGTTTTCGTTACGATTCAGCAAAGAGTCGCATAAGTTAATGAGTTTGGCGAGGTGGATTTCCTTTAATTCGTGAGGAACCCAAACATCCAGTTTGTTTACGCAACCAAACTATTGTAAGTGTAAGTAAACGATTGAATTCGATATGCCGAGCTTCTCTGTTATCTCTCGAGTTGTCATATGCCAGTTAGTTTTGATTAACGCCTTTATTTTGTCGTCATCAGTAATGGTTGGACGACCAGTATGTGGTGCATCTTGCACATTAAATTTTCCAGAACGAAAGCGAGCAAACCAACGCTGACACTGGCGTTGAGTAAGCCAGTTTTCACCATAAACTTCACACAATTTCTTCTGAGCTTGCACCGCATTCTTACCCTTTCGGAAGTAAAACAATAAAATATACCGATAATGTTTACTTTGATAGTCCATTTTAAACTTAATTTTTAACCAGCTTGTTATTTACTAATGACGCTCAGTTTTTAATAGAAAATAGTGTACAGTTTAACCTTTATAATAGTATATAATAATATACGTCACGCAACCACTACTACATGAAATATGCAGTTCACGCTATCTATGAGAAAAAAGCGACATTAATTATCGAACAACCAAATATGTGGGATTCTATTGTAATATTATTCAAAAAATTCCTTTCAGGAACATTCTCATAATCTTTTCAAAAATGTTTCGTGAAATCTTATAAAAACATTTTTTGAAAGTTTTCTTAAGACATTTTACAAATGCTTTTAAAAGATCTATAGAAAGGAATCATTAAGCTATTAAATAAATCTTTCAAAATCCTTCTTATAAAGCTTCCTATACAATGATTTAGAAACCTTTTGTAAAAGGTTTCAGGAAAGGTGTATGTAAAGTCCCTGTTATATTTCATTTTTTAGTTCTTTAGAAATGTTTTATGATGGTTCTTAAAATCTTATGAAAAATTTTTTTGAAAAAGGTTTTTGAAAGGTTTTACAATTTATATAAAAACATTTTCCAAAGGTTCCAGTGAAATCTTTTCAAGAAAGTTTCTTTGAAACCTTTTGTGCTGTATGGGTAATAGAGTTTTAACTTATACACTCGTTTAAGCTTCTATTATAATAATGCTAGGGTTTGTTGATTGGATATGAAAAATCATATAAAGGGTTTTGAAAGTATCTGGTTATAAATCCAATGTCAGATTTGTAATTCAACATGGCGGATCCAAAATGGTGGACAAAATTTTTGGAAATCAATCGATTTTTACCAAATTTTATATGCCGGGGTTTTTGGATTTGCTGATCTCAAATCCGAAGTCATATTTGCAATTCAGAATGTTCACGAATTCGACATTAAATTGAAAATTCAAGATGGCGAGTCCAAGATGGTGGACTTAAGTCAATTCGGCATTTTGAATTTGATGAATTTGACCGACGATTTATGATCATCGACTTCGGAAACTCCCGTCAACTGAGTTTAGCTTGAATTTGTTGATTACCGAAAATCTTCCGTCATCTTAGATCTCCCATTTTAAAAATTTAAAAATAGGTTATAAAGGGTCGAAAATAGAGGTTCTTATTTGAAAAAAATCAATTTAACCTCTAAATGACTTTGAAGGTCAAGGTCGAGGTCAAATTAAGGGTTACCATAGTTTGACCCTTTAAACCTTTTTCTTTGAAAGTTTTGTTTGGAATTTTTTTTAAAATAACGCCGTTAAAGAAAGTTATAATGTTATGCCAAGATAAATGACTCACCCAATGTAATTATATCTTTTTTAAAACTTTTCATATTTATTTTAAAACATTGCTTGAGTAATCTGAAATCAATATCAATGTGTGACCAATAAAAAAAAATTATTAAGTTAGACAGGATTTATTATGAGGTTTGATTTTCAAAAGGCTTTTTTTTACAGATCACGCGTGACTCCTATCAAACTGTAATGTAATTTTTATTCAGTATTGTTTGACAAATCAACATGGAAAGACTTACACCGCAACAACGTATCCAAATTGTTCAGCTGTAGTACGAAAATCACCGTTCTGTGAGAAATGTTTTTCGTGCTCTTAGAGCAACTTATGGTATGCATCGTCGACCTACCGAAACCACTATAGCCAATACCATCCGCAAATTTGAAACTCAGCATACATTATTGGATGATACTCGACCTATTAGACCGCATCACTAATAGAATTCTTCTATGAGAAACTATTGGTTGTCTTAAGCAGAGTATTTTTTTAATTGTTATTATTATACTTTCTGTTAAAAAAGTACCGGGAATTGTTGATTTAAATCTGGCGGGGCAATTTAGGCAGGTAAAATTTTTTTTAGCGATAGTGCTTTATCACCAAAAGCCTTTTGCAACATTTTCAATGCATCGGCACACGAAATTTTATTCGCAACACAAAATTTTAGACAAATTCTTTGTTCAACGTAATCACCCATTGTAAAAAATCGGCACGCACTATTGACATCGACTTACTTAACCAGCTACTGTAAATACACTCGTTGACAGATACCGCTCAAACTTAGCATAGTCATTAAGGACAGTTGTAACATCCTAGAAAAAAAAATTTTACCTGCCTAAATTGCCCCGCCAGATTTAAATCGACAATTCCCGGTACTTTTTTGACAGAATGTATACTTTAAACATTATTTCGTTATTTTGTGTTATGTCCTAGGGGATGACGCAACGACAGAAAAACTTATTTTATTAAGTTTTAAATTGAATAATTAAAAAAGGTTTAATTCCCTATTGCGGTCAACCGTAGCTGCCGAGGACGGGAGGCAATAAATATATATACTAGCGCAGACAGAAGGAGAGAGACAGAGAACTGCAGGCAGCGAGCGAGGGCCAGACAGAGAAAGAGAGAGACAGATTTACGAGGTCTGGCTATTAAATAACGAGACTGGTTACGAGAAACGGTTTTATTATAAAAATAATTCTACATTCAAATGCTCCCCTTCAATATACTCCCCTTCCCTCGCCACACACCTTTCCATATGTTTTTTCCATTGATCGAAGCAGTGCTGGAAGTCTTCTTTGGTAAGGGCCTTTAGGAGCTCTGCCGTTTTTTGCTATACCACTTCCATCGACTCAAATCGGGTCCCTTTCAAAGCAGATTTTATCTTCGGAAACAAAAAAAAGTCGCACGGCGCCAAATCTGGCGAGTACGGCGCGTGTTCGAGCACTGGAGTGCGCTTACCGGCCAAATACTGCTTCACAGATAGCGCGTTATGGGCAGGTGCGTTGTCTTGGTGCAAAATCCACGAGTTGTTCTTCCACAACTCGGGTTGTTTCTTACGAACTGGTTCTCGCAGTGTTGCCAAAACTGACAAATAGTAAGTCTGGTTGACAGTCTGACCCTCTGGAACCCATTCAGTCATCACGATACCGTTAATGTCGAAAAAAACGATTAACATTGCCTTGAATTTTAATTTGGACATCCGCGCTTTTTTGATTCTAGGCGATTCAGATTGCGTCTTCCAATGCATCGATTGCCGCTTTGTTTCAACATCGTATTGAAAAATCCACGTTTCGTCGCAAGTAATAATGTTTTTGATCAGTCCGGCATCTTTTTTTAACCTTTCAAGAAAATCTGAGCAGACCTGTTGACGCAAGAGCTTTTGGTCAAGAGTCAGATTTTTTAGCACCAACTTCGCACAGACTTTTGTCATGTGTAATTCCTCGTGTAAAATTTGTCCAACCGTTTCTTTATCGGCGTTTACAGCCTCGGCAATCATCCGGATGCTTATTCGACGATCTGCACGCACAATTTGGTTGATTTTGGTCACTGTTTCCGGAGTTGAAACAGCGACAGGGCGACCTGGGCGTTGGTCATCTTCAGTGCTCACTCGGCCCTCACTCTTCAGTGCTTACACCATTCAAAAACACGCGCACGAGATAGAGAATTGTCCCCATAGGCCTCTTGCAACAATTTACAGCACTCAGTCAGAGTTTTTTCCAATTTAACGAGAAATTTGAGATTGATACGTTGCTCCTGTTTTTTATCACACATGGTTTTTGGCACGAGAAAAAAACACGTTCGTTTCAAACCGCTACTGCACAAATACAATTATAGTGACGAGAACGTGTTTTGGTACGTGCATAGACAAGATATCTAGATACCCAACGTACTACTCGTTTTTTTACCCACCCCTCTACGGCGCCCTCTAGGCGCGCAGTCTCGTTATTTAATAGCCAGACCTCGTATATATATATATATATATATATATATTGTAACGTGTCGAATTCTCACGTTATAACAAAATTAACAAAAGCTTATGTTAATTTATTTGTATTATAATTTTATTTATTTTATGTGTGCACGTTCGAGTGCTGAACCCCGATTTCGTTGACATTTCCCGTGTGTGTGTGTGTTGTTATCTCAATCGAATTTAAAGAAGTTAACAATTTAAATTTTATCCATGATCAACCAAGATCCTATTTGTGTTCTTTTTAACAATTGTGTATTTTATAAATTAAATTCCGAGACAAGTGTCTTTCCGGCGTTTCAGTTTTATTTCAGTTAAATACAAAAAATTTTAAATCATACGACACTGCGTGACATCTAAGAGAGAGACGCCGCGAGGGTCGTTGACTGGCTAATGTTTACGTTTGGCCTTTAAAGAGTTTAACGTTCAGGAAGACTATACCTATGTACTTGCTAAAGAATGCATTATCCCAGCAGACTAATACATAGGTGTTTAAACCAGTCACACTCATTCAATAGTGGAAATAGTGTGCGGTTTATTCTTTTCAATTTTTTATTTTTTAATATTTTAACACCCGACCCCGGTGCACTCGAACACAGTGTCGATGTACCCAAAAGTCTTCGGTTTACTCAAGAATCTTATCTCTTTTAAACAAGGATAAAACCCTTGAGTATGAAATTTACAATGTTACCAATACTTAGGCATCTGCAGCACTTGCAAAATGCCATCGACTGGAGGTTTTGTAAATCTCTTTTTACTCTGCCTTGATTTCACACATTTATGAAAAAAAAACTGAAATCAATTTAAAAGTTAAATTTCAAATTTATTATAAATTGTGCTTACATTTGCTAAGAGTAATCTATGACCGTCTTTTGTGAAAGTCTGAAATCAAGTGTCTTCTGCCTTGTCGAACTCGGCTTTATATACTCTCGCCGCTCCTTGATTGAGGCAAAGTTCTATGGGCTTCTATGGTTAATTATTTAATAGTTTACAATATTTTCGAGAATGTTTTTTTCTTATTTTCTAGCTGCGATGTAGTTGCGTCGTTACATGTATAACAATATCGTGATTTTCGCAAATTTCGAGCCTTTTTTATTGTTTACAAGTTTTTTAAATTTTCTTTTTCACTTTTTATGTACAAATAATTTATTTCATTGATTGTTTTTTCAGTCACGATATGTGCACTCTCTTTATCTATGTATTTTTATAAAATCTATTGTTATTCTGTTTTTTATTCATCCAGTAACCCTCATGGAACATCATAGAATTTTGACTCTCTCGAGGTACAGATGTTCTATAGGCTTCTATTTGTAATAACTTTTTTCCTAATTCAAATTTTACATTTTTTCTTTTTTCTATTTGTTTGTCCAATGTGTTATTTGTTATTCTATATGAGATTATTCCGGTGTTCACCTTTTTTCTGTTACTTTTTTATGTTTAAACTTTATTTTGATTTCTCATTAGTCTAACTAGTATAATATAGAATATACGCCGATTGTAGCGACCTTGAAATTCAATGCCCTTGTTGTTTCGCGGTATTGAATTTATTCGTAATTTATGTTACATTTCAATTTCTTAATCCTATCGCTCTATTTTATAATTGTTTCTCATTTCTAACTTTGCTTATAGTATTGTAGATTTTATTTATATAAATTTTTCTATATTTATTAACATATATAAAATTGTTTATTTTAATTTTTCCTTATAACCAGATACTGAGGTTACAATATATATATATTTATATGTATGCCTGATTTGTCTACGTGCACTCTATGAGGACCAGAGAGACGTATCGCATGAGTAATGCAGTTCAGGCGAGAGGAGTTGAGAGATGTAGAGAGAGAGAGAGAACTGTTCTTACGTTGTTTTGAGTGCGCTGGTGTCACTGGCTGGAGGCTGGTTAGCTGGCTAGCTTGGCTGCTGCTTGGCGGGAACGGGGAGGAAATTTAAATGGTTGACTCCAAGAATTTCGTTAAAAGATCTGTTTTACTTATTATACTTTGAACTGGCGGGTGGCTTCATCCAGTTACAACTACTGCGTTTGTCAGACTCACTCTCACACTTCGTACTTTATACTTATTAATTCGCGTTAGTATATAATAAAACTGGCAGAGTTCCCGCGTACGGAATAATGTAGGAAAAGACTACTGACTGTATAGCAACCGGCAGAACCTCCGCGCACGACAACGTTTTCGGGAAAAGACTGGTCCTGTGTAGCCAACCGGCAGAGCCTCCGCGCACGACAACGTTTTCGGCAAAAGACTGGTCCTGTGTAGCCAACCGGCAGAGCCTCCGCGCACGACAACGTTTTCGGGAAAAGACTGGTCCTCTCGGTGCATCGTCCAACCCCTTTATATAGACCAAAAACTAGACGTGCACCTTTATTCCTTATAAAAAAAGTGATGGTCCGAAAGTAAGACACAAGTGTTCTTGGTCATAATTCATGCACGCATACTCTGATACTCTTTTCGCATCAGTGCTTCCGTACCTTGATGTTATCGCTGCAGCGGTAGCGCTTTTCATAGGGAAAAAGGAAGAAAAAATAAAAAAAAAGGTAAAATGTAAAACAAGAAAGAAGAAAAAAAAGGTAAAAGATGCACAGATGGTACCGTCCGAGATCGCGATGTGGCGTCGCAGCGGGTGGTAGGAAAACAAAATAAAAAAAAAGTAAAATGCAGCGTCGCGTCATAGCACGACGTGACATCTCCCCCCTTGAGGAAATTCAGCGCCAGGCGCTGTCACTCTTCTCACTTACTCATGCCGTCTGGATTCAACCCCCTTATTTTTTACATATAATTAACCGACATAATTTTTTTATTTTTTTTTTTTCGACACTGAATATTAATAGTTACATATAAAAGTAAATTCACGCACAAGATATTTATGTTATCTTGGAGTTCCTTTTATAATAATATAGGTATATTTTAACATGCATATGTATATTATATGTGTATACGATGGCGGTTCAAATATGATCGAGACCAATGCTCTGACACGTTTATTTACTATCAAAAAAATTTAAAAAAATTTACAGTTTTTTCAGGTACTCCCCCTTACAAGTTACGCATTTTGCCCACTTTTCCGGAAGCTTTTTGATGCCGGTATCGAAGAATTCCTTGGGCAACTCGGACAGCCATGTGCGTACGAACTCCTCTACCTCATCGTCGGTGTTGAATCTTTGACCTCCGAGGGCTTCTTTCAGTGATCTAAACATGTGGTAGTCACAGGGTGATAAATCTGGACTGTAGGGGGGGGGGGGTGTTCCAGTACCTCCCACCCCAATTTCGATATTGTATCGAGCGTGAGACGCGAGGTGTGAGGGCGCGCGTTATCCTGGAGAAGAATCGCATTTCATGCTGGAATGCTCCTCCGTTTTGAGCGATAAGCGGGTTTCACGTGTGTTTCCAGAAGGTTAGAGTAGTATGCAGCATTGATGGAACGTTGGGTGCGTAGGAAATCGACGTACAGCACACCCCGCCAGTCCCAGAACACAGAACACATAACCTTACCCGCGGACCTGGTTGTCTTCGCTTTGACTGGCACCCCTTCCTCCTTCTTCCTACACTCTTTAAACGACACCTTGCTTTCGGGAGTGTAATAGTGTACCCATGTCTCGTCTGTAGTGAAGATTCGCGTTAAAAAACCGTCCCCCTCCACCTCGTATCGCGTCAGCAAGCGACGACAAACTTCTAACCGCGTAAATTTTTGCTCAAAGTTCAACAGTTTAGGAACCCATCGCACCGTTATTTTGCGATATTGAAGGTGTTCGTGGATGATAGACTCTACACTACCAATACTAATGCCGAGTTCAGCCGAAATGTCTCGAACATTCATCCTACGGTCCTCCAAAATGAGTTGTTCTACGCGGCAAATGTTGTCTGGTGTGATGCTGGTTCGCGGTCGACGATAATGCGGCTCATTCTCGACGGTTTCGCAACCATCCTTGAATGCTTTGGCCGATTTAAACACAGCAGCTCTATTCAGGCACTCACTACCAAACTGATTTCGCAAACGCAGAAATATTTCCGTGTTTATAACGTCTTCCCACACTAAAAAACGAATGACAATACGTTGCGCAACGGCGGTCAGCACTTGACGTTCACTCATGGTCGTAGCACGCTAGTGAAACATGCACTTCCGATGAAAACTATGCCACACTGTTCTTAAGGGACTCAGCTATCACATACTCAAGCCACGACCTTCAAAACATATATGTGCGCCATTTACAGCGTTTGTCTCCAACATAATTGAACCGCCCTCGTATTATTGTCACTCGCACACGTATATATTATATATTTATTATTATTTTTTTTTTCTTTTTTTTTTTCTTTTAATAATAATAATGATGGGTCCCTGAACCAATAGATGGATATATGTATGTATTTTTTTTTTTTTTTAACATGTATATGTATATTATTGTCACTCACGCACGTAGTTCTCTTTCTATATTTTACACTGTCTGTTTTCACTGTTAGTTTTACGGTCGACTAGCTTGAAATATGTTGCTTCTTACATTTGCGATTGACAAGGCTGATGGATGTTTGTACCGGTAGTAATTCCTTGCACGTATGACAATGAGCTGGCCCTTCTAGGTCTCGTTCATGTTCCGAATTTTACATTCATGGATCTAAGTGTCGACGTCAAATCCTCCATTGACTATGCTTGTCATTCACTCGAGGTAACCTTTGTTATTGTTCGGCGCATATGCTTTTTTCTTTTAGTGCCCTTCTTTATTAACAGGTTGTCTGGGTCTTCTATTTGAGGGGTAGGCGGAGTAACTTGTAACTCTATGACTCGCCTAGGTAGCCTAGGTGTTGCATAAATGTGTTGTAGACCCTTGCTGGTCCGTTTATTTCTGTGCCCTGTTTTCTCGTCGTAGCATAATCACGACGATTGCAAGACTAAATATTGCACCCATAGACATACTGGCTACAATAGTGATTAATATCATGCTGATTGCCGTTTCGCGCGCGATATCGCTATTTTCGTTTAACGTGGAGTTGTCTTCGTTGATGTTGTGAACTAGTAACTGCAGCGGCGGAATAAAGTAGGCATTTTCCGAATTCTCGTGTATACCGGAGCTAGAGTACACCTTCTCTTGTATTGTTACGGTACAGACGGGCGGAATTTCTATTATGCCTGAATGCTGAAGGGTCATTGATATTGTGGTGTTGGGGCAATACGCTTGTATAGTCTCCGGCTCGGCTACTGAGAAGAACCATTCGTTGGCTCGAGGGAGTTTCAATATGAATACTCCGTCAGTCGTTACATAAGATAATTTGCATAGGAGGAAACTTCGAAGCGTTGGCCGCGTTAAAAGTTCGCTGGCACAATTCGGCGTAGCTACAATAGGCTGAAGTTTTTTACATATAATTTTTTGAAACCTTTCGATGCATTTATTTTTCTCTTTTTCGTTAAAAAAAATGGATTTCCTTGCCGCATTTACTGCAATTAGTTTTCCTTGCGTACGTATTGTGATCGCCCGTTTATGCGTTTCCGGCTGAAAGACGGGGAGGGGCACTATTCTGTATAACATGTATGAGTCATGTTCTAATAGTAAAAAGATTAATTGTATGATAAGTTTTGTTCCTGATGCGTATATTTTTGTATCTGCAATTTCATTCAATTTTGCATTATTTAGCGCAGCTATAGGACACGCAATTTGTGTCTTAGTTGTAGCCTGGATCTGTGTGAGTGCTTGTTGTACATAATGCGGCGCGAGGACGAACTCCCTTCTCCGTACTAAATCGGTAGCCAAGCTGACGAGATGCATAACGTTCTCGACTCCCTGCTTAGCGAGGTCAAGCGTGCTTTTGAGATTGGAGTTCGCCAGTTTCGTTGTGCCTGATTCCGAGAGTAGCATTTCCATCATTACTTCAAGTCCGTGCATGTCCCGAGTGAGTTTTAATTCACCTTCCATAATTTCATTGGTTATGACCTGTCCGTTCTCGAAAGCCAATTCTCCCAATTTTTTATACATAATGCCGGAGTTGTTTTGTTCCGTTAGGTTCACGTGTTCTCCTCAGGTGCCCGTAAGCGTGCGTAAGAGTAGTACGATGAGTATAATGGCCCGCCTCATATTGCTAAAACAGGTATAATAGTAAATAATTTTAAGGCGTTAGGTGCATGAAGGGCGGCTTGGAAAGGTGCATGGTTAGCTAAAAACACTAGAGCGGGGAGACGGCGCCTCCCTGCTGAGTGGCTATCTCTCTCAGACTCGATCCCTGTTAGATCGTCTAAAATGCTCTCTAAAACGTTAATTAGTACGTAATGGAGTTCGTTTAGTGCATTTTCCAAGGCGTGAAGGTCAATAGCTAACTCTAATAACAGATCTTGGTGCAACATTGCATCTGTCTCACGGTTGATTTGGGTCGTATCAACGATTCGTTGGTTCAATTCGTCGATTTGTTCGGGCGTCTCGAGGCCAGGCGCTGTCACCCAGTATTCATCGGTGATCCTGCCTCGCACTTTGACTCTTGCATTGCCGACCTCACTTGTTATGCGTTGCAGGAAGCAACGTACAAAGGTAATTACTGCGCCACAATGTATGCATCTAAGGGTGCGGAAATGGTCTAACATCGGTGCGGCCGCCCGCACTACTACTAAATTAAACAAAATTTTATCTGCATGCACCTTTGACACGTAGCATGTTTTTCATACGTTGGCGTTGAGGTATTGATAATGCGCGCTTATAGTTGCGTATGAGAGTTGTCATGGTAAGTTCGTGCGTATGCCAAGTGCCCTTCTCTATGTATTTGTTAGCTATGGTTCTCTTGCCTAAATCCAAAAGGCCGGGTATCTACTAAATGTGCTTCGATGTCGTTATAGTGGCTAGGAGTCGCGTGCAAACCTTGCACTTCTGGTATTTAGCTTCCTGTGCTAATTTTTTTCTGCAAATAGTGCAACGAGTCGGTAGTACAATATAGGAGACGATATGAAAATTTACTGTGATCTCGAACAATTTTTCAGGATTCACAACGTATTGTTTAAAGCAATTACGACAAAATAATTTGTTCGCGTTTTCTTTGTAGTGAATTGGTAGACCAGCGACAGGTTTGTAACAGATCGTGGGTGGATAATCTTTTACCATTCAAGAATTATCCACAAAGGGAATTATACAAGTTACTCATGGATGTTTAATACCCAACTGCGCCTCAACCGTCCTAAATCTTTCAGATGCAAATGTATGCGTTGTGTGTGATGAATAGCATGCGGGAGATCTTTATACACTTCGAGTGAGCACGTATAACGTTTCACCGCGGGCCTTAATCCGTTTAAAAATGTTTCGATCGCGAACTTCTCCCTCTCCTTTGCAGAATACGTTATTTCGGGTAATTAGTTTTCTGCTAATTTACCGAGTCTGACATATTGTTCGTGTAAATTTTCGATTCGCTGAGCATATTCGCGAAGATTTTCGGTACGCGCTTGAGTAGACCAAGTTAGACGCAAGCGTAGTGCATTTAGTTGATCGTATAATCGTTTTCGCTCCATGGCTGATAACCGTTCAGACATTGTATTGGGTTACGCCCGTGCGCGCGCGCGCGCGCGCGCGCGTGTGTGTGTGTGTGTGTGTGTGTGTGTGTGTGTGTGTGTGTGTGTGTGTGTGTGTAGTTATTTTAAAGAGCGTGCTATAGGGATATTTATTATTTATGCGTCGAAAATATTTTTTTATTTTGCAGAAATTTAACTCGGTGGGGTGTTGTCCTTGCCTCTTCCTGGCTGTTGTAACGTGTTAATTGGTGGTTCGCTTAAGATTCGAGGATACCTTCCCGTCTCTGAAATATTGAATATTATTCGTTCACCTTGGTCGTTCAATTTGGTCGCTACTCCATGTGTCAGCTTATTATAGTTCGGAGTAGACGGGCTTGAAGGCGGGGCTCTCGGCTGCGCTATTGGCACCTCGAGCAGCGGCTCGTCGGTGGGTGTCTGTTTCTTTTATTTAGTTGGCCTGTCCCTGGCTGCATGTAGTAACAGCTGTGTTACTGAATTTCAAATAGCTCCTAGAATATGAAGAGACTACCCGTAAAGGCTGTATAATGCATAGCCATGCAATATAGTATCAATGAGAAATTTAAAGAGGCGAGCGATCATCATAATGCCTATCACAGCCGCGCTAGCCGATCTGAACGATAGAAATTGCCCCCAAAATTTTTGCCAGGTGCTGCTCGCGATTTCCGCGAGTGCTTCCTCATCAAAAAGTCGCGCCGCCGATATGCCATTTTTTTCTATCCGTTTGCCCGTCATACCTAAAGCGATGGTATTTAACATTGCCGACCTCTCAATGGAAAATATAATATGGTGCTTTAAAGCTTGTATTTCAGCTTGAGTGTAAATGCCGCTTTTAGCTAACTCGCCGGCTCAATGTATTTCCAATTTCCTTTTGTATTTGGTTTAAGAATTGTTGGCTGCATTCCTTTTGTAGTGAGGCGTGGCAGCACAGTAAATCAGTCGTCTCCGAGTAAATACATTGGTGGAATTACAGGGTTGCACGTAGTCTCCGTGCCGTATTGTTTTAGGATATGAGTGTGCGGCGATAAAAAGTAATTCTTCCCGTCTTCGATAACAGGGAGTTCTTGATAACATGTAGGTCCTTCTCGGCGCTGTACGTCGACCTGCACACATTTTATTACGTGAACGTCTTTTCCCGCGACTAAAGCCATGTAGCCGCTTTTCTTTGTAACTTGATAAGCGAACATATTTGGCGCGGTTACTGCGATGCTTACTGCGTTTAAAATAATTCGTTTTACGAGTACGCATTTCTGCAAAATGAGGTCGTCGTACAATCGTTTTAACTTCCCTTTAATACGTTTTTTAACGTATACAAACTTTGAATTCACGTATGCAAAGATATCGAGGTCGTGTATGGTTGGATTACGTATAGCTGTAAGGGTTTCGGCCGTCGGTCCTTTCAAAAAGAATAATTTCAGATGCTCAGTGCGTATGAGGTCGAAAGCGCATACCTGCGCTGTTCCCTTCGTCGTGAAAGCGAACGTTACCTTCCCTGACTCTATTACATATACAACTAGGCCACCGCGCTGTTGTTCGCTTATTTTGTTTACATAGCCGGCGTATAATTCTGAGTATTTATTTTGTTCGCACGACGCAGTTGGTAGCGGCTCTCAAAACGCATAGCCTGCTCCTATATCGATGCAGTTATCCTGATTAAGAGCGCACCGCGTACCTGAGCGTAAGATTACTTCCTTGCCGTTTAAATTAACGGGCACGTAATAATCTTGCAAGGTAACATTGTCTTAACGTTGCTTCGACTTTGGCGTGCTTTTTTTACTCGCGGAGATGAGGACGTCTTCCTATGACTTGATTAAGCTTTGGTTTCAGGGTCATAACTATAAACCCATGATTTGTCACCGGTTATGATTTTTTTAAGGAAGTTAATGTCGTTTTCACACGATTCAAGACAGTCCTTTGCAATCTGGACACGAAAATCTTTTTGTTGTTGCGTCAGGATCCGAGGGATGAATTTTGCTGCAACTCGCTTCATTCCAAGGTCACCCGTTAAAATTTCAGAAACAATTGTTTTTGGTATTCCGAGATCTTCTTCTAACTCTCGAACAGTCAATCAACGATCTTGATTAATCGCTGATCTCACAAGTTCGATGTTTTGATCGTTTCTGCTCGATGATGGTCGGTCTGGCCTTGCATCACTTTGAACTGACTCGCGACCTTCTTTGAAACGTTTGTACCACATTTTTATCTAAATTTCACCCATGGCATCGTCACTGAATGCCTTTTGAATCATACAAAAAGTTTCGGCCGAAGAATGACCAAGTTTTAAACAAAACTTGATGCAAACTCGTTGGTCTTCTCTTTCTGTCATTGCAAAAAATTTAAAAAATCGATAACAAACAAAACACACCTCAACTATTCTCTGTCGCAGAGCCGACTGAAGAGTTTAGAACGGCCTAGACATGCCTAGACAAGTTCATAACATTCCCCCCCACCACTACCTACTTTGCCAGCGATTTAAAACCTTTAGTTTAATCACCACGACTAGTGGTCGGATACTTTCCAGACACACCTCGTATATATACGAGGGCGGTTCAATAAGTACCTGGGTTTGACGACAGAGGGCGTTCCTGAAGGAAGTTGGTATTATCATCGTGTGCTGCCATCTATCAAACGACGGTAAAACAAATTTCAGACTGATTGATAGGTTAGTTTGGATTTAGCAGCCATTCGAGTATGACGCGTTTCGCTAAGATGGAAAAAGAGCAGTATCGTTCGGTAATTCGCTTTTTGTTTTTTGATGGAAAAAAATGCGAGGAGATAAAAGCAAAGTTGGATGCTGTTTATGGGGACACTTCGCCATCTATGACCACAGTTAAATATTGGTTCAACGAATTTAAACGTGGGCGAACATCCGTTTTTGATGAGGAGCGACCAGGACGCCCGGCAGACGTGGTTACCGAGGAAATCATTCAAAAAGTCTACGACATGATTCTCGCTGATCGACGAACGAAAGTGCGTGAAGTAGCAGAGGCCGTAGGTGTGTCGACTGGAACGGCAATTAATATTTTACATGATAAGTTAGAGATGAAAAAATTGTCGGCCCGATGGGTGCCGCGATTGCTCACGGTGGACAACAAGTGGATGCGGCTATTAACTTCGAAGCAGTGTTTGGAGCAATTTAAGCGAGATCCGAAGGAGTTTTTGCGTCGAGTTGTCACCGTTGATGAAATCTAGATTTATCATTACACACCAAAAGCTCAGCAACAATCAAAACAATGGATTTTTTCCGATGAATCTGCTCCAAAGAAGGCGAAGACGGTCCCATCGGCTGGAAAGGTCATGGCGACGATTTTTTGGGATGCGAACGGGGTCATCCTTATGGATTTTTTAGAAGAAGGAAGAACGATGACTGGACAATACTACATTGAGTTATTGGACCGCTTCGACAAAAAATTGAAGGAGACACGGCCGCATTTGGCGAAAAAGAAGGTGCTGTTTTACCATGATAACGCACCAGGACATTTATCCGGAGTTGTCGCCGCCAAATTGCATGAATTGCGTTATGAATTGCTGCCGCACCCCCCGTATTCATCCAATCTGGCTTCCTGTAACTTTTTCTTGTTCCCTAACATGAAGAAATGGCTCGCGGGAAAAAAATTTAGCTCAAACGAGGAAGTCATCGCCGAGACAGAGGCGCATTTTAGAGAGTTCGACAAATCCTATTTTTTGGAGAGGTTGAAAAAATGGCAGGAACGTTGAGAAAAGTGTATCTTTCTGAAAGGGGACTATGTTAAAAAATAAAAAAAAAATTTTTTGAAAAAATGGTGTCTTTATTTCTAACACGGGTACTTATTGAACCGCCCTCGTATGTATATATATATATATATATATATATATATATATATATATATATATATATATATATATAACATATGCCTATTTCCCTCTCTCTTTTCTCTATGTATATATATTATTATTTATATATTATTTGCTTGGTGATGTGGTAGAAGGTTTTTTATAAGATTTGCATAATCTGTTAATATGCACCAGCTTGGTTTTTGTATAGCTTATTTGAATTTTTACGTTTCCATTCTCAGAGACGTCGATAAATAGATATGGCCCGGTGTATTGGTTATCAAACTTGTGCGGTTTTGGCCCTTTTTGTAGCCATACATATTCTCCAGTTTGTAGTGTTTTTTTGTTGCACCTTTCGTCGTAGTAGCATTTTGATTTCCATTTTGCTTATAAAAGTTTGTTGTTTGCTATTTTCTGTAGCGTATTTAAACGCGTCGCCAAGTTTTGTAGGTAACCGCCGAATGTCGGCAATAAATCATCTGTCTCAAGAGGGTCGCTTGTGGGTGTTCTCGCTACATGCCCGAAAATGAGTTCGAACGGCGTGTACCCCGTTGCTTCACTCACTCCTGTATTGAAATTAAAAGTAGCTAATTCAATATATTCATCCCAGTCGGCTTTGTTACCGTGCACAAATATTTTCAGAAATTCTACTAGACTTGCGTGCGAGCGCTCCAATGATCCGTTTGATTACGGGTGAAAAGCTGTCGTTCTTGCCTGCTTTATCCGAAATCTTTTTGCTATTTTTTTTAATAAGTTTGCTTGTAAAGTTTGTGCCTTGGTCTGTCAAAATTACCCGCGGTGCTCCAAACGTGCAAATAACCCTTCTTATTAATGCATTTCCAACGTCTATTGTAGTTGTAGCTGCTAGGGGCTCAGCTATGGTAAACTTTGTTAATAAATCTTGAAAAGTTAAAATATATTCGTTTCCTCTCGTTGTTTTGGGTGATGGGCCTACTATGTCCATCGCAAGATGATCCATTGCTTAGCTTCCGCTATCCGTTATTACCATTGGTGCTTAAGTTTTTACTCTCACCAATTTTTTCTATTGGCAGTCCAAATACTTTCTTATAAAGTTTTAAACGTCTTATTTCAAATTTTCCCAGTTGTAATTATGTTTGATTCTATTGTATGTCTTGTTCACTTCTATATGTCCTCCCACTGCGGAGCTATGTGCTTCTGCATTATTCTCTCGCGCTCTTCGAGCGGTGGATATCGTATAAAGCCGAGGCAAATTATTAATTTTGTATTACTATTAAATAATGCTTTTCGTAATTTTTTAATAATTTCTTTCCACTCTAAGTTTTCTATGTGTTGAGATTTTTGTATACTGATTGATGCAATGTCTAGTTCCGTTAAGGTTTTTTTTTAGATTTGTGCATAAAATTTTTAAATTTTGATTTGTTTCATATAGGCTTAATTGTCTTTTTCCCGGTATTGGAAGTCCAATATGAATTTTATTATTTACTTGCATTATAGCTGGTTCACCTATATTTAAATTTTTAAAAACCGATAATTTATTGCGTAGTTTAAATTACAATGCACCGTCATTGCACGGCTCTCCGTTTGTTGTTACAAAATATAAGCATTAGGTTGCTGCAGATGAAATGGCCGATTTAGCAATGACATAAAGTTGGCTGCAATTTTAGTGCATTATGTTGGCACAAGGCGGCGCAAATGATATGACATATTGAAGTATAAATACTGCTACCTTGGTTTATGGAGTCATTTCTGTTTTGCACTTCATAGTGATCGTAAAAACAAAAAGAGAAAGTGAACATGGAAGTGAATAAAAAACGGCAACTCTTACTATACGAATTTAAATTAGAGCACAACGCAACGGAAGCAACGAGGAATATCAACAGCGCATTTGGGCTTGATACAGTTAGCGAACGAACCACTTGGCGGTGGTTCGAAAAATTTCGATCCAGGGATATGGACCTTGGAAATGAGCCACGTGGACACCCAGGACCATCGATCGATAACGACGAGCTGTGTGCATTAGTGGAGTCTGACCCCTGCCAAACCATAAGGGATCTTGCCGAGAAATTAGGCGTTCACAATTCGACAGTTTGCCGCGACTTGCAACAACTTGGAAAAGTGAAAAAGCTTGACAAATGGGTTCCGCATGATCTTACCTTGCAAAACATGACGTTTCGAATGGAGATTTCAAGTATCTCAAATGCCCGAGATACGCAACTTCTCGCTTGAAAAATTCGCACTTTTCCGGCTGTAATTTTAAAACAGCTTGTCGTAGCCTTTTCAATAATCTTTCTAATCTGCTTATATGCTCGGGGAGTGTTTTTGAATAAAAAATTATATCGTCGATGAAACAGAAGAGTTCTTTGTTTGTTAAACCCGATAACGCAATCGACAATGCTCGAGAAAAGGTTGCCGGCATCGTACGAAGTCCGAAGCTCCCTCGATTAAAATGATACAAGCCTTCGTATGTTGTAAATGCTGTTTTATGTCGATCTTGTTTGTCGATTTCAAGTTGATGGTAATCTGATGCTAAATCGAACACAGAAAAATATTTTGCGCCTCCTAAATGATCTAAAATTTCATTTATATTCGGTAGCGGGAATTGGTCATCGAGAGTTTTTGCATTTAACTTCCTATAGTCTATAACCATTCGATACCTCTTTCGTCCTTGTAAATCCTCCTTTTTGGGGACTAAAAAGCATGGACTGGAGTAAGACGAAGTCGAAGGTTCTATTATCCCTTTGTCATGCAACTCCGATACCTGCCTTTCTATTTCTGCCTTATGCACAGGCGGTAGGCGGTATTGTTTGAAGGTAACAGGTACTTCGTCTATTGTAGAAATGGTTAACTTAAGAATGTGTGTTGCAGTGAGTCTCTCTCCCAGGATATAAAAGATATCTTTGTATTCGGCGATTAATTTATCTATTTCTCTGCGTTCTTCTGGAGCTAGGTGCTCGAGCCACAATAGTTTTTTTATTGTCTCAATGCGTTCTTCGCGTGTGAATGCTTTGATTGAGAGTATTACCGAGCTATTTTTCTTTTTCCTGCAACCCTTTCTTATAAGCAATTTTTTTGTATCCACTACGATCTTGAGAATTTCCTTTATAATTTCCTCTGGAGTGTTTTCCCTCATATATTTTAATTCAAGTACATAATTTTTCATCCTTACTTTAATTTTCTTAAATTTTAAATTTGTTTTAAAATATTTGAAAAGCATTCCAAATGAAGCTTCTAGCTGTTCTGAGTTTTCTCGTAACGCATGTTTCTCGTTTAGGCTGTTATTTAAAATATTGTGCATCGCGCCTAAATTTTCCAAGAGTTCGTTTTCGTCGTCAGTTTCTTGCATAATTTTACTTGTACAGCCTTGAGCTGTATCATTAAGTCTTATTGGGTTAAAAGAGACTTCCTTTCCTTACTCATTCTTATTTATAGAGCCAGGAAATGTGTTAATTTCTTTTTCTGGGTCTCGCGATGCCTCGCCAAACACTTGTTTTTTTATTTTATTTTCTCGTGGAATATCGGGAGATATTTGACTTGTAATTTTTTGATCGCCAAGCGTGTCTGTTATTACGTTTATCTTCCTTGGATTTGTTTCCGACAACTCATATTTTTGCGTAGTTGCCTCGAAAACTTGTTTACTGCTAATTTTCTGTAATTCAGAGAGAATCGGATATTTCCTTTGATTCCGATTCACAGCTTGGATTAGGGCTTTTCTCGCGCCCCTGGATTTGTAGAACATCTACTTTTAATTCTTGACATTTCCCTTGGATTAAACTAGCATTCGATATATTTTGACTTACAGCACGCTTTTCGTTACGTATTACAATCTTCCTTGCATTCGTCTGTTGCTTTATATGAGTTGCGTTGCTCTTTTTTTCTGGAAACTCCCGGCTCTTTGTTATCTCTTTACGTTCATTCATAGATACCGCGCGGCTTGGCCTAGGGCTTTGTATCTGCTCTCGACCGTCGAGCGGTCGTTGTTTCTTTGTTTCTTTGTACGTTGTAGAAGTCTCTTTTGTTCTCTACCTTTATTGCTCTCGGTTCCTTCATTTTTCTTCCTTACCTGCACCTGCAGTGTGTTGGCCACGTTGAATTTTTTTATGAATGGAATTTTATTTTGACCGACTATTAGGCTATTATTTTCATTGTCGATTTTCGTATTAAATTTAAAAAAAAATTCGTTTCCCCGTAATCCTTCTTCTTTAATTGGAAACTCATTTGAAACTAAGTGAAATTCACTATTGAACTTGGGAAAACAAATGTTAATTTTTCCGAGCTTAAAAATGCTTTCGCTTGTTATACCTTTTAATTTCAAAATTTCTTCAGTGTTGATTTCGTTATATTTACTGAAATTTTTAATTTTTGATAAATTTGGTCCTGCTCCTGAGTCTAAAATTAATGTTATTGTTCTTCCACGTTTCGCGTCAAAGAGCGCGATGGTCAGAGAAATAGCGTCTTTGTTTAATCGTACATATTTTTGGATGATTGAGGCTCCTGCGTACTTGTCGATGGGCGCGGTGCATACTCGGCCTCCTTCTTTGCGCCTTGGCGAGAGGAGTTTTTCCAGTTTTCCTGTTTTTTATTATTAAATTCGCGCGTCCTGCAATGTTCTAGAATATGCCATCCTTTTTTGCAATATCTACATATTACGGGCTCGTATCTTTTGTTATATGTTCCCCAAAAAGTTGCATTCTGCCTTCTTAAATATTGATGCTCTCTTTGTTCTTTATTTTCCGTGTGTGAGTCACGAAGCCATCTTTGCGCTTGATGCGAGCTTTGTGGCCCCGCCCAGGCTCTGCTTGTGTGTGGCTCGGGCCTTCTCGTTGGGACTATTGTCCTTTGCTGACGCCATTTCCAACAATCTTGAACTGTGTGATTGAATTTATCACACAACTGGCATTTTTAAAACTGGATATATATTTAATTTGTGTTGTTTCTTTTGTAGTTAATTTTTCCAACATTCTTTTTATTTCAGAAATTTCGTCAGTCTCTCTGCAGTAATATTCTTTTTCTATTTTGACCGCCTTTTCTGTCGCTGCTTCTAGATTGCGAGCCATGCTCATATGCATTCTAATTTCCGCGTGTAATCCTTTGGAAAAATGTTTTACAATATCTCGTCCTAGTTGTTCTTCAAAACCTAACGTGTTTCTCCCTTTAGGTCTTGCTGTTTCGAGGATTTCTTCTTGTAAGGATTGCGCTCTATTTGCGTATGAAATTATTTTTTCTCCTTTTTTTTGTTTAAAATTTGCTAATTCGCCGAGTTACGCATAATACGATTTATTTGAGCCGAACCTTTTATAAAAAAACTCTATAACCTCATCGATTGTCATGAAATTTTTGCTTTTATAAATTTTTAAGGCTTCTCCTGAAAGACGCATTTTTAAAAGCTTGCCGACATCTGCCTCGTAAGCTAAAGATAGTAAATCGCATGCTTCACGGCACCCGTCGAGAAACACATTTACAGGCATATTAGAACCATCGCATCTTGGTATGAGTTCAAGCGCGTCCTTAATTGATAGCGGTCTTACCTGATTTAGTGTAGAATTCATAGTACATAGTACATAGTGTATAATTCTGTGTTCGTGTGCTTGTGTATTTTCGTTATCATTATTGTTTTGTCTAGGTGGGAATTGAAAAGCCGGTGTACTATGTAAATTAAAATTTGAATTTTGTGGTGTCTGCGGTATGTTAGAAAAATTTGTATACGCGGTCTTGCTTTGTTTTATTACTTCCGACGGTTGCTTGAAAGAAAAAAAGGTTGTTTTATCTTCCGTGATGTCCGCGTTCAACTCCAAATTATTTATTTTATTATTCGGTAATGTTTCGCGTTTACCGAGTACGAAGCTAATAATATGTATATGACGGGTCTATTCTTTGTTCTAATAAGTCGCCAAGCGCATTGGCCGCATGTTTATCCGCGCAAAATTCTTCTACGTCATACGGATCGACAATGTTTTTTAATATTTCCATGCAAGATTTTATGATATCCTGAGATGCTCCGTCACCGGTATTTATCGCTTTTTCGTGCCTTTTTTGAAAGAAGATTAAAACTTCGTGCAAATTAGGCTCTGCGATTAATGATAAATAATTTGGGTCCACACACAATACACGCTTGAGTAGAATCGCAGTCGCATCCTTGTTTCTGTTCATCCTTCTAGTCTGCTTAAGCTAGTTATTTATTGCACTGTCCTTTTTTAAAGGAGGGGCCCCCACGCGTTACGTCCTAGGGGATGACGCAACGACAGAAAAACTTATTTTATTAAGTTTTAAATTGAATAATTAAACAAGGTTTAATTCCCTACTTCGGTCAACCGTAGCTGCCGAGGACGGGAGGCAATAAATATATATACTAGCGCAGGTAGAAGGAGAGAGACAGAGAACTGGAGTCAGCGAGCGAGAGCCAGAGAGAGAGAGAGAGAGAGAGAGAGAGAGAGAGAGAGAGACAGACAGATATATATGTGTATATATATATATTAGTTATTTATGTACCATAGGCGAGCCTCGCGTCATTACAGCTTGAGGCAAAATATGTTGTGGATGGATAGTAGGGCCGCAGTCGCGAGCGCAGCGAGCGACTAAGGCGCCTCTATCCATCCACAAAATATGAGCCGAAAGCTTTAATGACGCGAGGTTCACTCATGGTGCTTAAAAAATTGTTCAGCCTTTTAACCCGTACGAAGACTCTTACTTAGTTAACAGAATAATTAATTTTATTTTGTTGCATATCAATAAAATGCAATTTCGAACCCATACTGACAGTTCGTAAACTACAGATATCGTCTGCTAACGCATGCGCATTTTGTACACACACGCGTACATGTACATGTAGTAGTGTCAAAAAGTGACAGACAACATAATGTAAATATAAATATAAATTATGAAATTAAAAAAAATAGTAAATGGATTCATATTTTAAAACAAAATTAATTCTTGAACAATTATTATTTATTAAAAAATATAAATTTCTTGAGTATATTTATTAAATATTTATACAAAATAATATTTTTAACAAAAGTTTTTTTTATAAGATTTGAAGGCTTATAAATAATATTAATACTATTATAATTAATATAAATACTTTCTTATGTTATTTTTATCATAACAATACTATATTTGTTTAACACATTTTTTGTATAATCAATGAATTTTAGTCACTTATTTAACAGGAAAAAACAGTAACTTTTTTAAATATTTTAAATTTAATTTCTTCACACAAAAAACTTTTAAATCATTTATCTAAATCACAAACAAAATTATAAACTAAAAAATTATCACTTTAAAATCACTTATTATTAAATTTTTTAATTTTGCGGGACTATATTAGACTTTGCTTTTTCTATTAGTTTATTTAATTCACGTTTGCATTCTTCATCACTGTCACTAATAAATTGTCCATTTTTATTCTTCTTCTCACATATTAAGAACGAATATTACCGACACAACGATACACTATACTGAAAGAAAACAAAAGAAAAGCAGAGCCCCGTGGTCGCTTGAATGTACATACTGAGCGAAGAAGAGAGCGAGACAGAGATAGGGTGGTCACGTGGGAGCAATGGTGCACGCGCTCTTATCGCTATCTCGTTCTCTCTCCTTCGCTCAACATACATAAGTCTTATTACGCGTTTCGAAAATATAAGTTTCGATGAAGACTCACATGCTAGGCTATATGAAGCGACAAATACATAGCAGTGGCGCTGTTAACTTTTTTTTCTCCTGGGACGTATACAGCCTAGGAGGACGTATAGAATGACATACAGCCTAGGAGGACGTATAGAATGACATACAGCCTAGGAGGACGTATAGAAAAATGTTAATACGATCGAGAAGGCGCTTGCGCGTATGGAAACCATTTACACGCTGACGATGCTCCGTAGGTAAGAGTCGCCGTACGGGTTAGTAGGCTGAAAATATATATATTTATATGGATGCCTGATTTGTCTACGTGCGCTCTATGAGGACCAGAGAGACGTATCGCATGAGTAATGAAGTTCAGGCAAGAGGAGTTGAGAGATGTAGAGAGAAGGAGAACTGTTCTTACGTTATTTGAGTGCGCTGGTGTCGCTGGCTGGAGGCTAGTTAGCTGGCTAGCTCGGCTGCTGCTTGGCGGGAACGGGGAGGAAATTTAAATGGTCGACTCCAAGAATTTCATAAAAATGTCTGTTTTACTTATTATACTTTGAACTGGCGGGTGGCTTCATCCAGTTACAACTTCTGCGTTTGTCAGACTCACTCTCACACTTCGTACTTTATACTTATTAATTCGCGTTGGTATATGATAAAACTGGCAGAGTTTCCGCGTACGAGAATAATGTAGGAAAAGACTACTGACTGCGTAGCAACCGGGAGAGCCTCCGCGCACGACAACGTTTTCGGGAAAAGACTGGTCCTGTGTAGCCAACCGGCAGAGCCTCCGCGCACAACAACGTTTTGGAAAAAGATTGGTCCTCTCGGTGCATCGTCCAACCCCTTTATATAGGCCAAAAACTAGACGTGCACCTTTGTTTCTTATCAAAAAAGGGATGGTCCGAAAGTAGGACACAAGTGTTCTTAGTCATGATTCATGCACGCATACTCTGATACTCTTTCCGCATCAGTGCTTTCGTACCTTGATGTAATCGCTGCAGCGGTAGCGCTTTTCATAGGGAAAAAGGAAGGAAAAAAAAGATGGTAAAATGTAAAACAAGAAAGAAGAAAAAAAAAATAAAACATGCACAGATTGTACCGTCCGAGCTCGTGATGTGGCGTCGCAGCGGGTGGTAGAAAAACAAAATAAAAAAAAGAAAAATACAGCGTCGCGTCATAGCACGACATGACATTTGTTTATATTTTCCTCTGAAACAATTACGATAACTTCCTTAAGCTGTACTGCTGCAATATCGAGAGATTTGATTATGAATGATAATATTTATTTTTTGTATACGTTAAATTATATTTAATAGAAGTCCTGTTGTTCCAATTGTATAACGTATGTTGCCTTTTAATACATTTATATTTTTGTAATACTTATGCACATTTTTTTTTAAAAGAAAATCATATATTTTCAGAAATTATTAATCTTTGTTTTAATTTCATAATAATCAATAATAAATTATGTTTCATATCTGTCAACCGTCACGGGACGGCTTCATTTTTTTAGTCATCGTAGGGTTGATTTTTTTATACTCGTAGATGCCCTTCTAAGATTTTTCGAGAATATTATATAAACGTTGTTTAAATGTCGGAAAAATATTAGTTTGATGTTGCTACAATATTGCTTATATACTTTGTTGAAAATTGAACATTAAAATTGAAGCACTATTTATAAATATTGCTATATTATTGTAAAACATTGTACAGACGTTGTAGTATTCTATAATTGTGTACATTTGCATAATATTACAAAACGTTGCGGCAATATTATAACACGTTGTTGTAAGAATCGTGTGACATTGTACTAATGATATTGCAGCCAGATGACTAAATAGTACTATGATATTTAAACATTATTGCGGAATTGCTGCTGAAATATTTATTCAATATTGTCTTAATATTGTTATGTCCATCCAATGCTTTCGTAAGATTTCTACAGCATTGTATTTATATATGATTGCACTATTGCAGCAATAGAAAAATATTCTAGTAATATTAAGGTAATATTTTCATGCTACGTTTATTAATAATTTTAAAAATATTTTCTATTCGATTTATAAAGAAAGTTTCTAACATAACAAAAGTATTTAATTTGTTCAAAATTTAAAAAATATGGAACAACAGTAATAACAATAACGGTAATTTTTAAATGATAATATGTGTAATAATATTCATAACGATAAAGCTTAAAAATATATACACGCCAGCTAAAGGCCTAGGACTCAAGTGGCTAGAAAATCAAGATATTTATTAAAATAACAATAACAATAACAAATAATGATGATAATAATACTATTAATATGTGAAATTATTGTGTTTATTGCGTTAATTATATTCAAAATTATTGTTTTAATTTATAATTTATAAACCTATTAATTATTAAGACTAATTCTTTGCATTTTTTCAATATAAAAGTCAATAATAAGTTATTATAAACAATTTAAATATAATATTTTTTCTAAATAAAAGTTTTTCACTAATCATTAAAGATAAAATTATTTGTAGAGTAGTAAAGATAATTATAAATATAGTGAATATTATACAGTTGTGATTTACAGTTTTTTATAATATATTGAATTAAGGATGTTCTATAGATACAATCGATGAAAAACGTCCATAATATCGAAGCTTTTCAATTATATTTGTAATTATTATCAAAAATATTCCCATTGAAATTACTAGGAAATAATATTAATTTCAGAATAGAGAATTATTTCTAGCCAAAAAATTTTCATTTATTGTATGTTCATCAATATTATGCGAAAAATGTAACTAATTTTTGTCCTTGAATATTCCATGATTTCAACTTAATGGAAAGAAAAAGTACATTTTATTTCAATAATATACTTATGGCATTCAGTAAATAACATTTTAATATACATAAAATATAAATAAGTCATATATATATTAAATTATTACTAATGATAAATATTTTTAATTGCCATGATAAAACTGCCATAAAAACGAGACAACACTGTAGGGATTGAAAATTAAGTTTGGTATTATTGGTTATATCTTAGTACGTAAGTAGAAGGAAGACAGAAATTTCTTTCTTTCTTCCAATTCTAATAGCTGCTTACAGCGTTGCCGCTTTATTGAGGTGACAAGATCATTTATTTATAAAATTCTATATTTTGTGTCAGTTTTTAATATTTTCTCTTAAACTATGCAGTAAATGTTAAAAAAGTTGCACTTTAAATTAACACTTTAAACTACATATAAAAAAAAAAATTGTAATTCTGTAACTTTTTTTTCGAATTTTCGGAATTATTTGAACTTTATTTTTAATTGTGCTCCATAAGACACCGTGTTAAATTATTAAATTTTAAACTATAAAAACATTTAAACGGCACAGTAAAACTAATTTAAAATTTTAGTGATTTTTTCTTATTATGAGGAATAATCTATTATGTAATTTTCATAAGCTTGTAACCTTTTTAGATATCTATACAACATCCTTAAGAGAAACGTTTTCTTAAAAACTTTATTGTTATAACATTTAAATACAGAGAAAAGATTTATTTTACTAAGTAATGTTCTATTGCTTAGAGAATTTTTTCTCTTCTATTAAGGAAAAACTGTAAGATTTTCAGTTTTAACGTTATATTACGAATTGCTATGTCGTTGTCAAGAGTTTAATTTAAGTTTAATTTAATAAACATTTAGTCAATTCATATGCGTTATATTAAGAAACGCATATAACAAAGGATGAATCATTAAAAAAATTTAGTAAAACAAAGGATTAAAATATTATTATAGTGTATTAAATTTTTAATTTAAAAAAAGACTGCCAACAGCTTGAAATATGCTTAACTGATGTAATATGTGTCTTGAATAAGAAATGATCTTTTTTGCGTAAGCGTACGCGAAATACATATAAATTCTAAGAAGGCAGTTGAACTTCTTGCGCACTTGAACATACGATCTATACTAATTTTCAATTAAGTCATAATTTTTAGATTTTTTGGTCATGTTTTTATGTTATCTACTTTTAATTTCCTTGTCGTTACTGTAAAATGTCTATCTTTTAATAATTAAAAATTAATTTTTAGCTATGCATAAAGTACTTCAATTTTTTAAACGTCATAAGTTCTTAATTTTTCTTTATCGACAAAACAAAGAATACTGGCTACTTTGTTCCAATAGCGGTTTTAACAGAAGAATTTTGAAAAATTGATAGACTGTTATTAGTCGTAAAAATATTATTAGAGAGAGGATTGCTGAGTTGAAGCTTCTCTTGGCGATTAGCAGCTCGTGCTAAACATATGATTGCTCCTACAAGGACAACAAAACCAGTAGCGGCAATTGCACCTGATACCGCAGCTCGAGCGACTGGAGGAAGATCTACAGCCATTTTTAAAAGTGAAGTGACTTCTTCAGGAAGCTCATCAATTCCCTGCAAATAAAAATATATTTATTTTATTTAACTTTTTTATGATGTTTGAAAATATTGCACATTTATTATTATTTTTTTTCAACATAATGTAATAATAACTGTAATAAAAGTTTTTGAAATTTTAGTAAAGAGAAAGTTTAAAATAATCGCAATTTAAATTTATTTATTTTGTTTGCTTTAGAATTCAAAAAGAAGTTACAAAAACTTAATAGGTTCAAAATACAGTTTTCCATTCTTTCATTTGCCTAATTTTAGAGTTTTGAAATCAAGTTAAAATTATTTTAATTATTATTTCTGTAATGATTGAAATTGGATATAAGTATATGAAATTTAAACATTTAACTTATTGTTATCAATAAATAAAAAAAAAAAAAAAAAAAAAAAAAAATAAACGGTAATATTATATGATCTAATTATTTATATTATTAAGCTATTAAGAGATTATTTTTTACAATGTTTACTTTTTATAACTTTCAATTCTTATTAAAGTTTCGCAATAAAAATCTTTTGACGTCAATACAATAAAAAATTTTCTGCAATTATTCATATAATTAGTTTTTTAGGTAGGTATTGGTTTTTTATTATTTCAAAAAAAACCAGCGTAGATCGACATTCGAATAAAAAGTTAAAATGATAAAAACTATCAGCATTTATTTCAAATTACATGCACTAATATACTATTTAAAAAGATCAAAATAAAAATCAGAAAGCATAAAATAATATTATTTTTTTACATTGCGAAAAAAGTGTGTATGAAATTACAGCTATTAGAAGAATATTTAAAATAAAATATGCATTAAATAATAATATATAATCTTAAAGAGCTATTTTTATTCCATAAGTACCTAATTAACCCGTTTCGGCCCAGAATGCCACTCGGGACATATCGCTCTTCGAGGCTCTATAACTAAGGCTATTCGCGTTAAAAAAAATTGAGAAGTACATATTCTTATAGTTTAAGGTCCGCCCTTTCCGATGGTGAACTGAAAATTTCTCTAAAATGTTATTAACTATAAGAAAATTCAGTTTTAATAAAAAAAATCATGATTTTTTTACACTTTTTTTTTCAAATCGAATTTTGAAGATGTTTCCAGTCTACAATGTACCTGGAACCTCAATAGCCCGTGGAATAAATGTCTAAGCTTTAAAAATACGTAATTTAAATATCGATTTTTTGCCTTAGTGTTTTCAAAATGGCGTCCAGAATGCAAAATTTTTGTGCATATATTCATTAATTTTTTTCTCGAAAAATATGAACTTACGGAAAAAAGTACTAAGAGTAAAAAGTTCTTAGAATTGCTCAAAAAATGCACTGGAATTTTTTCGAAGAGTTTTGAACAATTTTTAAAAATTTTGCTAATTGTGAATTTTTGCAAAATTGAAAAAATTGCTCAAAACGCTTCGAAAAAATTACAGAGCATTCTTTGAGCAATTCTAAGAATTTTTTACTTCTGGTGATTCTTTCCAAAATTTCTTTGTATCCAAGAAAAAATTCTGAAATATAAAAATAGTATTGTATCGTATAAGTTTGCAGTATTCGCATACCAATCGATTTATGGTTTGAAAAATGTCTAAATTGCTCAAAACTCTTTATAAAAATTCCAGTGCATTCTTTGAGAAATTCTAAGAATTGTTTACTCTTGTTTTTCCGGTAAGTTCATATTTTTCGAGAAAAAAATTAATAAATGTATGCAAAACAATTTTGCATTCCGGACGCCATTTTAAAAACACTTAGGCAAAAAATCGATATCTTAATCACGTATTTTTAAAGCTTAGACATTTATTCCACGGGTTATTGAAGTTCCAGGTACATTTCAGACCGGAAACACCTTCAAAATTTGATTTGAAAAAAAAAAGTGTAAAAAATCATGATTTCTTTTATTAAAACTGAATTTTCTCATTGTTAATAACATTCTAGAGAAGCTTTGAGTTCACCATAGGAAAGGGCGAACCTTAAACTATAAGAATATGTACTTCTCAATTTTTTTCAACGCAAATAGTCTTAGTTATAGAGCCTCGAAGAGCGATATGTCCCGAGTGGCATTCTGGGCCAAAACGGGTTAAAATAACCAAAACAATTTTGAAAACGATACGACTTTTTAAGAAATATCATTTATATAATTTTAAAAAAAATCTAAAATAAGAATTGAATGAGAATTCAACCAGTGAAAACGTATAATTAAAAAAGTATGTAAAT
The DNA here is from genome assembly GCA_949987625.1 of Chalcis sispes. Taxonomy (NCBI): domain Eukaryota; kingdom Metazoa; phylum Arthropoda; class Insecta; order Hymenoptera; family Chalcididae; genus Chalcis; species Chalcis sispes. Next base: position 49,120,053 of record OX465097.1, on the reverse strand, counting down.
ATATAATTTTATACACCTATACATAATTTATTTTTTATGTGAAAATATTTATTTCGAATGTGAAAAAATATTTTTTAAAATTAAAAAGCATTAATTTTTTGCTGATAAATAAAACTTTATCTAATCATTTCGCCGCTAACCATGAGTACATTTGTGCTTGATTTTATGCATTTAAGCAATTAATTATTTATTCAGAAATAATCGACCTTATACAAATAATAATACTCAAAACAGACATGATACTAGCAGAGGTGAAAAGGAAAGCAAGTTCTTGAAGTTGGCACTGACTTATCTAAAAATAATGAATTACTTATGCCAATTGTTTGCGGTTAAAAATTTATAGAGAATTATGTTAATTAAATTTCCGCGCAAACGAAAAATTAAGAAACATAAAAGAAAATTACGTTCAGGCTGGGAGCGTAATAGAAGTAGATTTTTTTTGTATAAATGATTGTAATTAGATACTATTTTTTAATTATTAATTATAGATTTTAACAGCTCTACTAAAAATATTTATAATTCGTTAATTATTTATTTAAATATAATTAACTAAGCAATTTTCTGCACCAACACAGCTGATTCAAGCGTAAGAAGCTGTATGAATACGTATATATGTGCAGTATGAAACTTGTTAACATCGCGCGCATGGTGTGTAAGCATACTGTGCTGTTATAATGTAGCTATCGTACATTCACGATTGCTCAATAATAAAAACAACGCGAGAGTAAGTATGGGTTATATCAAATAATAGTTCAGATATGCAGCATTTTCTAGTATTATTTTTGGTACTTATTATACTATAATCTCAAATTTACAGAAAATTGGACCATTTCATTAAAAATGGGTAAGTTTTATTTAATCAATTTTAATTATTATTATATTTTTTATTCCTACTGAAATTAATATATTTAAATAGGTTTTATACAAGAGCAGAATCAATTCAGCACTTTCTTTTCTTATTCCTGTTTCCGTTTATATAGCCTTCACATCATGATGAAATGGTCCAATTTTCTGTAAATTTGAGATTATAGTATATATAAGTACCATAAATAATACTGAACAATACTGTATATCTGGATTATTATTTGATATAATCTACACTTACTCTTGCGATGTTTTCGTTATTGAGCAGTCGTGAATGCACGATAGCTGCATTATAACGGCACGGTATGCTTACACACCGTGCGCACAATGTTGTCAAGCCTCAAACTGCATAGATACACGCATTCATTGCTTAGTTTATTATATTGCACTTAAATAAATAATTAACGAATTGCAAATATTTTTTTTAGGCTGTTTGTGTGTAAGAAAATCTACAATTTTATAAAAGAAGTATTTCTAATTACAATCATTTATACAAAAAATAAAAAATTGAAACCATTTCTGTGGAAAAATGTGTACATAAGTATTAAAAAATATTGGATTGTTCGATAATTAATTTCGTTATTTTCATGTTTTTCAAAGTGAATTTATTTATATTAACAACAAACATTGATCAATGATATATTGACCGTTTTGTTGGATGACCTTTTGCCATCTTGCGGTAAGTTGAAAAATTCCATGTTCGAAGAAGCCTTGGTTTTTAGAAGCGAAGAACTGGTCCAACTTATTTTTAACAGCTTGATCGGAATCGAACGTTTTACCATTTCAATGATTTTTAAGGGAGCGAAACAAATGATAGTCTTATGGTGTTAAGTCAAGGCTATAGGGTGGATGTGACATCAGTTCTCAATTGAGCTCCATTAATTTTTGACGGGTTATCAAAGAGGTGTGAGGTCTGGCGTTATCATGATGGAACATCACACCTTGCGATTGGCCAGTTCAGGGCATTTTTTCTTGATTGCTTCGTTCAATTTCGATAGTTGACGACAGTAGACATTTGTATCAATAGTTTGATTTCTTGGAAGCAGCTCAAAGTAGACTATACCCTTGTAATCCCACCACATGGAAAGCATAATCTTCTTTTGGTGAATATTGGCTTTGGATGTCGATCGTGGGGGCTTATCTTGCTTGATCCATGATCGTTTTCGGACTACATTATCGTACACAATCCATGTTTCATCACCCGTTATGATTCTTTCTAGAAATAGGTCGTTTTCGTTACGATTCAGCAAAGAGCCGCATAAGTTAATGAGTTTGGTGAGGTAAATTTCCTTTAATTCGTGAGGAACCCAAACATCCAGTTTGTTTACGCAACCAAACTGTTGTAAGTGTAGGTAAACGATTGAATTCGGTATGCCGAGCTTCTCTGCTATCTCTCGAGTTGTCATATGCTAGTTAGTTATGATTAACGCCTTTATTTCGTCGTCATCAGTAATGGTTGGACGACCAGTATGTGGTGCATCTTGCACATAAAAATTTCCAGAACGAAAGCGGGCAAACCAACCCTGACACTGGCGTTCAGTAAGGCAGTCCTCACCATAAACTTCACACTATTTCTTCTGAGCTTGCACCGCATTTTGCCCTTTCGGAAGTAAACAATAAAATATGCCGATAATGCTTACTTTGATTGTCCATTTTCAACTTAATTTTTAACCAACTTGTTATTTACTAATGACGCTCAGTTTTTGACAGAAAATAGTGTACAGTCTAACCTTTATATAATAATAGTATATAATAATATATGTCACGCAACCGCTACTACATGAAATATGCAGTTCATGCCATCTATGAGAAAAAAGCGACATTAATTATCGAACAACCAAATATAAATGTATTAAAAGGCAACATACGTTATACAATTGGAGCAACAGGACTTCTATTGAATATAATTTTACGTTTGCAAAAAATTAATGTTATCATTTATAATACACATATAATCCCCCGATATCGCGGTAGTAAAGCTTAAGAAAGTTATCGTAATTGTTTCAGAGGAAAGCATAAACGAAATAACAAAATAATGTTTGAAGTATTTATTATGGCAAAATGAAGTAACCAAGATTATTTGCAAAAATTAAAAGTAAAATTCGATTATTTGTAAAGAAACAAACATTATTAAATAAAATTTCAAAAAAAATTTAACAAATCTGACTAATTGTAAGTTCTTTATCAGATATTTAACATTTATTTATTCAAAAGAAGACTCATCATTATTGGTTAAAAATTGTTAAAATGACGTGGCCTTTCGATTTTAATGTTCCAAGTACATTCTATCAAAAAAGTACCGGGAATTGTCGATTTAAATCTAGCGGGGCAATTTAGGCAGGTACAATTTTTTTTCTAGGTTGGTACAACTGTCCTAAATGACTATGCCAAGTTTGAGCGAAATCTGTCAACGAGTGTGTTTACAGTAGCTGGTTAAGTCAGTCGATTTCAATAGTGTGTGTCGATTTTTTACAATGGGTGATTACGTTGAACAAAGAATTTGTCTAAAATTTTGTGTTGCGAATGAAATTTCGTGTGCCGATGCATTGAAAATGTTGCAAAAGGCTTTTGGTGATAAAGCACTATCGAAAACCCGTGCGTATGAGTGGTACAAAGCCTTCAAGGAAGGTCGTAAAGTCGTCGAAGACTTGCCTCATTCCGGACGCCCATCGACGGCTTCGACTGCAGATAACGTCGATAAAATTAAGGAAATGGTGCTTGAAAACCGTCATACCAGCTTGAGGGAGATAGCACATGAATTTGAGATATCCCACGAGTCCACACATACGATTTTAATTGATATTTTGGGCATGAAAAAGGTGGTCGCAAGACTCGTTCCAAAAGAGCTTAATTTTCTTCAAAAACGCTATCGCGAGCAGGTCGCATGCTGGATTGCGCTAATTCCGATCTTGCATTCATGGAATGTATCATAACTGGTGACAAAACGTGGGTGTACGAGTACGATATGCAAACAAGCCAGCAAGCATCGGAATGGGTGGGAAAAAACGAGCCAAAACCGAAAAAACTACGCCAAAGCCGCTCAAAAGTAAAGGTGATGCTCATTGTCTTCTTCGATATCCGTGGCGTGGTGCAATACGAATTCGTTCCAGAGGGTCAGACGGTAAACAAAGAGTATTACCTAGGCGTTATGAAACGTTTGCGTGAGCGTATCCGTAAGAAGTGGCCAAATTTGTGGGCGAACAACTCGTGGATTTTGCACGACGATAACGCGCCGTCTCACCGAGCTACTATTGTGACCGACTTTTTGCCAAAAACTCAACGAACACGCTTGAACAACCACCGTATTCGCCGGATTTGGCTCCCTGTGACTTCTTCCTCTTCCAAAAACTTAAATTGCCGCTCCGTGGCACCCGTTTTCAGTCGATTAAAGCCATAAAACAAAATTCGGCGCGCGAGCTGAAGGCCATCCCGGAAAGCGCCTATAAAAAATGTTTCGATGATTGGAAGTACCGTTGGCATAGATGTATCGGAGCAAATGGAGCCTATTTTGAAGGCGACCCAATAAATTTTGATTGTTAATCATAAAAATGTTGTTTTAATTTAAAATTCCCGGTACTTTTTTGACAGACAGTATTTCAGTAATATGGATATTTTTCGTATTTCTTTTGAACATAATTTTTAAGACTATAAATTATCTATTTATAAGAGAAAAATATTTTTTTTTTGTTTAACTTACTAGTTACACTTTTGCCAAGTATAATTGTGATGTTACAATTTGAAATAATAATTATAATATTAATTTACATTGTTAATATTAGGTAAGGTAAAATATAAATAAACATCATATTTGAAATTTTAATTGATTTTGAAAACAAAATTTGAATATTATTATTAAACTTTATAATTGATTTAGTAACAATTAGATGTTAGAAAAAAGTTTAAAATAGAATGTATTTTCTATCTACATTTTCTTATCTCTTCAAAATTATTATAAATAAAATTATATAATTTATAAACACACTTTAAATAAAATAAATTAAAAATATAAAATAAAAATACGTATCTCATTTTTAAAAACAATAAACTAAATAATACTGCGATTAGTAACGCAAACACAAGTTTTTGTTATGAACATTTTGGTAAAAGAAATACAAATTGTTCTCTTTGACAAATCAATACGTAATGACCGTTAATTCAAGTTTTCTTACATGTACAAGGTGTAAATTGACCATTAAGTCATATTAACGTTTAGCTAGTCTGTATGAGTACTTCAGTGGACAAAATATCAAATTTTTTCAAAAAAAAAGTTTTGCTCAAATTGTATGTGAATATTTTTGAAAAAAATTTTACAAATCATAAATAAATATAAAGAGGTAGAATACTTTTTATGTCCATATCATTAATTTCGAATAATACCAAAAACAACATAAAAACTTGCCAAATATTTTCATATATTAAACTAATTTTTTATTATATATTTTTATGAAGAATTATTATGAATTATTATTTGGACCTTGAATAAGTTCTTGCTGTTTTTTTACAAAATAAAAGCTTTATTTAGAACATAAGGCACAAAAACATATCACTCAAAGTTTTGTCCATTACTAGAGATCGCTTTCTCTCATCTTTCTGGCAGTATGTGAATTCCACGTCAGAAAAATGATATGTCTTTTGAGGCTATCCAAGAATCGATCCATTCTTTAGTATCTTCGTAAGAATGGAAGCGCTGCTCAGCCAGACCATGTGCCATCGAACGAAATAGGTGAAATTCGGAAGGGACTATGTCAGGTGAATACGGCGGGTGAGGTGGAACTTCCTATTGAAGCGTTTCCAGGTAAGTTTTCACTGGTTTTACAACACGAGGCCGAGCGTTGTCATGAAACAAAATAACTTTGTTACATATGTCCCTGCTCGTATAGCGGCCGTTTTTCTTTTAGAACTCGATTCAAACGCATCAATTAAAGTTGATAGCGATCTCTCGTGATAGTCTCATTTGGTTTGAAGCTCTGTATATCATATCTGACAGATCATTGTCACCGTAAGTCTCAACAAGAATTCTGTGTACTTCAGTTGCAAATTTCTTTTGAATAAAACAGTGCAATAAAATTCTCCGCAAATACACTTTTTTTGGCACAAAATTAGATATCTTCAGAACCAATAAAAAATTACTTTGTTTACACTAAAGAGAATTATCATACACTGAAATTTAAGATTAGATACAGTACCTCCAGTGTCAGCGTTGGTTTGCTCGCTTTTGTTCTGGAAATTTTTATGTGCAAGATGCACCACATACTGGTCGTCCAACCATTACTGATGACGACGAAATAAAGGCGTTAATCATAACTAACTAGCATATGACAACTCGAGAGATAGCAGAGAAGCTCGGCATATCGAATTCAATCGTTTACCTACACTTACAACAGTTTGGTTGCGTAAACAAACTGGATGTTTGGGTTCCTCACGAATTAAAGGAAATTTACCTCACCAAACGCATTAACATATGCGACTCTTTGCTGAATCGTAACGAAAACAACCTATTTCTAAAAAGAATCATAACGGGTGATGAAGCATGGATTGTGTACGATAATGTAGTCCGAAAACAATCATGGATCAAGCAAGATAAGCCCCCACGATCGACATCCAAAGCCAATATTCACCAAAAGAAGATTATGCTTTCCATGTGGTGGGATTACAAGTGTATAGTCTACTTTGAGCTGCTTCCAAGAAACCAAACTATTGATACGAATGTCTACTGTCATCATCTATCGAAATTGAAGCAGCGAAAAAACTTATCGGCTGACACAGGAAAAAAAGGAGGTCGTGTACCGACGTTACAATATTAAAATATATATCGTTAATATTCAACATAGTATTATTTATAATTTTCAATATTATTTATAATTTTTAATTGCACATAACCATATCTATAATAATCATATCTAATCAAGCTATTTAAAAAATATTTAAATAATTTTATACGAAAAATAATTGTAAGCGAATTATATCTAAATCATAATTAATTTTATATAGTCGAAATGTAAATACAAATAAGTTTGTATTTTATATTGGTTAAAGTAATCATATATATATATATATGTATACAATATATATTGTAACGTGTCGAAGCCACGTTATAACAAGGTAGCATAAACTTATGCTTGCTCATTGCTTTATTTAGATATTGAACCTTTTTTAAATGTGCACGTTCGAGAGTTGAACCCCGATTTACTGAGAATTCCCGTGTGTTGTGGCGTAAAATGTTTGTTCGTCGGTACGTGCTATCCCAAATGTTTTAAAAAATTGTTATTAGTTTGAACGTATATCCATTATTAACCACGATCCTACTTGTAATTTTTACAATAAATATTGAATTTGTCGATTTAATTTCGACTCGCGTTAATTTTCTAAATTTTCCAACTTTCTCTTACGATAATATAAAATTTACGACCATACGCCACTATGTGACGTCTTAGAGAGAGTTTAAACACTGTCGGTTGTTGAACCGACAGTGTTTACATTTGTCATTTAAAGAGTTTTAAATTTAAGTAGAGCTATACCTATATACTTGATAGCGAATGCAGTATCGTAGCAAACTAATACATAGGTGTTAAATCAAATACACTAATTCGATATTGGAATTTGTGCGTGGTTTCTTTTTTTTCTTGTATATTTTCCTTTTTTTTTATTTCTTTTTTTTTTTGTTTTGTTTTTTTATCGGTTGACACCTGATCCCGGTGCAATCGAACACAGTGCCGATATGTCTGAAAATCTTCGGTCTGTTCAAGGATTATATACTTTTAGAGTGAGCATAGAATCTTTGAGTATAAAACTGCAGAATCACCAATACTTGAAGAACAAAATGTCCTTGATTGGAGGTTGTGTGATTTTTCTTTAATCTGTCTTGATTTTACACATAGTCTTTTGTTAAAAAAAAATCAATTTAAATTTAAAAACTCGAATTTATTAAATAATTTTATTTTTTTACATTAGTTCTTGTTAAAAGCTTATAGACTATTAACTCTCGACTGTCGTGTCTGAGTGTCTTCTGAAATCAAGTGGTGTCTGCCTGGACAAGCTCGGCTTTATATACTCTAGCCGATCCTTGATTGAGGCCAAATTCTATAAGCTTCTATTAACAATTACTTAATAAGTTACAATACCCTTAAAGATGTGTTTTTCTTGTTTTCTAGCTGAGATGTTGTCACGTCTTTACATGTATATAAATGTCGAGATTTTCGCAAATATCGAGCTATTTTATCGCTTAATAAGTTTTTTAACTTATTTGGTTCGCTTCACATATACAAATAATTTATTTCGCCAATTGTTCGACTTTTGAGTTCAGTGCCCTTGCCGTTTCGCGGCCTTAAGCCCTCTTCGTCTATTTTCTTTCACTTATGATCATATTCGTAATTTATTTAATATTTCATTTTAACTGTTTCTTAATTTGTTTCATTTTCTTATTTCTTCTTATTCTTATTTATTTATACCTTATTCTTTGCTATATTTTATATTATTTTTTACTTATAATTTTGTTTATAATATTTTTGATTTTTATTTGTCGTTAATAATAATCTATATAAATTTCTCTCTATTTATTCATTTTTTTTTCATTACATTGAGACACTGAGGTTACAATATATATATATATATATATATATTGGATAGTCTAAAAAGTATTGAGCCTTTTTTGTCACTAGATGGTGTTCGTTGTCATATATCGGGCAATACTAATCAGATTGAATCAAACTATCATGCGTTTGAAAGGTGACATTCCAGTCTACAATTTTCATATGGACAGTTTTGTATTTCGTCATTCGTGTCAAAAGTTGTATTCATTTAAAAATGAGTGAAATTTCTAAAAAAATTCGTTATATTTTACAGTACCACTACGATCAAGGTGAGAATGCATCGCAGGCTCGTGAAAAAATTTGTGGTGTCTACGGTCAAGATACTTTATCAAAAGCCACAGCCAAGAGATGGTTCACTCGCTTTCATTCGGGAAATTTTGATGTCAAAGATGCACCTCGCTCAGGTCGACCAATCACTGAAAAAGTCGATGAAATCTTAGAAAAAATAGAAGACCGACACATAAGCAGCCATGACATTGCTAAGGAAGTGAATATCCATCACCAAACAGTTTTGAACCATTTGCATGAGGCTGGATACACAAAGAAGCTCGACGTTTGGGTGCCGCATGAATTAACACAAAAAATTTGATCGACCGAATTTCCATTTGCGAAATGCTAATAAAACGCAACGAAATCGAGCCATTTTTGAAGCAAATTATTACGGGCGATGGAAAATGGGTAAGATACTAGAATGTCGTTCGAAAAAGATCATGGTCAAAAAAAGGTGAATCATCACAAACGACTTTAAAGCCAGGATTGATACCAAAGAAGGTTATGCTGTGTGTATGGTGTGATTGGAAGGGAATTGTTTATCATGAGGTACTAAAACTTAGCCAAACACTCAATTCGGCTCTGTACTGTCAGCAATTAACCAGATTGCAACAAGCAATTCAAAAAAACCGGCCAGAATTGATCAATAGAAAGGGCGCTGTCTTCAATCATGACAATGCAAGACCACACACATCTTTGATGACCCGGCAAAAATTGACAGAGCTTGGCTGGGAAGTTTTGATGCATCCACCATATAGTCTAGACCTTGCACCATCAGACTACCATTTGTTTCGGTCTCTGCAAAACTTATTTAATGAAAAGAAATTCACTTCAAAAAGGGACTGCGAAAATCACTTGGCCAAGTTTTTCGACGATAAACCACAGAAGTTCTACACAGATGAAATAATGGCTCTACCCAAAAAATGGCAAAAGGTCATAGATAATAATGGACAATATGTACTTAAATAAAATCCATTTTAAATAAAAGAAATATTCAATCGAAAAACGGCAAAAAAAGGCTCAATACTTTTTAGACTATCCAATATATATATATATATATATATATATATATATATATATATATATATCTTCAGTGAGCTAAATTATTATATGAGTTAAATTATATAAATATGCAGAACATTGTTTATATTATATTTATATTATGAAAATTATAGTTATTTTAACCAATTAACGTTTACTTATTTACTTTTAATTAGATAGTTTATGCGAACAATAAGTTTATTTAAATTAATTTTGTGTAACGATATTTTATTTTTTGTAACTATTCGCATGATTATTATAAATGAAAGAGAGACACACGTAGAGCCATCTCTTCGCTCGCTGCAGAACTAAAACTCGCTCTTCACGGGAAATTTAGACCACCTACGCTTGAAAAATTGACCATTTAGAGTAGGTCAAGACCCTCTCGGCCCTCACTTTCTCACCAACTAAAACTCGTGGATAAGAGTGGGTTGAAAGGCCCTTTCTTCTTTCTCTACTCTACTGCTCTTGCTCCCTTTCTCCTCTTTTTCTCCTATCCATTTTTCCGAAACACTCTCCCTTCTTCCTGCTTACTTCCTCCCTCTTTCTTCCTGCTTCGTTGGTGGGACTATTTATTACCTAACGGCGAGGTGATGAACTGCATCATCGTAGCATAGAAAGACAGTACAAGCTTCAAGTTTAACCGAGTACAAGCTACAAGTTCAGCTCAGTATAATTTCAGATTCAACCTTCAACAAATTTTAACTCCAAGGTTTTCACGTGCATCTTTTTATCTACAACTCTACAATAAATAAGAGTAAGCTTTTTCATAAGATCTGTCTCGCTATTCTTTCGAGAAACCTCTCTCTCACTTTCATCCAAACGTTCGCTGGACTCAGCCCGTGGATTAGGTCAGGCGGGCAAAAAGTCCGAAGCTATTAGATGTAGAAGTCTAGGCTCAAGATATGCAAATATATGGTATATAATAGTCGCGTTTGCTCGACAGAGCTGACATTCGACAAAAACTAAATATTATTGCGTGAAGTGTAAAATGTCTCTATGCAAAAAATATAAAGCAGAATACATTAAAAGCTACAAAGTACAACCTAATAAGGTTAATACTCAATAATTTCCATGTTTTAAAAATTCAATTGTTTATAACCGTTATCAACAAATTCAACTTTGACAAAAAAATTTTAAACAGGTTTTTGTCATAATTGTTCTTATAACAACCTGTATCATAATTTATTTAAATAATTTTTTATAAAAAATTTGTAAACGACAGAAGCAAAAATATGACTATCTTCTTTGTCAATTTTTCTATGAATGATATTGTTAGTTTGATACTATCTCGCTAAGTTTTTGTCTTAATGGATTAATGTCAAAAATGACCGACATATTTAATAACTTATTTACAGAGCCATGCGATTGTTCGATCAGTAAAGCTTTAAACTCTCGATTCGAAGGATTGAGGTTCGATTACTATCTCTTTCGATTGAAGCACTACTCTTCTTTCATATTCATGCTCTTTGATCCCCACCACATGCAAAGCTACTTCCCAATTGGTAAACTATTTAAGATAGTGTAAAGTAGATTATGAAATAAAAAAAAAGAATTTCTTGTAATTATTTCCCTTTCCTCTCCCATCAAATTAGAGAATCAATTCTTCTAAGGTAACAGTGACCTATTTAACATTTATGGTTTTGTTAATAAAGATTTTAATTTTGACCTTGAACTTTACCTTTATCTTATCTTTCAAGATCATTTGAATATGGATTATATGATATGTATCTTTAATAAGGAATAAAATAATCTTTAGAAATTATTGTCGGGTCGCATCCTTAAATGTCGTAGGGATTAATGATTTTATAAATGAAACTACCTTGACTTTAATTTCGAAGCAAATATGAAGATTAACTTGTGTTTTTTAAATCGTAACCCCTATTTATAATGCCGGAATTAAAATGAGTAAATAAGCAATTCTAAATAAATTCAACTTTAGAATATATTTAGAATTAGAATGAACTCCAGGATAGACATAAAAACTTACATTTTTAGAGGAGCAATAAAAAAAAAAAAAGATCTCATCAATATCTAAAAAAAAAAAGGAGTTTCGCGTTTTTTAAACAGTCAAAGTTGAGCTTTACATAGTTTTAAAGGCCAAGGATGAATTCAGTTTTCAATTACTGTTGAAACTCTTTTCGAAATTCAACAACTTTTGATAATAATATGAATAATTAGATTTTTTAATACGATGACAACACACGTATTCACATCTATGTTAAAAAAGGGTAGAGTATCTCGTATATATTGGACAGAAGAAAAGACATCGAACACTCCTTCTTCCAATATCCAAAGTTTTCGATAGAATGAATTATAAGTTCTGGACCATATGGAAGGGCCCTTTGACTCCCGACGGTTTAGGCTTTTGTTTATTGCATTCACAGGTATGGTGGGATGCGGTTGCAGTGTTCGCAAAGTCTATCGTGAAAAAGCTAAATATTAAAGCTATGAGTAAAAAAGAAAAAAGAGAAAGAAGGATAAAATAAATTACATCATGTTCATCACAATCATAAAAGAATCTGTTTTAAGATGTAAAGTGTGTTACACAAGTTGAAGTAGTGGGTTTAATAGGAGTAATGAGTAAAGATTTAAAAGTGTAAAAACGTAAAACGAACTACGACTTTAATTCATTCTTAAAAAGCTTAAAATCATTTTTAAGTGTAACCTCAGTATATCGTTATAAGAAAAAATTAAAATAACAATTTTATAAGAGAAATATAAAGAAATTTATATAAATAAAATCAACAATATTATAAACAAAGTTAGAAGTGAGAAACGATATAAAATATAGCGATAGGATTAAGAAATTAAAATAAATTAGGAAAAGCTAATATGAAATAAATTAGGAAAAGCTAATATGAAATAAATTACGAATAAGTTCAATGCCGCGAAACAGCAAGGGAATTGAACTCCAAGGTCGTAACAATTCTCGTATATTCTATGAAATACTATTTATTAAAATAAGAAATCGAAGTTGATTTTAAACATAAAAAAAAGTAAAAGAAAAAAGTCGAGCACCGAAATAATTTTATATAAAAAAATAAATAACATATCCGACAAACAAATAGAAAAAAGAAAAAATATAAAATTTGAATCAGGAAAAAAGTTATTACAAATAGAAGGTTATAGAAAGCCAGTAACACGAGAAAGTGAAAATTCTATGAAGTTCCATCAGGGTTACTGGGTGAATCAAAAACAAAATAACAATTGAATTTACATAAATACATAGATAAAGAGAGGACACAAAAAGTTACTAAAAAAATAATTGACGAAATAAATTATTTGTACGTATAAAGCGAACCAAAAAAGTTTAAAAAACTTGTAAACGATAAAACAGCTCAAAATTTGCGAAAATCACGACATTTTTAAAAATGTAAAGACGTGACCACATCTCAGCTAGAAAATAAGAAAAAAACGTCTTCGAAAATATCGTAAATTATCAAACAATTGTCAATAAAAGCTCATAGAACTTTGCATCAACCAAGAGTCGGCGAGAGTATATAAAGCTGAGCTCGTCAAGGCAGAAGACACTTAATTTCAGACATTCAGAGACAACAGTCGGAGATTGATATTTTCAAATGTAAGAGTAATTATTAATAAATTCGAAATTTAAAATTTAAATTGATTTTCTTGTATTACCTATGTGTGAAATCAAGGCAAAGTAAAATAAAATTACAAGATCTCCAATCGAGGGCATTTTGCAAGTGATGCAGACGACCAAGTATTGGTAATGTTGTAATTTTTATACTCAATGGTTCTATGCTTTTCTAAAAAAGGATATAATCTTTGAGTAAACCGAAGATTCTCGGGCATATCGACACTGTGTTCGATTGCACCGGGATTAGGTGTCAACCGATAAAAGAAAAAAACGAAAAAAAAAAAAAAGAAATAAAAAAAAAGGAAAATATACAAAAAAAAGAAACCGCGCACAAATTCCAATATCGAATTAGTGTATTTGGTTTAACACCTATGTAATAGTTTGCTACGATACTGCATTTGCTAGCAAGTATATAGGTATAGCTATACTTAAATTTAAAACTCTTCAAATGACAAATGTAAACACTGTCGGTTCAACAACCGTAGTCGCGTCTCTCTCTTAGACGTCACATAGTGGCGTATAGTCGTAAATTTTATATTATCGTAAGAGAAAGTTGGAAAATTTAGAAAATTAACGCAAGTCGAAATTAAATCGACAAATTCAATATTTATTGTAAAAATTACAAGTAGAATCGTGGTTAATAATGGATATACGTTCAAACTAATAAAAATTTTTTAAACCATTTGGGATTGCTCAATGATTCTATGCTTTTTTAAAAAAGGATATAATCTTTGAGTAAACCGAAGATTTTCAAGCATATCGACACTGTGTAGGGTTGCACCGGGGTCGGGTGTTAAAATATAAAAAATTTTGATAAAGAAAAAACCGCACACGAGTTCTACTATTGAATGAGTGTGGCTGGTTTAACACCTATGTATTAGTCTGCTACGATAATGTATTCGCTAGCAAGTACATAGGTATAGTCATCTTCAAAGTTAAACTCTTTAAATGCCAAACGTAAACTTCGGCAGGTCAACGACCATAGTTGTGTCTCGCTCTAGGAAGTCACGCATTGGCGTATGATCTAAAACTTTGTATTTTCGAAAAATTAAATTTACAACTTCGATACTCAACATTAGATGAAATCAAATTAATAAATTAAATATTTATGATAAAATCACAAGTAGGATCATGGTGGATAATAGAGATAGAATAAAATATAAAACTTTTCAAATTATTTAGCATAACATATTAGGTGTAGTAAAAAGTAATCCATTATTTTTCCAATAGATGGCTTTAGTAGTCTGTATCTCCCGTTGTAAAAGTGCGATCGGGTTACACTAGATGGCGTTAGAAAGATAAGATTTCGTACTAAAAAAGGTTCTGATACAGTTTTGTGATTGCTTGACTCAGTATTTTTTCAGCACGCGTCAAAGATGGACACCAACAAAGAGAAAATACGCCATATTTTACAGTTTTACTTCGATAAAGGCGAAAACGCAAGCCAGGCAGCTGGAAATGTGAATAGTGTTTATGGTCCTGATACTGTAACAGCCAATCACGCGCAATTGTGGTTTCGTCGATTCCGTTCCGGTAATTTTGACGTCAAAGATGCACCACGCTCTGGAAGGCCAATTGTCGAAAATGTCGATTAAATAATGGAAGTCGTCGAGTCCGACCGTCACGTAAGCACTGTTTCGATTGCCCAGGAGCTAAAAATTGCACAAAATACCGTTTGGAACCACTTAAATAAGGCTGGATACAAAAAGAAGTTCGATGTATGGGTGCCACACGAGTTATCGCAAAGAAACCTCATGGACCGAATTTCCATCTGCGAATCGCTGCTGAATCGCAACAATATCGATCCATTTCTGAAGCGGATGGTTACTGGTGATAAAAAGTGGGTCACTTATGACAATGTCAAGGGACAACGGTCGTGGTCAAATCGCGGTGAGCCGGCGCAAACGGTGGCCAAGCCAGGATTGACAGTCAGGAAGGTTTTGCTGTGTGTTTGGTGGCACTGGCAGGGAATCATCTACTATGAGCTGCTCCCCTACGGCCGAACTCTTAATTCGGACCTGTACTGTCAACAATTGGACTGTCTGAAAGAAGCAATCGCCCAGAAGCGGCTAGCTTTGGCCAATAGAAGAGGAATTGTGTTCCATCAGGACAACGCCAGGCCGCATACATCGATAGTGACTCACCAGAAGCTCCAGAAGCTTGGTTGGGAAGTTCTTATGCATCTACCTTATAGTCCGGACCTGGCACTAAGTGATTACCACCTGTTCCTGTCTATGACGAATGATTTTGCAGGTGAAAAATTCGCCTCAAGAGAAGATTGTGAAAATCGACTGTCCCAGTTTTTTGACAATAGGAAAAAGGATTTCTATGAGAGAGGCATTATGAAATTACCTCCAAATGGCAACAAGTTATCGAATAAAACGATGCATATTTGACCTAAATCGTATCATTCTATCTATGCTAAATAAAACCTTCAATTTAATGCAAAAATAATAAATTTCTTTTTACTACACCTAATATATACACATACGAGTACACGGTAATTGTCAATGAAATCGGGGTGTAGCACTCGAACGTGCACACTTAAAAAGTAGTAAATATTAAAATACCCACTCACTTAGCATAAGTCTATGCTAAATTGTTATAACTTGATAATTCGACACGTTAGAGAAGATTCTTAGATACTTGAAAATACACATTAGACATCAATAGGTTAAAGTATAAAAACTGATTCGATTTTAGTTTGAAAGAGAGGTAGCACGTGATAATGAGTTAGTCAGTCTAATTGAGGTGTAAATAACCAACAGTTAATTTGCATACAATAAAATTTATGTTTTTAAGTAATAATATAAACAAAAAAAAAACGCGCTTTGAAAAAAATCATCTAATTGAGTACAACACCAAAGTGACGAGTCAAAAATTATTAAATTGTTTCAAAAATTCTATTTTAAGTATGAAATTCAGAAAAAATTTAAAATAAAATAAAAAAGGAGGACAATTAAATCTATATGAAAAAAACGATTTGCTTCATTTTAAGGAGATTCAATTCTTATCTAAAAATGAATATGAATTAAAGATGCTTAAAACTATTTATTACACTTGTTTTATGTTAAAAGTTTTCGGAACTATACTTACATCTTCGAACCACATTATTGGGAAGACTATGTCAGGAAATGTTGCGACTTGTTTGATATCTCGAACTTGACTAACTGCTAAATTAATTTGAATTCTGGCTCTAGCCCTTAATGTCGTACCCATAGCTGGTTGCACATCAATGTATAGCTGATGTTTTTCTGCCTCGGGTGGTGAGATTCCAGTGACTGCTTCTCTAAGTGCTGGATTTGCTGCAAGGTATACATTTTTTCATGTTATTTTTATCATATATTGAGAAAAACTAAAAAATCATATATATATATATATATATATATATATATATATATATATATATACGTGTAAATGTATATAACGTGACAATTCATGAGTAAAGAGCAATTTTTCTTTAGAGTAAATTTGCTGATATTCAAGAATTTTTCATTTAGAGTTTTTTTAAAACATAACCACTTCAAAGAAATATATATATATATATATATATATATATATATATATATATATATATATATATATATATAATGTCCCATTTTAATCGCCCCACGCGAATAACTCTGAAAATATGTCCTTTGAAAAAAAATATTTTAAATAAAAGTCGTAAGGTTTCAAGAGGGACATCCAGTGGTGACCTTAACTGTGACCTTGACAATGACCTTCAAGGTCATTTAAAGGTCAAGTTAGTTTTTTTTTCATGGAAACCCCTACTATTGACCTCGGAAATAGAAAGAGCGGAAAATTTTACGTCCGAATATGACTATGACCTTGACCATGACCTTCAAGTTTATTCAGAGGCCAAAAAGTTAGTTTTTTCAATAGGAAAACCCTACCTTTAGACGTGGAAATAAAAAGAGTGGAACATTTTACGACGGCTTATAATCTTGACCTTGATCTTGAGGTCAAAGACATATTAAGGTCGTAATAAATATTGACGAACATGTCTGTTTTCATCCCGAAATTAACGAGTGCGAAAAAAGTGACGTTGAATTATGACCTTGGCCAGTTTAATATAGAGGATGACTTCTGCTCAGTTAAAGAAATGCCATTGTATTCCAGCTGCTAAATTCTCTTTTCTTTTAACCCCCGTTTCGCACCTTTAACTCTCTTCCACCTAAAACGAACCATGGCATCATGATCAATGATAAGAAAAAATTGGAATTTTTTTTCGTTATAAGGTCCATACGAAAATAGTTTTAATTTCAATAATTTTGATCATTGTAGTCAAGAGTGTTTAAATTATTTTATCTATGGACTTACATTTTTTCTGTCATGGCTGATTATACGCCACAGGAAATAGTTAATGTGATTAAGGTTCTTGGCGAGTGTCAAGACAATTACAGAGCTGCAGAAAGGTGTTATGCAGAAAAATATTCAGACTCTCGACATCCAGATAGAGAGCATATTGTACTAGGTGTGTTGGCTTCGGTTGCTGATGATCCCCATATTTCTGCTCGGCAAATCAGTCGAACGCATGGAGTTCCAAAAACAACTACTAACCTTATTTTGAAAAGTTTAAAATTCCATCCATACCAAGTCCGCCTCACTCATGTTCTTGAGATCGGAGATGACCAGCGGCGTTTGAATTTTTGTAGATGGCCATTTAATAGAATGCGTCAAGATCCTTTCTATTTCGACTAATTCTTATTTACAGACGAGACAAAATTGGCAATATGGGAGGTGTCAGTCTCTATCATACCCATTACTATTCCCAAGTAAATCCTCATTGGCAAAGGGATCATCGTGTCCAGAGACAGAGGTCATTGAATGTATGGGGAAGTATAATAGGAAATAATGTGATAGATCCATTAATTTATAATAATAATTTGAATGGTTCTTTCTGTTTAAATATTCTCCAGAATAAAGTACCACAATTGTTAGATGACGCCCCATTAGCCTTGAGACAAATCATGTGGTTACAACAAGATGAGACACCAGCACACCGTACACTACCAGTTAAGGCATTCTTGGATACCGCATGTCCTAATCGTTGGATTGGCATTGACAGCCAAGTACGTGAATGGACAGACAGATCACCACATCTCACACCGATGGATTCTTTTCTATGGGGTGTTGTAAAAGAGTAAGTATTTGCGAAAGCTCCAACAACCACAAAGGACATGAAAGAATAAAGAGAGTTTTCGAATCTATCACGGTTAAAACATTAGAGAGGGTCCGTCTGAGTTTCCGTCAAAGAATAAATATGTGCATTTAAGAAAATGGACGACTAATTAAATATCTGTTTTAAGATATGTCTTAACTGGCTGAGTTCTAGGAGTCTTCTCTTGACTGGGCAGACTTGTTGCCTTGCCTTGGCTGGCTGGGTGCTATGAGTCTTCCCTTGACTGGGCGGACTCGCGCCTTGCCTTGACTGGCTGGGTGCTATGAGTCTTCCCTTGACTGGGCGAACTAGTTGCCTTGACCTTGACTGGCTGCATATTAACGATCGTTTCTCAACTAGGTGGACTCCATGCCTTGCCTTGATCGTCTAGGTGTTGAGATACTTCCCTTAAATGGGTGGATCCTTCGTTCCAATTCCGGCGTTTAAATTACTGGTTTCCATTTAGAAAAACTAGCTTTTCCTTAAAATGACCTTAAAGATCATCATATTTGGACGTAAAATTTTCCGCTCTTTCTATTTCCCGGGTCAAAAGTAAGGGTTCTTATTTGAAAACACTAATTTAGCCTTCAAATGACCTTGAAGGTCCATGTCAAGGTTACAGTAAAGGTCATTGTTGGATGTCCTCTTCAAAACCCTATGACTTTTATGAGAAATATTTTTTTCCAAAGAACATATTTTCAGAGTTATTCGCGTGGGGCAAATAAAATGGGATATCCTGTATATACAGGGTGACAAATAGGAAATTGACTAAAGTAATCACTTATAATTTTGAGATGAGTGCAGGGAAAAAAATAATAAAAATGCATATTAAATCAGTAAAGTGGTCATTTTTATTTAGAATAAGTTTAACTTTAATCAAACATTTTCTACAGAGACATATTACGTTTTTAAAAAAATGAAAAAACCTGGCTAGGGAATAACTAGTAATGGTAAATATTTTTAAAGTGATTCCTATTTGAACTTGAACAATAATCAAGCTGTTTTTGGAAACTATGAAAAACTTGATCAACTTTAGATAAAGAAATATTAGAAATTCCTTTTCTAATAGCTTCTCTCAAATCTTCTTTGGTCTTGGCGTTTTCCGCATAACAGTAATCTTTCAGGTAGCCTCATAGAAAGAAATCACACAGGTTTAAGTCCGGTGAATAAGGGGGCCATTCTATACCTGCGTGTGCAAACTTGGGATATCCTAAACCGATGACGCGTTCACCATAAACTTCGTAAATAGCTTTAAATACCTCTTGAGTTCTATGCGGCATAGCACCATCTTGCATAAACTAATAGTTCCTGACTAATCCACGTTTCTTAGCAAAAGGAAAAAATTTTAAAAGGATGTAACTTAATTAAATTTTTCATTATTAATCTTAGTATCTCTCGATTCAGTTTTAAAGTTGCTGCAGCTTTTCTTATTGAATCCGTTGGATTATTCTTAAAATGTTCTTCGACCTCGGAAACCTTATCTTCTGTTGTAACTGTGTATGAAGGATCAGGAAGATCATGACGACGATCGTTGAAAGTATAATAATTGATGAAGTTATCAATTACTCTAAGAAAGAAGTAAAAAAAAATTGAAAACTTTATTAAAAAATGCGGTCATACGGTAAGGTCAAATATTATTTTGTTCATTCTTACCTTCTAAGAGTATTTTGACTGGCTACTCTTTTACTTCCAAACTTAGTACGAAAACTTCTATACGTTTCAGTATAGTTTTTACCTCTAGAATAAAAGCACTCGATGAGATACACTTTTTCTTTGTTCGTAAGGTCACTCATTTTAAAGTATACGTATTACTCTTTACGGCGTCTCAGTAGAAACTGACAACATTATATTAGGTTGCTGCAGATGAAATGGCCGATTTAGCAATGACATAAAGTTGGCTTCAATTTTAGTGTATTATGTTAGCACTAGGTGGCGCAAATGATATGACATATTGAAGTATAAATACTGCTACCTTGGTTTATGGAGTCATTTCTGTTTTGCACTTCATAGTGATCGTAAAAACAAAAAGAGAAAGTGAACATGGAAGTTAATCATAAAAGGCTACTTTTACTACACGAATTTAAATTAGAGCACAACGCAACGAAAGCAACGAGGAATATCAACAGCGCATTTGAGCCTGATACAGTCAGCGAACGAACCACTCGGCGGTAGTTCGAAAAATTTCGATCCAGAGATATGGACCTTAGAAATGAGCCACGTGGACACCCAGGACCATCGTTCGATAACGGCGAGCTGCGTGCATTAGTGGAGTCTGACCCCCGCCAAATCATAAGGGATCTTGCCGAAAAATTAGGCGTTCACAGTTCGACAGTTTGCCGCCACTTGCAACAACTTGGAAAAGTAAAAAAGCTTGACAAATTGGTTCCGCATGATCTTACCGAGCAAAACATGATGTGTCGAATGGAGATTTCAAGTTCTCTTTTCTCTCGCAACAAAAAGGAACCGCTCTTGCATATTGCGACCTGCGATGAAAAGTGGATTTTATATTAAGTGTACAACTTCGCTCCCGCCGTTTTTTTCCGAAATTCGAGGCTTTATTGTAAAAAACTGGTTATACATTTATGATTCAAAGTATTGTCCATCGCTGGCCACTACTTTCTTCCATCTTTCGGGCAGCATACGAATCCCGCGTTGAAAAAACTGGTCATCTTTTGAATCGATCCACGAATCGATCAAATTTTTTACTCCTTTATAAGACCGGAAGTGCTGGTCAGCCAGGCTGTGTGCCATTGATCAAAACAAGTGATAGTCCGAGAGAGAAACGTCTGGAGAATACGGCGAGTGGGCTAGGACTTCCCATTTCAAAGTTTCTAAGTATGTCTTGACCACTTTCGCAGCATCGGGTCGAGCATTGTCATGCTGTAGAATCACTTTATTATGTCTCTCGTTGTATTGCGGCCGTTTGTCTTTCAATACTTGGCTCAAACGCATTAATTGCGTTTGATAACGATCGCCTGTGATTGTTTCAGACGGTTTTAACAACTCATAATACACTACGCCGAGCTGGTCCCACCAAATACTGAGCATGACCTTGGAACCGTGAATATTCGGTTTGGCTGTCGACGTTTAAGAATGGCCGGGATATCCCTATGATTTTCTGAGCTTGGGATTATCGTCGTAAACCTATTTTTCGTCCCCAGTCACAATGCGATGCAGAAATCCCTTCCGTCTTTGCCTTGCAAGCAGCTGTTCACAAACACACAAACGCCGTTTAACATCTCTCGGCTTCAACTTGTACGGCACCCAATTTCCTTGTTTCTGAATCATTTCCATGACTCTCAGGCGTTTTGAAATGGCTTGTTGCGTCACTCCTAATGATCCTGCAAATCCTTGTTTTGTTTGACACGAGTCTTAATCAAGTAATGCCTCTAATTCTGCATCTTTAAAAACCTTCTTTCTTCCACCGCCATGCTGATTTTCGACGTTAAAATCGCCGTTCTTGAAGCGTTGAAACCACTCTCGGCACGTTCTTTTACTAATAGCGGCCTCACCATAGGTATTTGCGAGCATTCGATGAGCCTCAGTGGCAGATTTCTTCATATTAAAGCAGAAAATTAAAACCTCCCGCAAATGACGAGAATTTGGCTCGTAAGCTGACATGTTTAATCGAGAATAACTTTATGATGCAGACACAAATCGACTAATATTTCGATGGCGTTATGTTTACAAATACCTAAGCTTATTGTATGACGTCTATGATCTATTTATTTCAGCTACCACTTACCGCTACAGCTATCTATTGCAAAACGGCGGAAGCAAAGTTGTACACCCAATACGATAATCGTCGCCGATCGGCCCAATGGCTAGATGCCGATAAAGCGCCAAGACACATGCTGAAACCAAGCCTTCATCTAAAGCAAATAATGGTAACTGTTTGGTGGTCTGTAGCTGGAGTTATCTACTATTTGTTCCTGCAACCTGGCGAAACCATCAGTGCTGAGAAATACTGTGCTCAACTGGATGAAATGCATCAGAAATTGATAGTCCAACGACCTAGGCTTGTCAAGAGGGATGAAGTGATACTGCTCCATAATAACGCACGACCTCATGTATCGAGAACAACAGTCCAAAAATTAAGCGAGTTGCGCTATGAGACTCTTCATCACCCTCCATATTCACCAGACCCCTCACCAACAGATTACCATTTCTTCAAACATTTGGATTACTTTTTGACAGGAAAAAGATTTAATAATAAACTGCTGTCAAAAATGCCTTCGAGGAGTTTCTTCGAACCAGAAACTCAGACTTCTACAAAACTGGAATAAATGTACTTGTATTTCGTTGGGAAAAGTGTGTTGCATCTATTGGTACCTATTTTGATTGAATAAATTGTCTTTATAAAAAGTTACAGCTGTTTAAAAATTTATTACTAAATCGGCCATTTCATCTGCAGCAACCTTATAAAATATGAAACAAAAATTTATAGATGTTAGAAATGATCTTTTAAAAAGATTGTATAAAAGGTTACTGTAATCTTTTATAGAAAATAACTGACAGTTTGTTAAATCGGTCATTTTGATCTTACAGCAAATTTTATGAAAGCTTCACGGTAGCTCCCAAACCTCTCTTGAATGCTTACATGTGGGAAGGAACAGTTAGTCACTAAGGGTACTGAGTGGTAGCGAACGGTGACCCGGGATATCTAGCAGCCTTCCGTGGTCAACAGCCTTACCACCGCACGCGGAACTTTACGGCGATGCAACTTTTTATTCCCTAGCTTTTGGGATCAATAAGGAACCGAAAATTAAATACACACAGAAAAAAGATCATAACGGAAAGGAATAAAGCATCAAAAAGGGGGGTGGGGCAAGGTAAGGAGGCAAAACCGAACTTACTGATTGTGGAAAACCACTCCGTAACAGACAACCTTGTAAGAATCAATCCATTGTTGATACGGATAGCGGAGCCGGAGCGTCCTTGATCGAACAGACTCTTAATTCCAGGGTTTGAATTATTTTTGACCAATAGTATTTAGGCTATTAAAATAGCCGAAGATCAGTCCTAAAACTGGATACAAAGCTTCTTTGGAGTTCCTTAAGGTTTTGTTCTTAGTCTACTTCTATTTTTTTAATATATTAGGTGTGCAACTAAATTTCCTGATTCGGTGTTCCGCTGTTTATCAATAGATGGCTCCAGCAGTAATAGCTTGACGATTTCGGCATCCAAAACATCATGAAGCAAGCTTAGACATATGGTAAATAAATCGCTTTGACATATTAGTGATTTTGTTTTGGCGTCATATACTTTTGGTTATGTGAAAATGTCTCATTTTGTGCCAAATAATTGTCATTTGTGAGAAGTGTTCCTTTTTTTCTTCCATTTAAAGAAAACGGCGGCTAAAGCACGTCGGGAGCTCTAACACATTTACAAAAATGCTGCTCTAAGTAAAATAACGTGCCGTGATTGGTTCCGTCGCTTCAAAAACGGTGATTTCGATATTGACGACCGTCCGCGTGTAGGCTAAAAACCTTCGAAAATGCTGGATTGGAGGCATTGCTCGACGAGGATCCATGCCAAATGAAAAATAAGCTTGCTTCAGTATTTAACGTCGAAGCGAGGTTACGGTGCGTTGACTTGACACAACACAGTCAAGATTTTACCTTTTTGAGCCTAAGCAGCTAAGCTCACGGGCTTGGGAGGGCAGAGGAAAAACTAAAGTTTTTCTTCTCTTTTAATTTCGAAAGGTGGTGAGTTGCGGGATTGAGTGGACGTCTAGGCCAAAACTCAGGCCAGCTACGCCGCTTTGAAAAAGGACGTAACCAATGTTGTGTAAAAAGTAAAAGGTAGCCGAAACTTAGGCTAACTCTACCTTTCAGAGGAAAAAATATAGAAAAGAATAGAAAGGAGAAAGATGAAAAAAATAAAATGTTTAATTGACTTACTCTTTATTATTATAAAGAACTGCTACTAAGACCAATCCTCTCTCTCTCTCTCTCTCTCTCTCTCTCTCTGTTGTCCTGGAGTCCTCGACGTCTTCTTGCTACTTGAACGTCTTAATAGTTATTTGTTCTTAAAAGAACAGTTTGTAAATTAAAATATATATAAATGTATGTATGCGCTGCTGGAACTGATGCTGATCAACTGGAGAAGTGCTGTGGCTCTCGATGCTCTGCGAAGTGATTCTTTCAAGTGCTGCCTGAGGTCTGCTGCTTGTCGAAAATTTTGTACCGATTTTAAGAACGTGGAAGAAGTTATCCCACAATTTTCCTATTGATCGGAAATTCGGAAAAGAGCAAGTTTTTCAGGCACCCGCTTCCTTGCAGGCCTCTTGGTCCAAGGGAGGAAGAGGGCGTAGAAAACCTTTGCGAGAATGTGTCGTCTTGATGGCGGAGAAAGAGAGTCGAGAGGGAATGTCCATTTTTGCGAAAATAAATGATAAACATAAAAACTAATATTAATATTGTTTTATTTTACAATTTTTTTGTTTTTATATTAACCTACGTAAAATTTGAACTAGGCTACGAAAAAGAATTAATTTTGTAGCTTGATTCTAACTATAATTACAATTTTGTTCATTTCTTTTTTTATTATGTTTTTTTTATTATTATTTTTATTTAAAAGATTTCTGTTGTTGGTCGTTTGCATTTGACCTTAATGCTTCAGTTTTATCTTTTTTTTTATGTTACTATTACGTTAGTAACTATATTTTTAGTAAAGAGTTTGAGTTAAATATATGTTTCTATAATTGCCTGTAGTTTATGAATAATAATAACACTTGTTACGTTTTTTGTTGAATTTACCATTAATACAAAGTAAGTATTAAGTAAAACATATTTTAGTAACAATTTATTTGTTGAACTTTATTTAATAATCATAATTTTATATTTGAAATATAATACGAAGATAATTAGTTTGATTTAACATTATTATTACATAAAATCTAGATGATTATAGAAATGACTTATGATTTAAATGTTATTATTTAACGTTGATTCTAAAATATAATTTTAGTTTTGAAAGTAAAGTAAAAATTATCATTCTTATTAAAAGTTTATTAATTCTAACTAGTTTTTAACATTTTCATAAAAAAAATTCACATTCAAAAATAAATGAGAGAAGACGGAAACCTTAGGTGTCATTTAGTATTCAAGAATGATAATTTTTATGGAAATAAAAAAAAAAAAAATGCGGAAAAACGATTTTATAAAAGCCTAACAATTCTCTTTAATGCTAGTTGTTAGTAATGACAAAAATTATAATACATTCTGTCAAAAAAGTACCAGGAATTGTCGATTTAAATCTGGTGGGGCAATTTAGGCAGGTAAAATTTTGTTTTCTAGGTTGGTACAACTGTCCTTAATGACTATGCCAAGTTTGAGCGGAATCTTTCAAAGAGTGTGTCTACAGTAGCTGGTTAAGTCAGTCGATGTCAATAGTGCGTGCCGATTTTTTACAATGGGTGATTACGTTGAACAAAGAATTTGTCTAAAATTTTGTGTTGCGAATGAAATTTCGTGTGCCGATGCATTGAAAATGTTGCAAAAAGCTTTTGGTGATAAAGCACTATCGAAAATCCGTGCGTATGAGTGGTACAAAGCCTTCAAGGAGGGTCGTGAAGTCGTCGAAGACTTGCCTCGTTCCGGACGCCCATCGACGGCTTCGACCGCAGATAAAGTCGATAAAATTAAGGAATGGTGCTTAACCGTCATACCAGCTTAAGAGAGGTAGCACATGAACTTGAGATATCCTACGAGTCCACACGTACGATTTTAATTGATATTTTGGACATGAGAAAGGTGGCCGCTAGACACGATAACGCGCCGTCTCACCGAGCTATGATTGTGACCGACTTTCTCGCCAAAAACTCAACGAACACGCTTGAACAACCACCGAATTCGCTGGAATTGGCTCCCTGTGACTTTTTTCTCTTCCCAAAACTTAAATTGCCGCTCCTTGGCACCCGTTTTCAGTCGATTGAAGCCATAAAACAAAATTCGGTGCGCGAGCTGAAGGCCACTGACTTAACCAGCTACTGTAAACACACTCGTTGTCAGATTCCGCTCAAACTTGGCATAGCCATTGAGGACAGTTGTACCAGTCTAGAAAAAAAAAATTTACCTGCCTAAATTGCCTCGCCAGATTTAAATCGACAATTCCCGGTACTTTTTTGACAGAATGTATATGTCTGCTCGTAATTTGATAATACTATGTTAGTTTACAAAACATTTTTTTTAACTTGCAAATTAATCTTAAAATTGTAGAGCGTTTATTTATATGCATAATTTCATATAAATGTGCTGGAAAAGATGTGTTATTTACTATATACTGTTTGTCAAAAAAGTACCGGGAATTTTAAATTAAAACAACATTTTTACGTTTAATAATCGAAATTTACTTGGTCGCCTTCAAAATAGGCTGCATTTGCTCCGATACATCTATGCCAACGGCACTTTCAATCATCGAAACATTTTTTATAGGCGCTTTCCGGGATGGCCTTCAGCTGGCGCGCCGAATTTTGTTTTATGGCTTTAATCGACTGAGAACGGGTGTCACGGAGCGGCAATTTAGGTTTTGGGAAGAGGAAGAAGTCACAGGGAGCTAATTCCGGCGAATGCGGTGGTTCTTTAAGCGTGTTCGTTGAGTTTTTGGCGAAAAAGTCGGTCACAATCGTAGCTCGGTGAGACGGCGCGTTATCGTCGTGCAAAATCCACGAGTTGTTCGCCCACAAATTTGGCCGCTTCTTACGGATATGCTCACGCAAACGTTTCATAACGCCTAGGTAATACTCTTTGTTTACCGTCTGACCCTCTGAAACAAATTCGTAGTGCACCACGCCATGGATATCGAAGAAAACAATGAGCATCACCTTTACTTTTGAGCGGCTTTGGC
Organism: Chalcis sispes; assembly: GCA_949987625.1. Lineage (NCBI taxonomy): Eukaryota > Metazoa > Arthropoda > Insecta > Hymenoptera > Chalcididae > Chalcis > Chalcis sispes. The sequence goes on along the minus strand of OX465097.1, from coordinate 49,092,674 downwards.
GTGGTTTTTTCGGTTTCAGCTCGTTTTTTCCCACCCATTCCGATGCTTGCTGGCTTGTTTGCATATCGTACTCGTACACCCACGTTTCGTCACCAGTTATGATGCATTCCATGAATGCAGGATCGGAATTAGCGCGATCCAGCATGCGACCTGTTCGCGATAGCGTTTTTGAAGAAAATGAAGCTCTTTTGGAACGAGTCTTGCGGCCACCTTTTTCATGCCCAAAATATCAATTAAAATCGTATGTGTGGACTCGTGGGATATCTCAAATTCATGTGATATCTCTCTCAAGCTGGTATGACGATTTTCAAGCACCATTTCCTTAATTTTATCGACGTTATTTGCGGTCGAAGTCGTCGATGGGCGTCCGGAACGAGGCAAGTCTTCGACGACTTTACGACCCTCCTTGAAGGCTTTGTACCACTCATACGCACGGGTTTTCGATAGTGCTTTATCACCAAAAGCCTTTTGCAACATTTTCAATGCATCGGCACACGAAATTTCATTCGCAACACAAAATTTTAGACAAATTCTTTGTTTAAAATTTGACATCACTATTGACATCGACTGACGTAACTAACTACTTTAAACACACTCGTTGACAGATTCCGCTTAAACTTGGCATAGTCATTAAGGACAGTTGTACCAACCTAGAAAAAAAAAATTTTACCTGCCTAAATTGCCCCGCCAGATTTAAATCGACAATTCCCGGTACTTTTTTGACAGAATGTATATTGATATTTATTATTGGTATTCGCTTTTTGATTTCATGTATCTTGCATTTAAATAAAAATTTTAAAAAATGTATAATTACATGTATATATATATTTCTATGCGCATTTTTTATTCGCATGTAAAAGGTGATTCATTATGAGGTTTGATTTTTAATAGGCTTTTTTTACAGATCACGCTTGACTCCTGTCAAACTTTAATGTAATTTTATTTAGTATTGTTTGACAAATCATCATGAAAAGACTTACACCGCAACAACGTATCTAAATTATTCAGCTATATTACGAAAATTAGCGTTCTGTGAGAAATGTTTTTTGTGCTCTTAGAGCAACTTATGGTATGCGTCGTCGAACTACCGAAAGCACTATATCCAATACCATCTGCAAATTTGAAACCCAGCATACATTATTGGATGATACTCGACCGATTAGACCACATCCAGCACGTAGTGAACAGAATATAGCGGCTGTAGCTGAGAGTGTGGCTGAAGACCGTGACGAATCGATTCGGCGTCGTTCTCAACAGCTTGGTTTGTCGTACGCAACAACTTGGCGTATTTTACGTAAAGATCTTGGTTTTAAGGCATACAAACTTCAACTCGTGCAAGAATTGAAGCCGGACGACTTAGGTTTGCGTCGTATTTCTAGTAAATGGGCTCTAAATCAGCTCAATGAAAATCCGCTGTTCGCTAAATCGCGAAATTTTGTTCAGTGATGAGGTGCATTTTTGGCTCAATGGATACGTCAATAAGCAGAATTGCCGTATTTGGGCTGATGAACAACCTGAAGAGCTTCAACAGCTACCACTAAAACCACAGAAATGCACAGTTTGGTGTAGTTTATGGGCCGGTGGAATCATCGGTCCATATTTCTTTCAAAACAAGTCCGGTCAGAACGTAACCGTCAATGGCGACCGCTATCACACCATGATAACGGATTTTTTGCTACCTGAAATTGAAGCTCGTGGTATCGGTAAACTTTGGTTTCAACAAGACGGCGCTACTTCGCATACAGCGAGAGAAACAATGGACTTATTGAGAAATTATTTTGGTGAGAACCTGATTTCACGTTTTGGATCAGTAAATTGGCCGCCTAGATCGTATGATATTACACCTTTACATTATTTTCTTTGGGGTTACCCGAAGTCTCTGGTCTTCAGGGATAAGCCAGCTTCAATCGACGCTTTGCAAGCCAACATTACTCATGTGATTTGCGAGATACCAGTCGCTATGCTGGAACGCGTCGTCCAAAATTGGACCCTCAGAATGGACCATTTACGGTGTAGTCGCGGTCAACATTTAAATGAGATAATCTTTAAAAAGTAAATGTCATAGATTGTTCTTTTGACTCACAATAAAATTTTTACGATAGAATTCAACTTTATGCTTTTTATTTGAGATTAAAAACCAAACCTCATAATGAATCATCCTATATTTTATTGAATTTTAAAAATATCAATCGTGTAAAAATAACATAAAAATGCTAAGCTTAAAATCTAACACTTGTACTTGATTAACTAGATTAATTTTTAGTAACTTTTGTTTCATGTTAAACGATTATCTTGATTACAAAAAGATAAAATGACCCGTTCATAATTTTAAATTATTTTAATTGTTTGTAAATGAAACTGTTCGAGCACAAATAAAGAAATATAGCGAAAATTATTACATGGTGCTTTATCTTTTCATTTCGAGACAGAAAAAAATTGTTGTACATATTGTCATCATATTTTAATATTTTAATAATGAAAAAGAACATATTCAGACCGTTTGCAAATTAGATTTGATGTATTCAAAAAAAGAAATTGTTTTACACAGGTACTTTGTCGAAGAAAAATAAAATACGTAACTTCTAAAAATCTACTTAAGAATTTTAAGTTATTTAAAAGATTTGAAACTTAATTTAACGTATATAAAACAATTTTAATGAATGATAATATTTTATATTTTATACGTAATTTTTTATATTTATATTTCTTCTCTTCACATTTTCAAAAAAAGACATTATTGTTTTGATTGTGTAACAAATTTTTATTTCGTAATCGAAAACATTTTTCGATTAAAATTATTTTACATAATGTACGAAAATATGCCTTGAGTGGTATTTTTGGAAATCGCCGTTTCCATTCTTTTCGTTAAACATTGTAGTTCTTATATTGTTTAACTGTTATTTAATATATCTTATCTCACACCATGAAGCAAGCTTAGACATACGATAAACAAATCGCTTTAACCCATAAGTTAATTTATTTTAGCGTCATATACTTTTGGTTGTGAAATAATGGCTCATTTTATGCTAAATAATCGTCATTTGCTGGAAGTGTGGCTTTTCTTCTTTGATTCAAAGAAAACGGAGGCTGAAGCACATCGGAAGGTCCAAAACGTTTACGGAAATGCTGCTATAAGTGTAACAACGTACCGTGATTGGTTCCGTCGCTTCAAAGACGGTGATTTTAATATGGACGACCGTTCACGTGATGAAAGGCCAAAATCCTTTGAAGACGCTGAATTGGAGGTATTTCTCGACGAGGATCCATGCCAAACAAAAAATAAGCTTGCTACAGTAGTAGAAGTTACCTGCTGAGCGATTTCCAAGCGATTGCATGCGTTGGGAATGATTTAAAAACAGGAAATCTAGATTTTTTATGATTTGAAGCTAAGGGACGTTGAGCATGGTTCTTCCGCTTGCGAACAACTGCTCCAGCGGCAAAAAAGAAGGGTTTTCTTCATCGCATTGTGACAGATGATGAAAAATGGATTCATTACAGCAACCCAAAGAGAAGAAAGTCATGGGGATTACCTGGTCATGCTTCTACGTCGTCGGCTCGCCTCAATATTTACTCTGCGAATGTTATGCGGTGTATTTGGTGGGATCAGGTCGTTGTTATTTATTATGAGCTGTTGAAACAAAACGAAACTATCACTAGGCAACGATATCGAATTCAATTAATGCAGATGAGCCAAGCACTAGGTAAAAAACGGCCACAATACGAGCAGAGGCACGAAAAAATAATTCTACTGCATGAAAACGCTCGGCCTCACATCGAAACCTACTTAGAAACGCTCAAGTAGGAGAACTTACCCCACCCGCCATCTTCCCCAGATATTGAGCCGTCCGGTTATCACTTATTCCGTTCAATAGCACATGGTCCGGCTGATCAGAAATTCTGCTCATATGAAGATGGCAAAAATTGGCTTAAGTCGTGGATAGCTTTAAAAGACGAACGCTTCTACCGTAACGATATTTGAGCTCTGCCAGAAAGACAGGAAAAAGTTGTAGCTAGCTATAGGCAATACTTTGGATGATCCATTTGTAACCATTTTATAATAATAAAGTTGCATTTTCATCAAGAAAAACAGTAAGAACTTAGTTGTGCACCTAATATATTATTTTTTTCAATGAAATACTGCATAATGGGTAATTCTTGCAGACGGAACAATTAGATGTTAAACAAAGATGCCCAGAAGCAATATGAGAAACTAATAGAGGAAAAAAGAAACAGGAGCTGAAGGAATTACTCCCAGGATATTAAAAAATACTCTGATGCAGCTAGATTACTCCAGGTCCTGGCAAAAAACCCGAAAGTACGGCTGGAGGCCATGTGACTACCAACGAGAGAAAATGTGAAGTCAGGCGAGATGTCTAAAACTACTTCTCAAAACTAACTTTCATGACTTCCAGCTAGTAAAAGAATCTCAGAAGGAACCTCACCTGGCTGTCAGACCAGGAAGGGTGGCACGAGATCTAGTTTCTAGGATGGTCACATTAAGAAAGATAAAATGGGCAATTGGTAACTTCTAGTTCTTTGGGACTGATAGGAAACCGATCAGAAACTTAGTGTGTGCTCGGCAATTATTTTATAGGAATTAAAAGAACTAATTGGTCCCCTGATTAAAGAGTATAGAGCTAGTATTGCTTTAGCATATACACCAAGAATATGGAAGAACACTAAGGTAGTTCTTATTCCTAACTTACTTAAGAGACTTAAGCCTCTGACAATTAGGTTAAAAACCCATTGTGCTTCCCTTGGTACAAAGTTTAATGCTGGGGCAAGCCCGCACTCGTACAGAAAGTCCATATTGTCCTTGGGCTTACTCTGCTTCAGTTTGAGCAGATCGGGGAATAACTTTCTAACTGCTGATATCTTCATTGCGCGAATACTGAGCACGCTGTTGGTACGTGGATGTAGTCAGTAGTCTGAAGTCCCTTCTTTGATTGTCGTTAATGCTCTTGGTCTAGTCCACGTTTGGGGTTCTATCTCATTTTGTTTACCATATTTCTAAGCTTGCTTCATGATGTTCTGAATGTCAAAATCGACAAGCACTTACTGCTGGAGCCATCTATTAACAAACAGCGGGATTAGTTGCGCACCTAATACATTTAATGAAATAAAGAAAATTACTTACAGAAACATCATCTGTTAAAATTGAATGTGATTCACTAGTACTACATTGAATTGGCATTGAATTTATATTTTACGAATTTCTTATTTTCAATATTAGTTTGATTTAATTATTTAAAATTTTAGTAGTATTAAACTTGCAGTGGTGAAGCTAAATATTGTACTTATTTATTTTTAGAACAAACACGCCTAAAAAGCATAATTCATAGGGTATTTTATCAAATACATTCATAAATTTTGTGATTTCATTAAAAGGTTTTTAAATTTAAAAATTTATTATTTACGTGCAAGCTTCTATCTGTCTTCCATTCTTTCTACCCGTCAAAAACTAACTAAGCATGCTATACACTTGAAACTGTAAACATACATATATTCGGGACATGTGTAACAATACAGTAACAAAAAACATCGATAATCAAATAAACGTTGCTCACGCAATTTGAAAAGTCACCTTACCTTTTGAATACACCTCGTTAATTATTGAAAAAAATATTTTGATTTGTTTTCAAGTGATATAATCAAAGGCTCTATTCATAATAAATTATCTATAGAGACCTTCGACGCATTGTTTTCATAATAACAGTATAGTTCCCGATAAGGCCCTAATAAAACATGAGCGGAAAAGTTTACAGACAGTCCAGCATTGACACAAGAAAGTTAAAAATGAAAATCAACGATATAGGTAGCAAAAGCATGTAAATTAAAGTGTTGTTAGAAATAAGAAGTGACAAAAATTTTGAATTATGTTTTGGGACAATTCAAAAATGCAACTAATGAATGCTTACCTGTTCATAACATTGATTTGAAAAGATAGGCATTGAAAACGAGAAATGAAGTAAAGTTATCCCTAAAATTATTCAAGAGTTTACATACGTAGACTTATAATTTAAAAATAAAAAAATTGGCATAGTTTCAAGAAAAATTAATAAATTTATTACTCAATCACAGAATAGTAATAAAGGAGAATTAATTCAAGAGGCATTTACTTTCGTTGATCGAGTAAAATTAAAAATTTTTGAAGTAGAATCAGGCAAAGTTTGTAACTCGGATCAATTGTGAGATTCGAGATTGAATTACGGGATTCAATCTTGAATCTCACAATGGTCATATACTTGCAATTAAAGGTACTTCGAAAATTGAATGTCTTGCTTAATCTCTCAATTCTTTGACTCATAGCTACACTATACAACCAATGGTTTATGCAGATAGTATTCTAAAATTGCGTATACTTATCATCTTTAAAGAAACTAATGGTAAGTTTAGACCGATGATAAAAAAAAAAGAACGTATAAAGTTTAAAATATTGTTGCTTATGCTTCAAGTTGTAGCAAATTGATATCTCAATTATCTATATAATAGTTTGAAGAGATTTATTTACCTATTGCAGGAAACGTCAATAGTTTATGCTTGTCTCTTGGGCAGGATAGAAAAAAAACTAATTTCACAAGTATCAAAAAAGGGACTAAAAAAGTGAAAGTGTATACTATATTTCCTGAAACCACACTGATTTTACAACTACTAGATATGTATGGCTTTAGACCATGGAATAATTTTTCAAAAAAGTTTTCAGATTTAATTATTATTTTACATAGTAATTACGATATTAATTTACTCTTACGGAACAATATACTAAAAACTTAATCGCTAATTCATAACAAATTTTCATCACAATGATTTGTAAATATATTTAAGGGTGCATGGTGTAAAAGTGGTTATATTAGAGAATGATCAATAAAATGTTAAACTCATGTTGAATACTGATTAAGAAATATTGATAGCTTCTACAACATTTTTAATGTAACTGTAGTAATAAAATACGCATGGTGCACAAATTATGTACGCTTGCAACATTTTTTTTCAGTTACTGATGAGGATCATCTACATTATTGCGAATCGTACATCAAATAAACATGAAACAAAGATTACTCAATTACTGATTGAGTATTACATAACGTGAGAGGTGAGGGAACTCACGGTAATCTAGCACCCTGAAACGTGAGAGGCGAGGAAACTCATGGGATTCTAGCACCTCATCTGTGAGAGGCAAAGGGACGCACGCTAATTGAGCAACCCAAAGAGAGCAGAATGTATTGACTTATGTCCACATCGTTATTCCTGGATATCGCTAAAACTAAATTCACTTTTTACGGGAAAAGGGTCAAATATTAATGAAGATCATACGTCGATTGAGTTTAAATAACCTTATTATATGATCTTTAAGTTTATTTAGGATTTATGAATTAAGTTGATATTTAAATAAAAAATAGCTCCCTGGATTATGTAGATGTGAGAGCTAGTTAGTTTGAAATTTATTGATTAAAAATAAAGTAAGCGATCAAACTCTTTGTTCTCTCGGTTGTGTGACTATGAGTGGAATTTAATTATTTCAAGAAAAATAAGCGATTAAAGTCGTTTTTTGCAAGGTTAAGTGGGTTAGTCTGCTTGTGATTTAGTAAGGGTGGTTTGTAGGGATTAAGTGAGTCGGGAGTTAGTTAGGTTAGAGATTAGTTGCCAAAGAAATATTGCGACTAAAGAAAAAAATTGCTAAGGCCTTATCAATTTCTTGCTTTCGAAGCAATATTAAATAAAAAATCGAATTTTTAATAAATATTATATCTTATTATCTCATTTTATTATGATAATTACCTTTGAGAATTCATTTTAATAAACAATTCAGAATATCGATTTGCAATTGTTAGACTATTTTAATCAAGCGATTTTAAACAATATATCATAAGACAATTTATAGTAATAATTCCTAAAATTTTATTTCTCTATCAATTTAATAATATTATAATTGTAATGAACAGTCTCCCGTTCATTATTTAAAATTATTGATGATAGCATCTAAAATAAAAAATATCGTCAAGCACAAGTATATAATACAGTATAAACAATAAAATAAAACTTCTCAGTAAAACTAGGCGGCACACGCTCAGTACGCAGGTACAGGTAAGGACGCAAAAAGAGACACCTAAGTCTTTATCGATGAGTCACTATCCAGGGCTATGAGGGAGCGCATGCATCTGGGGAAAAAAAGTTGATCATCATGTCAACTAGTCATGTACTTGGTCTTCAGGAGGATAGGAGCAAAAGAAGGGAGTAAAGGCAGTAGCAGGGAGAGGGCAAGAACTGGGTGCAAATAACAGTATCGATGAATTCTTCTACGCTGCTAATCAATGCATAAGACCAACTAGAAAGTGACAAGGGAAACAATAGCAGAGTGGGGAATCGCGGAATGCATGGACCTGCGTATTGATCTTGCTATTAGTGATGATCCAATGAGGAAAGCTAGAGCAGCGGGGTGAAGAGAAGGGTGCGAGTAGATGATTAACTAAAAAAGTGCAATGAAGTCACAGTCGATATGAAAAAAAGTGGAAAATTCTAGGAAATGCGGTCAGAAGAAAGGGAGCCATAAACTATCATGTATTTTCGCGGGTATAAAAAGAGCAGAAAAAACGACGGAGAGCAGTTCTAGTTCCGCGGTTGAGTGCATTTTAGTTCAGTCGACCGTAATGATCAATTATATCAAGTCGACTGTAGTTAAGTAGAATTTTCTCTCCAGTCATGTAAAAGTATAAGTCAGAAACTAAATTATAAGTGTAAGTCAGTAACTAACTTAAAAGTATAAACTATTAACTTAAAATAAAAGTATTTTAAGTCAGTAATTTAAAGTAAGAAGTATAAGTATCAGCAAGTAATTTAAAAATTATAAATATAAGTCAAAAGAATCTTTTAAATCGTTAAAAAGTATAAGTCCGCGACAAATATAAGAATTGAGAAAGTAGCTTGAAGATAAAAAGGTATAAGTATAGAATTGCAATCAGTTAGTTTGTACCTGAAACGATCCTCACGCTCCTCGCACGGACATCAACCAGCTATCAACTGATGCAGGCGTAGCGCGCTGGTCTACCTGTCTAACTACAAGCACACAACGACGTCGGAGATAAAGATCTATTAATTACTCGTTAGCGAACGTGCGATTGAGGTATCGCCACGCATCTTATATTTCAATGGAATCAATTAATTTTAGTACTAAATTTGGTCTTAAGTTGTCTCACTCCTAACTTATTTCTTTCTCAGTGGGCCCCGCATCCTGGAGGCCATAGTACGAAAGCGTTGGCCAACAAAAACTAAAGGTTACTAACGCAACTACTTATATAAATGAATTTACAAATATACGATCCTAGATCGTATATAATATACTTGTAGACTATAAATAAAATGTAAATAAATATAATTTTCATAGACTATAGTTCCTATCGGAATTTTCAAAAATTATTAGTTTGTGATTGTACTATTCAAAATCGCAAGAAGCAAAATTTTGAGGTAGGCTACTTAATTTATATATATGTTTGTGGCATATTCTACTTAGTATCTAACGTTTACGACGTTATCAACAGTTTTATACAATGTTACTATAAAAAACTATTGAATCTTGTCTCAAACCCATTCCTGGTTGCGAGTCGTAAATTACACGTAGTAAACAGCATTTGTTTGTATCATACCACTGTGATCAAAACATAAGGTGAATTTGTTTATAAAATATAAATTCTTTATTTATTCTTCCAAATCAATTTCATGCCCTTCAAAGTGATCCCCGTCCGATAAAACACACTTTTGCCAACGCTTTTTCCAGTCCTCGAAACAGTCGGAATAGTCTTTTTCCAGTATAGCCTTCAAGACCTTCTTCGATTCGGTTTTTATCTCCTCAATCGTGTCAAAACGGCGTCCCCGCATTGGCTTCTTGAGTTTGCTGAATAGCCAGAAGTCGCACTCAGCAAAATCAGACGAATACGGTGGTTGCGGAACGATATGAGTCGAGTTTTTGGCGAAAAAGTCGCGAAGAACCAATGCAGTATGACATGGTGCATTATCGTGATGAAAGAACCAAGAGTTGTTCGCCCATAATTCCGGCCGTTTCAGACAAATAGCTTCACGCAAACGACGCATAACGTTCAAATAATATTTTTTGTTGACAGTTTGGCTGGGCGGAAGGAATTTATAGTGCACCACACCACGATAATCAAAGAAAACTGTCAACATGACCTTGATTTTCGATCGACTTTGCCGTGATCTTATCGGTCTTGCTTCACCTTTTGCACGATAATCGCTGGATTGGTCAGTGGTTTCAGGGTCATATGACCTTGATTTTCGATCGACTTTGCCGTGATCTTATCGGTCTTGCTTCACCTTTTGCACGATAATCGCAGGATTGGTCGGTGGTTTCAGGGTCATATGCGTAAATCCAAGTCTCGTCTCCAACAATAATGCATTTCAAGTGGTCCTGATAGTCAGACAGCAAAGTTTCACACACATCAACGCGACGCTTTTTTTCCAAAAAATTGAGCGATTTTAGCACCAATCGAGACTTGACGCGTTTGAGACACAAAGCATCCTTCAAAATGGTTTGGGCTGAGCCAAATGATATTCCAACACTATTAACGAGGTCTCTAATTGTCAATCGACGATTTTCAAGCACCAAATCTTTGATTTTTTGGACGCGGCCCTCGTCGGTAGACGTTGATGGTCGTCCAGAGTGCGGTTCGTCTTCAACGCGGTCTCGGCCCGCTTTGAACTCGTTGTACCACTTAAAAACGTTTTTTTGTGCCATAGTTTGATCACCAAAGCCCTTCCGCAACATTTTCAACGTGTCCGCACAAGAATATTCGTTCTGCAAACAAAATTTGATGCAAGTTCTTTGCTCAACAAAATCACCCATTGTAAAAATCGAAAAATCCACTTTTGGTTGTTTACAAAAACAACAAACTGTTTTGACAAACAGACGCTTGGCAAATGTTATAGACAGTCCTACCAACCTAGGAAAAAAAATTTACCTGCCTTCCTAATGCCCGGGAGTTTTAAATGACAATTTTACCTTACTTTTCGATCACAGTAGTATATTACATACATTTATGTCGCGTCATTAATTAATTAATGTAAAATACTACATATCCCTGCTCTGAGGTCATGTAGAAACTGCTTTGATTATATTTTACGTTAGTATACGTAATTGAATAAAACATATATTATTTATTTATCCATATTGTTATTTTAAAAAAATCGTATTTGTCAAAATGAAAAATAATAAGTATATTTAAGTACCGTTATTAAATCACAATAATTATATTATTATCTTCTTTACTATTTAGTACACATTTTATACACTCAATGTATTATGTGTTATAAAGATAAGTAAGATGCATAATCATGTGTATATAATTATGCATCTGAAAAATGTTATTATTTTATTAAATAATGTTAATTAATATAAGGTTTTATTTCATTTAAAATAACATAAAAAAAAATTATGGAAACATTATGTTAACTATATGTTATATATAGTATATGTAGTATACATAGAACCGGCTATTTCCATAGCCTCTACACTTTCACACTTATCTCTTACTTGTTCATATAGCGTGCGAATAATAGAGCAAATTAGAGAAGAAGCCTCTACTGGGCAGAATTCAAATAAGCGCCGGATAACCAGACTATTCATATAAAAGAGCGTATAAGTGTACAAGCGTATAAATTGTAATAGCCGTGAGGATCGGGTCGATGTACAAATGATTTGACACTAATTTAAAACAGCACTATATTTATTATAATATAATATAAAATGGGTTTACACTGTCTAAATTTTAATAGGCACCAGCCACGCTCGCCAATATCGCGGCACTATAAGTCGAACTACAGCTTCATCTATTGATAATTATTAAACTTAAACTACTGCTATTTGCTTTGGCTCGATGTAGGCTCGACTTCTGTCCTGGACAGAAGCTTTCATGTTTCACAATAAACGTTACGCGAACCACATTGTTACAAAAACAACCTCATGCTTTATCTCGAGCACAAAAAAATCCGTGACACACACACTACACGCACACTTCACAAAGGAATAATAAATATGGGTAGCTCTATTTTAGCTAAACTTTGCACTCAGTGCAGTTCATTTCGCTTAATTTATTTGTATCTTCTTATACGCAGCTCGCAATTACTTCTTTCACGTATATTCACTTTACCAATACAAAAGAAGTTGTTCCATTACAATAAACGCGTACCGTAAGGCTAATTGCTATACGAACGTGATACAATGGCGACAAGACAGTTACTACTTTCTTTGACGCAGAGAGAGTCTTTCTTCTCAATCTAGTTTGCCAATATCCCGCTTCTTCAAGGCAAAGTGCGCATCGCTACAAGGTCCGCTGGACTACAACGCCGTCGACGTAAGTGCAGCATGCGCTACTCTTCTACTCAAACCGTCAAGTCTTCTATCTTCGTCTAGCTTATAGCTTTAGTCCTAAGCTCGTCGACTTTTAATAAATTATTGTTTTACATATGTGACTTGCGCAGTCAGCAGCTTCTTGTCGAATAATCTGCATTTCGGCTTTAAAAAATGTTGACACTTGTAGCCGCCAAGTGCTGGCTATATTTAATATTGTTATGGTAAGAAAGTGCCACTATAACCTAAATAGGCTGTCTTTCGTCCACTTACCCAAGTGAGCAGTTCTTGGAGCTACACAATAATTCTTCTCACAGATGATTATTGTTTGCAATTGGTTCTTCTTACATTTCTTGAGTTAATAATCTGTTAATGTAACGTTGAGCTACAGCTGAAATAGTTTTAAGCTATAAAATTTGACTTATTGAGCTACTCGATGACTGCTCGAGGTAAATGACACGAGCACCTGCTTAATACTTGATTTTAGAGCTTGAGTGCAGGAAAGAGCACTTGAGGAAACTGGAAGTAGTGTAGTGTATGTGTTTTAACTTTTAAATGATTTTATCTACTATTTCTATTAGAAATGGTGTTGATGACAATGTGAATGTGTCATCGTTGTTAATAACAAGTTAATATATGAGGACTATTACAAGTATTTAATTAAACATTTTTTATACAATTTAATTTTTATTTTAAATAAATTTTAATTCATAAGTATAACACATCGTTCAATGAGTCCCGAGACTAACAACGAAAACAACATTTCATTTCAAAAATTATTTTTATTCATTAATATAATCTCCTTTTAGATTGATACAATCTTTCTAACGCCTTTCCAACATTTTTATACCATGTTTATAGAAGGATTTATCCTTTGCTTCAAAATAGGCTTCAGTTTCGGCAATGACCTCCTCATTCGAGCCAAATTTTTTTCTCTGGAGCATTTTTTTGAGATCAGCAAAGAGCCAGTAGTCGCTGGGGCTAAATCTGGCGAATACGGGGGGTAGGGAAGCAAATCAAAGCCCAATTCGTTCAATTTTGCCATTGTTTTCATGGACTTGTGGCATGGTGCATTGTCTTGGTGAAAAAGGATTTTTTTCTTCTTCATGTGCGGTCGTTTTGCTGCGATCTCCTCTTTCAAACGTACCAACAAGTCAATATAATAATCCCTGTTGATCGATTTACCTTTTTCCAGGTAGTCAATGAAAATCACGCCATGTGTATCCCAAAAAACAGACGCCATGACTTTGCCAGCAGACTGCTGCGTTTTTGGACGCTTTGGGCGGCTTTCGCCAGCCATGCGCCACTCAGATGATTGCCGATTCGACTCCGGAGTGAAATGATGTATCCATGTTTCATCCATGGTCACGTATCGACGCAGGAAATCCTTATTGTGAGTAAATAGCGATAAACAGCGATAAACAGCTCTCTGAATCGTCGACTTGTTGCTGTTTTTGTTCCACTGAAAGCAATCGCGGCATCCACTTGGAAAAAACCTTTTTCATGCTTAATTTTTCATGAAGGATTGTAAATACGCTTCCAGATGATATCTGTGTCATTTCTGCAATCTCACGGACCTTGACTTCGCGATTTTTCATTACAATTTTTAACACTTCACTCACATTTTCCTGTGTAACGACTTCCAATGGCCTAACTGAACGTTCCGCATCGTTTGTGTCCGTACGACTACGTTTAAACTCAGCATACCAACGACAAATCGTTGGTTTGGATGGAGAGGAGCCCGGGTAATGTTTTTTAAGCATTGCTGGGCTTCTACGGTGTTTTTACCCATTAAAAAACAATGTTTTATCAACACGCGAAACTCGCTTTTTTCCATTTTTCAAACAAATTACAAAGTGACTTTACTCTAACCTCGATAACTCTGCTGTCTGTGATCCGATCGACGTGAAATTTTTACACGTTTCATGTAAAGGTTCGCACTCTGTGAAAACGTGGCCAGTTTGGTACTACTAGCACCATCTCTGGGTTAGTCTCGGGACTTATTGAACGATGTGTTATTTATAAATTTATTCAGTAGGATTTGATAATCAATATATTTTCAATTTTACAATTTTTATCATGTTTAATAATTTCTTTGAACTAGTACACTTCATGCACAATATACTAGATGTCCCATTTTAAAAAACGGATGCATGTATCTCTCGAACTTAAGGTTTTATGAAAAAAGTTGTCATACAAAAGTTGTTAGATTTTGAAAGGGACGTCTAACTGTGTCTCTTGACTATGACCTTAAATATGGCCTTCATGGTCATTAGAAGGTCAAGTTGGTTTTTTAAACAGAAACCTTTACTTTCGACCCCGAGAAACAAAAAAAAGAAAACTTTACGTCCTAATATGACCATAACCATGACCTTGACTACAACTTTCAAGGTCATTTGAAGTCAAGTTAAACATTTTAAATGAAAAATCTTACTTTTAACCCCAGAAAACAAAACAGAAAATCTTACCAAGCAGAGATTTGGTCAGTTAAGGCAAGACCAAGCAAAGACCCGGCCAGTTAAGGCAAAGTCGGACAGAGACTCAGCCAATTAAGGCAAAACCAACCAGAAACCTGGCCAGTTAAAGCAAGATCAGACAGAGACCCAGCCAGTTAAGGCAAGACCAAGCACAGATCCCGCCAGTTAAGGCAAGATCGTCCATTGACGTTAGCTGTATTTTCAGCTGAAGCGGGATGAAATAGCTAATTAAAGCAAAAGATGTTCGAAAGTTGCCCCATCTTCTGGAATGCACAAGTTGACTCGTTTTCAGAAACGCGATATCGTTTTCAATAACATTTTTCGTGGTATGGTATTACATGCGTTCCTAATCCTTAGATTAATATCTTCTTTTGTCGTTGGTCTGGTTCTATAGACCTCATTTTTCAGAAAGCCCGATAAATAAAAGTCAAGTGACGTAAAGTCTAGTGACCTAGGTGGCCATTTTACGGATCCTCCTTTACCTATCCAACGATTATCGAATCTTTCATTTAGATAATTTCTTACAATGATTGTTCAATGTGGAGAAGCACCGTCTTGTTGTAGCCATAATCTATTTCTCGTATTGAGGTCAACTTCTCCAAGCAGAGCTGGGAGTTCATCCCTTATTAACTACAAATAAGTTTGTCCGTCAACGTTGCCTTCAAAAAAGTAAGGGCCAATCAAATAGCCATTAACGATTCCGCACCATACATATAAGCACCAGTGATGTTGATGATCAACCTCTTGCATCCAGTGTGAGTTAACTGGAGACCAAAAGTAACAATTGTGGCGATTCAAGATACCAGTACTTTAAAATGTAGTCTCATCGCTAGAAATAACATATTTGAAAAAATTATCATATTGGGTTCTTCGATAATTAATGTCGTTTTTTTCATATTTTTCAAAGTGAATTTATTTATATTAACAACAAATATTAATCAATTATATGTTGACCGTTTTGTTGGATGATCTTTCGCCATCTTGTGGTAAGTTGAAAAATTTCATGTTCGACGAAGCCTTCGTTTTTAGAAGCGAAGAACTGGTCCAACTTATTTTTAATAGCCTGATCAGAATCGAAAGTTTTACCGTTCAAATGGTTTTTAAGGGAGCAAAAAAAATGATAGTCTGATGGTGCTAAGTCAGGGCTATAGGGTGGATGTGGCATGAGTTCCCAATTCAGCTCCATTAATTTTTGACGGGTTATCAAAGAGTTGTGAGGTCTGGCGTTATCATGATGAAACATCACACCTTTGCGATTGGCCAGTTCAGGGCATTTTTTCTTGATTACTTCATTCAATTTCAATAGTTGACGACAGTAGACATTCGTATCAATAGTTTGGTTTTTTGGAGGCAGCTCGAAGTAGACTATACCATTGTAATCCCACCACACGGAAAGCATAGTCTTCTTTTGGTTACTATTGGCTTTCGATGTCGATCATGGGGCTTATCTTGCTTGATCCATGATCTTTTTCGGACTACATTATCGTACATAATCCATGTTTCATTACCCGTTATGATTCTTTTTAGAAATAGGTCGTTTTCGTTACGATTCAGCAAAGAGTCGCATATGTTAATGCGTTTGGTGAGGTGGATTACCTTTAATTCGTGAGGAACCCAAACATCCAGTTTGTTTACGTAACCAAGCTGTTGTAAGTGCAAGTAAACGGTTGAATTCAATATGCCGAGCTTCTCTGCTATCTCTCGAGTTGTCATATGCCAGTTAGTTTCGATTAACGCCTTTATTTTGTCGTGATCAGTAGTGGTTGGACGACCAGTATGTGGTGCATTAAAATTTTCAGAACGAAAGCGGGCAATCCAACGCTGGCACTGGCGTTCAGTAAGGCAGTCCTCACCATAAACTTCACACAATTTCTTCCGAGCTTACACCGCATTTTTGTCCTTTCGGAAGTAAAACAATAAAATATACCGATAATGCTCACTTTGATTGTCCATTTTCAACTTAATTCTTAACCAACTTGTTATTTACTAATGACGCTCAGTTTTTGACAGAAGATAGTGTACAGTCTAACCTTTATAATAGTATATAATTATGTACGCCGCGCAACCGCTACTACATGAAATATGCAGTTCACACCATCTATGAGAAAAAAGCGACATTAATTATCGAACAACCCAATAATTATTGACCTGCTGCATTACTCATTGACAAAAAATAAGTCGTCTTTGATAATCCTCAACCGATAAAGCTTGGTTCGAAGAAATGTGATAAGGATTGTACTTTACATGTTTTAGATATCTGCTGGCTGTTGATTTTGTTACACTAAGTTCTTGTTTAATTTGATATAAATTTATCTGAGGGTCTAGGTACATCATAGCTAGTATTGCAATTATTTAAGGATTATTAGCAAAATCTTCTATTAACATGGATTCCTTTTATGAGCAAACTTATGTTGTTGGCCACGCAACTCCATATTACTAATAACAGTGTCATTAGAATGACGTCTTTTGGGAAATCTAGCAGCATACAAAATTGAAGCTTGAACGTAGTTTCGTCGATATTCTCCTAACACAAGGAGAATACCGACAATTTCATTAGCTTTGTAGTCAAGCATAATGAGAAAATGTCAAAATAAATAAAATTTATATTAAAAAAACAAATTTAATTTAAGAAAAGAACAAACAAATAAATTATTTCTTCAATCAAATAACGAATTCTTTTAAGAATAAGCGAATTTGAAGAAACTCAAAATTTCTCTAAATGATGCCTTAATTTCTCATTCGAATAAACTTAAAAAAATGATACAGTTGATTTAAATTAGTAATAACTTTAGAAACCACTATATGGCCACTATTATTCAGAAACCTCTATAGGGCAACCAAATTTATAATTAAGAAACTAACTAATAAGAATTTATTCACATTTCCAGAATGATTGTAATAAACTATGTTATTCATCGAAGGTGATCGCCGACTATCAGAGTGTTGAATCAAGGTAAAATTATACAAAATTCGAGATTGTCAAACTTCTCTTATTATTTGAAAAGAATCTTTGTTTATTAAGAAAAGTATTATTGGCTGCAAAAATATTATTTTCTGTATGTCTAATTTTAAGTTAATTTATAACGAAAATCAATTTAGAAACATTTACTGCTATTTTATTTTTAATTTTTTTTACTATCCGTGACTAAACTAAGGGAATCATTATTATTTGTCTACTGTTAGAACAATGCCAACGAAATTATTTAGTATCCAAATTAAGATTAAAAGTTTCAGTTCCCTTTTATAAAAATGTAACTTGTCCTTCAAATAGCCTTCAAGGTGATGGACAATGTCATTGTCAATGTCATGGTCAATGTCGTGGTAAAAGATACCCTAATTAAGTTTGTCTCCTTTTTTCATTTCCATGGCCAAATGCAGAGACTTTTCTTCGAAAAAATTAATTGGACCTCAAAATGACCATGAAGGTTATGGTCAAGGTCAAAACTATCTAGACGTTAAATTGTATACTCTTTCCTTTTCTGAGGTCATATGTAAGGCTTTCTATTTAAAATATTGAATTGACCTTTAAATGACCTTGAATTTCATATTCAAGGTCATGGTCAAGGTCATATTAGGACGTTAAATTTTCTGCTGTTTCATTTTCCGGGATTAAAAGTAAGGGCTTTTATTTTAAAAACCAACTTGACCTTCAAATGACCTTGAAGGCCATATTTAAGGTTATTATTTCACAATTATTTTAAACGGGCCATTTAAACAGAGTGTGGTGGATCGATGACTATATATTACCCATATAAGTGTCACCATCTGTGGCTTGTAAGCATACTGCTTAGTTTTTGAACAACATGAAGTTAAATACTTATATAAGCTTTGACATTTTGATGAAAAAGGAAATACTAACTACTGTACTTTTACAGATGCTAATCGCATATTTTTAATCAGACTTTTCTTATCCCTTCAAAATTTTTTTCAAAAACAGAATGTCGGATCCAAGATGAAACCTGAAAACTATATTTTTTCATTTTTTTGCACAAATATAGATAATTATACCTTTATTTGATTTAACGTATTTCTAAAAAAGAAAATAATGGATTTGAAGAATATTACTTTAAGCTTTAAGATGTTGTTACATTAATTTAATTATTATTTTTTTGTGAGATGTAAAATAAGATATAAAAGTTTTTAACTTGACATATTTGCGTTTAAGGTGGATAGCTCTCACTGAGCACTGTATACCTACAACTATGGTCTAAATCTTCTCTTTATTTAATTTTTAAAAACTTCATTATTTCTAGAATCTTTTATAGAATCTCATTCAATAGTTTTGTTTTGTCTAACTTTAACGGGTTACCCCCACTTGCGACTTTGAAAAAATCGATTGTTTGTTAATTGCATTTTTTTGAAGTATAAGTATCTGAGAATATGACCTGGAAATTTCAAGTCGATCGGAACAAAATTGACTAAGATATGAGCGTTGAAAGAGAAGAATCCGTTGTGTAAACAACCGGCAATTAAAACCTTAAACGCGTTTTTCTCGAAATGGCATTTCTTAAGTCGGTGACCAAGATTACTCAAACACTAATAAACCGATCTTCTCGAAATTTTGCAGGCTTATTTAATACATAAAAATGTAGTCTTTCATCGTTCAATTTTTTTCGTTGAAATCAAATCATTAACTTTGACTGTCCGCCATTTTGTGAAAAATGAATATTTTTTTAAATCCTTCGATTAAAAACTAGTTTATACTTATATGTAACTAAATCTATCCACATTTTTTGTTTTAAATGATCCACTTTGCCACAATGTTGGTCACCGCAAACCGTATAAATAAAAACACTATTTCATTGGCGGCCATTTGCCACTTAACAATGTAATATTTTGCAATAAAAAAATTACTGAAAGTTCTTCAAGATGTACTCTTTAAGATGATATAATAATCGCTTAAAAAAGTTTTGTAGTTTTCTTTAAAAAAATTCATGAAAAAGGCCTTTTTTGTTGAGCTACAACTGGGGGTAACCCCTTAAACGATTGAGCACTTTCTATTTAAGAGAACTATTTAATTTATTGATAATTTACCTATTTTTTTTTATAAACATTTTCTTAGTATAGATATCTTTAACAAGTAAAACTATGCAACTGTCACTCACCGATTTGAACAAAACTTTGCATATCTATAAAACACTAAAAAATATTAAATTTGTATTGTTTTATTTCAATAAAATCTGCTTTCTAGGAGTGAATACCACCCCTAACTAACCCCAAGTACGTCAACCCACCTTACCCAGAGTACACCAAGTTTAATCGTTTAGTTTTCTAAAAATAATTAAGCTTCAAGCCTTAAATTAACCTAGCTAACCATCTACTACCTTACCAATTCAACCCATCAAAACACCTACTCCTATCCCAATCTATACCTATAAACTATTTCTGCCAAGCCATAGACAGGCTATATCACTTATGTAATCATGAGAACACTTGTCGCCAGGGTTATTAAGTACAAAGCTAATGGTTTACATTTTTTTGTATAGCAAATTGTTTTTTAATTTTAAATCTTTATCCCCAAGATTATCAGTGGTAGATCTTATGGTTTATTTATTTATGTTTTTTTAAATAAAGACTCATGCAAATTGGATATTTTGTCCTCATGGTTAGTTGGTGTAGAGCTTATGGTCTGTTTTTTTTTATTTATAAGAAAATTTTTTGAAATTTAGAACTATTTTTCCCGTACAACTTATAGTTTGTTTTTTAAACTTATTTTAAAACATTTTTCTCTTTGAAATTATTTTTTCCTAGGGTAATTAGATTTACATAGAGCTTATCTTTTTTTTTTTTAAATAATAAAGACATTAGAAATTTGAAAATTTGTCGACAGGGTTATTAGGTGTAAAGCTTATGGTTTGATTAATTTATTTATAATAAAGGCTTTGCAATTTAAAACTTTTGTCCTAACGATTATTAAGTTTATACAGACTAGATTCTTTTTATTTATAACCAAATCTAAAATTTGAACATCCAGAAAGCTCTGATTCACTAAAGGTAAAAGCATTGGAAAGCTTGTTTGACACTAATAATTCTGACACCGACACTTCTGACATTGATGAATTAAATACCGAAGAGTTCGAATCCGATTACAAGGAAGTCTGACGACAAGGGCATGTAGCTCAAGCACCAGTTTCTACAGCTAAAACTCTTCATGCCTTAAATATCTGCGATGTGCAATGACGCAGTGAGTACATCTCGCTTTACAGAATTACAAGAACACCTATAAAGAGTAAACGTGTTTAATATTATGAATTCCCGTGTATAGACAATTTAAACGCGTCCAAAACCGATTACGTATTAAGCATAGTTAAAAAGATAGACATGTTATGTTTATTTGTAAATAGCGTGGGAGAAACAGATCGAGTAATGTATCAAATTGTCACGACTGACGACAACTCAGTCCACTCGAAACATTATCAATTTCTTCATGCCTTAAAAAAGGAAATCAACGGACAGGTAAATAAACTTCTGGACTTCAGGATAAACAAACCATCGAATATGCCGATGTCTATCATCCCTAGGAAGGCTGACTCTCAAGGAAACTTTAAATGACGCTTGGTGCTCGAATTTAGAAAATTAAAGGAAAAAACAATCAGCGATTTTTACCCATTGCCTAATATCACTAAGATCTTTAATTAAGTGAGAGGAACAATGTATTATACGGTTTCGGATTTATCGGCAGGATTCCATTAAATAAAATTAATCCTAAAAATATCTATAAAACAGCCTACCGTATCCCATTCTGCCACCCTGAGTTTCTCCGTATTCCGTATGTCTCAACACGACACGCTTACACTTCACGTGTGTTATGCGGTGCCGAGCCTAAGTATAAAGTTACAAGAAAAAAGCACTCGCAGTATTGCACAGTGTTTATACTTTAGAATCTACGTCTATGGCAGACCAATAACGATCATCTCATCATCATTAATCCTCAGCGTGGTTCAAAACAGCAGATTTAAATACGCGTATCCAAAAATGATGGTTCAAACTGTGAGAATAAAATTATAGAATCATATACAAATCTAGTAAGCTTAACGCCAATGATGACGCTTTTTCGAGAAACCTGGTTGAGCCTCTTTCAGTCAACGTAATCTCGAGAGCGAATGCAAAAAGGTATAATGACGAAAATACACTAAAACTATTACAGAACGATCGAAAAGTGAAATGAAATCAGAAATAAAGCTCTTTACAAAAAAGAA
This sequence comes from Chalcis sispes, assembly GCA_949987625.1. Classification (NCBI taxonomy): domain Eukaryota; kingdom Metazoa; phylum Arthropoda; class Insecta; order Hymenoptera; family Chalcididae; genus Chalcis; species Chalcis sispes. The sequence continues at coordinate 49,070,640 of OX465097.1, read as the reverse complement.
TTCAAGTTAGAAATGGAGCCCTTTACGAAAAAAGAAACCGAATCAGATGTAAAGCCCCTTTTGAAAAACAACAGCCTATACGGGCTCTGCAGAGATGATACGTTACACTAAAAGAAAGAGTCGAGTTCTTGAACCCGACTATTATAAAAGCGAAATTTCTGACAGTGAGATTACAGCCAAGCTGTCAAAGTTGCTAAGAACTCCATCTATTAAAATCTGATAAAATCTAAAGACTTGATACAAAAATAAAAAAGCCTATCCCCTGCATTTATCTATACTTCTATCTCGACCTCTAATTCGTATTTAAAAAACAATCAAACGACAGTGGAGTCGAAAGAGTTAATCCAGTGCAGATTCGGGAATGTTGCTTGTTTTGTGGACAACGGCAAAATCCAACTGAAACGCTATCGCATGTAAGTCCAGGTGATAGAACGAAGGCTAATTAAACATTATTACTTGCTGTAAATTCGTGGAGATCAGCCCAAATTCCTAACCGCAGTAAAACAAAATATCCACGATTTCTCACTTTCCTTAGCTTAACTAAAACAAATAATCCTACTAAAAGTATTCAATTAAATCTAATTAAAACCATTTAAAAATTATAAGAATCGATTTAAATTTAATCATTTTTAATTTATTTTAATTAGTTATAAATAGATTTAATCAATTTTTAGCAGGATAGCCACAAGGAGATGAGCAAAGCAAAGAATAAAGTTATTGAAAAATTGGATTGGACCGAGATCGAAACAATGATAAGTTCAGAATTAAACTCGGATATAAATGTACCAGGTGTACAAGTATAAAATGCGGATTTTAAAAGAAAAAATAACACGTTAAATTTAGTAGAATAATAAAAAGTGCTTTATTAAAAGTATGCTTCATCGCTTTTTATACATTTTCCCATGTTTCGTGCAATTTGTGAACACCACGCCAGTAGAAATCTTCCCCTTTTGCCGCGAACCATTCACCGAGCCATTTTTTGACATCTTGATACGAATCAAAGCGCTGCTCAGTAGGTGCGTGACCCATTGATGCAAACAAATGGTAATCAGAAGGAGCCAAATCTGGTGAGTAAGCCGCATGAGGCAGAACTTCCCAGTTGAGTGCTTCCAATATGTCGCGAACCGGTTTTGCCGTATGTGATGGAACATTGTCATAGAGAAAAATTACTTTGTGTTGCCTCTTTCGGTATCCTGGTCTTTTTTCAAGCAGCAAATAGTTTAAAACAGTTAATTTTTGTTGGTAACGTATAGTATTAACCGTTTTGCCAGGTTTCAATAGCTCATAATAGACCACGCCCCTCTGGTCCTACCAAACACAGAGCATCGTCTTTCTGCCGAAACGATTTCGTCTTGCGGTCGATGTAGATGTTGTCCCGGGGTCTACCCATGATTTCTTGCGTTTGGAATTTTCAAAATAAATCTACTTTTCATTCCCTGTTACTATTCGATGCGACTTTCTTTTGTACCATGCAAGCAAAATTTCACATGTGATTTTGCGATTATCCAGTTGCCTGTCATTCAAATCATGTGGTACCCATCTACCACTCTTCTGAATTTTCCCAATCGCTCGTAGGCGATTGGAAACAGCTTGTTGGGCAACTCTTAATTGCTGTGCGAGTTGTTTTTGTATTTGCGAATCATCTTAGTCCAACAATGCTTGCAAACCCATATCTTTGAATTTTTTCGGCGGTTTTCCATGTTTCTTGTCTGCAACGTCGAAGTCACCTTTTTTGAAACGCTAAAACCATCGTTCACGTGTATCTTGCGATGGAGCATGTTCACTATAAGCTTCTCGTAGTAACCGAAAGGATTTAGCAGCAGTTTTCTTCAAATAAAAACAAAAAATTAATGCTGTCCACGAATGCTCTTTGTTCGGTATAAATTTTGACATATTAAACACAACAATACAACACGATGCACACACTCTTTCCGTCTATCACTAATGCGCGTCTGAACTTGTTGATGACACAACAAAATAGCGCAGTGTCAAATCATAACAGCTTAAACTGCATTGGTAAACCATCTGTTTTCTAAAATCCGCATTTCATACTTGTACACCTGGTAGTTATATGCACAGGAACCCTGAAATATATCTTTATCGAAAAGCAGAATGACGTTTTTTATGAATTGCATGAGTTACCTATCGGTGGGCACATAAAAGTTTTAAAAACCTACAACCACATAAGGCAAAAATACCATTAGAAAATTCTTAAAAACAATGTACAAAAATAAATTTAGCAATGTCTAGATTGTCAACTGCAACATTTGGTACATTTAAGGACCAAGCAGCCTATCTGATGATCACTGACACATCTGATGTACTATTTGATAGTCACCATGGATATAATGGGATCGTTAGAACGAACAAAAAGCGGGCATGAATTTATATTAACTATCCAAGATCAGTTATCCAAATTGGGCATAGCCATTTCTTTAACTAATACTTTAGCCTCCAGTATCGCAGACTCTTTTATTAAAAAATTCATTTGTATTTCCAGTATCCCAAATGTCATTCTAACAGATCAAAGACAAAACTTTTTTAATAATAACCTTATCAGCAGAGACGCCAAACGGTTTAGAATAAAAAGATTAGTTACGTAAAACTCTCCCACCACACTTTGGGAGAATATCTAGAACAGTACATGGACAAAGACAACCGATGAGACGCGTAGCTCAAATTAGCCATGCTTAATTACAACACTTACGAATAAGAAAGTATGAAGCGCATCCCGTACAAGATTATTTTTGGTCGATTAGCTAGGTTACCCTCTAACGACTCCGTCCGTGAAATAGACATGCTTCGAACGTATAAAGCATACGTTCAAGATCCAGTTTCGTGGTTAAATTATTATAAAGTATTCAAAAGCTTGCTTATGATAATCTAGTGTTTTCTACGCAAAAATTAAGAAAACAATATGATAAGTCGGTCAATACTAAAAATTTTAAGGTTGGTGACTATGTATTTTCTATTAGAACCCAAACCAGGCGAGTTTGGTAACCACTACGCTGGCTCATAAAATATAAGAAGTAAAAAAATCGTCTATAAGTTAATAGGCTTAGAGTTTTGCATATAAGCAAAAACTAATCTCGCTATTCTTTTGATTACAAGTGAGAGAAAAATGTTTGCGATTTGTCTTGTCCTTGCCGTCGTCTTTTCCCCTTCTTAGGAATTAATCGAGTATGATCCCGGCGTGTGGTTCCTTAACATAATAACTCTGCTGTTGTTAGTCGTTGGGGAATACGATATTCCTGTAAACGATTAAATGTAACGCGTCACTATGTACATTCTTTACAATTAAATAATTTCGTAGATACGCAAGTTGTTCAATGTAAATTAAAAGCATAAATTCTTCGCATGAATTACCGTTGTGGAATGCATTCGCACGCGTCAATAGTATTAAATTAATAAAACACGATGAAAGCGAATTAAATATTTTTAATTAATTGACGATTTAATAACAAATATATAAATACTATTTCATCAAACATTTTTTAATAAGACGTACTATCAACATATGTATAATTCTCTAAAGAAATTATCGATGATTTTTATTCTTACAAATTTTTATCATTAATTTTATGTGCCAACCTATAATTTTCTCGCATTAAGAGTTAGGCAACGCAATTTTGCGGCAAATAACAAGTAATGGCTTTTTTATATTTCATTCATTAATCTTCTATTTAATCTTTTGTGGTTTGTATATATCTAAATATATAAATGCATACATGTATTTATCTGTATCTTTATACGTATTAAAAAATTATTTTATAATTATACATTTTTTTAAAATGTTCAAAATTCATAAATTATGATATTAAAGATAAATTTATTTACACTAAAAGATTTTACTAACTAAATTATGTACAATAAGAAAACTAAATCAAAAATATTAGGTTGCTGCAGATGAAATGGCCGATTTAGTAATAAATTTGTAAACAGCTGTAACTTTTTATAAAGACAATTTATTTAATCAAAATAGGTACCAATAGATGTAACACACTTTTTCCAACGAGATACAAGTACATTTATTCCAGTTCGGTAGAAGTCCGAGTTTCTGGTTAGAAGAAACTCCTCGAAGGCATTTTTGACAGCAGCTTCATTAATAAATCTTTTTCCTGTCAAAAAGTAATCCAAATGTTTAAAAAAATAGTGATCTGTTGGTGAGAGGTCTGGTAAATATGGAGGGTGAAGAAGAGTCTTGCAGCTTAACTCGTTTAATTTTTGAACCGTTGTTCTCGATACATGAGGTCGTGCGTTATCATGAAGCAGTATCACTCCATCCCTGTTGACAAGCCTAGGTCGTTGGACTATCAATTTCTGATGCATTTCATCCAGTTGAGCACAGTATTTCTCAGCATTAATGGTTTCGCCAGATTGCAGGAACGAATAGTGGATAACTCCAGCTACAGAACACCAAACTGTTACCATTATTTTCTTTATATGAAGGCTTGGTTTCGGCATGTGTCTTGGCGCTTCATCGGCATCTAGCAATTGGGCCGATCGGCAACGATTATCGTATAAAATCAACTTTTTATCGCAGGACACAATTCGGTGCAAGAACGGTTCCTTTTTGTTGCGGGAGAGAAGAGAACTTGAAATCTCCATTCGACACGTCATGTTTTGCTCGGTAAGATCATGCAAAACCCATTTGTCAAGCTTTTTCACTTTTCCAAGTTGTTGCAAGTGGCGGCAAACTGTCGAATTGTGAACGCCTAATTTCTCGGCAAGATCCCTTATGGTTTGGCGGGAGTCAGACTCCACTAATGCACGCAGCTCGTCGTTATCGATCGATGGTCCTGGGTGTCCACGTGGCTCATTTCCAAGGTCTATATCTCCGGATCGAAATTTTTCGAACCACCGCCGAGTGGTTCGTTCGCTAACTGTATCAGGCCCAAATGCGCTGTTGATATTCCTCGTTGCTTCCGCTATATTCTTTAAAAATTTAAGCCAATCCGATAAATATTTATCGAGATATACCTGAATTTGTAAGGCCACGTCAGAGTGTTAGAAAACAGGTAGAGTAAGAACCGGAGTAGCAGCTGCTCTCACTGCACGCGCTACCTGAGGTTCCTTTTTCTATTGTGTTTTTTTGTAGAAGGCGAGTATAATAAGCCCACTAACTACTTCAAGGTCACATTTGGCTATTATAACCTAAAATAAAAGTATTTCGTCAGTCTAAAGAGTTCTGCCATGTGGTAAAGTCATGCGTTTAGTTCAAACTTGTTTTTCGTAATTCTTTGTTTTATATTGGAGTAAATTTTATTTGAAAGTTATAAAAATGCCCCGTAAATGTTCAAGATTACGTAGAAGTACCGAAAAAATACGAATTTCTAAAGTTAAAAAGAGAACACAGGCTTTTAATCCAAAGACTACTGAGACGGATAAGAGTAGTTTTAGTGCATCCGCTAAAAAATTCAAAATGCAGGAAGAAATTTTAGTTTTACGTGATCCTGCGATTAAATATAGAATTTTAAATTTTATTACTGTATTTGCTGCGATAAGTGATCATCTGAAATGTAACTCTTGTGACGGAAAAATGAAATTTGAAACTTTTTCTCCCCGTGGCCTTGGTTTTAAAATCGTTGTAGTGTGTGATAAGTGTAAAAATCGTGTTATAAACTTCAGTCCTTTTTGTGAAGCATTCTTACGAAATAAACAGACGATTTATATTTGTGATATTAATTCTGGGACTAGGATTAAAAGGCGGAGCTAAATTTTGTAGCTTGATGGACATGCCTGCTTTCTTAACGGAAAACACTTATGACTTGGTTGTTGACAACATTCACTCTTGTGTGAAAGTAGCAGCTGTTAAACTGTTTGAAAAAGCCTGTACTGAGGAAAAAGAAGCGACTGCTGAAAACCAAGGCGATGAAAATAATGAAGAATTAACAGTTTCGGGTGACGGAACCTGGAAGAAGCGAGGGTTCAATTCTTTGTATGGAGAGACATCATTGATTGGATATTACACTGGAAAAATCATTGATATACTAGTAATTGTAAAAAGTTTATACTGTAAACAGTGTGAGGTTTGGAAACCTAAAAAAGATACTGAAGAGTATAATGATTGGAATAATAAGTACAAAGATGCTTGTTCTGCAAATCACCAGTGCTCTTTAGGTAAAATGGAAGTCGATGCGGTTATTGGAATTTTTAAGCGTTCAATAAAAAAATTCAAAGTTCGTTATAGAAACTATACAGGTGATGGCGATTCAAAAACATATTCTGGGATTCTGAAAGCTGCTTCTTACGGTGAAGTTGAAGTTGTCAAATAAGAATGTATCGGGCATGTTCAGAAGAGAATGGGTTCACGACTCCGCGAGCTAGCAAAAAAAAAAAAATACAGAAAAAGCGGAAAAAAAATTGCAAAAAAAGTACTTTCAGGGAAAGGTAAACTTACGGCTAAGCTAATAGATAAGCTGACAGTTTACTATGGTTTGGTAATAAGGAGAAATTGTGATTCTGTAAATAATATGTATAATGCAATTTGGGGAACATATTATCACTATTGTTTGACTGATGAGAAGTCTCAACACGAAAAGTGCCCAGGTGGAGAAGGTTCATGGTGTAGTTGGCAGCAAGCGCTAGCAATAGACACATTATCTTCTTACACCCATGATTATCCAACTTTACCAGCTGATGTTGCTGAAGCTATATATCCAATTTATAAAGACCTTAGCAACGTTAAATTATTGGAAAGGTGTGTTGGTGGATTTACACAAAACAATGAGAGTTATAATCAGTTAATATGGAAAATAACTCCAAAAATTGTTCCATGTGGCGGTAAAGTTGTTAAAATAGTGGCTTACATTGCAGCTGGAATGTTTAATGAAGGTACAAAGTTATTATTGTACTTTATCAGAGCATTAGGAATTTCATTAGACACCGCAACTCATCCTTATGTCGACAAAGTGGACGCAGAGCGTGTGATGAACTCCGACGCACGAGCGCATGGGAGCACGCAAGAAGGAAGAATGGCTCAAAGACAACACCAGCTGGACTTATTAGGAGCTAACAATACTGCAAAAGGTCCTTTTTATGGCCCTGAAATAGATAATACCATGTAAGGTGAAGAAAAAAAATTTTAATTATGTGTAAACTACTTCTAAAACCTTAAATGCGTTTTTCTCAAAACGGTATTTTCAAAGTCGGTGATCTCGATTTTTAGAAATGGCTTAACCGATCAGTCTCAAATTTTTACACCATCTTCTTAGATATATTCCTCAGGTATTGAACAAAGGAATAAGATTTAAAAAAATTATTACTATTTTTTTTAACAATTCGGAGCGAAAATTTCAGTCAAAAACGAAAAATTTTTTTCAAATAAACGCCATTTTGTCAAAAATTAAAGTTTTTATTATTCCTTTGTTCAATAACTGTATTAATCTATCCTCTTAAAGAAACCACCATATTTTTTGATTTCAGATAATTGAAACCGCCGAAAAGGAGATCACCGCCAAGCGTTTTTTTTTGGAGGTCCTTCGGGACATCATCTGCAGGAGCGGTGTACATCAATATTTGTGAATGATCGATGCGCTATTGTATTATTAAAAGTTGGCTCTATTTAAATTACCATCACTTGTAATTGATAAATAAAAACTGATTCTATAAAAAATTCATAAAAAAACGTCTTTTTTGAGCCTCGCAACTGCGTATAACCCCTTAAACTACACGTATTGCTCTTCACGGCGTCTCAATAAAAACTGACAACATTCTAGAATGTACCTACGTCGACCCAGCCTTATACGATACAGTAGAGGGGGAAAGAGATGCATATACTTCAGGCAACTTCCCATTTGTCACCCTGTACATATTGGGTTGTTCAATAATTAATGTCGTTTTTTTTATGTTTTTCAAAGTGAATTTATTTATATTAACAACAAACATTAATTAATGATATATTGACCGTTTTGTTAGATGACCTTTTGCCATCTTGCGGTAAGTTGAAAAATTCTATGTTCAAAGAAGCCTTGGTTTTTAGAAGCGAGGAACTAGTCCAACTCATTTTTACCAGCCTGATCGAAATCGATAGTTTTACCATTCAAATGATTTTTAAGGCAGCAAAAAAAATGATAGTCTGATGGTGCTAAGTCAGGGCTATAGGGTGGATGTGGCATGAGTTCCCAATTCAGCTCCATTAATTTTTGACGGGTTATCAAAGAGTTGTGAGGTCTGGCGTTATCATGATGAAACATCACACCTTTGCGATTGGCCAGTTCAGGGCGTTTTTTCTTGATTACTTCATTCAATTTCAATAGTTGACGACAGTAGACATTCGTATCAATAGTTTGCTTTCTTGGAAGCAGCTCAAGGTAGACTATACCTTTGTAATCCGACCACATGGAAAGCATAATCTTCTTTTGGTAAATATTGGCTTTGGATGTCGATCGTGAGGGCTTAAATTGCTTGATCCATGATAGTTTTCGGACTACATTATCGTACACAATCCATGTTTCATCACCTGTTATAATTTTTTTTCAAAGTTGACTTTCACAATTATTTCAAGGACATCTTTACATTTTGAGATAAAATCTTTTGTTTTTGATTCTGGAATTAGCCTCTATTTCCCAAACTGCTAATCTTCCCTTTTACCTACGAGTACCCTGCACATCTCAAATTTTATGCTTACTATCTACCACTACTCTACTTCTCTAGAATCCAATTTGCTAGTAAAATTCATTTGGTAGAGTATTATTTAGTTGATTTTAAGATAGGAAAGACAATAAAAAAAAAGGTAAACTTCAATTTGACCTTTGAGCTAACTTCTCAGGTTATTTTAAAATCAACTTTATTATTGATTATGAAAACCTTTATTTTTAATGCTAAAATAAAAAGTAAACTTCGAAAATATTTTAAAAGAAGTTAATTATCTTATCTTTGAAAAGTTACGTATCTTATAAATGTTTCGAATATCTGATTTTTAATCGTGAAAATCGTTAACAAATTTTTGATTCATGTGACTTTTTGTTAAATGACAAAATTAATTATATTTTTTTACATTTTACATTTCGACCAATCTTAGAAAGTACATTTATAATACAGTTGCAGTCGGAGCTTCATTTTTTTTCTTTTCATAAGTTTTTAAAATTTTAATTATTATTTTATCTTAATTCGGCAAACGTGATGAACAGAACTAAAAATAGCTGACTATCAGCCTAATGATATTGTTATGATAATGCTTTTAGGGGAAAGTCATAATGATTATCGTTCTGCGGCAAGACTGTACGCAGAACGCTTTCCTAATAGAAGACATCCTGATCATACGAGGGTCGTTTGAAAAATCAGTGCAAAGTCCGAGAGATGTTACCACCTGCGCGTATTGAGGTCATGTTTAGTTAGTAACATCTCTTCAATGAATACACACCAAGTTGCAGCAAATAGGTCTATTTCTTTGTGTTTGGCATTCGTGTGAATCAAGGAAGTCGAGTGATTTTCAAGAAATGGACGAAAAAGAATTTCGTGTGGTGATTAAACATTACTGTATGAAAGGCAAAACGCCTCAGGAGACTAAAGAGAAGCTTGATAAACATTATGGTGACTCAGCACCCTCTATTAGAACAGTTTATAAGTGGTTTAGAAATTTTCGGAATGACCATATGGGCACAAGTGACGCTGAACGTTCTGGACGGCCTGTGGAGGTTACAACTTCAGAAATTATTGATCAAATCCATGATATGGTGGTGGATGACCTGGGATAGGGTAAAACTATTACAGGTGCATAGTATTCATCTTTATTGGACCGTTCAAAAACCGAGCTGCAAAAAGAACGCTCGCGATTGGCCCACAAGAAAGTCCTTTTTCATCACGACAACGCACGAGCACACACCTCAGCAGTTGTGGTCGCAAAATTAATCGAAATAGGATTCCAACTCGTTTCTTATCCCCCCTATTCTCTAGACTTGGCTCCCTCGGACTACTATTTGTTCCCCAATTTGAAGAAATGGCTGGCAGGACAAAGATTTTATTCAAACTAGGAGGTGATTGCAGACACTAATGGATATTTTGCAGACTTGGACAAATCCTATTATTCGGAAGGGATCAGCAAACTAGAACTTCGTTGGTCGAAGTGTATAAGCCTAAGGGGAGATTATGTCGAAAAATAAAAAAGATTTACCCCAAACACCTAAGCAGTTTTTATTTTTGCATGGACTTTTCAAACGCCCCTCGTAGAACAATAAGTCAGTGAACACAAAGAGCTCGTGGTGGTCAGCTGGTCCGTCAACGCAGGCATCATAAATATGATAAAAATGATGTTCGTGTTGTGACTGTTTTTGCAATCATTTATCTTGACCTTCATATTAGCAGTCACCGAGTTGAAAGAGAAATCGATATACCTAGAAGAACCTTTTTGAGAATCCTTAAAGTCCTTAGATACCATGCCCATCACATAACTTTAGTTCAAGAGTTACAGTTTCATCATTTTCAACAGCGCATTGTGTTTTGCCAATGGGCTTTGGATATGATAGAAAACGATCCTGATTTTTTCAATTTTGTGCTTTTTTCTGATGAGGCCAAAATTCAAAGTGACGGGGAGCTCAATTAGTATAATTGCCATTATTGGTCCGACGAGAATCCTCACTGGCAAAGAATAGTCAATCATCAAAGACGTTGGAGCTTACACTCTGACAAAAAAGTATCCGGAAATTCTCATTTAAATTGCCCGCGTTGAGTATTTTTAAGTATTTGAAGTTTCTGTATGTTGGTAGGACGGTCCGTAATTACTATGCCAAACATGAGTGCAGTCTGTCAACTAGTTTGTTTACAACAGCTGTTGAAACCAGTCGACCTCAGTGGTAATCTGCGAATGTTACAATGGAAAAAGAAATTGAACAAAGAGTTTGTCTCAAATTTTGTGTTTTGAACGAAATTTCGTGTGCTGACTCGTTGCGAATGCTGGAAAAGGCTTATGGAGACTCTGTTTTATCAAAAACCCAAGTGTACGAATGGTACAAAGCCTTTAAAAACGGTCGGGAGATCGTCGAAGATTTGCCTCGTTCAGGACGACCGTCGACCTCTTCAACCAACGATAACGTCGAAAAAATCAAGGAAATTGTGCTCGAAAATCGTCATGCCAGTGTTAGAGAGATAGCTCGTGATCTCAACTTCTCTCATGAAACCGCTCGTTTGATTTTGGTGAACCAATTGGGCATGCAACGCGTCGCCGCTCGGCTCGTTCCGTTAGAGCTGAATTTTCTTCAAAAACAGTACCGGATGCAGGTAGCTGCAGACATGCTGGATCGTGCGAATTCTGATCCCACGTTCATGGGACGGATCATAACTGGTGACGAGACATGGGTCTATGAATACGACACACAAACGAGCCAACAATCATCGGAATGGGTGGGAAAAAATGAGCCGAAACCGAAAAAACCTTGCAAAAGTCGTTCGAAAATCAAGACGATGCTTATTGTTTTCTTCGATATTCGTGGTGTGGTTCATCATGAATTCGTTCCGCAAGGTCAAACGGTCAATGAGGACTTCTATTTAACTGTTTTGAGACGTTTGCATGAAAATATTCGCCGTAAACGGCCGGATTTGTGGCACAAAAATTCGTGGATTTTGCATGACGATAACGCACCATCTCATCGAGCCACGATTATTAACGATTTTAAGACCAAATACTCGATAAATACCATCGACTAGCCACCTTATTCGCCTGATCTAGCTCTTTGTGACTTTTTTTTTTCCAGACTGAAATTACCGCTCCGGGGAACCAGATTAGACTCCATATACGCCATAAAAGAAAATTCGCAGAAGGAGCTGAAGGCCATCCCTGAAAGCGCCTATAAAAAATGTTTCCATAATGGGAAAAAAACGTTGGCACATGTGTATCGCTTCAAATGGAGCATATTTTGAAGGAGATTCAATAAATATTGAAGAAGTTTCATATTTTTGCGTTTTATTTCAAATTTTCGGATACTTTTTTGTCAGAGTGTATAGTATGGTGTGAAATTGCAAATGGGTATTTAATTGGGCCTTACTTTTTCGCAGAAGATTTTGATAGAAATACCTATTTACAGCTCATTAGAATTTAGTTACCAGTGCTGATGAAAGATGTCGATTTAGAGACGCAACGAAGAATGTGGTTCCAGCACGATGGTGCACCAGCACATTTTGCACGAATCGTGCGGAATTTCTTGAATGAAAACTGCAATGGTAGATGGATTAGACGAGGAGGTCCTATAAACTGGCCTGTTTGTTCACCTGATATGACATCCCCGGATTTCTTTTTATGGGGCTACATAACAAATGTTATTTTTGAACAACAGTCTACGACAAGATTAAACATGCAAGACCGCATTAGTCGAGCATGTGCTGTGATCTCAAGGCAAACTTTGCTCAACACGCGCCATTTTAAAAGACGTTTGCTTTTGTGCCTTGAAGCAGAGGGACGTAACTTTGAACATTTGCTTCGAGGTTAAATTAGTAATCGTTAAACCAGTGGGAGGTGAGGGAACTCACTTTAATTCAGCATCCCGAATAGTGAGAGGCGAGAGAACTCACTTTAATCTAGCACCCCAAATAGTGAGAGACAAGGGGACTCACTTTAATCTACCACCCCAAAGGAAACAGAACTTATTACGTCCACGTCGTTGCTTCTGACAACTCGACCTGTTTGTCCAATCCACGAACCATTGTAATTTTTATCCGAGAAATTCCAGATAATCCATGTAAAATGTACTGGTAAACCATCATTCTGGCAACACAATCTTTGTCACTTGTCTAATCGACATTTTTTATTATTTCTGTTAACTGATCTCTAACAAACTATCCATAGATATTCCTATTGGCACTTTCATCGAAAATGTATGCACCATTACATATCCGTTAACAATTCTACATCATACCCATAAGGCTCCAAGGTTGTAGTGATTTACTGTCCTACACTAGTGAGGATTCTCGCCAATAAGGGTAAATATGACTATTGCTTTCTCAGCGACTTTAAGATTTAGTCTTTTTAGAGAAAAAGCATAAAATTTAAATAATCAAAATCATTTTTTATTATTTCTAAAGCCTATTTGTAAAACATAATGTGACTTTATAACATAAAACTTTAACTCATGAACTAAAATTATGTGATAAGCATGTATCTAAGGACTTCGAGAATTCTCAGAAATGATCTTAATGGAATAATGGATGGATTTGGCTACTGCTTGGTTACTGATAATATGAGGGTATAGATTAATGATTACAAGAACAGTCAAAATAGGAGTATTGTTATTGTCGTATTTGTGGTAATAACCTATTCAACCCATCTTCACCATAGTGAAGATGGGTTGAATAGGTTATTACCACAAATACGACAATATTCTAATGATAGCGGATTACTGAGCATGCTAAATATTAAAGATGCCTTTACAAGTAATAATTATGATTTAACGAGCTTGATTTATAGTTGATCTTAATGTCTAGACCCCAGCTAGGTTTCAGAGTGTCGAGGTCATTTTTAGAAATATTGCAAAAAATTCAGACAGTTCCTCCTACTTCTGGCTTTACTTTAAAACAACGAGGTGGATGCAGAAAGTTCTGTTTCTTTTAGGGTGCTTTATTATCGTGAGTCCACTTGCCTCCCACAGTTAATGTAACTAACTAATCACCCACGGACTAAATGCTCGATGTAATTCCCATTGGCTTTGAGACACTAACGTAAACGTGTTTCAAAACTGTCTACAGTCCTAAGCAAAGTTTTCCTATGTTTTTCTGTCTGGTAATATTATATCTAGAGGGATAGCAGGCCTATCAACTAGACCTTCTCATCAGATCCTCCGACCACCATATTGTTCATTTAAACTCTACATCACATTTTTAAGGATAAAAAGAATTAAAACCACTTTTACATCAAATCCTTACATCATACTGCTTATATTCAAGTAACATTAATTAATGTATTGGGTGTACAACTTTGCTTCCGCCGTTTTTTTCCGAAATTCGAGGCTTTATTGTAAAAAACTGGTTATACATTTATGATTCAAAGTATTGTCCATCGCTAGTCACTACTTTCTCCCATCTTTCGGGCAGCATACGAATCCTGCGTTGAGAAAACTGGTCATCTTTTGAATCGATCCACGAATCGATCCAATTTTTCACTTTATCATAAGACCAGAAGTGCTGGTCAGCCAGGCCGTGTGCCATTGATCAAAACAAGTGATAGTCCGAGGGAGCAACGTCTGGAGAATACGGCGGGTGGGGTAGGACTTCCCATTTCAAAGTTTCCAAGTATGTCTTGACCACTTTCGCAACATGGGGTCGAGCATTGTCATGCTGTAAAATCACTTTATCATGTCTCTCGTTGTAATGCGGCCGTTTGTCTTTCAATGCTCGGCTCAAACGCATTAATTGCGTTCAATAACGATCGCCTGTGATTGTTTCAGTCGGTTTTAGCAACTCATAATACACTCGCCGAGCTGGTCCCACCAAATACTGAGCATGACCTTAGAACCGTGAATATTCGGTTTGGCTGTCGACGTGGAAGCATGGCCGGGATATCCCATGATTTTCTGCGCTTGGGATTATCGTAGTGAACCCATTTTTCGTCCCCAGTCACAATGCTATGCAGAAATTTTTTCCGTCTTTGCCTTGCAAGCAGCTGTTCACAAACACACAAACGCCGTTCAACATCTCTCGGCTTCAACTCGTATGGCACCCAATTTCCTTGTTTCTAAATCATTCCCATGACTCTCAGGCGCTTTGAAATGGCTTGTTGCGTCACTCCCCATGATCCTGCCAATTCTTGTTGCGTTTGACACGAGTCTTTATTAAGTAATGCCTCCAATTCTGCATCATCGAAAACCTTCTTTCTTCGACCGTCATGCTGGTCTTCGACGTTAAAATCGCCGTTCTTGAAGCGTTAAAACCACTTTTGACACTTTCTTTCACTAATAGCGGCCTCACCATAGGTATTTGAGAGCATTTGATGAGCCGCAGTCGCAGATTTTTTTATATTAAAGCAAAAAATTAAAACCTCCCGCAAATGACGAGAATTTGGCTCGTAAGCTGACATGTTTAATCGAGAATAACTTTATGATGCAGACACAAATCGACTAATATTTCGATGGCGTTATGTTAACAAATACCTAAGCTTATTGTATGACATTTATGATCTATTTATTTCCACTACCACTTACCGCTACAGCAATCTATTGCAAAACGGCGGAAGCAAAGTTGTACACCCAATACTTGGTTGACACTTTTATAAATCAGCAATTCTTAATCTTGATGATGCAAGTGGGCCTGGCACTCACTGGATAACACATTGAAAATATGGCAACTATGTGGTGTATTTTGATAGTTTTGGTGATCTGGTGCCACCCTCAGATCTTATGAATTACCTTGTAAACGGCAGCATTGTAAAGTACAATCACAAGAGTCTTTAGGATTACAAGTAATACGAATGAGGGCATTTTTGCTTAAACTTTTTCTGAAAGACAAAAGTGAAATGATAAATAAAAACAATGCAATGATCGCATGATGCCAGTACAATGTTATGTAGCCATGGGTGAATCATTGATATTATGTTTATCTGAAACGTTATCTACTCTAGAAGCTTAGTATTTTTCACTCTAAAACAGAGAACTTAAAGCAGAAAAAAATTACAGTTTGTCAAGTAAGAGCGTGGTCGATTTCAACGACAGGTTATGAAAGATTTCGCTCTAATTTTTTCGCAAGCCGATAGAGGAAAGCTTTGTCCTTAATGCATTGTCAACAAAAATTTAGTTGTCGTTGATCTTTTAAAAGAAAATCACGTTAAACGCCATGATTGCTAAGAACGCGTCGCGCTACGAGGCTGTGTTCCTTTGCATCCACCCGAAGGGTCCCAAAATGTCGCAATCAGCGGCTGCTAAATATATGAGAAAGTCAAAGGCATTTGTACAGAAGTGGATACAGCGATATGAAGTGGCTAAAAATGTCGATGATTTATCAGAACGTGGCTCGATAGGAAAAGTGAACAAAAAAGATGAAAAAAGAATAGTGAATCTGTTTTCGCGGAATCCTGATTTAACACTGCGGCAAGGACAAGCAAAATTAATAGCAAAAGGTTTAGATATATCCTACGAAACTATCCGAACCCATCTTCGTACTCTTCATCTGAATTGGCGCAACACAATGAAGAAGCCTCTGTTGACTGAAAAACATGTGACAAAGCAACTCGCTTAGGCGCATGAGAATATTGATAGAGATTTTGAAAATGTCATTTTTACTGATGAATGTTCTATATGGGCACGTTCTGTCCTTACGCGAACCTGGTCAACTTCCACCAATAGGCTTGTTCAGCGGACCGTAAAACATGGAATAAAGGTGCATCTTTGGGGCTGCTTCTCAAAGCAGGGATTCGGCACTTTGCACCTCTTTACTGACAACCTAAATGCCGAGATAATGATAAAAATCTACAAAAAGGCTTTACTGCCATCTGCCAAACGATGGTTCATCACAAAAAATGAAGATTGGATTCTGCAGGAGGACAACGATCCTAAACACCGCAGCAAGCTTTGTACTCAGTGGAAGACTTAATCTGGCATCGTTACATTGGATTGGCCGTCGCAGTCGCCCGATGCAAACTCTATTGAAAATGTGTGGGCATATATTAAACGGAAGCTTCGTGGAAGACGCACATACACTTTGAAGCAGTTGTCTTACGAAATTCGTCGGATCTGGAGATCCTTGCCACTAGAATACGCCGTCAAATTAGTAGAAAGCATGCCTCGGAGATGCCAGGCAATTATCGACGCCGGTGGTGACTGGACACATTATTGACCGAATTGCATCATTGTTTGTAATGTGTACAATGTATATATAAATATGAAAGTTCCATAAAATAAATTTTTTTATAAATTAACACGACCACGCTCTTACTTGACAGACTGTATGTATAAGGATTATAAGAACTTATCACTTCTAGTTCAATACTGAATATCGACGTTCAATTTCTAAGAAGTCTAAGAGTCAATCCTCTTGGATATAAATAATTTGTATATTATCTTGCTGTAAACGGAGAAAGAAAGAAAATAATAGCAGAAATTTTAAGCGTACAGCCTCCAGTCATTTTTGATGGATCAATTGCGCATTATAAGGTACTCTCGCATCAGCCTTTCATCTAATCAGCTTTCAACTACAGCGATAAAATTCATATCTTTATTCAACATTAGAACTTGAGTCTTTTACTATAAAAAATGTCGATGTAACTGTTCAATTGATAATTGCAGATGGCTATTTCGATATGTTAACACCATTAAGCATGATTTTTAGATCCTCCGAAGACAATCGTGAAACAATTATCAATACTAAGCATGAATTAATTCTCACGAGATCGAAAAATAATGTGAATGCTTTTTGTCAGACACCTATACAAGAGGAAGATCGATAAACTTATGAGAATTTTGAATTCTATAATATACATATAAATTCTATAATTAATATATTTAAATTCTATAATTTTTGTAAGTATATTTTACAAAAATTATATAAATTGTATGAATATCTACTGTTATTTGCAACTTCTCAGCACGCTTGGATTTGGAAAACATTAAATTAATTGCAGAAGACACGTTCCATCATTATTAGTTTTTAAACAAATCGAGAAGATCAGCGGACTGCAAACGCCTGTCGCTTGAATCATCGTAATATAAGTAAAGTCAAACTCTTTCACAATTCTTAATACTACCCTTAATATCTCAACATAAATAATACTGAATACGCCATTTCTACGACATGTATGCGAACTTTTAAAATTTCGATTACGGCAAGAAGACGGTAAAGCTAATGCTGAGAAAGAGTGGTTAATGCAAAACGAGTCCTTAAACCATACTCCAGTGAATCTTCTTATTAAATTTGAGGCTAGAGATAATTTTCCTACTGTAGCATCAGCTTATTGCTTAATCTTACAATAAATGATCTAAGTTCTAATTGTAGTGGAAGGGATGTTACGAGAGTGATTTGACAAGTCCGTGACTTTTAAATGTAAGTATAATTTATTGAAACAAATTTTTTATTTTTCTACGAGGTGTGGCACAAAAGCAATGAGACTGATTTTTGATTCACCAAAGTTTTTATTTTTTTTGAACATCAATGTTATCCTCTTCAAAGTAGTTTCCTTGGGCAGCTACACACCGATGGAGACGTTGCTCCTATTTTTGGTAGCAGCGCTGGAAGTCTTCAACTGGTATCGTCTTCAGGTAGCAGCGCTGAAAGTCTCTAACCGGTATGGTTTACCGGTGTGTCCGTTATACTCTTTTGGATATTTTCTAAAATCCCGAAATGACGTTCTTTGAGGACATTTTTCAGTTTAGGAAAAAGGAAAAAGTCACAGGGACTGAAGTCAGGTGAATAGGAAGGCTGGGGAACCACAGGAATGCCTTTATCACCTGTGATCACACAACTAAAGAAATCTTGTTCATTGGCGATTCTGTCAAGAAGATTAAGACACTTGTTTTCTCGATTGTCCACCTGCTCAATTGTAAGGTTTTTCAGCACCATTTCAGCACAGACCTTTCGCATGTGCAAATGTTCAGTTAAAATTTGATAAACGGTAAATCTGTTCAAATTTTATTGTTCACTCAACATTCTTCATATTAAACGACGATCTGATCGTACAAGAGAAGTGCGACAGACTGACAGTTATTTTAACAATTATTGTGCTAATCAGGTAAAGGATAACTTTAGTAAATTAAAAAGTTTTTTAAAAATTTTGTATTAATACTCGTACAATATCTTTTGAAAATTTGATGTAAAAATATTATATAATACAATAAATATATGTAAGCTCTTATATCTGTTGCACATGTATGGGTTCTGATATTGAATTTTTATTTGTGTATTCGATATTTATAATTTATAAAAAATACATTTGTGAAAATCGAAAGCATTCTCGCAAATTATAATTTGCAAAAGTTTAAAAAAAAAAACGATAAAGCTGAGTTATTCTACATAAAAACAAAAAAAAATCATATTTTTGCTACATATAAAAAAATATGTATGCCAACTACAAAAAAAATAGTTCCAATCAAAATTTATCAGGAACAATGGGTTTATTTATTCGTGCTAATAATTTTGACTCTTAAACTATTTTTCAAGGTCATTGAGAGGTCAAAGTTTTTTTAAAATGGGAACTTTTACTTTCGATTCTGGATTCGGAAAGAGCGTGAAATTTTACGTTTGAAATGATTTTTATTTGATTAAGTAATCTTTAGAAGATGAAATCAAGATCAAATGCTGAAAATGTACATAGTATAAATTAACATACATGTTGGTAGAATTATCGCTAAAAAGATTTTTACATACCTTATCTTGTGTAATGTACGAGTTTTCGTACATGACGCATAGTTAGATGCAGTACAATAAAAATAAAAAGAAAAAAAATGGTGCAAAAACTGTAAGCGGAAAAAAACAGATGTTAAAAATCGGATGAGAAAAAACACGAAAAATCACAGCCTTGAAGATAGTAGAATGAAAAAATTAAAACAACTAAAATGAAAGAAAAGAAAGAACAAATTCACTTGATACTAAGTGGCAAGCCAAATAAGACGAACCATAATTCATCATATAACTCCACGTACATAAAGATAAGCAACAGCCAAAGAGAACTGCGTGAGGACAGCTGTTGCATAATAAGTAAAAATTATAAGAAGAGATAGCGTTACTCTTACATATTTACTTTGTGACGCTGCTGGAGATCAAGGCGACATACAAATGCAAGGAGTGACTGAGAACGGTACCTTAATAAAAATAAAAATATTTAAATAAAATATAAACGGTTTATATTTAAAATCTATCGTAATATTAATTTACACGATTTGACGCGAACCTAGAGCGGCAGCTACATTAATGCGTTACGCGTACAATTTTGCGGAAACTTCCGTTCGCGTATCTAGCTCTTGCGTTGATAATGATGGACACATGTATACAGCACATAGATGATACATTGTTCGCATAGTGGTACACACGCAGCCAAGTCAAAAGGACGAAGACAGACAGGAACAAACAATGCCGCTAAAGTCAATAGTCACTACACTTGGTTACACTTACCACATGCAAAAAAAAAAATGATACTCTTTAAATATAAAATGTATTTATGCCTCAGACACGTTCGAATTACTTGGCTTGCGACGCGACGATTTTAGCTTTTCTTTAGCGTAAAACCGGACAAAGTGGCCAAGCGTGCGTGAATCGGCTCGCATACGCGGATTTTTGGATGGCCATTCTGAGTCTGCTCAACGTACGTGAAAAACAAGTTACGCAATGTGGCCGCCACGCACGCTCATGCGCTGTCGGCAGTTACCACTATCGCGCGTTAACAGTTGTGATTATTTCTTGAAGCAGCGAAGATGCGGCGTTTGGAGAATCTTAGGTTCAGGTAAATCGCCGCGTTCAATCGCTGGTAAGGCGTCGACTAATGCTTTTTTTCCTTTTCTTCTTTCGTTTCAGGTGCAGCGGCGGTGTCGGATAAATGGTGGGAAGTAGGCAGCAGTAACAGGCGGATTGAAGCAATAGTGTATTAGCAGCAGCAACGAGGCGACGCTTCTGGGGAAATAATAGTACATAGATGCTTGCATTTGAGCGTACTGTGTATTAGGTGTGCAACCAAGTTTCCGCTGTTTGTCAATAGATGGCTCCTCTAGTAAGTGCTTCTCAATTTTGACATCCAAAATGTCATGGAGCAAGTTTAGACATATGATAAACGAATCGCTTTGATACATTAGTGATTTTGTTTTGGCGTTATATACTTTTGGTTGTGTGAAAATATCTCATTTTGTGCAAAATAATTGCCATTTGCGGAAAGTGTTGCTTTTCTTCTTCCATTTAAAGAAAACGGCGACTGAAGCACATCGGGAGCTCTAACACGTTTACAGAGACATGTATTTGGTGGGACCAGGTCGGTGTTATTTATTATAAGCTATTGAAACCAAACGAAGCCATCACTGGGGAACAGTATCGAATTCAATTGATGCGATTGAACTAAGCACTACGCGGCAAACAATCACAATACGAGCAGGGGTACAGAAAAGTGATTCTACTGCACGACGACGCTCGGCCTCACGTTACCGGACTCGTTAAAACCTACTTATTTGGAAACGCACAAATGGGAAGTCTTACTTCACCCGCTATATTCCCCAGATATTGCACCGTCTGATTATCACTTGTTCCGTTCGATGGCACATGATCTGGCTGATTAAAAATTCCGCTCATATGAAGATATAAAAAATTGGTTTGATTCGTGGATAGCTTCAAAAGACGAATGCTTTTACCGTAACGGTATTCGAGCTCTGCTAAAAAGATGGGAAAAAGTTGTAGCTAGCGATGGGCAATACTTCGAATGATTCATTTATAACAATTTTTTCACAGTAAAATTATATTTTCATTAAGGAAAACAGCGAGAATTTAGTTGCGCACCTAATATATGTTTTCCTTGTTACCTAACCTCTTTTGTTACATTTTTTCTGATGAGCTTTTGACAGCCTACATTTTCCTTCCCAAGTGCAGCTTTCTATATATTCCTTCGTTAATTAATGTTTAGGAGGTTCCACGAAATCGAGGGCAGTAAGAAATTGGAGAAAGTAAAGGGAAGGTCTTTTCGCAGTATGTACGAGCACTGCACACCATGTAATATGGACTTCTGAGTCTTGTTCTCCGCTGGAGCTAGTGCTTGAGAATAAGCTCATCGATCTGAAAAGGATTACGAATATATAGCTCCGCGTGGCTATTTATTAGGGTTTCGAGGTCCGCCCTGCATGGCAGTGTAGAATGTAAATAGGGACTTGCATACTTTGAGGAAACAAATAAGCTATGATTTTGCCCCCTCATGTGACTGGTGTAAAGCATTACGACACAACCTTTTCAGAGCAATTTTTTTAAATGGTATAGCTAAATTAAATAGAATTAGAGAAAGGCTAAGTAAGAGATAAGAGCTAATAACTAAGATAACGACGACGAGAACGACGGCTAAAAAGAGGGTGATATAAAGACTTTCTTGATAAAAATCAAAGTATGAAAGGGATAAATAAAAAAGCTCAGCAAGCCAGTCTCGATTTGGAAATCATACCATTAAGTTCGGTTCACAAAGCAAGGATTATCAAGAAAAAACGAATCTCTGCCGACTTCACTCATCGACAACTGAATTGACTTGTATCTCGTCTAGTATAAATGGAACTACGCAGCATAAATTTAAAAGACAATGATCGATACAGCGGCAGAATAATTACATTGGCTCTCAAGTTCAAAGAGAGTTTAGCCAGTTCAAAGAGAAGAAACATACGCCAAAGAGCTGTATACTGGGATAAAATAAAGTCCAAATAAATTTTACAGTCATTGATATGAGCCATTAAAAAAATTTGATTGATACATTTAAAAATAAAATATATTTAAGCAGGTCCAGTATTTGAGATCTTTAAAATAAAGTTTAAATTAAATATGACGAAAAACTTGTTTTAATATGTGGCATATACATATGTTTCAATTTAAAGATAAGTTAATTAATAAGATTAACACTTACCTAAATAAAAATGAGGAAAACTAAGAAGTACAGGAGAATCATATTGACACAGCGAGACGTTAAAAGTACCTTCAGGTGCGCAAGGTGGGCCAAATGGGCAAAAACACTGCTGTGAAGGAATTCGATCAGGTGAAGAAAACACATCTGCAGGTGGTACAAATCTAAATCCTGGAACGCCACCAGCTGTCATAACTTCCTGCTGTATTTAGAAATGTATGGTTTGTTAAATTCAATAGAACATTTTTCTAAAAATCGAGAAATCTAGAATTAATATTTATAAGATGTACTATAGTAAATTATATTAAGTAATTCAAGGCTTATGTATTTTACTGTATATAATTATATTTACGTTTCAAGTGTGAGAAATACAGCAATTATCATGTTAATTATTATGTTAATTAAACATACTAAACACATTTAATATCCCAGATATAGTACCTAAACTGATTTAGAAATATATCTTTAGATATTCTAACACGTGTCTTCTAAATTATAATTAATATTTTAAAAAAAATTTTGCAGCAAATTTGTAATCAAATTTTAAAAGTTTTACTAAAAGAATTATAAATATTGTATTTTTATCAATAAAAATTCTCTCAGACAAAGACTTACTTAAATTCTCAACGTTTTAAGGTAAGTTAAAAATGTTATTAACATTTTCTTTACTGGACGATTAATATTTTATCTTATAGAGAAATATAGTTTTCGAAAAAATATGATTTTGCAAACCGAATTCTTTACAAACTAATGCACATTTTGAGGATTTATGAGCAATGATTTGGTACTTATAAATTGACTTATTAATTACTTTTCATAAAGAACTTAATGAAGTAACATGACAATATCATGATGTAACTTTCAGCGTCATGTGAACTGTATGCATATACCTTTTACTACATTCTCGACTTCACTTTCTTCGGAGATTTCCTTGACCAATTCTATAGATGTTGGTCTAATTGATTATCCAGTGTTTTTAATTAAAAGATAATAAATAACAAGGAGATTAAGTAATATCTCCGATCTTTTGTAGAGAGCCAAACAAAAAAATTCCATATAGTGAGAAATGTTCTCTTCTTTCACCGTAAATTTGAAGTATGCTAAACACGTTAATAATATGTTAAGGCTGTAAATTTAATTCCTCAGCTGCAACATAACAAGCAGATGCTTGACGCAGGGAGCGTGGAGAAAGACAAAGAGTGTGCGTGTGCGCGTGCGCGCGCGTGTGTGTGTGTAAATTAAATAGTTTTTACACCTCTTTTAAACTGCGCTTTGAAAAACTTCTAACCTTTTTTTTTTTTTTCATTTTTCTTCACAATTATAACGTCAGATTTATTAAGCCTTCCGCCTCTTCGCTGAATAAGTTTCAGATATAACTCAAGATGAATCTCAATATCTAAAAGTATAATAATACTAAATATTTAAGATAATTATATTGTGAATCGTTGCTTCCGTAAATAAGCCTGGAGTACTTTAATTATCTATACGATAATAAAAGATGATATTTAGCCATCTAGCGAAAAATTTTAATACTATATGGTTTCCTCTGTTATGTGGGTAAAACCTATGTTCATATATTTCTACGAACACATACATACCTGAAATGCACATTCTCCTGTAATATTTGTCGGAATTGTCACGTATGTACATTTTTTATAAGAATACGAAATATTTTCATTTCTTTTATAACTCTTAAAAAACCAAAATATTCGTAATGCCACATACACGAAAATATGGGTATTGAGGCTACCTACCCTGTAACGTCCGCGAGGATCAGGTCGGCATACAAATGAATGGCTCACAACTTAAAAATAAACGTTCACTTATTTAAATATAAATTTCTATACACTCAAAAATGAAATCTCGAATAAAAATGGGCGCCAACCGCGATCGCCAATATCGCGGCACTTCGAGCTCGAGCTTAAAGAATCTTACCAACACTAAAAATTTTAATTACTAAATGTCCTGGCTATACATATGCTCGACTTCTGTCCCGGACGGAAGATTATCGGTTATGCTCGATCAAAAAAAATAAAAAAGGGTTGAATTGTAAGAGCATCATCTACAGCACCTTACGAATATAAAATAATTTTAAAGGTCAGTAAAAAGACGAAATAGAGCAAAAAAAATAATAAAAAAGAAAAAAGTTTTCGATTTCTGAGAATCGAAAATTTAAGCCGATTTTCAAAATGGCATAAAACATACAATTTTGGTGATATCAAAAAAGGAAAAAAATACATAGGCGCTTATTTTCCGAGAATAATAATATAATAAATTTAGAAGTGATTCCGAGAGGTAGGTGCAGTCGGCTTGCATGATTTGAGATAAATTCTAAAGACTATGTTTTCTGATAAATTACCTTTAAGTCTAGTCGATGAAAATATAGTATATACATAGACGCTATAATTGATAGAAAATTTGATAGGAAAGAATATACGAGTATTTAAGTCAAATATGACAAATACTTTCAGAGCAGGTAAAAAGTTTTCATACTATTTTTTGATTTTTTGAATTGATTGTATTTGCAAAAAATTTATCAGTAATCGAAATAATGGCTTTCATTATGCTGAATTAAATAACTGTTTTCTTTTTTTTTTATTGAATATTGCATTCACCAGCTTAAATTTAAAAAAATTAACTTCAAATTTATGTTTACAACTATTTAATAGCTTATATAAATGGATTATTTAAAGAAATATATAAAAAATATCATAAATTTTCTTAATAAATACAAATTTTTTCGGTTTTCATATATTTATGTTTCTTTGACATAGATATTTCAAAGTTAGTTCCAAAATTTCAAGAATATATTGAGTGTACAACTTTGCTTCCGCCGTTTTGCAATAGATGGCTGTAGCGGTAAGTGGTAGTTAAAATAAATAGATCATAGATGTCATATAATAAGCTTAGGTATTTGTAAACATAACGCCATCAAAATATTAGTTGATTTGTGTCTGCATCATAAAGTTATTCTCGATTAAACATGTCAGCTTACGAGCCAAATTCTCGTCATTTGCGGGAGGTTTTAATTTTCTGCTTTAATATGAAGAAATCTGCGACTTAGGCTCATTGAATGCTCTCAAATACCTATGGTAAGGCCGCTATTAGTGAAAGAACGTGCCGAGAGTGGTTTTAACGCTTTAAGAACAGCGATTTTAACGTCGAAGACCAGCATGACGGTGGAAGAAAGAAGGTTTTCGAAGATGCAGAATTGGAGGCATTACTTGATCAAGACTCGTGTCAAACGCAACAAGAATTGGCAGGATCATTGGGAGTGACGCAACAAGCTATTTCAAAATGCCTGAGAGTCATGGGAATGATTCAGAAACAAGGAAATTAGGTGCCGTACGAGTTGAAGCCGAGAGATGTTGAACGGCGCTTGTGTGTTTGTGAACAGCTGCTTGCAAGGCAAAGACAGAAGGGATTTCTGCATCGCATTGTGACTGGGGACGAAAAATGGGTTCACTACGATAATCCCAAGCGTAGAAAATCATGGGGATATTCCGGCCATGCTTCCACGTCGACGGCCAAACCGAATATTCACGGTTCCAAGGTCATGCTCAGTATTTGGTAGGATCAGCTCGGCGCAGTGTATTATGAGTTGTTAAAACCGACTGAAACAATCACAGGCGATCGTTATCGAACGCAATTAATGCGTTTGAGCCGAGCATTGAAAGACAAACGGCCGCAATACAACGAGAGACATGATAAAGTGATTTTACAGCATGACAATGCTCGACCCCATGTTGCGAAAGTGGTCAAGACATACTTGGAAACTTTGAAATGGGAAGTCCTACCCCACCCGCCGTATTCTCCAGACGTTGCTCCCTCGGACTATCACTTGTTTCGATCAATGGCACACGGCCTGGCTGACCAGCACTTCCGATCTTATGAAGAAGTAAAAAATTGGATCGATTTAAAAGATGACCAGTTTTTTCAACGCGGGATTCGTATGCTGCCCGAAAGATGGGAGAAAGTAGTGGCCAGCGATGGACAATACTTTGAATCATAAATGTATAACCAGTTTCTTACAATAAAGCCTCGAATTTCGGAAAAAAACGGCGGAAGCAAAGTTGTACACTTAATACTATTTCAAAAAACTTATTCATTATTTTTTAAATTCCGATATCATTTGATGCAATATTTGAAACTTATATTTTGTTTGATTATTCTCAAAAAAATTTGAATAAAAATGCCAAAGCGCAAATTAGCTCAGGTAGTGGTTTATACCAAATTCAAACGATCCCAGTTCTGACAAGGAAAATTCTGCAGAAAACAAGAGCCCAGATGATGATCAGACCCCTTTACCAAACTTTTAAAAAAAAAGTTGGCTAAATATCATTTGTACATGAATAATTTTTTTACAAGTCCCGATTTGCTAGTACATTTGAAGAAAAATGGTTTAAAGGCAACTGGTACTGTACGTCGGAATAGAATATAAATAAAGCATGAATTTAAAAAGAAAGCTATTAGGTTCGTTAAAAGTTCATCATGATAAATATAGCGGAATCAATTTGATTAGTGTTATTGATTCCAAAGACGTTTCTCTTCTTTCTATAATAGCTTCTGTCCATGATGCTAAACCGGTAAGAAGGTACTTATCTCATACGCATATTAACCCTTTGGCCTATAACCACAAGTCTGACTCGTGGTGAAGAATTTGTGCCATAAGCGAAGACCGCGAGTCAGACCCGTGGTAAAGAATTTTTGTAGTAAACGAAAATAAGGAGTCCGACTTGTGGTAAAGAATTTATTATTTTACAATTCCTTTTGTCGCACCGAAATATAAATTTCATTAAAAGTATAGATTTTGCGCCAGTTCGGGTACACGGCTGAACAGTTGAATGGCACGGCGCGTGACCGACCTTCTTGTTTACTATGGCTCGCGCAATCGGTTGATACCGTGTAGGCCAAGAGGTTAAAGTAGCATATCAGTTTCCTTTAGCTTTTATCATTTATTATAAGTTTATGGGTGAGATCGATCTTCATGATTATATGTGTAAAAGAATTTCACCAAAAATAAATTCAAAAAAGTGGACGTGGTCAGTTTCTCTTCGAATTATACAATTGTCCATCGTGAATGCAACAGTAATCTATAATATGTGCTAAGAAAATTATAAGATATCGACCAAAGATATGACTATCAAAGTGAGTGAATCATATTTGCTACGTGAACTATGCAATTTCAAATCTCATAAATATAATTCACGAAAAAGACGAACTTGCTGTTTTGAAAAATGTACAAAACATGTACTTGAGAACAACGCGGTTTTGTTTAGATTGTAAAGATTACTTTTGCACTAATTGCTTTTCAATTATTGATAAATGAAACAAAAGATATACAAAACAAAGACAGCAAAATATTCAAAAAATAAAAAAAAAAGACAGAAATATAAACAAAATTAAAAAAAAACAGAAAAAAATGTTTAAAAAATAAAAATCCAGAAAAGATAAAAATAAACAAACAAAAAATAAGTCTTCAAAAGATTGTCAATTACCACGATGGTAAGAGTTGCACAATGTAATTATTATATTGCAGATAAGGACGATAATATACAAAATAAAAAAAAAATTTTAAAGTTATTTACTCAATAAGAATCAATAGTATCAAAAAATTTTATTAAACAAGAAGTGCTTAGAATTGGTGATAATTTTTTGAAAAATGGTCAAATCCAAAAAAATCAAAAATCATCCGAAAATTCTGAAAAAATTCACATATGTTTTTCAATCAATTCCGAACACATTTTGTAAATTTTTTTGCAAAGTGGATCCTCATCGAATAAAAAAATTTTAAAGCTTCTTATTACATTTATGTACGAAAACGGATACTTCGGTGGCCGTTATTTTGAATTTCGCTAAAGTAATTATCCCATCTTTTAATATAGGTATGCATGTCACCAGATCCAGAGTTTTAGTACTATCCGAATATGGCATCGTGCTCAAAAATAGAATTATCTACAAAAAAAAATGTTAATTTTTTTTATTTTTTTATTTAAACCACTATATTACGAAGACAGTTGCCGGTATCGGGAATGTTACGTCGGAAAACAGTGAATTATTCGTTCTTTTCCTAGTTCATTGTTTGTATCGAATAACCAGCCTTTCTTGCGTTCTTCTGGACGTTGAGGTTAATCGTTGGGATGAGGATGATGATGTGGTGTTAATTAATTGAACACAATTTTGAGCCAATGTGGGAATTCCCTTTATTGGCTCGGGGAAAAATGCACGATGGCATAAAAAATCCTACGATGACAACACAACCTCGTTTAATTGTATATATAATTATACATGGTGCGTACGGTATTTAAGGACAACTTGTGAGTAAAATTAATTAGCTTGTATTTTTAATAAAATTTAATGAAATTTTAGGAATTTTTTATACAACGTTAAATTAATATATGGCTATAAAGTTATTCAATAAAATCGCCATTAGCAGCAATAACCTCTTCGATCTGGGTCCGGAAACGATTACATGCCTGAATCAAATGCTCCTTGTTCATATTGACCATAACGGCATTAATAGCAGTCTTCAGCAAAGAAGTGGTGTTATGAGGACGCTTTCTGATCTCACGCATAACTACGCCCACACGTAATAATCCAAATGATTAAGGTCTGGGGAGCTAGGTGGCCATAGGTTCGGTGTTATGTGGTCATGAAAATTTTCGGTCATCCAATCTTATGTCGCCATCGCTTTATGTGAAGGAGCAGAGTCTTGTTGAAAAATGTATGGTCTGCCTCCGCTTACATTGTCTATCCAGCGTTTCACTACCGTCTCCAAAACCTCGATGTATGCAGCAGAGTTCACTCGAAGTCCTTGAGTAAAAAAGTGTGGTGGCATAACATGTCCTTCGTTGCTGACAACACCTAAAACCATAACAGTGGCTGGAAATTTTGTGTGCATAACAACAGGAACCTCCGTAGGATCTGAACATAGCCATCTGTCATTTCTGCGATTGGTCTTTTGATCTTGGTCAAAATTTTTTCGTCGGAAAAAAACCATAACATTTTGGGCGCCTCAGGGTGTTTGATTTTGTTTAAAAGACGTTTTGATCGGAGAACTCTCTGTTCCCGTGTTCATTCCGACATGAACTGTCCTCTGCGCATCACGTAAGACTTATACCGAAGGTCTTCATGGATAACTCTACGAATAAGGCGCTCAGAAACATGAAGCTCACTCGCAAGGACCCTCATTGATTTTGAAGGGTCCTCGTCTATGATCGCTTACACTTGCACTAAAAATTCTGCAGATCGGACAGTGTGAGAACGTTGTTCGTGCTTTTTGCGTTTTGCAACCGATTCTGTATCGCCTCCTGATGCTTACAATTCACGGCGAACCTTATGCACGAATGAACGGGCGCAATTAAGAAAATTAGAGATCTCTAAATCTGTATAGTTCGCACATATAGCGACGATGACAGCATGTCTCTTCATTTCTTGAGTAATGTTGTAGTCCGCCATTTCTTATCTGAAAAGGAAAAAAAATTAAAAAAAAAATTCGCGAAGGTATAGTCACATTTATGCATGTCCTCAAATAACGTACGCACCCTGTATATGTAGACGTGGTGTGAGACGATATTCTGTGTATGATAATGTTAATCGATCGAAGCTTCCAGATCTTGTATGTGTAAGACAAGAAAAGATTGAGTGCAAGTATGCGTTATCTGCGTGACTATTCTCGACCGTGGTCCGCAAGATACTGACGAGTCCGCGCGAATTTTTCTCGTCGAAAATTGTCCCCACCGCTCGCGTCTTGCGTCCCTCTTTGCCTCCGCAACGATCGGTTCTTGTTTAACAGAAATTTCCACGGTAAACGCGCGAGACTCGTTGCAGCGTATACGATCAAGATCGCGGCGCTCCCCCTGTTTCCTCCTCCACTTTACGCGCGAACGTAAACACGACGAAATTTCGCGTTCTTGAATATTTGCGCGTGGCAAAAAAATATTTTTTGGTTGACCGAACAGGGAATCTGAGACCTAATTTCAAAACAGAGGAAAAAACTTCAGAAATAGTATTGCTAAATCAATCGATCGATTTTTTTCCTAAGAAATAACTCGTTGAATAAGAAAGAAAATATAGGGCGTTTCGGTTCAAAACGAGTTAGAGATCCTAAGAATATATAAAATCGTTAGTCATACAAAACGCTTCACATTTTTTATTCTTCAGTAAAATTGCGAAGTCGAAATAAAATTTTTCATCAACAAACTTGCTCATTGCATCATCAATTGTACATTTGTGCGACATTCTAAGGTCAAATTGGGATTAAATACATGAAATTGCATAAGATACAACCTCAATAATCACACTGTAAATCTTAGGGTGGTTCTAAAATAAGGAATAAATTCTCTGGAAAGATTAATAATGATTTTCTTGGAAAACAATTATTTTTTCATGTTTCACATGAATTTAAAAAAACATTAAAAAAAGGGCAGTTTTTGGTTTCTTGAAAAATCAAAAGTGAACAACGGTTACAAATGTTGGCAAAACCATAAATGTTGAGTGCAACTTTTACAGCTTAATGTACCCACAATATCTTTGTTAAGTTTTATTTTGATCTATACGACCATTTTTTTTTTTGTTTTTAGCAATCAAAGCTACGAAAAAATTAAAGGATCACATTTTTCGTCTCTAACAACTTCATAGCCATTGCATAATTAAAAAAAAAATGTTGAGCTTTTTTCATATTTTTTTATTACAAGCAACGTTTTAATTTTAAGTACAAAAAAAAAGTTTTTTTAAATAAATTTTTGAAAAAGTTTTGAAAAAGTTGATTTCTGTGGAAAAACTTCCATACTCTACTATACATTGTACTGTTTCTAACACAAGTTCGATCTCCATTACTTATTCACCGGTATTAACGTTACCCAAAGCGTACCACATAGAGGTTGCACGGTCGGGTTTACTCTAGTTACACGTGCGCGTGTGTGTCCATCTTTCTGTCTGCCTGTTTGTCGGTTTGTCTGTCTGTCTGTTTGTTATTAGTGGTCTAATACCGTGTATTGCTACCCTGGGCGCAAACAAAACATTTCGCCACTGCCTCAGAGTTTATGGCTGATATTTGTTAACATTAACTAAATGAGCATAGCAATATCTGGCTGTTAACGTAGGTACACGATCTGGATGTCTTGTTCGCAGTCTACTTTCACAAAGACGATTGTTCAACGTTTGGTAGAAAATGTCTTGCACCCGTCGTCGTGATTCTTGTTGTTGTTGGTTCGGTTCGGGAAGTTCTATGCAATGATATTCGCATAAACAAAAAATTCGCGTCGAACGTGTCGAACAATTGCACAATCATCCCGACAAGTAGTCACACTATGGCCCTAGCCATCTCCTGTATTCAGCGACATCTATTATAGGTACTGCCCATATGCGCGAGAGACAACAGATTAGCTAACACACCTACGATTAGCGACTGCACGATGGTTATAACCTTCCTAGATAAGAGTGACTAAATGAACGACTTTCGGTTCTGATAGATACCGCCTTGACATTATAACGTCGGTACATGACCTCCGTTTTTTTTTTCTGGGTCAGCCGATAAGTTTTCTCCCTGCTTTTCCTGTCCTCATTCGTCAACAGGAAAGATGCGCATCGATCGTATCGATCGCCTGCATAGATCTATACCCAAGCGGTCCACCACGAAAAAGCCTCCCTCCACAACCTACGCGACGCACTCTCCACTGACCCAGACCATTGTGAAACCTATTCTAAACGTGGGCCAAAAGTTTACGAGTTTTCCCGAAATACAGAAAAAAATGGTGCATGCGCTTGACTCTAGTAAAGAATGCCAGACCGAATACGTACACGTTAACCCGGCGCCCAAAACAATAAAAATGTCCCATAAATACTCTTTTCTATACGTAGTTTTTTTATAATCAACATTTAATGCTAAGCAAAATTATTTAAGCAAAGTATATACGCTCATTAGACTTTAGGCTCATCATTTTTATTTTTATTTTTTTTACGATTGATATTTTCAACTATCAGTAAAGTATATGCGGACAAAAAAAAAACATGCATAAAATGTATGCAGTTATACGTTTTTTTTTGTGTGTAAAATGTAATCGGAAATACGAAAAAATATTATATATAAATTAAACAACTCACCACTTAGAATATAATTTAAATTATCTGAACTAAACTCTCTAGAATTTTAAGATTTAATATAGGAATCTCTTAAAAACTAACATTACGAATAAGTATATATTATAAAGTTTTTACAAACAACTAGCTTTATTTTTATAAAAGCGTTTCTTGCATCATTTTGTACAAAATTATCATTCTTTAAACATTAAATAACACCTAAGGTTTCTGTCTACTCACATTTATTTTTGAGCGTATAAAAATGTTAAAAACTAAATTGAAACTCCTAGTAAGAATGATATTTTTTTTTACTTTTAAACTAAAATTATGTTTAGGCTCAAACTTATATTAGAATCAGTTGTTTTAAAATTATTGAAAGATTATACTTTAGAATTCACTAATTTTAAATTATATCTTTTTTATATGTATTTATTGTAACGGGGTGGCAGCTTTAAAGGTAAACCACCACCGGAGCAAATAACCTCGAGGGACGCGCAATTCGCAAAAGGCGCGAAACTAATGCGCAGAGCCCCGTTCTCGGCTGTTATAGTCTGCGACGACGTTACTCCTAGGTCCGGGCACGAGGAGCCGTGCTTCAGACCGTACTTACCCGTTACAACGCCACGCAATCGTCGTTGCGCGGCTCGTGTGTCGTTCTCACCCGGCTAGCTGAAATTTTGGAAAGGGTGGTATTCGAAAGGAAGGCTGAAATCCCCTCGTCATTTAAAGTTAAAAGAAAAGAGAAAGTAAATAAATAAAATAAAAAGAAAATGAAATATTATTTGAAAAAAGAGCAAATGTAATTTGACCCTTTTCTTTTAACCCCATCAAGACCACGAGAAACGACACTTACGACCCGGCAACCCGACATCGAGATGGGTTTAGTTCCACCGGAAGAGAGACCAAGTACACCTACAGAGCCAACACCAAGGACACCTGCAGCCAGAACATCACACAGATTAAAGCACCTCGCCCAACCTTCTTTCGTCTATAATAGAGAGGTTAAAATGAATGGCAAGACGATTGCTTTTGTCACCTTGTTCCTCTGAGCAACCATTTTAGTAGGGGGTTTAACGTCGGCGCAGCGTTTTACGTTTTTGAATCACTGATCGATTGGTAATGTTATCTTACCGATCCCTTAATTTAAATAATTATATTTTTTTTTTATTTCTAAGATCATTGTAAAAAAAAAAAATAATAAAACGCAAATAGCGTAAAATGCGACGAAAAACTTCGCTCTTTTTTGTAATGTGCGTTAAATTTTAAATAGAATGCAACCATTTAATCTAATTTAACATTTAATTATCGCAAATAATAAATAACGGATATGCGTAAAAATTGTACTAAAAGAATCTTCTCTCTCTCTAATTCTCGCTCTCCCTTCCAAGCGGAATACGCTCAAGATAAGCGATTAGCGCCCACCGCGCGCTAATTTCTCGCAATCTGATTAGCGTAGAATCATCTCTGTACGAATGCATAAAAGCGCAAGCTTGAGATGCGGAGACGCATTTGACGTGAGTTTTTATTCAATTGACCATCACCATCAGTCCGCGCGAATCGCCGACGATACGTTGCTGGATCACAACGAGCCGACTGCGCCCCAGATCGAAGGACATCAGAAGGCCCCAGCAGGCAGAGCCCCGATCTGGATCACCACGAGCCGACCGCGCCCCAGTTCAACAACATCGTTCCATCAATTTGAAGAATAAACCAGAGAGAAAGGAGTTATTGTAAAAGTGAGTAAAGAAAGAATAAAGGTATCTCTAATTTAAATTCATTCTTTTCTTTTTTTTCTATCATCTATTTTCCTCCGAGAGTCGCTGGACTAAGCAAAAAGTGTCCTTCGACTTTTTCCTAAATATCATTTGTTAGGTCCTCTTCTGAGAATAGACAAGCCTGTAATGGCTTGCCGCATTCTCAATCCCGGAATTCACACCTATCCGATAAAAATTTAATTAATATCGTCCCGCTCTGTTATTCCTTTGGCCACCCCGAGCCCATGGACTTCAATGTCCAGGCTTAAAAAAGAAAAGGCCAAAGATGCACGTTTAAGTTAAGACTCCGACGTTACACAAAATATGAAAAAAATACAAAAAGTAAAAAAACAATAATAAAAGTAAAGAAACAGGAAAGAAAAATAAAGGAAAAGAACAGCAGAAGAAAATGAAAAAAATATTCAAATAAATAAAATAATTTAATAAATGGATAATTTAACAAAAAAACGAAAAATTATAAATTACGTCAGAAAGATAAATTATAAAAAGAGAAAATAAATAACAAACAAAATAAATACTACAAAGAATAGACGAGGGACACATACAATAAAAGATATATTTAGGGCTAGCCTTATGCGAGTGCGAGAGAGAAGATGTTGCTCCCGCACTGTGATCGTAGGAGTGAGAGAGAAAGCGCTCTCCCACTCGCGCGCGCCATACTCGATACAAGTGCGAAAGAGAAGGAGACTCTCTTGCACTAAGCCCGTAGGAGTGAGAGAGAAAGCGCTCTCCTACTCGCGCGTGCCGTACTCGATACAAGTGCGAAAGAGAAGGAGACTCTCCCGCACTGAGCCCGTAGAAGTGAGAGAGAAAGCGCTCACCCACTCGCGCGCGCCGTACCTTATGCGAGTGCGAGATAGAACGCTACTCTCTTGCACTGATTCTGCTAGAGTGAGAGAGATAGCGCTCTCTCACTCGCACGCGCCTATTCCTACACAAGTACGAGAGAGAACGCAACTCTCTCGCCTTGTCTCTACGAGAGTTAGAGAGATAGCGCTCTCTCACTCGCACGAACCGAATAGAAAGAAAGAAAAAGGGGGTAACTGGCGAAAGTTACCCCAGCGCAAATATAAAAGGGAAAAATTCGCGTGCCTTTAAAAATACAAAAAGACTTACAGGAATGGCTGGCCAGCCGCGCTCAGAAGAAGAACGCTGTCCACAACGGAAAGGATGCCGCCGATGGTTCCGTGCATCGGGGCACTCAGGCTGCTTGCTACTTCCCTGCAGCGAGGTGGCAGCGTTTGGAACACTGCAGCTGGCGGTGCACCTCTCACTCGCGCAAAGAAACCAAAAACAAAAGAAGAACTCTGCGAAACAAAAAGAAGCCGGTGAAATTCGCTGGAAGAAAGCGCGTCTCTCTTCTCAAAATAACCGTGAGTGACTAGCGAAAAACGCGTCTAGATCATCATTCCTCGAGCCTAAACCTATTTCTTCTATGATTCGGTACGCGACTATCATTTAATATTGGCACGTGCCGTATCTTCCCGCCCGAGACCGTCACGTCACCGAAACATAACTCGGCTCGCGGACCGCGGGAACGTGAGAAATACTAATATGCGCGGATTCCGGAATGCTCTCCGTGATATTATATATATATATATATATATATATATATATATATATATATATATATATATATATATATATATATATATATATATATATATATATATATATATATATATATATATATATATATATATATAGTAACGGGTTAATTCGAAATGCACGTGCGAGATTCTCCTTACGTACGCACTGCTGCTGGCCACGGTTTTGGGCCTGATAAGTCACTAGGTCTACCGATGCGGCCTCGAGTGTCGACGGACGTTAGCCGTCGGTACAATGACACTCTCGTGCAGTACCGGTCCGCTTACAATGCAGGATTCTCCTTGGACCCTGCTTTACTGACGTGTGCGGGGCCTTGCCCTAAGGTCCCACTGCCGATGCTGCTTCCGTCGGGCTCGGCTGCTCAGTATGCGTGCCAACAGTCGGTTGGCACGCCCGCGATAAGGCGGCGGTATATGGGACATGGAAGCTAGATAGGAAAGGCGATGAATAACGCGCACCCGTTATGCGCTAATAACTTACTTACGGCTTAATGATAATAAAAACGATACAAAAGTTAGTTATTTATTGCGTAGAGGTTTATTCACGAAAGTCGCAATTGTTATTGCTCGACGCGCAATACTAATATGCTAGGTGCGCACCGTAGACTCGTCTTGCTGTATTCGCTCAGTAAGACGTGTGAACCAGCCCTAATACACTCGGAATAGTATAAGACGCGTGAGCCGGCCTTGCTCTTTGGCGCGCTCACTGACGGTTGGTCGCGGCCACTACACGCGTGTAGTCTCTCGCGCATCTACACACACACACACTTATAGACTAAAGATAAATGTGTGAGTGAGAGCGGATCTCTCACTCACCGCTCAAACGAATAATATATAATACACTGACGCGATCACGCGCCTATATTAATGCTCGAAATACATGACGACACAGAATAATTAATTTAGCTAAAAAGTGGCCACTTACTCTTATATCTATCGGAAACTCGGTCTCTCGAATTTACGCTAGATGATTCTACGCTCGCTCTCTCTCTCACTCTCTCTCTCTCTTAGTGTCGGAATTTTCTCTTACTGACTTGACAGCACGTCGCTGCTGCTTAGCGGTTCGGAAGAGAAGAATTCTCGCGCCTTTTACCGCGTCGCGCTATCGATCAAGCGATCAATGGCGCCGCGTGTAGTGACGCCACGAACTCTATCTCGCACCGCATGGCAGGTAGCCTAACCTCGATTAGCCACCTGTCACAATATATATGTATATATATATATATATATATATATATATATATATATATATATATATATATATATATGTATATATGTATATATATATATATATATATATATATATATATATGTATATATATATATATATATATATATATATATATATATATATATATATATACAGGGTGGTCTATTTTAATCTATCATTCGAAATAACTTCAAATGGAGATAGCTACATTAAAAAATGTTTTAGACAAAAGTTATAGGGATTAAAGGTGATCACCCAACACTGACCTTGGCGTTAACCTCGAGGTCAAATTTAGAGGTTATTTAAGGGTTAAATTACACATTTCAAATAAAAATTCCAATTTTTTATTACACATTCTGATTCTGCGTCAAAAAATATGAAACTTTCGTCTTAAAAATTTTTTATGATGCGTGACAGATGGCGCTGTAATAGGCAGATTTAATCCATCGATGCGAATATCTCAACAACTACGCATATAAAAAGGTAGAAAAGAAAAATCTGGATAAGGGACATGCAATGACATCACAATCAACCCCCCCTATAACCCCCCCCCCCCTCCCCCCATATGGAGCGGTTTCAACTTGAAAATCTGAAATGGGTACCCTAAATTTATATTGCAGATTCTGATTCTGCGTCGGGAAGTATGAAAATTTTGTTCGCAACATTTTTTAGGTTCGTGACAGATGTCGCTGTAATCGACAAAATTAAAAATGTGTACAAAAATCGTTACCGAATTAGAATTTCTCGAGGAATACACATCGTGTTCTGCAAATTAGAATTCTCTGTGTTTAAGAAAAATCTGTTGTCCCCGGGTAACGCTAAAAGTAGAATAAATATTTTCATCAAAACAGATTTTATCATATATATATATGTGTGTGTGCGCGCGCGCGCGCGCGTGTGTGTGTGTGTGTGTGTGTGTGTGTGTGTGTGTCGTCATGTATTATATATATAAGGTTGCTGCAGATGAAATGGCCGATTTATTAATGACAAAGTTGGCTACAATTTTAGTGTATTATGTTGGCACAAGGCAGCGCAAATGATATGACATATTGAAGTATAAATACTGCTACCTTGGTTTATGGAGTCATTTCTGTTTTGCACTTTATAGTGATCGTAAAAACAAAAAGAGAAAGTGAACATGGAAGTGAATCAAAATTGGCTACTTTTACTTGTGACGTGGTGTTTTTGCACCAGTCACATGAGGAGGCCGAAGCATAGCTTGTAAGCCTCCTCGTAGCTAAAATACCCCCCCCCCCCCTTTACAATCTTGGCAGTCTCGCAGGACTTCCACGCTTGAGCCTAACTAACAGCCACGCAGGGCTGTACATACTTTACCTTCACCAGGTACATGGGCTCTGAGCTCAAGTAAAGGCTCTAGCAAGGAGCCAGTCTTAGGAGCCCATGGCTAATCGAGAGCAGTGCTCGCACACACTGCAGCAGGGTTCCTTTCCGAACTCCTTTCTGTCCTTGTAGTGGTTCCCGCATCTGCGACCTCCCAGACAGTAATTAAACAAGTAAGAAAATAATAGTAGCAGCTGCACCTTGGAAGGGAAGTACAAGCTGCCACGCAACATCATAGGAAAGTGGGAAGAGGAGGTTAGGAGGCAAGCAAAGACATATAAGCACCGCAGTTAAGTGCAAGTAATTACGTACCTGGAATTGTCTAATAGCGTTGCCTCGCTGCCGCTGCGAGCAGGCTATTGCTGTCACTGACACCGCTGCTTCGCTTTCTCCACTGCTCATCGTTCATTCCGCAGCTGTTGATCCGCCGTACTGCCACACCTAAAAAGAAAGAGAAGAGACAAATGAGTCGACGCCTACCAGCCACGGAACGCGTCGACTTACCTAGACTCTCTGGACATCGGACGTAGATTCTTGCCGCTCCAGGGAAAACACAACAACACTGGCACTCGCGAGCGGATAACCTAAACGCGCGCTGCTGGCGAGCAGTAATGTCAACTGCCGACAGCGCTGAGCGCGCGCGGCGGCTGCGTCGCGTAACGTACTTTATACGTACGTTGCGCCGGTGCAGAACGATTATTTATAATTCGCGCTCGCATAAGTGCCACGCCGGAGCTTCTTGTTCATTTCATTCAGTGCGATAGTCGCGAGCGTTAGCATTAGCAGTTTGACTCCGTATCCGTTTTTCTTACAGTAAAAACGAAATTAACGTGTTAGAGCCGGAAAACCGTTATTGTAGTATTCGAGGCGTAAATAGAATATCTGGTAAGTGCACCCAGGTGCAGCGGCTGTTACCAGGAGGCATCCCTGCAACGAATCGTCTCTGTATCCTTCCCGGCTGGATGTGCGACCGCAACGCGCGCTACGCGCCATTTTTGTCCTTTCGCGTCTTGTATGCCCGCGACCGCTCTAATCCTGAGCTAGCCGTGCAAACGTAATTGCCGCGCACGAAACCGCACTACACGAGTGTAGCTAGCGCCCTGGGCTTGCGTATAAACGCGAATACTGTGTATTTAGTATATTTTTAGTTTAAATAAACGTGTCGATTTTGTGTTCATTTTAATCGAAGGTTTTATCTTACTCGTAATAGTAAGAAACCCGCCCGCTCCCCCCCCCCTCTTTTATTTGTACGCTACCCTGATCCCCAGTCGTGCTACATACTATACAAATTTAAATTAGAGCACAACGCAACGGAAGCAACGAGGAATATCAACAGCGCATTTGGGCCTGATACAGTTAGCGAACGAACTACTCGGCGGTGGTTCAAAAAATTTCGATCTGGAGATATGGACTTTGGAAATGAGCCACGCGGACACCCAGGACCATTGATCGATAACGACGAGCTGCATTCATTTGTGGAATCTGACCCCCGCTAAACCATAAGGGATCTTGCCAAAAAATTAGGCGTTCACAACTCGACAGTTTGCCGCCACTTACAACAACTTGGAAAAGTGAAAAAGCTTGACAAATGGGTTTTGCATGATCTTACCGAGCAAAACATGATGTGTCGAATGGAGATTTCAAGTTCTCTTCTCTCCCGCAACAAAAAGGAACCGTTCTTGAACCGAATTGTGACCTGCAACCTAGCGAAACCATCAATGCTGAGAAATACTGTGCTCAACTGAATGGAATGCATCAGAAATTGATAGTCCAACGACCTAGGCTTGTCAACAGGGATAGAGTGATACTGCTTTATGATGACGCACGACCTTATGTATCGAGAACAACGGTCCAAAAATCAAACGAGTTGTGCTATGAGACTCTTCCTCACCCTCTATATTCACCAGACCTCTCACCAACAGATTACCATTTCTTTAAACATTTGGATCACTTTTTGACAGGAAAAAAAATTTAACAATGAAGCTGCTGTCAAAAATGCCTTCAAGGAGTTGCTTCGAACCAGAAACTCGGACTTCTACAAAACTGGAATAAATGTACTTGTATTTCGTTGGGAAAAGTGTGTTGCATCTACTGGTACCTATTTTGATTAAATAAATTGTCTTTATAAAAAGTTACAGCTGTTTAAAAATTTATTACTAAATCGGGCATTTCGTCTGCAGCAACCTAATATTTTCAAAGTGAATTCCACCTGAACTCTCACAATAATTAAGCCGTTTTTTGAAACTATGAAAAACTTGTTCAATTTCAGATGAAGAAATACTAGAAATTCCTTTTCTAATAGCTTTTCTCAAATCATCTTTAGTCTTGGGTTTTTCCGCGTAACAGTAATCTTTCAGGTAGCCCCATAAGAAGAAATCACACGGGTTTAAGTCCGGTGAATAAGGGGACCATTCTATACCTACATGTGCAAACTTGAGATATCCTAAACCGATGACCCGTTCACCATAAACTTCGTAAATAGCTTTAAATACCTCTCGGGTTCTATGCAGCGTAGTAACATCTTGCATAAAATAATAGTTCCTGACTAATCTACGTTTCTCAGCGAAAGGAAAAAATTTTGTAAGGATGTAACTTTATGAAATTTGTCATTATTAATCTTAGTGTCTCTCAATTTAGTGTTAAAACTGCTGCAGCTTCTCTTATTAAATCCGTTGGATTATTCTTGAAATGTTCTTTGACCTCGGCAACCTTATCTCTTGTTGTAAGTGTGTATGAAGGACCAGAAAGATCATTACGACGATCGTCAAGAGTATAATAATTGATGAAGCTATCAATTACTCTGAGAAAGAAATTAAAAGAAATTTTAAAACTTTATTAAAAAATGCGGTCATACGATTAAGTCAAATATAATTTTTTTCATTCTTACTTTCTAACAGTATTTTGACTGGCTACTCTTTTACTGCCAAACTGAGTACGAAAACTTATATACGCTTCAGTATAGTTTTTACCTCTAGAATAAAAGCACTCGATGAGATACACCTTTTCTTCGTTTGTAAGGTCACTCATTTTAAAGTACACGTATTGCTCTTTACGGCGTCTCAATAGAAACTGACAACATTTTAGAATGTACCTACATGGGCCCAGCCTTATACGATACAGTAGAGGGGCAAAGAGATGCATATACTTTAGTTAACTTCCCATTTGTCACTCTGTATATATATATACGAGTGTATAGGTAGGCCAGAGAATTTAAGGGTGGGCGAGAACGTATCGAAAACGAAAGTCATGATCGACGTCCAAGGACAAGTCTTACAGAAATATACTAGGTTGTTTAAAAAGTTTTGAAAGCGGAAATGAAGATACTTTTTTTTGTTGGTGAAATCACTTTTATTGCTCAGTATAATCTCCCATATGTTCAATACACTTAGTCCAACGGTCTTCCAACTTGTTTATCCCATCATGGAAGTAACTTTCTGCAAGGCCTGCAAAATTCTCCTCTACGACGGCTATAACCTCTTCGTTTGATGAAAAATGCTCCCCACGAAGGAATTTCTTGAGGTGTGGAAACAGCCAGAAGTCAGAGGGAGCTAAATCAGGCAAATAAGGTGGATGCTGCAGCAATTCGTACTTTAATTCGGTTATTTTAGTGATGGTTTTTTAAGCTGTGTGAGCGGGTGCATTGTCTTGATGAAAAATGATTTTTTTCTTGTGCAAACCGGGTCTTTTTTCACTAATTTTTTCATCCAGTTGGTCCAAAAGGTTACAATAATATTCAGAATTTATTGTTTTGCCAGTTTGAAGATAATCCACTAACAAAATCCCTTTTGCATCTCAAAAAACTGACGCTAACACCTTCTTTGCCGATTTCTGGACACGAACTCGCTTCGGTGCCGAAGTGCCTGGTTGACACCACTCTTTAGCCTCTTGTTTTGATTCAGGGTTATGATGGTAGACCCAAGTCTTATCCATAGTGATAAATCGACGCAAAAAATCTTTTTTATCCTTTCGAAAACGCTCCAAATGTTGCTCAGAAAGTCGCATTCGAACGTGTTTTTGTTCCATTGTAAGCGAATGCGGCACCCATTGTGCACAGAGCTTTCTGAAACCCAAAACTTCATTTAAAATATGACTCACACTGCCTAATGAGATGTCTAGGGCCTCTGCTAAATCTCTCTCGGTCAATCGACGATTTTCCAAAACCATATCCTGTACTTTTGCTATGAATGCTGGTGTTGATGCACTTTTTGGATGTCCTTAGCGTGGATCGTCTTTAACGCTTTTTCGACCACGTCTAAACTCTAAAACCCATCGATGCACAGTTGGAAATGAAGGAGCAGATTCCTTTAACACTTTCACCATTTTTGTATGAATTTCCGTTGCTGATAAACCTTCCAAAACAAAGAATTTTATCACTGCACGATATTCGGTTTTTTCCATTGTAAAAAAAAATACACTGACGCGTCAACTTCAAATGGCTTGTAAACAAACAATAAATTGACAGAGTGGAATGAA
Organism: Chalcis sispes; assembly: GCA_949987625.1. Lineage (NCBI taxonomy): Eukaryota > Metazoa > Arthropoda > Insecta > Hymenoptera > Chalcididae > Chalcis > Chalcis sispes. The sequence continues at coordinate 49,027,674 of OX465097.1, read as the reverse complement.
ACTTTGGGTATATTTATATGAAAGATAAAATATTAAAATGGCGTAAAAATTTTGGTTCTTCTACTGCTCTATAGATATCACTTTCAAAACTTTTTGAACAATCTAGTATATATATATATATATATATATATATATAGTAATTAATTCACCGATTTTAATCCAACAAGGTTTTTTATTTATAAAATTTATCTCTGCGTCCGGCGTTGTGTATATTTTAAGCGTCTAGAAGGACACCCTGTATATATATACAGAGTGTTACAATAAAAAAGTATCGGCACTGCTGTATATTTCCTAAGGTGTGGTATTTCAGAAAATGGTCAATGTCAATCCTTAAGTAACTCTCAACGAGGAATTCAATGGCAACCTCTATTTTAACCTTGACGTCATTCAAGGTTATTTCAAGGTCAGATCATGCTTTTCAAATGGGACCTCCCTTTTTTGACATTGGCAATCGAAAGAGCGGCAAGTTTTAAGTTTTTTTTCTACTACTTTTACTATTAATAATTCTCTTTTTGCCTATACTTATTATCTCTGCATGTCATATGCTACATTTTTAACTATTATTGATGCTACAATAGCAGGGCAAGCATTTACATGCAGTGTTTTGCTATTATTGCCTCCCATACCTATTCTGTTCTACCTACTTAATGAAAATTATCTTATCTCTTTTAACTAGGGTACCATAGAGGACAAAGAGGATAACATAAAAATTTTTAATGGGACACCACACTAAATATGTAGTGTTTCAATGTATATTGTATTAAGAGTGATATTTATTCTTAAAAAATTTAGTCTTATTTCAATAAATATATTAATATATATGTATATATAATAAAACAAATATATTAATATATTAATCATTTGTATATAATTATTTGCTAATATTTGATATATTAATATATCAAATATATTAATATATATATTAAAACAAAGTTTACTTTGAGAAAATTTTTTCTTTCTTCTAAAGAGTTCAAAGTAAAAACGCGAATACTGTGTATTTAGTTAATTTTTAGTTCAAGTAAACGTGTCGATTTTGTGTTCATTTTAATCAAAGGTTTTATCTTACTCGTAATAGTAAGAAACCCGCCCGCTCCCCCCCCCCCCTCTTTTATTTGTACGCTACCCTGATCCCCAGTCGTGTTACATACTATACGAATTTAAATTAGAGCACAACGCAACGGAAGCAACGAGGAATATCAACAGCGCATTTGGGCCTGATACAGTTAGCGAACGAACTACTCACCAACAGATTACCATTTCTTTAAACATTTGGATCACTTTTTGACAGGAAAAAGATTTAATAATGAAGCTGCTGTCAAAAATGCCTTCGAGGAGTTTCTTTGAACCAGAAACTCGGGCTCCTACAAAACTGGAATAAATGTACTTGTATCTCGTTGGGAAAAGTGTGTTACATCTATTGGTACCTATTTTGATTAAATAAATTGTCTTTATAAAAAGTTACAGCTGTTTAAAAATTTATTACTAAATCGGCTATTTCATCTGCAGCAACCTAATATGTATACAGGGTGTCCCATTTTAACTTAAACAGCTGAATAACTCAAAAAATTGCAATGTAATAAAAAAATGTTTCAGACAAAAGTTGTTGGATATTGAGAGGCTTACTCTACTATAACCTTAAACATGTCGTTGACCTTCATTTTGAAGGTCATTTAATGATCAACTTTTGTTTTTTTGATGAAATTTCCTATTTTTGATCTCAGATTCTGAAAGAGCGCAATATTTTACATCCAGATAAGCTTTTGCGTTAGGAATCAAAGTAAACTCTACAAGTCATTCCAAGGTCAAATTTCTGTTTCGAGCAGAAAGCTTTTAAATCATAATATTTGCTCCTCGGATCAAAGACTGCCATACATCAGTGACCATGTCCAATGATATAATATGTACTTTTATTAAGGATGGACTGGGCACTAATGGACAACGTAATGCCTTCAGTCATGCAGTGCAAATCTAGCTACTAAGTACAAGTCAACACAGATTCAAAGATTTAATGATAACAAGACCCCTTCTATGTGACGTTTACACACATAAGCACCCCCGGAGCCGACGACGAGGACGTAGGGGACCTTCTGGCTCCATTTCTTTGGCCCTTCGGTCTTTCATGTTTGCTTCAGTTGTTGGCCGTTCTGCAAAAACAACATTTTTTAAGTAGCCCTATAAATAAAAATCTGGAGATATGAGATCTGGTGAGCAAGGAGGCCAGTTAACTAGATCTCCTCGTCCGATCTACATCTCATTGTAATTATAATTTAAGAAGTCATGTACTATTCGTGCAAAATGTGGTGCTGCACTATCTAGCTGGAGCTACATTTTTTGTCTTGCAGCTAAAGAAACATTTTCTAACAATTCTGGCAACCGATTTCTTAGCAACTCTAAATAGTTATCTCTATCAACATTTCTCTCAAAAAACTAAGGACCAATGGAATAACCATTGACTATGCCACACCATACCATAAGGCTCTATCGATTTTGATGGTCTACAGGTATGTGCTACTGGGGATTTTGAATTGACCAATAATGAGAATTATGCCTATTAAGTTGTCCATCACTACAAAATTTAGCCTCATCAGAAAAAAATACAAATCTACAAAAATTAGGATCATTTGTTATCATTTTTAAAACCCATTGGCAAAATTCAATACGCATTTCAATATGATACGGCCTTAACACTTGAACCATAGTTAGGTGGTAGGCATGATATCTAAGAATATTTAGAATTCTTAAAACCGTTCTTTGTGGTATGCCAATTGCTCTTTCAATTTGGCGACTGCTAAAATGAGGGTCAAGAGGAAGAACTGCTAGGATAGTCACAGCGCGAGCATCATTTTCGTTGTATTCGTGGCGCCTGCGTTGGCGAACAAGATGTCCACCACAAGCTCTTTCGGTTGATCTACATATTGTCTTATAATTTGGGTGTCTCCTAATTGAAAAGCGTTCAGCGTACCGTCTTGCCGCTGCACGAAAATAGTTATAACATTCCCCTAAAGCCGTTATAATATCAACAATTTCATTAGGCGGATATTCAGGCATGTTTACATACGGATAAAGATCAAATTTTACAAAAAAACTTGTTTACATATTGGGTTGTTCGACAATTAATGTCGTTTTTTTTATATTTTGCAAAGTGAATTTATTTCTATTAACAACAAACATTAATCAATGATATATTGACCGTTTTGTTGGATAACATTTTGCCATCTTGCGGTAAGTTAAAAAGTTCCATGTTCGAAGAAGCCTTGGTTTTTAGAAGCGAAGAACTGGTCCAACTCATTTTTAACAGTCTGATCGGAATCAAAAGTTTTACCATTCAAATCGTTTTTAAGGGAGCGAAACAAATGATAGACAGATGGTGCTAAGTCAGGGCTATAGGGTGGATGTAGCATCAGTTCTCAATTTAGCTCCACTAATTTTAGACGGGTTATCAAAGAGGTGTGAGGTCTGGCGTTATCATGATAGAGCATCACACTTCTGCGATTGGCAAGTTGAGGGCGTTTTTTCTTGATGGCTTCGTTCAATTTCGATAGTTGACGACAGTAGACATTCGTATCAATAGTTTGGTTTCTTGGAAGCAGCTCAAAGTAGGCTATACCCTTGTAATCCCATCACACGGAAAGCATAATCTTCTTTTGGTAAATATTGGCTTTGAATGTCAATCGTGGGGGCTTATCTTGTTTTATCAATGATCGTTTTTGGACAACATTATCGTACACAATCCATGTTTCATCACCCATTATGATTCTTTTTAGAAATGGGTCGTTTTCGTTACGATTGAGCATAGAGTCGCATATGTTAATGCGTTCGGTGAGGTGGATTTTCTTTAATTTGTAAGGAACCCAAACATCCAGTTTGTTTACGTAATCAAGCTGTTGTAAGTGCAAGTAAACGGTTGAATTCGATATGCCGAGCTTCTCTGCTATCTCTCGAGTTGTCATATGCCAGTTAGTTTCATTTAAAGCCTTTATTTTGTCGTCATCAGTAGTGGTTGGATGACCAGTATGTGGTGCATCTTGCACATTAAAATCTCCAGAACGAAAGCGAGCAAACCAACGCTGACACTGGCGTTCAGTAAGGCAGTCCTAACCATAAACTTCACACAATTTCTTCCAAGCTTGCACCGCATTTTCGCCCTTTCGGAAGTAAAAGAATAAAATATGCCGATAATGCTCACTTTAATTGTCCATTTTAAACTTAATTTTTAACCCCCTATAGTCACACTGGGTAAAATACACCCCAGCCCATTTTCAACCTCGGATTTCTGTCTGAAATTTTCCGAAAATGGGCCTAGTATCATCATCTACAGGCTGTTTAAACGTTGTAGAAGGAGGCCGTGTCGGTCCTATTTTAAAGAGCCCGTTAGTTTTTTTTGGACAGCCGATTGAAGCGGACCGTACGAAAATTTGGGGTGCGCCATACCCCATGTGATTATAGTGTTGAAAAACATTTTTTTGGAGCGAATTATTTTTGTGTATATTTAGTGTAAATTTATCGCAGTAAGCAATAAAAACAATGTTTATAATGTTTTTATTTTTTATTCTTCAAATTTCTCATTAATTTTTATATCTGATAGACATGGCGTATAATCTGCGACCGAGAAATATTCGAGAGCAACTTCTCGAAGAAGTTGAAGAGCAGGTCGCACTTGGAGGAAATGCTTCCGAAGATGAGGACAATTTATCGGAGCAAACAGAATCGTCGGACGAATCTTTCAGCGAAGAAGACGATGAATTAAGCTCCGAATTAGAAAACCAGCCGTTGAGCCGAAGACTAACGGAGTCTCGAGCGCGGGGACGCCCGGCTTCGAGTTTACGAGGCGTCAACGGTTTCAAATGGACGACCCGATGCCCCGAGCGATTCTCAGGTAAACAGTGTTTCTATTGTATAATTTGTTATGCCGCAGGTATCTTGTCACATTACTTTGTGCGACTCTTTGATTCTCAATATTTCAAAATATTCATCGCTGAAAAAACGTTTTTCTTATTTTGAAATGAAAATTTTGAACAAAAAAATTATAAATGTTAAATATATTAAAAACAATCTAGATGTTCTTTTTGTCCCCGAGGGAGCGATAGAAAAAGTTATATGCAGTGCCCGTCGTGTGACCGAACCATGTGTGACAGGCACAGAGCATACATTTGCGTTGATTGCGGGTTTGGTCTTCAATAAAAAAAAAATATGTATTGAATAAGTTGATTTTTAATAATAAATACCAATAAGTTTGATAAAATTGGAGTATGATTATTTCAAAAATGTCCGCGCTTCAGATGTTGAAATAAATATACTTTTTGAAGCGGACGATTATTCCACCCTCCTTATCTTAAAACATACTTTTTCAGGTATATGAAAACATTTTTTTTTTTTTTTTTAGACAAAAATTAACAAATTTACATGACTTTTTGTAAGAAAAGTCAGTTTTTCCGAATTTTTTTTTTCGATAATTTTTTCATAAAAAAAATGAAGCGATTCGAAAATAATTTACACAGTCTTATAGAAAAAAGGTTGAAAATAGACTGTAGAATTTAAAAAAATTTTTTTTTTACAATTTTTCAATGATTTTCCACTCGCTAAAGTAGGTGGGGTGTATTACACCCCATGTGACTATTATTTTATTATTAGAAGGTGTGACTATAGGGGGTTAACCAACTTGTTATTTACTAATGACGCTCAGTTTTTGATAGAAGATAGTGTACAGTCTAACCTTTATAATAGTATATAATAATATACGCCATGTAACCGCTACTACATAAAATATGTAGTTCACGCCATCTATGAGAAAAAAGCGACATTAATTATCGAACAACCCAATAAAAATGTTTACATACGGACTTTCCTTGCCTGTCATCGAAAGAGATCGATCCGAATGGAGCCGCTCGGGAATTCTCTCTGTCAAACAATTGCTCATAACATATGCGGAGCTAGTGCAATTGTAAGCCGCTATGCGGCGCTTCTAGTATTAACGAGAGCCCCCTCCCGGTATCCGGCGGTCGAGCTAGTCGACCCCTCACGCGCGGTGCGTTTTGGCTCTTTATTTAATCGCGCGTTCATTTAAAAAGCGTGTGATACAATTTGGCCATACAGGAGATGAACTGGATTCGTCGAGCTTGCGCAGCGATTCCAAGAGAAACTTTGCTCAGAACAGTACAACGTTTCCAGAGGCAATTTAATTTACGCCTTGAAGACATTAGAGGTAACTTTGAACATTTGCTTCGTGGTTAATAATTATAATTGTTATAATAGTGAAAGGCAAGAAGACTCTTGTTAATCAAGCACCGCAAAGGAAACAGAATTCTACTACGTCCGCGTCGTTGTTCCTGGATAGCGTTTAAAGTAGGGTGATTCGTATTTCTGATGCATAACATGCATAACTACAGAGATTTAGGTTAAAAGTTGATTTGACTTTTGAATGATACCTAAGGATCAACTCAACCCATAACATGACATTGTGCAAGATATTTTGTACTTTATGTCAAAGTACTGCAAAGTACTGCTTTGTAGCCTCATAATTCGAAAATCGCTAAATGAAAAAATATTTTATCATAGTGTTTTGGAAAGTTCTCAAGATAATCTACAAGAATATGTAACAAGAAATAGTAGGTTCTTTTTTAAGAAATTTAAGGTAACCTTTGTGTGATCTTCAAATTACTCTTCAAAGTCAAACTAATGGTACCATCTTATGTCCCCTTCAACACTATATAACTTTTGTCTGAAACATTTTTCTGTATCTGGCTTATCAACGGAGAAATTTGGGTGGGTCACTTAAAATGGCTCACCCTGTATATATATATATATATATATATATATATATATATGTGTGTGTGTGTATTCTGGAATTATTTAGTTAAGAAATTATTTTAAATTAAATTTTAAAATTAATGATCAAAAATTATACAATATCAAGAATTAAGTAATAATATTTAAATAATAAGACGCCACTATGACTGTCTAGATTTTAGGCAATAATAATTTAAAATCGAATTATATCTTAAAACAAGGTTAAAATTATTAAAGAAAATTCACCAAATAAATTGTAACTATGAGATATTTTATTTGAAATTTATGTCGTGTTAATTCAACAAAAACGGAACAATTATTATTATTATTCATAAACTATAGACAATTATAAAACCGTAAATTTGGAGTTCAATTTCTTTATAAAAAACAAATATATATATATATATATATATATATATATATAAATATACAAGGTGTGATCAAAAATTAAGATGACTTTTTGAATTTCGCGCGCTCCGTACACTCTAATTTCAAATTTTTTTTTTGTTATGTTGGGACACTCGTCACGATCATATGTTCACAGTTTCGACTATATAACATGTGTTGTTTTTATGTGAGAGGCAGAAAGGTTACACTCGTGTTTGCGTGCTCGGCGAAGTTTTGCTGTTGAAAATATCGGAGCAAAGAGTTTGTATTAATTTTTGTGTAAAAAATGGTATTAAGTACTTGAAATCTCTTGAAATGTTGACAGTGGCGTACGGTGAGCCAACTCTAAGCAAAAAAAATGTTTACAAGTGGTATAAGTTATTCTAAGAGGACCGAGAAAATGTTAACGATGAACCTCGCTCCAGACGCCCCAGCACGTCAAAAACCGACGAAAATGTTCAGAAAGTTAAAGAAATTGTGTTGAAAAATCGTCGAATCACGATCAGAGAAGTAGCTGATGATTTTAACATATTGTTTAGCTCATGCTAATCGATTTTTGGGTATGGCACGTCGGTTAGCGAAATTCGTTCCAAAATTGCTTAATTTTGATCAGAAGCAGCATCGCATGAACGTCGCCCAATACATGTTAAACGACGTCAATGATGATTCTGACCAGCTCAAAAGGGTTGTAACTGGTGACGAATCATGGGTATATGGTCATGACGTCGAAACCAAAGCCCAATCATCCTAATGGAAGAGCCCAAGAGAGCCAAGACCAAAAAAGGCACGCCAAGTTCGTTCGAATGTGAAGGTTTTGCTCGCAGTTTTCTTTGACTGCCATAGCGTTGTGCATCAAGAACAGCAAGATCGTATGGTAAACAAGGAGTATTACCATGAGGTTATGCGACATTTGCGTGAATCAGTAAAAAAAAAACGGTCGTAAGTGTGGAAAGAAAATTCATGGATTTTGCACCATGATAATGCACCTGCGCACACGTCGTTACTATTAAGTAGTTTTTTGGCCAAAAACAATACTACTATCATGCCTTAACCACCGTATTCATCAAACTTAGCCCCCTGCGACTTCTTCTTCTTCTTTCCAAAATTGAAAGTGCCCATAAAAGAACGAAGATTTGCGACGATTGAGGAGATTAAGACTGCATCGCTGAAGGAGCTCAAGGCAATACCCAAAAGTGCATTTTAGAAGTGTTTTGACGACCAGAAAAAGCTCTGACACAAGTGCATTATATCAGAGGGGAAATATTTTGAAGGGGATAACATACCATCATTTTAGATGAATAAACGAATATTTTTTATAAAAAATGAAAAGTCTCCTAATTTTTTTTTCACACCTTGTATATATCTACTATGTAGCATTGCAATGCCAACAAACCTTTCATATAATAATGAAGCAAAAAAAAAATATAATAAAAATAAATTAAACAAACTGCAGTCATAGTAAGAATTAAGCTACGAAGTTGATTCTTTTTCGTAGCCTAGTTAAAATTTTGCATAGATCAACATAGAAATAAAGATTTATGAAATAACATAATATTAATATTAGTTTTTAAGTTTGTTGAAAATTTTTGTAATAATAGACGTTCTCTCTCAATCTCTCTCTCTCTCCACCACCAAGACGACCAACCCTCACAAAGGCTTTTCACGCCTTCTCTAAAAGGCCTGTCAAGAAGAGGAAGCCCAAGAAACTTGCTCTTTTCAACTCGTACGGCACCCAATTTCCTTGTTTCTGAATCATTCCCATGACTCTCAGGCGTTTTAAAATGGCTTGTTACGTCACTCCCAATGATCCTGCAAATCCTTGTTTTGTTTGACACGAGTCTTGATCAAGTAATGCCTCCAATTCTGCATCTTTGAAAACCTTCTTTCTTCCACCGCCATGCTGGTCTTCGACGTTAAAATCGCCGTTCTTAAAGCGTTGAAACCACTCTTGGCACGTTATTTCACTAATAGCGGCGTCACCATAGGTATTTGAGAGCACTCGATGAGCCTCAGTCGCAGATTTCTTCATATTAAAGAAAAAGATTAAAACCTTCCGCAAATGACGAGAATTTGGCTCGTAAGCTGACATGTTTAATCGAGAATAACTTTATGATGCAGACACAAATCGACTAATATTTCGATGGCGTTATGTTTACAAATATCTAAGCTTATTGTATGACATTTATGATCTATTTATTTCAACTACCACTTACCGCTACAGCCATCTATTGCAAAACGGCGGAAGCAAAGTTGTACACCCAATAATATCTGCAGATACTTGATTAAGGCAAAATGTATTAGTTTTCAATATTTTATCGCCCTGATCATTAAAAGTATGTAACTGTATTATTAAAACTGTACTTTTGATATTTACTCCAATCTTTTTAAATATTTGTAATGTAGAACAATTACTACATGTTTCTCCAGTTTCGACCCAATTGTCTATACTATCATTTAAAAATTGTTGTTAATTACCAGCATAGCCTTTTAAAGGCAAAGAAAGCGTCAAGAAAGAATTATTATAAATATAAGAATTTAGAGAGAAAATAAGTATATCTATAGCTAGAAATGAAAATCTGATCCGCAGCACCCAGAATGTAATAATGTTTGAAATATTTATAAAAAGGATTATTATCAATGTATTAATCAATGTGCCATAAGTAAATAATATTTTGCACCCCAGATTTTAAAGTATAACAATTGTAGCGCGCCGCGTTGCTTTTAGTACCCATACTTGCCACGTGGCGCGACTGCGCCACTTGCTAGACTTATGTATAAAGCAACATAATATTCGCTTTCTTCCAAATGAAAAAAATTCATATATAAATATATATATATATATATATATATAAATATTCATATACATATATATATATATATACATATATTTGGCTGCTGATGCTGCTGGCCGACTGGGAAACGCTGTGGCTCTGGGTGTTGTTCGAAAACAAATCCTTGGAGTGGTGTTTGCTCATAGTAATTGCTCCGTTCTTGCTGTGCCCTTGAGTGCTGCCTGAGGTCTCCTGCTTAGTGAAAATTTTGCGAAGTACTTTAGCACGTAAGAAAAGCCATCTCGCAATTTTCCTATTGGCCAAAAAATTCGGGAAAAGAGCAAGTTTCTCGGGCTTCCTCTTCTTGACAGGCCTTTTGGAGAGGGCGTGGAAAGCCTTCGTGAGGGTGGGTCATCTTGGTGGTGGAGAGAGAGAGAGAGATTGAGAGAGAACGTCTATTATTACAAAAATTTTCAACAAACTTAAAAACTAATATTAATATTATGTTATTTCATAAATCTTTATTTCTATGTTGATCTATGCAAAATTTTAACTAGGCTACGAAAAAGAATCAACTTCGTAGCTTAACTCTAACTATGACTGCAGTTTGTTTGATTCATTTTTATTATATTTTATTTTAACTTCATTATTATATGAAAGGTTTGTTGGCATTGCAATGCTACATAGTAGATACATATGAGATGTGATAAATAAATTAGGTGACTTTTCATTTTTTATGAAAAATCTTCATTTATTCATCTAAAATGATGGTATGTTATCCCCTTCGAAATAATTCCCCTCTGATACAATGCACTTGTGCCAGAGCTTTTTCTAGTCGTCAAAACACTTCTAAAATGCACTTTTGGGAATTGCCTTAAGCTCCTTCACCGATGCAGCCTTAATCTTCTCAATCGTCGCAAATCTTCGTTCTTTTATGGGCACTTTTAATTTTGGAAAGAAGAAAAAAAAGTCGCAGAGGGCCAAGTCTGATGAATATGATGGTTAAGGCATGATAGTAGTATTGTTTTAGGCCAAAAAACTACTTAATAGTAACGACGTGTGCGCGGGTGCATTATCATAGTCCAAAATCCATGAATTTTCATTCCACACTTCCGAACGTTTATTTCTTACTGATTCACGCAAATGTCGCATGATAACGCTAGCCGAAAAAAAAAGTATGATTTCTCGGTACTTAAAAAATTTACAAAAAAATTAGCGTCAACAAAAGCAGTCCGGAATTAACCCTCCAGGCGGATGAAAAGTAACAACTTTTTTTGAAAAATCTAACAACTCTCCTAATACCGTCAGCACAATAATAAAAACTGTATACGATTACTAGGAACATAAAGAACCTATAAGAAATCGGCGTTGAAGAAACGGCTCCGGAACTTACCCTTCAAGAAGATGAAAAGTCAAAATTTACGAAAAAAAGTCTGACAACTTTACTAATACCGTTCGCACAAAAATAAAAAGGGTATATATTACCTTGGCACGTAACAATCCTATAAGAAAATCGGCGCTATAAAAACGGCTACGGAACTTCAACTTCAAAAGGGATGAAAAATCGAAATTTACGAAAAAAAAATCTGACAATTTTCCTTCTACCGTTAGCACAAAAATAACAAGCGTATATGATTCCGTGGCACATAAAGATCTTACAAATAGATCGGCGTTTGAGAAACGGTTTCGGAACTTACACTTTAAGTGGATGAAAAGTCAAAATTTACGAAAAAAATCTGACAACTTTCCTAATACCGTTGGCACAAAAATAAGAAGCGTATATTATTCCTGGGCACATAACGATCTTACAAAAAAATCGGCGCTTGAGAAACAGCTCCGAAACTTACACTTTAGGTGGATGAAAAGTTAAAATTTACGAAAAAAAAATCTGACAACTTTCCTAATACCGTTAGCACGAAAATAAAAAGCATATATGTTTGCTTGCTACATAAGAATCCAATAAAAATCGGCGTTACAAAAACGGCCCCGGAGCTTACACTTCAGGGGGATAAAATGTCAAAATTTACGAAAAAAAATCTAACAACTTTCCTAATACTGTAAGCACAAAAATAAAAAGTGTATATGATTCCTTGGCATATTGAGATCCTATAAGAAAATTACCATTGAAAAAACGCTCCGGAACTTACACATTAGAAGGATGAAAAGTCTACATTTACGAAGAAAAAATCCAAAAACTTCCCTAATACCGCTAGCACGAAAATAAAAAAAATATATGATTACTTGGAACATATAAATTCTATAAAAGAATTAGCGTTAAGAAAACGGCTCCGAAACTTACGATTCAGGGGGATGCAAAATCAAAATTTACGAATGAAAAATCTGACAACTTTTCTAATACTGTTGGAAAAAAGATAAAATGCGTATATAATCTCTTGGCATATAACAATCCTACCAGAAAATTCGCGTTAAAAAAACGGCTCTGGAACTTACACTTTAGAGGTATAAAAAGTTAAAAATTACGAAAAAAAAATCTGACAACTTCCCTAATACCGTTAGTACAAAAATAAAAAGCGTATGTGATTCGTTGGCACATAAGATCTTATTAAAAAATGAGCGTCGAAAAAACGGCTCCGGAACTTACACTTCAGGGGGATGAGATTCAAAATTTACGAAAAAGAAATCTGACATTTTTCCTAATACCGTTGGCACAAAAATAATAAGCGTATATTATTCCTTGGCACATAAAGATCTTACAAATAAGTCGGCGTTAAAACAACGACTCCGGAACTTACACTTTAGGTGAATACGAAATCAAAATTAACGAAAAATAAATCTGACAACTTTCCTAATGCCGTTCGCACGAAAACAAAAGCGTATATGATTCCTTGGCATATTGAGATCCTATAAAAAAATTACCATTAAAAAAACGCTCCGGAACTTACAGATTAGAAGGATGAAAAGTCTACATTTACGAAGAAAAAATCCAAAAGCTTCCCTAATACCGTTAGCACAAAAATGAAAAAAATATATGATTCCTTGACACATATGAATCCTATAAAAGAATTAGCGTTAAGAAAACGGCTCCGAAACTTACGATTCAGGGGGATGCAAAATCAAAATTTACAAAAAAAAATCTGACAACTTTTCTAATACTGTTGGAAAAAAGATAAAATGCGCATATGATCTCTTGGCATATAACAATCCTATAAGAAAATTCGCGTAAAAAAAACGGCTCTGGAACTTACACTTCAGGGGTATAAAAAGTTAAAAATTACGAAAAAGAAATCTGACAACTTCCCTAATACCGTTAGTACAAAAATAAAAAGCGTATGTGATTCGTTAGCACATAAAAATCCTATTAAAAAATAAGCGTCAAAAATACGGCTCCGAAACTTACACTTCAGGGGGATAAAATTCGAAATTTACGAAAAAGAAATCTGACATTTTTCCTAATACCGTTGGCACAAAAATAATAAGCGTATATTATTCCTTGGCACATGAAGATCTTACAAATAAGTCGGCGTTAAAACAACGACTCCGGAACTTACACTTTAGGTGAATAAGAAATCAAAATTTACGAGAAATAAATCTGACAACTTCCCTTATACCGTTCGCACATAAACAAAAAGCGTATATGATTCCTTGGCACATCAAAATCCTTTAAAAAAATTAGCGTTAAAAAAACAGCTCCGGAGCTTACGATTAAGGGGGACGAAAAGTCAAAATTTACGAAAAAAAAATCTGACAACGTTCCTTATACCGTTGGCACAAAAATAAAAAGCGTATATTATTCCTAGGCTCATAACGATCATACAAAAAAATTGGCGTTAAAACAACGGCCCCGGAGCTTCAACTTCAGGGATATGAAAAGTCAAAATTTACGAAAAAAAGTCTGACAACTCTCCTAATACCGTTAGCACAACAATAAAAAGAATATATTAAAGCTTGGCTCATAACAATTCTATAAAAAAATCGGCGCTGAAAAAAAGGCTACGGAACTTAAACTTTAAAAGGGATAAAAAATCAAAATTTACGAAAAAAAATCTGACAATTTTCCTTCTACCATTAGCACAAAAATAACAAGCGTATATAATTCCGTGGCACATAAAGATCTTACAAATAGATCGGCGTTTGAGACACGGTTTCGGAACTTACACTTTAGGTGGATGAAAAGTCAAAATTTACGAAAAAAATCTGACAACTTTCCTAATACCGTTGGCACAAAAATAAAAAGCAGATATTATTCCTGGGCACATAACGATCTTACGAAAAAATCGGCGTTGAATAAACGGCTCCGGAGCTTACACTTAAGCGGGATGAAAAGTCAAAATTTACGAAAACGAAATCTGACAACTTTTTTAATACCATTGGCACAAAAATGAAGAGCGTATATAATACCTTGGCTTATGAAAATACTACAAAAAAATTAACTTAATAACAACGGCTCCGAAACTTACACTTTATGGGAATGAAAAGCCAAAATTTACGAAAAAGAAATCTGACAACTTTTCTAATACTGTAAGCACAAAAATAAAAAGCGTATATGATTCCTTGGCACATTAAAATCCTTTAAAAAAATTACGGTTAGAAAAAACGGCTCCGGAACTCACACTTCAGGAGGATGATAAGTCTAAATTTACAAAGAAAAAATCCGACAACTTCTCTAATACCGTTAGCACAAAAATACAAAGCGTATATGATTCCTTGGCACATATAAATCCTATAAAAAAATTAGCGTTATGAAAACGGCTCCAAAACTTACGATTCAGGGGAACAGAAAATCAAAATTTACGAAAAAAGAATCTGACAACTTTCCTAAAACCGTTGGAAAAAAGATAAAATCCGTATATGATCTTTTGGCATATAACAATTTTATAAGAAAATTCGCGTTAAAAAAACGGCTCCGGAACTTTCACTTCAGGGGGATGAAAAGTCAAAGTTTACGGAAAAAAAATCTGACAACTTTCCTAATACCGTTGGCACAAAAATGAATAGCGGATATGATCGCTTGGCACATAACAATCCTATAAAAAAATCGTCGTTAATAAAAATGGCCACGGAGCTTACACTTTAAGGGGATAAAAAGTCAAAATTTACGAAAAAAAAATCTGACAACTTTTCTAATATCGTTAGAACAATAATAGAAAGCGTATATAATTCCTTGGCACATCAAGATCTTGAAAATCATTTTAGAAGTCGTCAAAACACTTCTAAAATGCATTTTTGGGAATTGCCTTGAGCTCCTTCACCGATGCAGCCTTAAGGGGTCTGTCTAGTAACTCACTTTTGAAAAATCGTTTTTTTTTTTTACTTTTTTCGAAAGTAAATATATTAAGAAATATTGTGTGAAAATTTTAGAACGATCCAAGAACTCTAACATTATTTTTGAACGCTTCAAAGGTAGGTACCTCTAGCGCGCTGACCGCGAATTTCCTTGCGCGCCGTCCCAGCCGCTTACCTGCTATTGTTTTCTCTCGCAGCTGCTCTCTTCCAGAATCCTCTTGTATATATGTATATATATTATATGTCGGTATCCTAAAGGTCGTATATATTTCGTTGTTTTGATCTACTAAATGTATATACCTGCTTTTGGAGCGAAAAGAGGCAGTTCTGTTTGTAAATTCGTTAGAGCAACATCTCTCTACGTAAAATTGTCGTATTTTCGCAATGGATAAAAAAGGCAAACATCAAACTAAATCCTGGCGACGTACAGGAAGTAAGACAAAAAAGCGTAGTTTACGTGGAGATCGGAGCAGGAGTAATACAAGTGCATCAGCAAAAAAGCTAAAAGAGTCGAAGGACGACAGTTTTGATGTACGTGTAAAAAAAGATACAGGCTACAGTATTATACAGTTTTTTTTCGTGTTTAGCCTTCTAGAACAATATTTATCGTGTAAAGTGTGTAAAGGTGATGTGTCTTTTTCGAAATTTGAACAGAAAGGTTTTGGTTTTAAGATACATCTTGAATGTAAGTGCGGAGAAAAATTGATCGAATCATGCTCGATGATAAATAATGGTTTTGAAATAAATCGTCGGCTTGTGTTTGTGTTTCGATTACTTGGTGTAGGACTGCAAGGTTTAAATTTATTTTGTGGACTTTTGGAAACGGGCCCAGGATTAAATAAAGCCGCTTGTTATTCAATTGTCGAAACCATTAAAACTGCCGTAAAAGCCGTATTCGATGTAGTCAGACGGAAAGCTATCGATGAAGAAAAAAAGTTGAATGCTAAAGCAGGAAATGGCGAAGATTTAACAGTTTCGGGAGATGGTTCCTGGGCAAAAAGAGGCTTCAGTTCTCTTATTGGCCTTGTAACTTTAATCGGCAAGTATAGTAAAAAAGTTCTTGATGCAGTTGTGTTGTCTAGCTACTGTAAAGCGTGCGAATTCTGGAAAAAGAGGAAAGATGATATTGGTTTTGCTGCTTGGTATGAAAAACACAAGGAAAATTGTGACGCTAATCATGAAGGTAGCTCCGGTAAAATGAAGGTCAATGGAATTGTAAAAATGTTCATGAGATTACTGGCAAAGTACGCAGTCCGCTACGGTTTTTATATTGGTGATGGGGACTCCAAAACTTTCAAAATGCTGCTTGAAACATTTCCGTATGGAGAAAACGTTACGGTAAAAAAATTAGAATGCGTGTTGCACGTAGCAAAAAGAATATTCAAGCGTGCTAGCGAAGCAAAAAAAACCCTTACACAACGAAGAAAAGCCGAAACTGCTAAAAGGAAAGCCAAGGAAAAACAGACCGAAAAGGTCGAAAAAACTTCTTCGAAAAAAAAAACCGCTGCCAAGAAGAGGAAAACTGACAGTGTTCCTAAAGTTAAAACTGTTGATTTGACGATCAAGCTAATGAAGGAATTGTCTACTAATTATGGATTAGCAGTTCAAAGAAACAAGGATTCAGTCGAAGGAATGCGCAACAAATTTTTGGGCTGGATTTTACCATAAAATTTCGACCGACTCAAAGCCTCAACATCAGTACTGTCCAGCTGGAGAATCGAGCTGGTGCAAATATCGGAAAGCAGAAGCAAAGCAGACACTGAAAGATTTCAAGCATCCACCTGCCCTTTCTGAAGACGTGCAAGAAGTGCTGAAGCCGATCTACGAAGATCTGACCAAAAACGAATTGCTCGAGAGGTGCTTAGGAGGCAACACGCAAAACAGCAATGAGAGTTTCAACGCTACTGTGTGGAGTATGGCACCGAAACACACTTTCTCTGGCAAAAAAATCGTTAAAATTGCGTGCCTTACAGCAGCATATATTTTCAATGAAGGCTTCAGCACAGTATTGAAAATTATGGAAACGATGCACGTTGGAGTCGGCGAAACTGCAGTCGCATATGCCGCGACGCGCGACCGCCAGCGTATCCAAGCAGGCAACCGCCGTTCATCGGAAGCTTCCAAAGAGAGCAGAACAATGCTGAGACAGAAAAGATTGGAAGAAAGTCAACTCTTCGAACAATCTGAAGGAATTTTGTACGGTCCAGGCATCGCTGACTAGGTGTAAGTAATTTTTTTTTAAGAATTTCATGTAAAAAAAAATTTAAACGCGTTTTTCTCGAAGCAACGTTTTTACTCGCCTTGTTGATGAAATTTTCGAAACTACTTGACCGATCCTTATGAAATTTGAACCACATATTCTTTAAACCTATCGCTATGTCCCCTATAAATTTTTTTCAAAAATTTTGAATTTTACTATATTTTTTTTTCAAAAATCGGCGAAAAAAAACCGGTTTTTTTAAAATTTTTTGTTTTTTCTTCACCATTTTTTTATTTTTTAAAATAATTGAATAAAATCCATAGGGGACATAGCCATTGTCATACCAAACCTAAAGCACTTTGATTTTCTTGTTTCAGACAACACAGCTCCGAGATTTTATCAACAAGGCGGACCTACCTACTTTTCGAGGTGTTGCGTTTGGCTTACGTTTTTGGTCGTAATACATGTATAAAATAAAAGAAAAAATTTTTATGTATTTCAAGAGTGTATTTACTAAGCCTAATAACTTTTATATCATTACCTTTATCCAGTATCCCAAAAAATAATCACAAAAATCGCGTTTTTTTCGGCGCGAGCTACTAGACAAACCCCTTAATATCCTCAATCGTCGCAAATCTTTGTTCTTTTATGGGCCCTTTCAATTTTGGAAAGAAGAAAAAAAAGTCGCAGAGTGCCAAGTCTGATAAATATGATGGTGAAGGCATGATAGTAGTATTGTTTTAGGCCAAAAAACTACTTAATAGTAACGACGTGTGCGAGGGTGCATAATCATGGTGCAAAATCCATGAATTTTCATTCCACACTTCCAAACGTTTATTTCTTACTGATTCACGCAAATGTCGCATGATAACGCTAGCCGAAAAGAAAAAGTATGATTTTTCGGTACTTAAAATTTACAAAAAAATTAGCGTCAACGAAAGCAGTCTGGAACTAACCCTCCAGGCGGATAAAAAGTAACAACTTTTTTTAAAAACTCTAACAACTCTCCTAATACCGTTAGCACGATAATAAAAACTGTATACGATTACTTGGAACATAAAGAACCTATAAGAAATCGGCGTTAAAGAAACGGCTCCGGAACTTACCCTTCAAGAAGATGAAAAATCAAACTTTACGAAAAAAAATCTGTCAACTTTTCTAATACCGTTAGAGAAAAAAAAACCGTATATAATTTCTTGGCACATAACAATCTTATAAAATAATCGGCGTTAAAAAAACGGCTTTAGAACTTACACTTCAGGGAGATAAAAAGACAAAATTTACGTAAAAAAAATCTGACAACTTCCCTAATACCGTTCGCACAAAAACAAAAAGCGTATATGATTCCTTGGCACATCAAAATCCTTTAAAAAAATTAGCGTTAAAAAAAGGCTCCAGAACTTACGATTCAGGGGGATGAAAAGTCAAAATTTACGAAAAAAAAATCTGACAACTTTCCTAATACCGTTGGAACAAAAATTAATAGCGTATATGATCGCTTGGCACATAACAATCTTATAAAAAAATCGGCGTTAAACAAATGGCCCCGGAGCTTACACTTTAAGGGATAAAAAGTCAAAATTTACGAAAAAAAATCCGACAACTTTTCTAATACCGTTGAAAAAAAAATTATATACGTATATGATCTCTTAGCATTTAACAATCCTATAAAAAAATTCGCGTTAGAAACGGCTTCGGGAATTACACTTCAGGGGGATGAAAATCAAAATTTACGAGAAAAAAATTTGACAACTTTCCTAATACCGTTAGCACCGAAATAAAAAGCGTTTATGATTCCTTGGTACATAGCAATCTTATAAGAAAAATGGCGTAAAAAACGGCCCCGGGGCTTACACTTCAGAGGGATAACAAGCCAAAATTTACGAAAAAAAAATCTGACAACTTTTCTAATACCGATGGCACAAAAATAAGAAGCGTATATCATTCCAGGGCACATAACAATCTCACGGAAAAATCGGCTTCAAAAAAACGGCTCCGGAGCTTACACTTCTGGGGGATAAAAAGACAAAATTTACGAAAAAAAAATCTGACAACTTCCCTAATACCGTTAGCACCAAAATAAAACGCGTATATAATACCTTAGCTTATAAAAATCTTACAAAAAAATTGGCCTTATAAAAACGGCTCCGGAGCTTACACTTCTGGGGGATAAAAAGACAAAATTTACGAAAAGAAAATCTGACAACTTTCCTAATACCTTTGGTACAAAAATAAAAAGCGTATAAGATTTCTGGGCGCATAACGATCTTACAAAAAAATCGGGGTTTAAGAAACGGCTCCAGAACTTACACTTCTATCGGTTTCTATTTTTGTGCTAACGGTATAAGGAAAGTTGTCAGATTCTTTTTTCGTAAATTTCGAATTTTCATCCCCCTGAAGTGTAAGTTACAGAGCTGGTTTTTTAACGCTGAATTTTTGGAAGGATTGATATGTGCCAAGGTATCGTAGACACTTTTTATTTTGGTGCCAACGGTATTGGGAAAGTTGTCAGATTCTTTTTCCGTAAATTTTAACTTTTCATCCCCCTAAAGTGTAAGTTCCGAAGCGGTTTTTTTAACGCTAATTTTCTCTCAGTATTGTTATATGCCAAGTAATCATATACGCATTTTATTTTTGTGCTAACGGTATTAGGAACGTTGTCAGATTTTTTTTTTGTAAATTTTGACTTTTCATCCCACTGAAGTTCAAGTTTCGGAGCCGTTTATTTAACGCCGACTTATTTATAGGATTGTCATGTGTCAAGGAAATAAAGACGTTCTTTATTTATGTGCCAAAGGTATTGGCAAAGTTGGCAGATTTTTCTTCATAAATTTTGACTTTTTATCCCCCTGAAGTGTAAGTTCCGGAGCCCCTTTTTTAACGCTAATATTTTTGTAGAATTGCTATGTGCCTAGAAATCATATACGTTTTTTTTATTGTGATAACGGTATTAGGAAAGTTGCCAGATTTTTTTTTCGTGAATATTAACTTTTCATCCCCATGAAGTGTAAGTTTCGGTGCTGTTTTTATAATGCTAATTTTTATAGAATTGTTGTATGCCAAGGAATCATATACGCTTTTTATTCTTGTGCCAACGGTATTAGGAAAGTTGTCTGATTTTTTTTCCGTAAATTTTGATTTTTCATCCCTCTGAATCGTAAGTTCCGGAGCCGTTTTTTTAACGCCGATTTTTTGGTAAGATCTTCATGTGCCAAGGAATCGTACACGCTTTTTATTTCTGTGCCAACGGTATAAGGAAAGTTTTTAGATTCTTTTTTTGTAAATTTTGACTTTTCATCATCCTAAAGTGTATGTTCTAAAGACGTTTTTTTAAGCTAATTTTTTTATAGGTTTGTTAGTTGCTACGAAACAATATACGTTTATTATTTTTGTGCCAACGGTATTAGGAAAGTTGTCAGATTTTTTTCCCGTGAATTTTGACTCTTATCCCCCTAAATCGTAAGTTTCAGAGCCGTTTTTTTAACGCCGATTTTTTTTATGGGATTGTTATGTGCCAAGGATTCGTATACGCTTTTTATTTTTGTGCCAACGGTATTAGGAAAGTTTTTAGATTGTTTTTCCGTAAGTTTTGTCTTTTCATCCTCCTGAAGTGTAAGTTACGAAGCCGCTTTTTAACGCAAGTTTTTTCATAGAATTTTTATATGACAAGGAATCATATACGTTTATTATTTTTGTGCCAATAGTATTAGGAAAGTGGTCAGATTTTTTTTTTGTAAATTTTGACTTTTCATTCTCGTGAAGTTCAAGTTCCGGAGCCGTTTTTCTAACGCTAGTTTTTTTATAGGATTGTCATGTGCCAAGGAATCATAGACGCTCTTTATTTTTGTGCCAACGGTATTAGAAAAGCTGTCAGATTTCTTTTTCGTTAATTTTGACTTTTTATCCCCCTGAAGTGTAAGTTTCGGAGTCGTTTTTCAACGCCGATTTTTTGGTAGGATTGCTATGTGCCAAGAAATCATATATGCTTTTTATTCTTACAGTCTGTCAAGTAAGAGCGTGGTCGTGTTAATTTATTAAAAAATTTTATTTGATGAAACTTTCACATTAATATACACATTGTACACATTACAAACAATGATGCAATTCGGTCAATAATGTGTTTAGTCACCACCGGCGTCGATAATTGCCTGGCATCTCCGAGGCATGCTTTCTACTGATTTGACGGTGTATTCAAGTGGCAAGGATCTCTAGATTCGACGAATTTCGTAAGACGACTGCTTCAAAGTGTATGTGCGTTTTTCACGAAGCTTTCGTTTAATATATTCCCACACATTTTCAATAGGGTTTGCATCCGGCGACTGCGACGGCCTATCTAATGTAACGATGCCAGATTGAGTCTTGCACTGAGTACAGAGCTTGCTGCGGTGTTTAGAATCGTTGTCTCCTGCAGAATCCAATCTTCACTCTTTGTGATGAACCATCGTTTTGCAGATGGCAGTAATGCCTTTTTGTAGATTCTTATCATTTTCTTGGCATTTAGGTTGTCAGTAAAGAGGTGCAAAGTGCCGAATCCCTGCTTTGAGAAGCAGCCCCAAAGATGCACCTTTAGTCCATGTTTTACGGTCCGCTGAACAAGCCTATTGATTGAAGTTGACATGGTTCGCGTGAGGACAAAACGTGCCCATATAGAACATTCATCAGTAAAAATGACATTTTCAAAGTCTCTATCAATATTCTCATGCGCCCAAGCGAGTCGCTTTGTCACATGTTTTTTAGTCAACAGAGGCTTCGTCATTGTGTTGCGCCATTTCGGATGATGAGTACGAAGATGGGTTCGGATAGTTTTATAGGATATATCTTAACCTTCTGCCATTAATTTTGCTTGTCCTTGCCGCTGTGTTAAAGCAGGATTTCGCGAAAACAGATTCACTATTCTTTTTTCATCTTTTTTGTTCACTTTTCCTATCGAGCTACGTTCTGGTAAATCATCGACATTCTTAGCCACTTTATATCGCTGTATCCACTTCTGTACAAATGCCTTCGACTTTTTCATATATTTAGCAGCTGCTGATTGCGACATTTTGGGACCTTTCGGGTGGATGCAAAGAAACACAGCCTCGTAGCGCGACGCGTACTTAGCACTTATGGCGTTTAACGTGATTCTTTTCCAAAAGATCAACGACAACTGAATTTTTGTTAACAATGCATCAAGGAAAAAGCTTTCCTCTATCGGCTTGCTGAAGAATTAGACCAAAATCTTCTATAACCTGTCAGTGAAGTCGACCACGCTCTTACTTGACAGACTGTATGCCAACGGTATTAGGTAAGTTGTCAGAGTTTTTTTTCTTAAATTTTAGCTTTTCATCCCCCTGAAGTGTAAGTTCCGGAGCCGTTTCTTTAACGCTTATTTTTTTATGAGATCGTTTTGTGCCAAAGAAACATATACGCTTTTAATTTTTGTGCCAACGGTATTAGGAAAGTTGTCAGATTTCTTTTTCGTAAATTTTGACTTTTCATTCCCCTGAATCGTAAGTTCCGGAGCCGTTTTCTTGACGCCCATTTTTTTGTAAGATCGTTATGTACAAAGGAAACATATTCGTTCTTTATTTTCGTGCTCACGGTATTAGAAAGGTTGTCAGATTTTATTTTCGTAAATTTTGGCTTTTCATCTCCCTGAAGTTCAAGTTTTAGAGTCGTTTTTTTAACGCAATTTTTTTTCGTAAGATTGTTATGTGCCAAGGAAACATGTACGCGTTTATTTTTGTGCCAACGGTATTAGAAAAGTTGTCAGATTTATTTTCGTAAATTTTGACTTTTCATCTCCTTGAAGTGTTAGTTCCGGAGCCGTTTTTCTAACGCCAATTTTTTTATAGGATCGTTATGTGCCAAGGAATCATATACGTTCTTTATTTATGTGCCAACGGTATTAGGAAAATTGTCAGATTTTTTTCTCGTAAATTTTGACTTTTCATCCCCCTGAAGTGTTAGTTCCGGAGCCGCTTTTTTGACGCCAATTTTTTCGTAAGATTTTTATGTGCCAAAGAAACATTTACGCTTCTTATTTTCGTGCTAACGGTATTAGGAAAGCCATTAGATTTTTTTTTCGTAAATTTGGCTTTTTATCCCCCTGAAGTGTAAGTTCCGGAGCCGTTTTTTTAACTCAAATTTTTTTATAGGATTGTTTCATGCAAAGAAATTATATACGCTTTTTATTTTTGTGCCAAGGGTATTAGGAAAGCTTTTAGATTTTTTTTCGTAAATTTTGCTTTTCATCCCCCTGAAGTGTAAGTTTCGGAGCCGTTTTTTCAACGCTCAATTTTTTATAGGATCGTTATGTGCCAAGAAATCATATAAACTTTCTATTTTCGGGCTAACGGTATTAGGAAAGTTGTCAGATTTTTTTTTCGTAAATTTTGACTTATCATCCCTCTGAAATGTAAGTTCCGGAGCCGTTTTTCCAACGCCAATTTTTTTATAGTTTTTTTAGTTGCCAAAAAATAATATACGCTTTTTATTTTTGTGCTAACGGTATTAGGAAAGTTGTCAAATTTTTTTATCCTAAATTTTGACATTTCATTCTCCTGAAGCGTAAGTTCCGGAGCCGTTTTTTTTAATTTAATTTTTTTTTTTAGGGTTTGTTAGTTGCCAAGAAATAATATACGCTTGTTATTTTTGTGCTAACTGTATTAGGAAAGTTTTTAGAATTTTTCTTCGTAAATTTTGACTTTTCATCACCTGAATCGTAAGTTTCGAAGCCGTTTTTTTAACGCCAATTTTTTATAGGATTGTTATGTGCCATGGTATCATATACGCTCTTTATTTTCGTGCCAACGGTATTAGGAAAGTTGTTAGATTTTTTTTTCGTAAATTCTGACTTTTCATCCTCCTGAATCGTAAGTTCCGGAGCAATTTTTTTCGTTAGATCGTTATGTGCCTAGGAGACATATACGTTTTTTATTTTCGTGCCAACGGTATTAGGTAAGTTTTCAGATTTTTTTTTCGTAAATTTTGAATATCATCCCCCTAAAGTGTAAATTCCGGAGCCGCTTTTATAACGCTAATTTTTTTACAGGATCGTTATGTACTAAGGAATCATATACGTTTTTTATTTTTGTGCCAACGGTATTAGGAAAACTCTCAGATTTCATTTTCGTAAATTTTGCTTTTCATCCCCCTGAAGTATAATTTCCGAAGCCGTTTTTTTAACGTTAATTTTTTTATAGGTTTGTTTGTTGCCAAGAAACGATATACGCTTTTTTTTTTTGTGCCAACCGTATTAGGGAAGTTGTCAGATTTTTGGGTCGTAAATTTTGTCTTTTTATCCCCCTGAAGTGTATGTTCCGGAGCCTTTTTTTCAACGCCAATTTTTTAGTAAGATCGTTATGTGCGAAGCAAACGTATACGTTCTTCATTGTCGTGCTAACGGTGTTAGGAAAGTTGTTAGATTTTATTTTTGTAAATTTTGGCTTTTCATCCCCCTGAAGTTCAAGTTTCGGAGCCGTTTTCTTAACGCCTTTTTTTTCGTAAGATCGTTATGTGCTAAGGAAACATATACGCTTTTTATTTTCGTGCCAACGGTATTAGGAAAGTTGTCAGATTTTTTTTTCGTAAATTTTGACTTTTCATCTTCTTGAAGTGTAAGTTTCGGAGCCGTTTTTCTAACGCTAATTTTTTCATAGGATTGTTATGTGCCAAGGATTTATATACGTTTTTTATTTATGTGCCAACGGTATTAGGAAAATTGTCACTTTTTTTTTCGTAAATCTTAACTTTTCATCCCCCTGAAGTGTAAGTTCCAGAGCTGTTTTTTTAACGCTAGTTCTTTTGTGAGATCGTTTTGTGCCAAGGAAACATATGCGCTACTTATTTTTGTGCCAACGGTATTAGGAAAGTCATCAGATTTTTTTTTTGTAAATTTGGCTTTTCATCTCCCTGAAGTTCAAGTTCCGGAGCCGTTTTTTCAGCTCATATTTTTTCATAGGATTGTTTTATGCAAAGTAATCATATACGCTTCTTATTTTTGTGCCAACGGTATTAGGAAAGCTTTTAGATTTTTTTTTCGTGAATTTTGACTTTTCATCTCTCTGAAGGGTAAGTTCCAGAGCCGTTTTTCAACGCCGATTTTTCATAGGTTCTTTATGTTCTAATAAATCGTATACAGTTTTTGTTTTCGTGCTAACGGTATTAGGTGAGTTGTTAGATTTTTCAAAAAAAGTTGTTACTTTTCATCCGCCTGGAGGGTTAGTTCCGGACTGCTTCTGTTGACGCTAATTTTTTCGTAAGTTTTTTAAGTACCGAGAAATTATATTCCTTTTTGTTTCTTTTGGCTAGCGTTATTAGGAAAGATGTTGGAATTTTTTTCATGTCGAAGGTTTTTATCCCTCTGAAGGGTGAGTTCTGGAGCTGGTTTTTGATCGCTAACTTTTTTATAGGATTGTTATGTGCTTAGAAATCATGTACACTTTTTATTTCTGAGCCAACGGTATTATGAAAGCTGTCAAACTTTTTTTTTGAGAATTTCGACTCTTTGTTCCCCTTTAAAATTAATTCCGGAAAGGGTTGACAAATTTTTTTTGTTGTATAGGGTTTTTGGGGTCTTATATATTTTTTATCATACTGTTTTTTTTTTTTTAAATCATAAAAAACGGCTGTAATAGTTGATTTTTTTTAATTCTTTTTTAGGGGTATTTTAGGGGTTGAATTCGCTAAAATTAATGTTAATGATCAATTTTAATACATATTTATTCACTTTATATCCATTTTATTGAGAAAAAACGAATATGAAAAATTTTGATTCTCGTTGGAGTCCAACGTTGCAAACTTTAATATCATTAACGGGTTACCCCCACTTGCGACTTTGAAAAAATCGATTTTTTGTTAATTGCATTTTTTTGAAGTATAAGTATCTGTGAATATGACCCGGAAATTTTAAGTCGGTCCGAACAAAATTGACTGAGATATAAGCGTTAAAAGAGAAGAATCCGTTGTGTAAACAACCGGCAATTAAAACTTTAAACGCGTTTTTCTCGAAATGGCATTTCTGAAGTCGATGACCAAGATTACTCAAACACTAATAAACCGATCTTCTTGAAATTTCGCATGCTTATTTATTACATAAAAATGTAGTCTTTAATTGTTCGATTTTTTGTTTCGAAAAAAAATGGCCGTTTTATAGCCAAAAAACGGCCGTTTTTTTTTGTTAAAATCGAACCATTAACTTTGACTGTCCGCCATTTTGTAAAAAATTAATATTTTTTCAAATCCTGTTATTAAAGACTAGTTTATACTTATATTTAACTAAATCTATCCACATTTTTTGTTTCAAATGATCCACTTTGCCGCAATGTTGGTCACCGCAAACCGTATAAATAAAAACACTATTTCATTGGCGGCCATTTGCTACTCAACAATGTAATATTTTGCAATAAAAAAATTAGTGAAAGTTCTTCAAGGTGTATTCTTCAAGATGATATAATAATCGTTTAAAAAAGTATTGTAGTTTTTTTTTTAAAAATTCATGAAAAAGGCCTTTTTTGTTGAGCTACAACTGGGGGTAACCCCTTAATATTTATATATCAATTTATTACAGCCGCTGATAATACGTTTATTTTTTTTATTTTCTATTAAAAACGTTAACTGAAACCATACTTGACGGACCCTTTAAAAGTTTTATTAATAATATGAAGCTGTTTGTGTATTTCTTAAAAAAAAACATGGTATACCATTACAATAAGTATGTAAAATTAAAATTTATCTACTTATCAGCCGACCGTATTCGTTAAATCGTATTAGAAATGCATAAATAAAGTTGAAGACAAAACGTAATTTCAGAAATTTCATAAAACTTTCAGTTACTCATTGAAATTCATTACTAAAATGTTAAACAATATTTCTGAAAAAACTTTTTTTTTATGTATGATAATATCACTAAATATATAACATAAAGCAGCATTTACATAGTTTTCTATCTTATAACATTCTTAAGTACTTCATACAAGTTAATAAAAGTTTATTTTATCCTAAAACAGATTGAATTATTTTATTTTCAATTAAGTCAAAAATCTCAATAGTATTTTATTATTATAATGAGTTCTTAGTAAGGGGTCCGTCAAGTATGGTTTCAGTTAACGTTTTTAATAGAAAATGAAAAAAAAAACGTATTATCAGCGGTTGTAATAAATTAATATATAAATATTAAAGAGATGTAGTTATTTAAAAAGATTTGTTAATAAATTAACTTTATATTACTTAAAATATAATAAAATTCATTAGGATACGATAATAATTAAATTCATTCAAAAAAACAAGCCTTGTGTCCCAAAGTTTCACTTGTACGACTTACGTCATGAATCCTGCAAACAACGTATCTAACACTATGTTAAGATATGTTAATATTGCATTGTGAAGTGTACAAGAAGTAGCATGCACATTAGCATAATTTTACAAATAAAAATACGTACATTAAATTTCAAAACAATTTTAATTGTACAAAGTAATAATATATAGTTAGTTGTATATAATGTATGCAGATAAGTTTTTGCTAATGGCTGTGCCATAGGGCTGTCCGTTTATTATCAAAAAAGTATCTTCAAAATTAAAAAAACATACTTGACAATACACAATCGATTTCAATGCTTTCATGTGTGTAAAATTGTTCGAAAAGAATATAATTAATATTTGCTTAAAGTTTTATTATAAAATACAAAAATAAAAGAGAAATAAAATAAGAAGTCAGTTCTGAAAATATAAAAAAAATTATACTTGACAATATACATATTGGATTTCACAAATTTCCTTTGCCTAAATTCGTTTTAAAATATTTTAATATAAAAATGATAAAACATGTGTCTATGAAAAAAATATTCATTAACAGAAATAGAAGCATAATAATAAGAATAAATAGATAAAAACTTAATAGATGTTTCTAAATAAGTATTTGTGTAATATGTTGCTCAAATGTAGTTGCTTAAATGAAGTATATCTTAATAATTAATAAATCACTCGCAGAGTGAGAAGTCACGAATAAGAGAGTAATCATGAAGAATTTTGCGGAGTGTGTAAGATTCTTTGAAAATAATATAATGAACATCTGCATCAAGTTTTATTAGTATTTTACAGTGATAAGAAATTATTAAACAATTATTTAATTTAAACAGATACTATAGTAATAAAGTTGTTGTCAGCCGTAACCCATACTTGCCAAATTTTAGTCTTTTGTAAAAAGACGCCGCGATTGCTCACGGTGGACAACAAGCGGTTGCGGCTGTTAACTTCGAAGCAGTGTTTGGAGCAATTTAAGCGAGTTACGAAGGAGTTTTTGTGTCGAATTGTCACCGTTGATGAAACCTGGATTCATCATTACACACCAGAGACTAAGCAACAATCAAAACAATGGATTTCTCCCGGTGAATCTGTTCCAAAGAAGGTGAAGACGGTCCCATCGGCCGGAAAGGTCATGGCGACGATTTTTTGGGATGCAAACAGCGTCATCCTCATGGATTTTTTAGAAGAAGGAAGAACGATCACTGGACAATACTACAGTGAGTTATTGGACCGCTTCGACAAAAAATTGAAGGAGACGCGGCCGCATTTGTCGAAAAAGAAGGTGCTGTTTCACTATGATAACGCACCGGCACATTCATCCGGAGTTGTCGCCGCCAAACTGCATGAATCGCATTATAAATTCCTACCGCACCCCCCGTATTCACCCGATCTGGCTGCCTGCGACTTTTTCTTGTTCCCTAACATGAAGAAATCGCTCGCAAGAAAAAAATTTAGCTCAAACGAGGAAGTCATCGCCGAAACAGAGGCGTATTTTGGAGAGCTCGACAAATCCTATTTTTTAGAGGGGTTAAAAAAATGGCAGGAACGTTTGGAGAAGTGTATCTTTCTAAAAGGGCACTATGTTGAAAAATAAAAAAATATTTTTTGAAAAAATGGTGTCTTCATTTCTAACACGGGTACTTATTGAGCCGCCCTCATATATATATATATATATATATATATATATATATATATATATATATATATATATATATATATATATATATATATATGTAAACTGTAACGCCACTGGGGATCAGGGTGGCGTACAAATGTAAAGGGGGGGAGCGGGGAAGCGGTTTGCTTGCTTACTAGTAAACTACTGAGTTAAAAATTTAACACACGGACACATACGTTTATTTAAACTAATTTACTTAATACAATAATTTATCGCGTTTTTACGCGAGCCCAGGGCGCCAGCTACAATCGTGTAGCGCGGTTTCTTGCGCGGTAAATACTCTGCGCGGCTAACTCACGGTTAGAGCGGTCGCGGGCGTTCAGCATACAAAACGGCCGAAAATGGCGCGTAACACGCGACGCGGTCGCACACACGCAGCCGGGAAGGATACGGGGACGATTCGGGGAAGCTGTGCCTCCTGGCAGCTGCCACTGCACCTTGGCACTCACCAGATACTCCAACACGCTCATGGATACTATCCGGACGCTCGCTCGCTCGTGTTGCAAAAGTTATTCGTTCGACTATCCCGAACGGAGTTTCGACTGCTCGCTAATACTAACTTTTCGCTAACACGGACCCGAACGGAGTGAAAGAGAAGCTTATTGCGTGGCACTTTCGCGAGCGCGGCTTTTTGATGATCGTTCTGCGCCGGCGTAACGTACGTGTAAATACGTTACGCAACGCAGCCGCCGCGCGCGCTCAGCGTTGGCGGCAGTTGATATTACTGCTCGCCAGCAGCGCGCGTTGAGGTTATCCGCTCGCGAGTGCCAGTGTTGTTGTTGTGTATTCCCTGGAGCGGCGAGAATCTACCTCAGATGTACGGAGGATGAAGGTAAGTCGACGCGTTCCATAGCTGGTAGGCGTCGACTAATTTGCCTATCTTCTTTCTTTTCAGGTGCGGCCGTACTGCGGGTCAACAACTGCGGCTCGGACGAAGAGCGGTTGAGAAAGCGAAGCAGCGGTGTCGGTGACAGCTGTAGCCTGCTTGCAGCGGCAGCGAGGCAACACTATCAGACACCTCCAGGTGCGTATTTACTTGCACACATGCTGTGCTTCTATGTTTTGCCTGCCTTCTAACCTCCTCTTCCCCTTTCCTTTGATGTTGTGTGGCAGCTTGTACTTCCTTCCAAGGTGCAGCTGCTATTATTATTCTCTTCTTTATTTAATTACCGTCTGGGAGGTTGCAGGTACGGGGATCACTACAAGGACAGGAAGGAGCATGGAAATGGGAACCTGCTGCAGTGTGTGCGAGCACTGCTACGACTTATTTATGGGCTCCTGAGACTGGCTCCTCGCTGGAGCCTTCACTTGAGCTTGAAGCTCATGTACCTGGTGAAGGTAACGTATGTACAGCCCTGCGTGGCTGTTAGTTAGGATCACGCTGGGCAGTCCTGCGAGGCTGCCAAGATTGTAAAAGGGGGGAATATTTTAGCTACGAGGAGGCGCATAAGCTATGCCTTGGCCTCCTCATGTGACTGGTGCAAAAACACCACGTCACAAAACATATCTATATTTACCGGGTGTTTAAAACCACACGTCCACCCCTTATAAGAAATTGAACGTTATTAATAAAAAAATGACATTGCTATTATTAGTAAACAACGTATGCTCTATCGATTGGCGTTAAAATCAACTTTCGGTATGGACCGGAAGTGGGCCAAACTGACCGGAAGTTGGTTTTTTCAAATGGAAAATGCATATTTTCAAGGTGGACTTAGATTCTGCATAAAGAAATACAAAACTTCATTACGAATTTAAAAATATGCAGTATAAGTAAATTCCGGTTTGACAAAATCAAATGTGAATAAGAGGTAAAAAATTGAACTCTGTGAAAAATTTTTCAAGCAAAAGTTGACACTTTAACTGCAAATGAGAGCATTCGAGCGTCCAGACAGGAAGTAGACACTGGATGTGAAACTTCATACCAAATGTAAATTTTTTTTTTTTTAGGGAGGGAGGGAGAGAGAGAGAGAGACGATTAGTCTCAGCAAAATTTTAACATCAATAAAAGTGAGTTTAAATTTAATTTTTGTACTGCATATTTTGTTTTCTTTTTTTCTTCTCTATACTCTCATCCATCCTATATATTCCCAGTGGTAAAATTAGCCTGAGTTTCGGCTAACTACCTCTTACCTCATATCACATTGGTTAGGTCCTTATCCAGAGCGGCATAGCTGGCCTGAATTTCGGCTTAGACGTTCGCTCAGTCCTGCATTTCACCACCGCAACCTTGTAAGAAAAGAAAAGATAGCTCCTTCTTTTCTCTGCCATCTCGAGCCCATAAGCTTGACTGCTTAAGCTCAAAAAGGCAGCGACCACTCGCGTTACATCAAAGTAACGCGGTGTAGCGACACTCCAACGTTACAACATGATAAAAAATTTATAAAAAAATTCAAAGTTTTGAAATAAACTGTTTATTAAATTTTTTTTACTAAATAAGTAAAGTTTAAAAAAAAAAAAATAGTTTTCTAAGCGCAAATAAACTTCGAAATAAGTATATTAAGAATCAACCTTGAAAAAACGTATAAATCGAAGTGAAAATTCGTTTAGGGATATTTTTAATTGAATCCTTTGGTGGTACTTTTAATTTAATTAAATGAGAAGTCTATTTGCAAAAGTATGGGACGCACAAGCCAGAGTATCTTAGAAATGATGAGATGTTGTTTCGTAAAATGTCTGAAAGTTTTTCCACAAGAATCAAAAGTTTTAAAAAATTTATCAAAAAAAATTTGAAAAAATATGTTAACTTTGCTTGTTGTAATAAATATAGAAAAAGCTCTTTTTGTTGATTTTGTAATGGCTATAAAGTTTTTAGAGACAAAAAATGTGATCCTTTAATTTTTTCGATTGTTGAAAACAAAAAAAAAAATGGCGGTACAGATCAAACTGAAACTGTACAGAGATATTGTGAATACATTGAGCTGCAAAAGTACACTCAACATTTATGGTTTTGCTAACATTTGTAATTTCACCGTTGATTTTTCAAGAAACCAAAAACTGCCCTTTTTTTGTGTTTTTTTAAATTCATATAAAACATAAAAAAAAATTGTTTTTCATAAGAATCATTATTAACGCTTGCAGTGAATTCATTTTATATTCTGGAATCATCCTTAGATTTACTGTGCGATAATTGGTGTTTGAGGTATCGATGATCCAAGCCGAAAGGATCTAGATATTTGAAGTTTGATATCTTGACAGAAAATGGTCGTATTGACATTTAAAAAAAAGCAAAGAAAAAATTTTTCCGAAGTTCGGGGCCCAAAAAAAAAAAAAAAAATAAAATTTGCTTACCTTCTTTTTACGTTATTTCTTAAGATTTCATGAAACCTGTATTTTTGAAAATTCTCTAGACAAAAGACTTCAAAACGAGATGCTTCAAGCTTTAATTTTTTTTTTTTTAATCTTGATAAGACAATTTTTTCACTGAGATACAGTACTTTCAAAAATCACTAAAAATTTAGGAATTTTTTTTGTTTTCTTAATTTTTTGCATTAGTGTACTTCTTTTATAAGTTTTAATTACTTGAAACATAGAGGCCAATTGAAGTTAAGACCTAGATATTCTTTATGCATCAATGGTTGTTAGATATAGTCAAATTCACGTAGAGATTTGTTTACACTTAAACACTCTTGTTTTTGATTTCATTTACGCGTGTACGTTGTATGCGTGTGCGTGTGCGTGGCTAAGAAATAGCCAAAGTAAACTTTTGCATGGCTCTTAAGTTAGTTGTAGTCGAGCAGTCATCCGATTGACTTTACGTAAACATTATATTCATTCCATGTAATTAAACCTTCTAGTTATTTTATATAATAAAGTTGGGCTGTAATAACAATTACCGCGTTTTGTTTCTTTATTAACCTCAACAGGTTATGGGCCCAGATGCGCGTCGTAAAAATTACGCGATAATCTGAATACGTTGAAAAACGAAAAAGCGCGGGAAAGTGTACAGTGAAAAAGGCTAAAGTGTGATTCTAAGATGGCATCGTCGACGTTTAATATAAAACCGCTCAACAAAGACAATTATGAAAGCTGGTCGGTGCAAATGGAAGCTGTTGCAGTGAAAAACGGTACTTGGAAGCATGTGTGCGACAAGATACCGAGACCAAAGCTAAAAGCTGGGGCGGAGGAAGAAGCGTCGAGAATAGCGCAAGAAAAATGGGATGATGAAGATGCTAAGGCAAAGGCCGACTTGATAATCGCGATTGATCCGAGTTTACTGCGATTAGTAAAAGGGTTAACTACAGCAGCTCAGGTGTGGGGCAGATTAAAATCGGAATTTGCGTCCACAGGGCCAGTAAAGAAGGCAAGTTTGCTGAAGCGTATATCAACGTTCAAGATGGCTGAAGGTGATGATCTTAGAGCGCAGCTAATGGAGTTCTTCGACATCACAGCGCAATTGGAGTCGATGGGTATTCTTATAAACCCAGAGTTATTGTCATATATGCTGTTAAATAGCTTACCGCCGAGCTTCCATGTGTTAAAATGCTCGATGGAGTCGCGAGACGCTGTACCAAGTCCAGAAATTATTCGGCAGAAAGTTCTAGAAGAATTTGATTCGAGAAAGCAACAGCAAAGCGACGAAGCGGCAGAAGCTATGTGGGTACAGAAAGGAAGGGGAAGTCAACAAAATGGCCGAGGTGGTACGAAGAATCTGAATTCCCGCCAAACACCAGAAAAGAGAGCGAGAGAAAACAAAAACTCCTGAATTAAGTGTTACAAATGTCACAACTTTGGTCACAAAGCGGCTAAGTGTCCTGAAAAAGGTCAACAAGACAATGCAAAATGCGAATCATCATCAAAAGCCGAAGTGGTTGGAGTAGCATTTCAGAGTGTGACAACTGAAGAGTTGCTTGGTGCGAAAGAGAACACTCGTGTGAGACGCTGGTGTTTAGATAGCGGCTGTACATCGCACATGTGTAACGATGAAAATATCCTTCGAGAAAGTACCAGTGCGCAGAAGGAGAAGTTGTTGTTGGCCAGTAACGCCAAAATTGACGTAAACGCGCGGGGGACAGCAAACATTGTGATGACAAACGGAACGCAAAGAGAGACAGTAAAACTTAGTGGTGTGTTGCTAGCAAAAGAATTACGCACGAATCTACTGTCAGTGGCGAAAATCACAGACCACGGATACAGTGTCCTATTTGAGAAAGACAGTGCTACAGTGCGCGGAAAGGGCGGAAAAACGAAACTTGTCGCTAAGCGCGAAGGGGATTTGTATTTCTTCCATGAAGAATTAGAACAAACAAATCTTGTGAGTGATTGTGCCGCGAGTGTAGATGTGTGGCATCGAAGGCTTGGCCATTTGAATGTGCGTGATGTGCTCAAGTTGTCAAAGAGTGGCTTAGCAACAGGAATAAACATTAAGAGTGAGAAACTAACACAGCCGTGTGACGTCTGTATGCGCGGGAAACTAACCACTTTACCGTTTCCAAAACAATCCCAGAGAAGTTCAGATGTGTTGAATATAGTGCACTCTGATGTGTGGGGGCCTGCAAGAACAGAGTCGTTTAAACGTTCAAAATATTTCGTCACGTTTATAGATGACCGCAGTCGATGGTGTGAGGTGATATTTCTTAGAAATAAAAGTGACGTATTGCAAGCGTTTAAAGAGTACAAAGCGCGAGTTGAAAATCAGACTGGAAAACGAATAAAGTGTCTGATGACGGACAATGGACGCGAGTATTGCAATAGTGAGTTCGACAAATTTTTAAAACAAAACGGTATTTCGCGACGGTTAACAGTGGCGCATACACCGCAGCAAAATGGTGTCGCTGAGCGTATGAACAGAACTATTGTTGACATGGCGCTGTGTTTATTAATGCAAACAGGACTAAAAAGTGCATTTTGGGCCGAGGCACTTGCTGCAGCAAATTATCTTAGAAACAGATGTCCAACAGCAAGCCTGAAAGGTCACACTCCGTACGAATATTGGTTCAAGAGTATACCTGATTTGAATAATCTAAGAGCATACGGAGCAAAAACGTACGTGCTACAAAAGGAACCTGGCAGGGGAAAATTTGAACCCAAGGCAAAAGAAGACGTTCTGGTGGGATACTCTGACGAAACAAAAGGGTATCGAGTGTACGTGCCAGAAGACAGAAAGGTTGTGCTAGCACGTGACGTGAGATTCGTCGAAGAGGGGATGACAGAAGAGGTGACGGAGAACGAGGAAAACGTCAATGAGCAATCAAGGAGCTTCGACGACGATAAAGATATTGTTAAAATTCCTATTCTCTACGGTGAAAATGCGGTGAATAAAAAATCGTCAGTACCGCAGATTGTTGTAGAATCGCCTGCGCGACCGACAGCAAGGTCATCTGTACCACGAAGAGTCGGCAGACCAAGGATTGTGCGCTCAGGCAGCCGAGGAAGACCAAGAAAAGTATTTGCGTTGAGATCAGCTCCGAGCGAATACACAGCACGCAGCAAAAATTCCGATGACGGAGAAGATGACGTCGAGAATGAAGACGAGTTTGAGGTAGAAGACGAAGTATTCACAGATGCTGCAGATGATGAAATCCAAGCGATAGAGATGGCAAACCTGGTCGATCTATCGTTGGAAAGCGTGATGAATAGCCACGAAGCTAAAGAGTGGTTAGAGGCAATAGCTGAAGAAATGAAAGCGCTCATAAAACATGACACATGGACAATAGTGAATCGACCAAAGAATAGAAAGGTCATTACTTGTCGAATTGTGCTGCGAAACAAATTAAAGCCAGATGGAAGCTTGGAGCGCAGAAAAGCAAGAGTCGTCGCACGCGGATTCACTCAACGAGAAGGAATTGACTTCGTCGAAACGTTCGCGCCAGTAGCCCGCCTAGATTCAGTAAGATTATTAATGGCTTTGGCAGCGAGAGAAAATCTTCCAGTGTTTCAACTTGATGTGGATGCTGCGTACCTGAACAGGGAGCTGGACGAGGAAATATTTATTGAGACACCAGAGTACATCGAGGAGGCGCTACGTGAAATAGTGCGAACAGATGGTAATAGTGAAGTTGGTGTGAAAGCTCGTAAAATGATTAGTGAATTACGAGAAGGTGAAAAAGTGTGTCGATTGAACAAAGCATTGTACGGGTTGCGTCAAGCTGGTCGACAGTGGAATAAGAAATTGGACGCAGTGCTTAAAAATTTGACTTTAAAATCATCGGCAAATGACACGTGTTTGTATTATAATACGAATGGGAGCGAGCGTACGTTTGTAGTTGTGTATGTTGATGATATTTTGTACGCGTCAAATAGTGAGAAAAGGTTGCAAGAAATTCGAGCGGGATTAAGACGAGTCTTCGATATCAAGGACTTGGGTCTTGCGAGTTGTTGTCTCGGTATTGAAATCAATCAAAAGGCCGGTGAAATAAAATTAAGTCAAGCGGGGTATGTGAGAGAATTATTGAAAAAGTTTGGCATGAGTGAAGCGAATCCTGTGAATACACCAAGTGAGCCGCGAGCAAGCCTGGCGATATGAGTGTCGCGAGAAAATGGAAAATCGAAAGAATTGCCCTATAGACAGTTAATTGGTTCGTTGATGTATCTAGCGGTCGCCACCAGGCCTGATATTGCTTTTACTGTAAATAGATTGGCGCAATTTAATGTAAAATACGGTGAAGAGCATTGGGCCGCTGCAAAGCGTGTGTTGCGATACCTGAAAGGCACACAAAATCATGGACTTGTATTTAAGAAAAATAACCTTGGCATTTTTGGTTTTTCTGACGCAGACCACGCTGCGGATGTAAGAGACAGAATATCATATACGGGATATTTGTTTACATTGAGCGGTGCAGCAATCACTTGGCGGTCTTGTAAACAAAAGACTGTTGCGATTTCGTCGACCGAAGCCGAGTACATAGCCTTGTCAGAGGCGACTCGAGAAGCAATGTATTTACGAAATTTAATGCTTGATATGAAATTGCCCGAGTTGTCAAATATAGTGATCGGGACAGATAATCGCGGAGCAAAAGCGTTAGCTGAGAACGCAGTGTACCACTCGAGAACAAAACATATTTCGACGCGATATCATTTTGTTCGTCAAACACTCCGCGAAAAGAAACTTAATCTGGTACACATACCGTCAGAAGAAATGCCTGCCGATGCCCTTACAAAGGCATTACCGGGGCCAGCGCATTTTAAACATATGTTAAGTATGGGAATGAGTGATTGTTAAGTTTGAGTGTACGTCGAATTTGAAGAAGGCGTGTTAGATATAGTCAAATTCACGTAGAGATTTGTTTACACTTAAACACTCTTGTTGTTGATTTCATTTACGCGTGTACTTTGTATGCGTGTGCGTGTGCGTGGCTAAGAAATAGCCAAAGTAAACTTTTGCATGGCTCTTAAGTTAGTTGTAGTCGAGCAGTCATCCGATTGACTTTACGTAAACATTATATTCATTCCATGTAATTAAACCTTCTAGTTATTTTATATAATAAAGTTGGGCTGTAATAACAATTACCGCGTTTTGTTTCTTTATTAACCTCAACAATGGTTTTAATTTGTAGCATAATAAAATAACATAAAATCTTACCTTATAAATTAATGGGAGTGCTCTACATAGATCTTTGTCAAAAATCTTCAAGACACTATGTTTTGTAATTTGTGGAGGAAAAATACTTCCATCACTACCCATTACACTATTACAATGAGGTGTAGTCCAGTGTTCCAAATCAGATCTACCATTCCATTTGTCAAGTAATCCATATTTGGTGATATCTGATGAACCCGTAAATATAGTAAAATTGTCTTTACCGGTACCATTCTTACCATAGAGTAATCCAAATTGTTCATACGGTAACTTCTGATCCGTGGGTACAACATCTTTTGCAAGTTTAAGTAAAGGGTCTTCATAACCCCACAGTAATTGTCCTACGGAAACCTCAACAAATGGTTTAATTTTTAGAATATCCATAATAGAAGCCATAGCTAGTCGGAGAAAACGTGCAGCATGCTTTGACTGACTTGTCGCTGATAGCATTGGCACATTTGGAACAACTACCAAATCTTCTTCTGAGCCAGTCGATAAATTCTGAAATAATTATTTTCAAATGTAATGTATCATTTTAATATAATAAAAAAAAAATAAATTACCATTAACTTAAAAAAAATCAATTTATGATGTATAGATTTGAATAAAAAAAAGCTTTTACAATTTTTGTAGATATAATGAAAATATGATAATTGTTAAAGTTTTTTTTTTCATGAAAAATATTCATTGCATTGATATACTGTAATTTTATGCATTTACAACAATACGTAATGGTACGAGGGTGAGTCAAATATAAACGGTAATTTAGCTATTCTGCTTAGCATGCACCTCCGAACTAGATGATACAGTATGATGGTTGTTGGTCCGTTTATAAGGGGTGAGGGAACCCGCTTAGTTAGCGGCTACGCTCGGTTCTGTCCTCAGTACAGCCATTACTGAGCAAGAGGTACATTCGTCTGCCGCGCAACGCGTCATCATAAAGTTTTTAACCAATGAGGTGTTAAGCCGTCGGAAATTTTTACTCGTTTAAAGAGGCAGTTTGGGGATACTACATTGTCTCAGAATTGAGTGTATCCGTGGGCGAGGGAATTAAAGGGTGGGCGAGAACGTGTTGAAAACCAAAGTCATGATCGACGTCCAAGGACCAGTCTTACAGATGACAATATCCGTGCCGTTCGAGAGCTTATTAAATGTGATCGGCGATTAACTGTTTAAAAAATATCGTCAAGAGTAGTTATCAGCTATGGAAGTACTCAATCCGTTATCACTGATTATCTTGACTTCAGAAAAATTAGTGCTTGATGAGTTCCGAGGCTGTTAACCGGGAATCAAAAACAGGTCAGATCGGAGATCACTGAGAGACTTCTGAATCGATTTTGACAAGAAGGGGAGGATTTTTTTGAGGTGCATCGTCACATGTGATGAGACGTGGGTCCACCATTATCCCCCTGAACCAAAAATGGCGAGTAAGGAGTGGCTAAGGAAGGATAAATGCTGCCAAGTAAAGGCTAAAACTCGCCTCAGCCAGAAAAGTGCTTGCAACGATTTTTTTTTACTTTAAGGGAATTTTACTCATTGATTTTCTTTACGATCAACAAATAGTGAATGCGGCCTACGATTGCCAGTTGTTACAGTCAGCAAGAACCTCCTAACCAAACAAAAGATGAGGTGTGCCTATTAGAGAAGTCATCCTGCTTCATAACAACGCTAGGCCGCACACCACGGCTTTGACAAGGGAAGAAATGGAAGAAATGGGCTGAAAAACACTCGAACACCCTCCTTTTAGTCTAGACTTGTCCCCCTGTGATTACTTTTTGTTTGCCTCCCTGAAAGAATCACTTAGAGGAAAACGATTCAAAAGCAATGAAGAAGTCGAGGAGCACGTGCGCCATTGGCTAACAACTCGTCCTAAAACTTTTAATGAACAAGCAATATTCAAGCTTCCAAAACGGTGGCAAAAGTGTGTAGACAACGCAGAAGACTACATTGAGAAATATTGATAATATGGTTTGTGTGTAATATTATTCAATAAATGTATAAAAAAAAATTACCGTTTATATTTGATTCACCCTCGTATAATAAACTAAAATGCAATTATATATCATTAATATTTAAGATGACTAATTGGTTCTTCTAAATCGGTACGTTAATTACGTTTCGCACTGCATAAAAGTTTCCTGTAAGCTGCCTGTAAGATCTCAATAAAGGTTCAGAAGCTTTCAGAAAGTTTTAGTATGAGAAAATTTTAATTAAAAAAGTTTTATTCTTTAAAAACTAAAATTAAAAATTTATAATCAGATATTGAGACGTATAACCCGTATGTAGGGTTCGAACCCGATATTATTATTACATAAAAATAAAATTATAATCCCGATGTACCGTGTAGGAGGATGGCGAGTAAATAGCGGGAGCGTACTGTCCCCACTGCTGGGCCACAGTTAGACGATAAATGGGTAGATAGCGGATGCGTAATTTCCCCACTACCAGGCCGTATAAGGTTATGTAAGAATCTAACATACCGTTAAAAACCAATTTGAATTTTATTCATAGACGGGATACACAGATTAGAGCTGGAGCTCATGTAGTTGCTGCGGGTCTCGACTGGAGAGTAAAGACGTCGGTACGCTCACGCAACGCTCTTATATACTGCTGAGAGATCCTTCCATCTCTCTTTTCATTCGAGACGCCGCGCCGCAAGTGGCGTGGTAGGGCTTGGCACTAGCCGTATTCCCTAAATATTGCACCATCCGATTATCACTTGTTCTGTTCGATGGCACATGGTCTGGCAGATCAGCAATTCCGCTCATGTGAAGATATCAAAAATTGGCTTGATTCGTGGATAGCCTTAAAAGATGAACACTTTTACCGTAATAGCATTTGAGCTCTGCCAGAAAGATGGGAAAAAGTTGTAGCTAGCGATGGGTAATACTTCGAATGATGTATTTGTAACAATTTTTTACAATAAAGTTGCATTTCCATTAAGAAAAATAGCAAGATCTTAGTTGCGCACCTAATACTTGATAAAAAAAATTTGTATTTCTATGTATTTTCTGAAGTGCCCATTGATAGACTCTCACTTGATTCTGGAAATCATCGCCATGATATTTTTGATGTAAACTCATACGAAAGGAAAGAACTTTATTGCGTTTTAGTATTCTACATACACTCGTTCATAAAATTCCAGAATCTTGAATTATTTGTCGAGAACTAACGTGTGGGATTACAGTCACTTGAACTAGAATGTTAATTTCATTTATAACGTTATTTTCACTAGTGGAGGTACGTTTCCGTTTTTTTTCCTTCATTTTTGTAGAGTTCTTTCAGTGATAAATTATTTAATGACTCGATAATAATATCAGCCTCCATTATAAAAGTAATTATTTTAAAATACGTAGAAATCTTTTGAGGTGACAAATGGAATCAAGCAACTTTGCAAGTGTACCTATTAACAATAATACAAACTTCAAACATAGTGAAAAGAAATGTCTAATTTTGAATTCACACGCAAAATGACTATTAGATATTCTATGATCTAAAAACAGTTTTAAGATATCTGAGCATTTCAATCTATATCACTCGCTTAAGCTGCTGATAATAGTAGGATTTGTTGATTAGACAGGAAATATCGTATAAAGGGTTTTTAAAGTAGCTGACCACAAATCCATAATTGCAATTCAAGATGGTGAACGTAATTTTTGTGAATTAAGCGATTTTGATCAATTTTTGATAAAATTTTTGAAAAATTCAAGACGGCAAGTCCAAGATGGTGGACCAAGTCAATTTGGTATTTTGAATTTGGTCAATTTGTTCGTCGATTTATGATCAATGGGCTTGAAAACTCCTGTGAATCAGGTCTGGTTTAAATTTGTAGATCCGGATTTGGAGCCATCTTAGATCCGCTATTTTGTAAATTTAAAAATAGTCCAGACCATATTTGTGCGTGAAATTTCTGCTTTTTACATTTTCAGGTCAAAAGTAGGGATTCCTATTTGGAAAAATTAACTCAACTTCCACATGACTTTGAAGGTCATGGTCAAGGTCTAATTGAAGATTACCATATTTAACCTTTTTGAAACCCTAAAGGTATTGTTTGAAACTTTTTTAAAATAACGCTGTTAAAATAAATTATAATGTTATGCCAAAATAAATGACTTACTAATGCGCCGAAAATACGCTTATACACACAGATAAAAGAATTTATTTAATTCAAGTAAAATTATTTTCAATCAAGAAAATATTTTTACAAAAAAATAAATTTCTTGCTTTAAAAATTTCTGTTTTCGGTTTTGATATTTTTTTTTTAAGATATTTTTATTTGTCATTAATGTGTGTCAAGAGAAATAAAATTTCAATTCGAGAAACTATAATCTTTAACAAATATTTTATTAAAAAGAATAAATTTACAAATATTTAAGCAATTTTTAATTATTTTTTTTAGTTATAAAAAAAAGAAATTCAAATTTTAATGAATGTCTACATCTAATAAAATAAATCTTATAAGGTAAAAAGATTTATGTCTAAATAACATTATTTTTTAATTCATTTATTTTATATTCGTATAATTTATATATAATTTATGTTGTAATAGCGTATTTATTAATCAGATGATAGGTGCACGCGCGGGTCTCTCCCATGCACATACGCAGTGCGCCAAACGCAATTTCTCTAGATGCGGCTTTGAGTGCCAAAAATGTTAGCTGTTGTGCAATGCCACTCTCGTGCAGTGCCAGTCCCTCTACAACATAAGATCCTCCTCGGATCCTACTTTCTTTGTGTGTGTGACCTTACTCTAAGGCCCGGGATCGGCAATATTCTCAGCCGGGATCGGCTGCTCAGATTGCGTGTCAACTGAAGGTTAACCTGCACACGGAGGCGGCGGTAATCGAGAACGAGACACTGGAAAGGAAAAATAATTCAAAAAGCGCAACCGTTATGTGCAGTCAGCATTTATTAAGTCTGATTGTTCAGAAATACATCAATATGGCTCGAAACCCTTCGCCACGGGTCGAAACTCTAAAATACAAATACGCACAATTCAATGACGCGAAGCACGCTTTGCGCATGCGTGCTTGGCACTATCTCAGTGCGGTTAACTGGGCTGGTCATAGCCTCACTATGCTTCTGCAGTAAAGAAGCCCTGCCCTTGTGCTCGCTGGCTGGTCAGTTAGTTGGCCACACCCTCTTGCGGCCTCCTCAGGAGATTACGCGTGTGCAACCACACGCGCCTACACACACATACTTCTAATTATGTGTGAGTGAGAGCTAACCTCTCACTCTCCCGCAAACCAACAAATTAATAATATAATAATTTATTGAACGTGGTAGACGTAAATTCGCGGACATGTACGCGAACGAATTAAGTAGCCACTTACTTTTAACTTGCTTGAGCTGGTGCGTCCTCTAATACCGTAAGAAAATTGATTTTTCCTAATCACCACGTGCGTCGATGACGGAGCGGGAAAAGAGAAGGAAGTTTCACCGCTCCAATCTCGCCTCGTTCACTATCAATCATGCGCGCTGCCATCGATTCAGGCATCGATGGTGCTGCATGCAATTGCGTCGCGAATCTGTAATACGACCATGGCAGGTGATTGAACCTCTCTGGGCCACCTGTCACAATATATAATATAATTATATATCGTGACAATATATAATATACAACACAATATATATTCTATATACATTATGACTGTTTCAAATTCATGCTATAGTTTCGACAATATCAATTATGCTCGTCGGTAAATTATCGAATTTTCTTGAAGTCGAATTATTAAAAAAAAAAATGGTATTCATGCCTCAAGCATTTTTACTCTTGGTTTTAAGATTCTTGACAGCTAAAGTTATATTAGGTTGCTGCAGATGAAATGGCCGATTTAGTAATAAATTTTTAAACAGCTGCAACTTTTTATAAAGACAATTTATTTAATCAAAATAGGTACCAATAGATGCAACACACTTTTCACAACGAGATACAAGTAAATTTATTCCAGTTTTGTAGAAGTCCGAGTTTCTGGTTCGAAGAAACTCCTCGAAGGCATTTTTGACAACAGCTTCGTTATTAAATCTTTTTCCTGTCAAAAAGTGATCTAAATGTTTAAAGAAATGGTAATCTGTTGGTGAGAGCTCCGGTGAATATAGAGGGTGAGGAAGAGTCTCATAGCACAACTCGTTTAATTTTTGGACTGTTGTTCTCGATACATGAGGTCGTGC
The DNA here is from genome assembly GCA_949987625.1 of Chalcis sispes. NCBI lineage: Eukaryota > Metazoa > Arthropoda > Insecta > Hymenoptera > Chalcididae > Chalcis > Chalcis sispes. Next base: position 48,983,635 of record OX465097.1, on the reverse strand, counting down.
GTTATTATGAAGCAGTATCACTCCATCCCTGTTGACAAGCCTAGGTCGTTGGACTATCAATTTCTGATGCATTCCATTCAGTTGAGCACAGTATTTCTCAGCATTGATGGTTTTGCCAGGTTGCAGGAACGAATAGTGGATAACTCCAGCTACAGACCACCAAACAGTTATCATTATTTTCTTTGGATGAAGGCTTGGTTTCGGCATGTGTCTTGGCGCTTCATCGGCATCTAGCCATTGGGCCGATCGGCGACGATTATCGTATAAAATCCACTTTTCATTGCAGATCAAAATTCAGTGCAAGAACGGTTCCTTTTTGTTGCAAGAGAGAAGAGAACTTGAAATCTCTATTTGACACGTCATTTTTTGCTCGGTAAGATCATGCGGAACCCATTTGTCAAGCTTCTTCACTTTTTCAAGTTGTTGCAAGTAGCGGAAAACTGTCGAATTATGAACGCCTAATTTTTCGGCAAGATTCCTTATGGTTTGACGGGGGTCAGACTCCACTAATGCACGCAGCTCGTCGTTATCGATCGATGGTCCTGGGTGTCCATGTGGCTCATTTTCAAGGTCCCTATCTCTGGATCGAAGTTTTTCGAACCACCGCCGAGTGGTTCGTTCGCTAACTGTATCAGGCCCAAATGCGCTGTTGATATTCCTCGTTGCTTCCGTTACGTTGTGCTCTAATTTTAATTCGTATGGTAAAAGTAGCCGTCTTTGATTCACATACAACATTCACAGGTACTTATTGAACCGCCCTCGTATACAGAGAAGGACCTGGAACAATTACAAAAGCGAATTATGTTCCCAATCGAAAAACCGTCGTTACTAAATGAGTTTGCCAGGAAAATACATGGCTAAGCTATAGTGGATAATGGAGGCACCATCATTAAACTTCTCGATGAAAACACGATATGGAAAATATTAGATTCAGTATGGACAACAGCCTGGAACAGGTTAATCACATTGAGCACCATCAGCTCAGCAATAATAGCCATCCTTTTGATGATGCAAGCAGTAAAAGCTGTAACTATAGCCATAGACAACGACTTCATCCTTTACCGTATGTACGGATGTTCTATGCACTTCTTAGCCGCACTCTGTGGATCTACAACTCGTCTATTCATGACTCTGGAAACAGCGGATCCGCCCGTAAGACCATCTGATCGACAACGTGACATAAAAATGGGATTCATGGTACCAAACAACGTAACCTCGTACCCAGGAGGTAGCCCAATACACCCAGAACGAACAGTTACTAGAGCTCCAACTCCAGCCGGCTCGATACCAACGACGTCACAACAAGTCCTGTCGTCGAGAAGTTTCTTCAACTACAGCCATTAAAGAACCATGTCTTACAGTACAAATTTTTATATTACGCCAATATGATTGCTAGTTGATACTACGATCACCTAGCAACCGTTTTAGCATGGGGGTGTAACGTCGGTACACGACCTCCGTTTTTCTTTTGTGTGTGTCAGCTGATAAGTTTTCTCCCTGCCTTTCCTGCTCTCGGTTGCCATTCAAAAAAAAAGAAAATACGCATCGGTCATATCGACCGCCCAAATCGATCCACACCCAATCGCTCCACCACGATAAAACCTTCCTCCACAACCTACTTTACGCACTCGCCACCGACCCAAACCGTAGTGAAACCTAACCTAAGCGTGGGCCAAGAGTTTACAAGTTTCTTGAAATACATGTATCATTTATACAGGGTATCCCATTTTAATTTAGACAGCTGAATAACTTACAAAATTGCAATGTAATAAAAAAATGTTTTCAACAAAAGTTGTTGGGTATTAAGAGGCTGACTCTACTATGACTTCGAACATGTCCTTGTCCTTTATTTTTAAGGTTATTTAAAGGTCAACTTTTGTTTTTTGATTAAAATTCCCTATTTTTGACCTCGGATTCTAAAAGAGCGCAAAATTTTACGTTCAGATGAGCTTTCACATTATGGGTCAAAGTTAACTCTACAAGTCATTTCAAGGTCAAATTTCTGTTCCGAGCAGAAAGCTATTAAATCATAATATTTGCTCCTTAGATCAAAGACTGCCATACATCAGTGACCATGTCTACTGATATAATATGTACTTTTATTGTTGATGCACTGGACACTAAAGGACATCATAATGCTTCCAGTGATGCAGTGCAAATCTAGCCACTAAGTACAAGTCAACACAGATTCAAAGATTTATTGATATGGAGACCTCTTCTCCGGTATGTATACACGTGCATATTTTTGTGAAACGTGTAAGCACCCCCGGAGCTGATGACGAGGACGTATGGGGCCTCCCGCCTCCATTTCTTGGGCCCTGAAAAGGGCCGATTCGTGGTTGTGTTGCTCTGCAAAGACGAAGCCAATTAAAATCATGTAGTGACCCAACCAGTCAAGACGAGATCATGTAGATACCCAGCCAGTTAAGACAAGAACGTGTAGTGATTCAGCCAGTTAAGGCAAGATCGCATTGTTATCAACTCTTTCCATATCGAGTAGATTCTCGAAGTGTGTACCATTATTTTCTAAGCACAACAGTAATCGACGGCAAAAGTTACGTTGTACATTTTTAAGCATTTGGGGGGTTATTGCTTCACAAGCTTTTCTTATTCTATCCTTTATATTTAATCTTGTTGTTGGAGCTTCACTATACACAGAATCTTTTATGTATTCCCATAAAAAGAAATCTAGTGGGTTTAAATCCGATGATCTAGGGGGCTACGCAACTGTTCCACCTCCTCCTATCCATCGATTTGGAAATTGTTGATTCAGAAATATCCGTACAATACGTGCAGAATGAGCAGGAGCACCATCCTGTTGATACCATAAATGTAGTCTTACTGCAAGAGGAATATTCTCTAAGTATCCTGGCAAATCATTTTCCAAAAATTCTAAATACATTGGACCATTAATGGTGCGTTCAAAAAAATGTGGCTCAATCACTTGGCCATTATAAACGCCGACCCATACATGTGATTTCCAACGATGTTGATTAAGCATCCCACGATACCAATGTGGATTTTCTGGTGACCAATAATGGCAAATATGCCTATTAAGACTACCATTGCTTATGAATGTCGCTTCATCACTGAAACAAACATTCCAAAAAAAATCTGGGTTTTGATCCAACATCTCAAGAGCCCATCTACAAAACTGTATTCTGAGTACGTAATCAACCACACTTAATATAATACCTGTACCAATGTAATGTCATACGGGTGGTAATTTACTGATCGTAACAATCTGTGAGCTGTAGTTCGAGGGACTCCCAGTTCCCGTTCTATTTAACGGGTACTAAAACGGGGATTTTAAAGAACCATAGCCAAAGCTGCAAGCAACCTTGGGTCGTTATTATTTTTAAGTCTATTCCTGTATCTTTGGCGATGCAGTGGTTTGTTGCGAGATCTTCTTTCGATATTTATCACTTGTTGAGCAGTAGAATGGCGGTGATTTGGAAACCGCTCCGCATAAGTTCGAGCAGTAAGTCTGCAATTCCTACCACATTCACCAAAGGTTATAAGAATATCGACTACTTTATTAGGAGTAAAATTTGCCATTGTAATGACAAGAATTTAATCAGATTAATCAATGCTCAATTACAAATGTGCTAAAAAATACATAAAAACTAGTGACTAAGGCACTAAATGGATAAAATTTTGTAGAGATACTATAGGAACTTAATCGGATGGGAAGATTAATTATCGATTTCGAAGGTAAGGATTTGTTCTTCACTTATCAATGGAGATCCACGATAACAGAATACAATAAAACAAGGTGTAAGCACCTTGAATACGTGAAACAATCACTAGTCCAACAACATACTGTAGGATCAGAATTTGAATAAAAAGTTCACGTATTCGATCATCGATAAAACAATAAAAAATACTATTTCGGTGCCATTTTGAAATTTAAATTTTAAACGATCTATTATGTTTTTTGTACATGAACATGAGACTGCTGCTTCATTTAAAATTGATCAGCAGAGCATTAACGTTAAAGGTCATGGTGCTAGAAAAAGTTCACATCGTCTTCTAACGCGAAAGCTTAGCCGGACGTAAAACTTTACACTCTTTCAATTTTCAAGGTCGAAAACAGGGGATTTTATTCAAAAAACAAAGTTGACCTGCATATGACCTTGAAAATGAAGGTCCAGGATATGTTCAAGGTCATGGAAGGGTCAGCACTTCGATACCCAATAACTTTTGTCTTAAGCATGGTTTTCAAAAACACAGATTTACCAACTTATTGCCCCAAAAAGAAATTCGACTTTGAAATGACTTGTAGTTTACTTTGACCCCTAACGCGAAAGCTAATCTGAACGTAAAATTTTGCGCTCTTTCAGAATCCGAGGTCAAAAATAGAGGATTTTATTAAAAAAACAAGAGTTGACCTTCAAATTATCTTGAAAATGGAGGTCAAGGACATGCTTAAGGTCATAGTAGAGTCAGTTTCTCAATACCAAATAACTTTTGTCTATAACATTTTTTTATTACATTGCAATTTTTTTTAATTATTCAGCTATCTAAGTTAAAATGGGACAGCCTGTATAAAAAATAGCTGCAATCGTTAAACTTAATTTGATTATGTTAATGCAATTGTCCTTTTTTTATTTTATTTAAAAAAAATGTATATGTACGAAGGGCGTTTGAAAAATTCGTGCAAAAATAAAAACTGCTTACGTGTTTGGGGTAAACCTTTTTTATTTTTTGACATAGTCTCCCTTTAGGCTTATACACTTCGTCCAACGAAGTTCTAGTTTGTTGATCCCTTCCGAATAATAGGATTTGTCCAAGTCTGCTAAATATCCATTAGTGTCTGCAATCACCTCTTCGCTTGAATAAAATCTTTGTCCTGCCAGCCATTTCTTCAAATTGGGGAACAAATAGTAGTCCGAGGAAGCCAAATCTGGAGAATAGGGGGGATGTGAAACGAGTTGGAATCCTATTTCGATTAATTTTGCGACCACAACTGCTAAGGTGTGTGCTGGTGCGTTGTCGTAATGGGAAAGGACTTTCTTGTGGGCTAATCGCGAGCGTTTTTCTTGCAGCTCAGTTTTTAAACGGTCCAATAACGATGAATAATATGCACCTGGAATAGTTTTGCCCTTTTCCAAGTCACCCATCACCATATCATGGATTTGATCAATCATTTCTGGAGTCGTAACCTCCACAGGCCGTTCAGAACGTTCAGCGTCACATGTGCCTATATGGTCAGTCCGAAAATTTCGAAACCACTTGTAAACTGTTCTAATCGAAGGTGCAGAGTCATCATAATGTTTATCAAGCTTCTCTTTAGTCTCCTGAGGCGTTTTGCCTTTCATAAAGTAATGTTTAATCACCACACGAAATTCTTTTTCGTCCATTTCTTGAAAATCACTCGACTTCCTTGATTCACACGAATGCCAAACACAAAGAAATAGACCAATATGGCTGCAACTTGGTGTGTGTTCATTCAAGAAATGCTACTAACTAAACATGACCCCGATACGCGCCGGTGGTGCCATCTATCGGTCGAAATAACTTCCAAGTGAGATGTTTATATCGAAAAATATATGTTTGACAAAAGTTGTAGGGGTTAAACGGGGTCATCCAACGCTGACCTTGGCGTTAACCTTGAGGTCAAATTTGAAGGTTATTTGAGAGACAAACCGCGAACATAAATTGTGAATCCCAATATTTTATTACAGATTCTGATTCGGCGTCGAAAAATATAAAAGTTTTGTCTCAAAAATTTTTTTCGATGCGTGACAGATGGCGCTGTAATCGGCAGTTCTAATCTATCGATGCGAATATCTCAACAACTACGTAAATAAAAAGGTAGAAAAGGAAAATTTGTTAATCTGGATAGGGGACATGCAATGATACCACAATCGACACCTCCCCCGCTCTAACCCACCGAATGAAGCGGTTTCAACTTAAAAATCTGTAATGGATACCCCAATTTTCTATTGCAGATTCTTATTCTGCGTCGAAAAATATGGAAATTTTGTTCAGAACATTTCTTAGATTCGTGACAGATGTCATTCTAATCGACAAAATTAAAAATGCGTACAAAAATCGTTACCGAATTAGAATTTCTCGAGGAATACATATCTTGTTCTACAAATGGGAATTCTGTGGATAAATACGTTTAAGAAAAATTTGTTTTGATGAAAATGTTTATTCTACTTTTAGCGTTACCCGGGGACAACGACGTAGACGTAGTAGAATCATGTCCCCAAGGGGTGCTTCTTTAATGTGAGTCCCCTTGCCTCTCACAATTCGGCCTTGGAAACCAGGCTACTGAAGCTGCAATGCTAAATTTACCAACGCTTAAATTCATTGCAATGAGCCCGATCTGTGTAGCTGACACTGCTAGAGGAACTGAAATCCATTATTGCTGCCAACACATCACGTGTACATGCGCCATTGAGCGTATATGTACGAAAAAGTCGACTGCTCCATAGGTTGCGATATCCCGCACAGTGGCGTTTCATCGCCCAGGTCGACCTGGACGACGAAAATCTTCGATGCACGTCAGGTAAACATCGAAAACTAGGAAGCGGTTACAACTCATGTTTATGTACTATAGAGAGATGCTAATGAAAAATAAGAAATATGACTGAAAATGCCGATAGATCATAACAATTTCGTAACTTTATTGGTATTTGGAAATTTTCGAATTAAACAGCATTTGCGAATTCAAGAAGGATATTGTACATGAATTTACTATAAATAGTTGCCACTCGTTTTTCGACAGAGTCTAGATTACAATCGTTTTTATCACATTCGATTTATTTCGTTTTTTGGAATGCCGGTGCCTAGGCTGACAAAGAATTTCGAAAGTTGACAGCGCGAAAATTCGAATTAGGTTTTGATGCATAGAAAAAAGTTTACATTGGAAAAATCAGCAAGTGAAAATGTCCATGAAAATCATTAGTGACCGAAAATAACAACTCGATTCGTTTTTCTTGCCGAAAAGACTCAGAATCGCATAGACTTATTATTTCGGCTATGGATCATCGTTCTACGTTTGATTCTTTTAATTAGTTAAAAAATAAGGTTACGCTACTGTGGCTGTACTGCAAACTTCGATTTATTAGTGCGGTCAGACTTCACTGTCAGAACTCTCATTAAGAACATTAATTGAGAAACTCGATAGTTTTTCCAATAGCCGCCATACTTTCCAATACGTAGGTCATTCATTTGAGGTAAACATGTCGGATTAAACTCCTACAGAAATTGTTTACATAATTATGATTTTAGGCGAAACTCAAAATAAATTTACAGCTACTGCATGACTTTATGCGCAACATTTTCCGAACAGAAGACATCCAAACAGGGTAACCATTCGTGATCCGGCTGCTAGAGCTCTAGAAGGGAGAATGAGACGTAAACGCCCTCATCACGAATATCATGAAAATAACGCACGTGCCATTACTGTTCTTGCACATGTGCATATGAATCCCAATATTCGTAGCCGTCAAATACAACGAGAAACAGGCATATCACGGTCAGTGGTGCTAAAAATTCTAAAGGTAACTAAGTATCATGCTTACCATATTGCATTAACGGAATCATTAACGCCAGCTGATATGGTAGCACGTGTTCGGTTCTGTTAATGGGCTTTGCGAAAAATTTAACGTAACAACCAATTTTTTAGATACGACCTTTTCTCTCTGACGAAGCTACCTTCCAAAGCACTGGACATTTAAATAGACACAACAGTTATTATTGGTCAGACGTTAATCCTAACTGGCATAGATTTATTTACAATTAACATCGATGGTCTGTAATGGTCTGGTGTGGTATTGTAAACGTGTACTTAATTGGACCCTACTTTTTTGATGATAATGTAACTGCTGCAAGATATTTGTAATTCCTCAGAAGTAATTTGTTTGATTTAATGGAGAACGTGGATATAGGAATCAGGCAACGGATGTAGTTCTAACAAGACGGGGCACCTCCACATTTTGCACGCATTGTACAAAATTACTTAAATAAGCAAGCCTCAATCGATGGATTGGACGCGGTGGACCATTTCAATGGCCTCCCCGTTGACCCAACTTAACATCACCTGATTTTTACTTATGGAGGATATTGAACGATTGCGTTTACGCACAGTGGCTGACGACACGTGATGATATGAAAGAACGTATACGAACAGCTTGTGCGGCAATACCCTGGGCTGTGTTATTACAAACAGTGGACAACTTTCATAAAAGATTAAACTTGTGTTTACAGGAAAATGGAGACAATTTTGAACAGCATCTTCGTTGTTAGTTCTAAAGGCCGAATCGTGAGAGGCAAGGGGACTTAGATTAAAGAAGCACCCCTTGGAGACATGATTCTACTAACACATCGTTCAACAAGTCCCGAGACTAACCCAGAGATGGTGCTAGTAGTATCAAACTGGCCACATTTCCATAGAGTGCGAACCTTTACATAAAACGTGTAAAAATTTCACGTCGATCAGATCACAGACAGCAGAGTTATCGAGGTTAGAGTAAAGTCACTTTGTAATTTGTTTGTCGATTCTTCATCGATAGCGCCGCGTTTCGGTACGCCGCGGCTTTTCCCGCGTCAAGCCATCGATCGCTTGATCGATGGCGCCGCATATCGTCGCGCCGCGAACTCTCTTTCTTTCGCCTATGGCAGGTGGCTTAGCCTCTATAAGCCGCCTGTCACATTGTATATATTTAAGAAAATAATAATTGAGAAAGCATGAATCACTTTATAGTAATTAGAGATTCTACAAATATATTAAACTATAATAATAATTAATTAATATTAAATTTTATAGTTAAATTAGACTGCGTAATAATTTTGTTTAAAATTAATGTAAAAAATCATAAGATAAAAATATTTACCTCAGAAAAGATGAATTTTTTTCTGACGTTATAAGTGACAGTGCCATTCGAATTAAATTTTATATTAACCTTCTCCCAAGTTTCTAAGTAGACATAAGGCCCAAGTTCTTGTAGAGCTGGTTTATCACCATTATTAAGAAATTCGTCGGCATTGGTAACATTGTAGATGTAAATATGCATTTGTGGGGTAACTGGTGGGTCTTTCCACCAACCATAAGTACGACCACCTTCTTGTAATGTAATTTCTCTATTTATAATAAGATCAATCAATTGAGGAAAAAATATTGCTAGAATAGCTGCAATTATTATCATAAGAACACCTAATGCAGCAGTAGCCCCTGAAAATATAAATATTTAAATTTCTTAGTCTAATAGAAGTAATTTATATTGATTCGAAACTTATTACTTTCAAAAGCCACATAAAAATAGAAAAATGTGTTAATTAGAAAAAAAGTTTTAGGTGTTTTTTGAAGAAAGAAATGTTTCAAGGACGCATTCTAGAAGTTAAAATAAGAAAACAATTTATATTAAAAAAAAACTATTAACGCGTTAAGCCCGGCGCTGGTCCCTTGGGACCGGCAGTGAACTTTCCGTGTGGCCGGCGTTGATCCTTGGGGATCGGCACTGGAATACATTGTACCGCTTGATCGCTCGCTGCCGGCTGAACGGAAAGGACAGCAAATTCGGCTCGGTGCCGGGCTCAACGTATTAATATAGGTGCCTACCAACGTAAACTGCAACTTATGAATATTCTTAAAACTTCTTGCGTAGCCTGATTTCCTCCAGTTTACCATCTTTTCTATTCGTGATTAAGTTCGCAATCGCAGCTTTTCTTCTTCCATTTTTTTGAAAGTTGTTGATTTTAAATTATATAAAACATCTTATATATCGTATTTTCATAAAATGTAATTGCGAAAATAATTTTTACAAAAGTAAGAAAGAAATTCTCGAACATTAATTATGGGAAGTTAAATGTGTCTACCAATTTAAATAGGTCAAAATTTCAATGTTTAATTTAGGAATCCTAAAGTGCAGAAACCGTTGCATTCCTATGCAGCTTCTCCTATTTTTATCACTTTTATTACATCATAAATCGTTAATATGTTTACTTATAAAGCCGTATTGATTTTGAGATATCACTTTCATCGTTATGAACTTTTAGTCTACTAAAAATAAACATATCAGATAGTTTACTCATTGGGCTCAGTAAGCATATTTGACAAGTCAAAGACGGCTCTTTTGATGATTTGACCTTTTTTTAAAGCGTCAAACACTATTTCTTTCATATTGCGAGGAAGATTATTTGCTTCAAGCAGATATACAGAGTTCTCAAAAATGATTTTGACTATTTTGCAATCGCTAATTTTAAGGCCTTATTCGCGATTTTTCTCTTTGAAACTATTTTCTTATAAATGTAAGCATTCCTTTCTCAAAAATATCATTTTGTTGCAATCAATTTCTCTTTCGGTGGACTTCTTAGAAATAAAGTTTCAATAATTGCTTCTAGTTTTCTTATGTACGAGATGTGTCCGGAAAGTATCCAATTAGTATTTATTTTAAAAATTAGAAATATTAAAACACTTAACTAACCTAATCTCCTTCAAAGTACTCTCCTTGGGAGTTCACACACTTATTCCAGCGATGCTTCCATTTCTCAAAACATCGAGCAAACAGTTCTTTCAGGATCGCTTTCAGTTCATTCGTGATATTTTCTTTTATCTCTTGTACAGACAGAAATCTCCTCCCTTTTAGGCTTGATTTTAACTTTGGAAAGAGCCAAAAGTCGCAGGGGGCCATACCAGGGCTGTATGGGGGCTGGGCTACCTGAGCCATTTGGTGTTTGGCCAAAAACTCTTGCACCAACCTCGAAGTATGTGCTGGTGCATTGTCATGGTGGATCAGCCAGTCCCCGCTCTAAAACATCTGTGGTCTTTTTCTTCTCACTGCATCTCTCAGCCGCCGAAGCACATCTCGGTTGTACTCCTTGTTTACTGTCTGGCCTGCGGGGGCGTACTCATAGTGAACAACACCTTGATAATCGAAAATAACTGTCAACATTGTCTTAACGTTGCTTCGACTTTGGCGTGGTTTTTTTGCTCGCGGAGATGAGGACGTCTTCCAATGGCTTGATTAAGCTTTAGTTTCAGGGTCATAACCATAAACCCATGATTCGTCACCGGTTATGATTTTTTTAAGGAAGTTTATGTTGGTTTCACACGATTCAAGACAGTCCTTTGCAATCTGGACACAAAAATCTTGTTGTTGCGTCAGGATCCTAGGGATGAGTTTTGCTGCAACTCGCTTCATTCCAAGGTCACCCGTTAAAATTTCAGAAACAATTTTTTTTGGTATTCCGAGATCTTCTTCTAACTCTCGAACAGTCAATCGACGATCTTGATTAATCGCTGATCTCACAAGTTTGATGTTTTGATCGTTTCTGCTCGATGATGGTCGGCCTGGCCTTGAATCGCTTTGAACTGACTTACGACCTTCTTTGAAACGTTTGTACCGCATTTTTATCTGAGTTTTACCTATGGCATCTTCACTGAATGCCTTTTGAATCATACGAACAATTTCGGCCGAAGAATGACCAAATTTTAAACAAAACTTGATGCAAACTCGTTGGTCTTCTCTTTCTGTCATTGCAAAAAATTAAAAAAATCGACAACAAACAAAACACACCTCAACTATTCTCTGTCGCAGAGCCGACTGAAGAGTTTAGAAGGGCCTAGACAGGCCTAGACAATTTCATAACATTCCCCCCCCACCACTACCTACTTTGCCAGCGATTTAAAACCTTTAGTATAATCACCACGACTAGTGGTCGGATACTTTCCGAACACACCTCGTATGTCTTTAGAATTATCTTCTTGTGGCCAGGTAGTTCTTGCGACGTATGGTAAAAGTATGCACATTCTGCAAGTTGTTTCCTGTTTCAATTATATTTAAAGTTTCAGATTGATCTTTCAATTATTCATAGTGTTACAATTATTGAAAGCAGTCTACTTCGAAATTTTCTTAAAACATGGACCGCGTTAAATTTTGTACACTTATTAAACAATATTTTTTACGTGGAAAAAACGCAAAAGAAACGAAGAGAAAGCTAGATAAATATTATGGCTAATCAGCTCCGTCAAAAATAACTGTTTTTTATTGGTTTGCTAAATTCAAAAGGGGTCGTTCGAGCACAAAAAGCAAACATGGCGGTGGACCAGAAAAAACGGCTACTACTGAACAAATGATTGAAAAAGTTCATGACATTGTTCTTGTAGTCCAAAACTTAAAGTGCGTGAGTTAGCAGCTAAGATCACAGGTATATCAACTGGATCGATTATTTCCATATTACATAGAAATTTGGAAATGAAAAAGCTAACCACAAAATTGGTGCTACGTTTGCTCACCCTTGACCAAAAACGACAACGTGCTCGTCATTTAAAGCATTGTTTGGAGCTATTTCAGCGTAATCTAAAAGATTTTGTTCGCCGGTTGATAACTATTATATTTATGAAACCTGGATTCACCGCTTCACACCAGAGTTCAAACAACAATCAAAAGAATGTGTAGAAGCTGGTAAAAGCGCTCCCAAATAACCGAAGACCTAAAAATCGGCCGAAAAGGTTATGGCCTCCGAATTTTGGGACGCACACTGAATAATTTTTATAGATTTTTTGGAAAAAAGAGAAGACAATAACAGGGGAGTATTATTGTTTATGATTGGACCTTCAAAGTAAGGAAATTTGGCGAGGAAAAAAATTCTGTTTTTGCAAGACAATGGACCTGCTCACAAATCGTTACAAACAGTGGCAAAAGTTGATGAACTACAGTTCGAATTGCTTCCTTATCCACCTAATTCTCCTGATCTGGCCCTTAGTGATTATTACCTCTTTCTGAACCTGAAAAGATGGCTTCAGGGTAAAAGATTTTTGTCAAATAAGGAGATCGAGCAGTAGATGATAAGGTATTTTGAGGGTCCTAATCAATCTTATTTTAAAAAAGGTATTAAAATATTAAGAGACCGCTGGGGTGAATGTATTAAATTAAAAGAGGAATATATTAAAGAAAAGATAAGAATTTTACCGAAAAAACAGCATTTTCTGAGTTAGTCTGGCTTCATGTTGAACTACCTATTACTCAAGTATTTCATATTTTATTGATTTTTAGTGGCACGAAAGAGGAATGTCAAATTGGCTGTTTATTTTTTTTTTTTTTTTTTTTTTTTTCATGAATATGTACAAAAATGTGTACTTAGAAAACAATATCTGATTCATAAAAATTTATTAAAAACGATATTATTTGTTTTCTAGGTAATGAATTTTTTAATTACTTATTACATTCCATAAATATTCAGTAAATAATTAATTTATAATTTTTATTACAAACGGAAACTTATCAGCTGAAATGTCAGTGTCATTTTAGAAGAAGCGCCGACATAATGTACAAGCCATTTATAATGATGGTATATCGTTACTCAAAATAAAAAAACAAATTTCGAGTTTGAGGCAAAGCTACCAAAGTTAACAAAATTTTTTCCAACGTTTCAAGTGTCATTAGACGACCAATCACAGTTAGAAACATCTAAAATTAATTAAACAAGCTAATAAAGAAATTTCTTCTATCACGAAAGAGTCCGAGAGCTATTAGAAAATCGACGACAATGCAGATGAACCTTCCACCTCTAATAATTCGAATGATACAGAATTTGCTGCAAGTAATATGGACATTGACTTTTTCTCACAGAAAAAAGTTTTGCAATTACAGAACAATAATTATACTTTTTTATAGTTATAAGAATAGTTACCTTTTATTTTATCATAATAATTTTCAAAGCATTTAATAATGATTATTTAAAAATTAAAGAAAAAGCAAAAAGAGAGCCAAATTTTGAAATGATAATTTTGATTAAGAGAAACTCCAAAAATGTTTAGATTATTAAAGGGAAAAATTATTCAACCAATGTCGAACTACGGAAAAAATTATAAGATCGACTGTCTATAGGTTGTAGAGTATCAAATAAAATTTTAGTGAAAGACAATTATCCCAGTCAATTAGTAGATGGTAACTTAGGTCAGTTAAAAAGGAAAAGTTATTTTGCATCTTTTGACTTGAAAGACAACTATCATTACGTGAAAATAATCAGAAACTCTATAAAATATATAGCTTCTATTCTGCGGTTGGAGTATCTGAATATTTAGTTTGTTCATTTTAGTTTAACAAACAAGGCTACAGTTTTGACGCGATTTATAATAAGAATCTTTAAATTTTTTAACGATATCACAACGCTTATCACAACTCTAAACGTGCATGAATATTCTAAAATTGTTCGCAATACTTTTAAATTAGCCACAGATAATAATTTAAATTATTATCTCGAAAAATGTTTTTATGCAAAATCAAATTAATTATTTAAGATATAAACAAGGAATATTACCGAGTTATGAATACGTCAAAGTAGCATTAAATTATCCAGTCCCATTAAATCAGATGGAAGTGCTACGGTTCGTAAGTTATTTTATACCTGCATTCTCGTACTTGCGAAATTGTTGTACGACTTTCTAAAAAAAGACAGTAAATTTTTTTCGTTGAAGAAAAAAATTGAACGTTTGGAAAAATCAAAATATTACTGTCAACAAACTCGATACTCGAAACTTACTGAAATTAGAAACTGAGTTGCATTGCAATGTGAGTGTGTTAACCCATTAAATCCTGAGCCGAATCTAGGCTAGGTAGAATCAAACTAACTAATATAGCCAAAAGAAAACACCTGTCTTATTTCGTTCATCATTTGCAATTGTTTCTAAATCTTATTTAAACAAACAGATAAACTTGTAACTCTAAAAAACTAAAAGCAGCAATCGATTCTATGGAAAAAATTATAAAGAAAACCTTAGTGAGGTTTTTTGTCAGACTTCAAATTGTTAGTATAAAAATGGTACAAACAAATGCGTCCTCATAGACATAACTAACTTCGTTAAATTCTGAGCCGAATCTAGGCTAGATAGCATCAACCTAACTATTGGATTGGTTGCATAGCCGAAAGAAGAAGTACCCACATTTTTTCTTTTATCATTTGCAATTGTTTATAAAAAATTGTTTAAGCATATGTAGATATGATTGACACCAACTTAGAGTTAATGACATGTAACTCCTTACATGAGTAGCTTAGCTTCATAAAATGAATTAGCTTCATAAAATGAAATAAAGGTTCCTCTTTCTGATTCTTTTGGTATATCAATTTTCGTTTTTACACGATTCTGTCGAACTTTTCTAGTTGTTGATGACCTATTTTTTTTTAAATGTAACATTGAATCGGTATATTATCATTGAATCGGGAGAAGAAAAGAAACCATCAAAATATATTTGGCATTTGTAATGTCGGTATGTACGCCGCCGTTTTTTTTAATTTCTTTTTTATTCTCTTATTCTCCTTCCCTCTCTTATCTACTATATACTAATATTATATATTCAACTATGCTTCGGTTGCTATAATAAAATATTATAACAATATTAGTTATTTAAATTAGTTATAAATTATTTAGATTTAATCAAAAATATTTATATATTTAAAATTCAATTACTTACGAGGGTGGTCCGATAAGTACTTAGCCTACAAAAGAAAAACGAAAATTTTGGAAAAGTGGTGATTTATTTCTCAACATAGTCTCCTCTTAGCTCGATACACTTGACTCAGCGATGCTCCAACTTCTTTAATCCGTCTGAAAAATACGTTTTCTCGAGATCTACAAAGTAGGCGTCCGTGGCGGTGATAACCTCTTTATTCGACTCAAATTTTTGCCCGGCGAGTGACTTTTTCAAGTTTGGAAACAAAAAGAATTCGCACGGGGCCAAATCTGGAGAATACGGTGAAAGGGGTAGCAGTTTGTAGCCCAATTCGACCAATTTGGCCGTGACGACGGCGGAGCTGTGAGCCGGTGCGTTGTCATGGTGGAAGAGCACTTTCTTCTTCGCCAAATGGGGCCTTTTTTCTGCAATTCAACGTCGAATCGGCCCAATAATTTGGCATAAAAGAGCCCTGTGACCGTTTTGCCTTTCTCCAAGTAGTCGATGAAGATCACACCTTGTGAATCCCAGAAAACGGTGGCCATCACCTTTCCGGCCGATAGAACAGACTTCGCCTTCTTTCGATCACGTTCGCCAGGTGCAGGATATGATCCACGCGGTCTTTTGAGATGCCTACTGTCTCAGCTATCTCGCACACCTTTAATCGGCGGTCTGCGAATACGAGATCGTGGATTTTTGTCACGTTATCCTCCATGGTAGCCGTTTTCGGGGCACCTGGGCGTGGCTCATCAAAAACCGACCTACGACGACGTTGAAATTCATCAAACCAATTTTTTACGGTTGCTATCGTAGAGCAGAGTCACCGTATACAGCATCCAAGCGCTTTTTGATTTCACTGCGCAATTTCCCTTCCAAAAACAAGAATTGAATCACCAGCCGATATTGCTCTTTCTCCATTTTTCTAAAATCCGCGGACACGCCCGCTTCCGAACGCGGTCAAAAGAAAACTACGAGTCCGATTTGGCTAAAATATAGACAGTAGCCGTCTACGAGAATGTACTACACGATAGAGAATCTCTTGCGATAGTGGCGCCATCGGGCGGTGAAGCTAAGTACTTATTGGACCGCCCTCGTAAGCTGATTATAATTTACTTAGATTTAATTAATTCACTATATTTATATTTTTTGAATTGAGTAATATTTTTTTTTTTTTACTTTGGTTGTTTAAGTTATTTATGGTTTGTTTGGACGTAATTAATCCAATATATTTATATTTTTCGAATTTAGTTTAGCTATTTAAGTTAATTATAATTTATTTAGGTTTAATTAAACAAATATATTTATATTTAAGTAGTTAGCTATTTTATATTAAGTTATTTGTAATAAGGCATTCTTCTCTCTCTCTCTCTCTCTCTCTCTCTTTCTCTCGTAAATTCCAATCACAAGGAGAAGTCCCAAAAAATATCACATTACGAGCCGCGTGTGGCAAACTGTAAACGCTGCACCGATTCCCACGATCAAAAAATGCGAAAATTGGAAATTTCGCTACATCTTTATTCGGAAGTAGAAGAAAACTTTTGGGTAGCAACTGAGGTAATGAGCCAGGCAACGGTGAAGAGAAAATCATTCTTAAATTCTCCAACTCTACGACTCGGAGTTGGAGTCGAGTTCAAATTCCAGCTATATACATACAGTCTGTCAAGTAAGAGCGTGGTCGACTTCACCGACAGGTAATTGAAGATTTTGCTCTAATTCCTTCGCGAGCCGATAGAAGAGAGCTTTGTCCTTGATGCATTGTTAACAAAAATTCAGTTGTCGTTGATCTTTTAAAAGAGAATTACGTTAAACGCCATGAGTGCTAAGTACGCGTCGCGCTACGAGGCTGTGTTCCTTTGCATCCACCCGAAAGGTCCCAAAATGTCGCAATCAGCGGCTGCTAAATATATGAGAAAGTCGAAGGCATTTGTACAGAAGTGGATACAGCGATATAAAGTGGCTAAAAATGTCGATGATTTACCAGAACGTGGCTCGATAGGAAAAGTGAACAAAAAAGATGGAAAAAGAATAGTGAATCTGTTTTCGCGGGATCCTGCTTTAACACTGCGGCAAGGACAAGCAAAATTAATGGTAAAAGGTTTAGATATATCCTACAAAACTATCCGAACCCATCTTCGTACTCATCATCTGAAATGGCGCAACACAATGAAGAAGCCTCTGTTGACTGAAAAACATGTGACAAAGCGACTCGCTTGGGCGCATGAGAATATTGATAGAGATTTTGAAAATGTCATTTTTACTGATGAATGTTCTATATGGGCACGTTCTGTTCTCACGCGAGCCTGGTCAACTTCCACCAATAGGCTTGTTCAGCGGACCGTAAAACATAGAATAAAGGTGCATCTTTGGGGCTGCTTCTCAAAGCAGGGATTCGGCACTTTGCACCTCTTTACTGACAACCTAAATGCCGAGAAAATGATAAAAATCTACAAAAAGGCTTTACTGCCATCTACCAAACGATGGTTCATCACAAATAATGAAGATTGGATTCTGCAGGAGGACAACGATCCTAAACACCGCAGCAAGCTCTGTACTCAGTAGAAGACTCAATCTGGCATCGTTACATTGGATTGGCCGTCGCAGTCACCCGATGCAAACCCTATTGAAAATGTGTGGGCATATATTAAGCGGAAGCTTCGTGGAAGACGCACATCATACACTTTGAAGCAGTTGTCTTACGAAATTCGTCGGATCTGGAGATCCTTGCCACTAGAATACGCCGTCAAATTAGTAGAAAGCATGCCTCGGAGATGCCAGGCAATTATCGACGCCGGTGGTGACTGGACACATTATTGACCAAATTGCATCATTGTTTGTAATGTGTACAATGTATATATAAATATGAAAGTTTCATCAAATAAATTTTTTTATAAATTAACACGACCACGCTCTTACTTGACAGACTGTAGTTCCAAACGTCAACCGCCAGATACCAGATAAAACCTTAGAGAGAGAGAGAGACAGAGAGAGAGAGAGAGAGAGAGAGAGAGAGAGAGAGAGAGAGAGAGAGAGAGAGAGAGAGAGAGAGAGAGAGATAAGAACATTATGCGGCTACACTTTTACAAAATGAAGTTAGTTTAGTTGTAATTATTCTTTTTCTCATTTCTTTTTTTCCCAATTATTCTTTCTTTTCTTCCGAAGGAATTTTTGTCCGAAAAGCGGCCGATCGTTCCTTTCCCTGTGACACATGCTCACTAGGACCTTCTCCAGAGCAGGGCTCGAGGCTGGTTTTTTTTCAATAGAGCCTCCTGCATCTGCTCAATCCTAAAACGCATCCTGATTCCTTACAAAATCTCGTAATCCAAACTCAGCTGTCCCGCACCTATAAGCTTCAGTGCTTAGGCGCTAAAAGGCAAAACAAAAACAGTCAGCGTTGTTTTTCTTACGCAAATGTAACACCGACGTTACACATTTGCTTAGCTCATCTTTTTGAGTAGTTCTCAATAAATCTTGGAGCAATTTGATTATTGCTTTTAATCCTAAACATACTCAAACTAATGGATTACGCGCATTAGTACCAGATGCGTCTGTGTAGATGTCAAGATCATATAAATGTCCATTAGTAAAACATAGTACCCATAACTTTATTACAAATCTGTTTGGTTTGTTTCGCATACACTGCTTTATACTTAACTTCTTAAAATATTTTACCATTATTTCATCAATGGATAAAGTATAATCAAAAATCTAAATTGCATACAATTTGCTCGGAATAAGTCATACAAATACCTAATTATCCATACCATATCATTTTTATCTTTGACTTCCAACTTGTCAAATATTATGTATTTTTTTAATTCTAAAAACTTATCTCCTGTCGTAAGTTCTTTGTTCACAGAGCGTTGTAGAAGCAGACTATTTGACCAAAAATCACGCTGACTTTTTTTGCAGTTGAAAACAGTAATTATAATAATGACAAGAAATCTTTCAAGATCAATCATACTAAGTTCAAAAATATTTTCTGAAGTTTCTTCAATAATATAGTGTTTAACAGCACTTAATAACAATTTAAATAATGCAAATGAGTTTTTATTAGCATTAATCATAATCAACATCATCATCGTCAACTAAATTAAGTAAATCGGTAATACTTCGCCTTGACATTTTTTACCAAAGCGCATTGAAAGAGCAGAGACACGGGATAATATTAATATGTAAATCAAAAAAAAATATAGAAAAATTCTATTACTATATAGCTTTTTCGAATAAAAGATATAGAATAATTTCTGAAAATCAAGATGTTTTGAATAAGTAGAATAAATGAAAACAAATACTAGGTTGTTCAAAAAGTTTTGAAAGCGGAAATGAAGATACTTTTTTTTGTTGGTGAAATCACTTTTATTGCTCAGTATAATCTCCCATAAGCTCAATACACTTGGTCCAACGGTCTTCCAACTTGTTTATCCCATCATGGAAGTGACTTTCTGCAAGGCCTGCAAAATACTCCTCTACGACGGCTATAACCTCTTCGTTTGATGAAAAATGCTTCCCACGAAGGAATTTCTTGAGGTGTGGAAACAGCCAGAAGTCAGAGGGAGCTAAATCAGGCGAATAAGGTGGATGCTGCAACAATTCGTACTTTAATTTGGTTATTTTAGTGATGGGTTTTTGAGCTGTGTGAGCGGGTGCATTGTCTTGATGAAAAATGATTTTTTTCTTGTGCAAACCGGGTCTTTTTTCACTAATTTTTTCATCCAGTTGGTCCAAAAGGTTACAATAATATTCAGAATTTATTGTTTTGCTAGTTTGGAGATAATCCACCAACAAAATCCCTTTTGCATCTCAAAAAACTGACGCTAACACCTTCTTCGCCGATTTCTGGACACGAACTCGCTTCGGTGCCGAAGTGCCTGGTTGACACCACTCTTTAGCCTCTTGTTTTGATTCAGGGTCATGATGGTGGACCCAAGTCTCATCCATAGTGATTAATCGACGCAAAAAATCCTTTTTATCCTTTCGAAAACGCTCCAAATGTTGCTCAGAAAGTCGCATTCAAACGTGTTTTTGTTCCATTGTGAGCGAATGCGGCACCCATTGTGCACAGAGCTTTCTGAAACCCAAAACTTTATTTAAAATATGACTCACACTGCCTAATAAGATGTCTAGGGCCTCTGCTAAATCTCTCTCGGTTAATCGACGATTTTCCAAAACCATATCCTGTACTTTCGCTATGAATGCTGGTGTTGATGCACTTTTTGGACGTCCTGAGCGTGGATCGTCTTCAACGCTTTTTCGACCACGTCTAAACTCTAAGACCCATCGATGCACAGTTGGAAATGAAGGAGCAGATTCCTTTAACACTTTCACTATTTTTGTATGAATTTCCGTTGCTGATAAACCTTCCAAAACAAAGAATTTTATCACCGCACGATATTCGGTTTTTTCCATTGTAAAAAAAATACACTGACACGTCAACTTCAAATGGCTTGTTAACAAACAATGAATTGACAGAGTGGAATGAAACTTTGGGTATGTTTATATGAAAGATAAAATATTAAAATGGCGTAATAATTTTGGTTCTTCTACTGCTCTATAGATGTCGCTTTCAAAACTTTTTGAACAACCTAGTATAACCATGTATACTAATTGACTTTGCTTTGTCATTTTAAATGTATAATGAACAGTACTCTTTTTACAAGTGTATTTGAAATGCAGTGTTGTGGTCAGAAGATTTACAAACAGATAAATTCTGGCTATTCTGATTCTGAATCTGGCTATTGCAGCTTCTAATTAAAATTTCTCGAGGTTGTTTCTGTAATTGAGCAATTATATTTTAAATTGTCGGTAATAAAATTCAAATAATTACTAATCACAATAGTTTTTGTTCAAGATACAATAAATAATAAGTAAATCCGAGAATTTCGGAATGATTCATTCGTTCCTTGGCATCGACAGTTTTTGTATTGAGAGTCCTCTCTTGGTTGCCTGGGTGGACGACGCTTGTAACAATAACGAAACAATCGTGCGAGCTCCCTATCGTGCGCCGCTTGACTAACTTATTCTATGTTTAATGTACCGGTCTACACACTTCGACCGGCACACACACACACACACACACGCGCGCGCGCGCACGCACGCACACACGCACGGACAGGAGTTTCCTCTTCCTGGAGACGACGTTTTCCAGTAAGTCTACTCCGGAACGAGCACCCTCCATTACGGCGTTGGCGAGTGAGCTCGATTCACGAGTCTTTCTCGCACACGTGGTAAGTTACGCTCTCACTCTCCCGCTCTCTCGCGCCCTGACGGCTTGTCCCCTGTTGCCTTTTCCCACGCGTTCTCTTTTTCGACCAATATGGCTGCACTCATCGACCAAACCGCTCTTTTACCCCATTTCCTTACGTGTGCACCCTCGCTTTTACGCGGAAAAAGTCGGTAACTTTCTCCCGTTACAATATATACTACTGTGATCAAAAAGTAAGGTGAAATTGTTATTCAAAACTCCCAGGCATTAGGAAGACAAGTAAATTTTTTTTCTAGGTTGGTAGGACTGTCTATAACATTTTCCAAGCGTCTGTTTGTCAAAAGGTTTAATTATCTCCGAGTTACACGTGTTTTTGTAAACAACCAAAAGTGTATTTTTCGATTTTTACAATGGGTGATTTTGTTGAGCAAAGAACTTGCATCAAATTTTGTTTGCGGAACGAATATTCTTGTGCGAACACGTTGAAAATGTTGCGGAAGGCCTTTGGTGATTAAATTATGGCACAAAAAAACGTTTATAAGTGGTACAACAAATTCAAACCGGGCGGAGAACGCGTTGAAGACGAACCGCGCTCTGAACGACCATCAACGTCTATCGACAAGGGCCACGTCCAAAAAATCAAAGATTTGGTGCTTAAAAATCGTCGATTGACAATTAGAAACCTTGCTGATAGTGTTGGAATATCATTTGGCTCAGCCCAAACCATTTCGAAGGATGTTTTGTGTCTCAAACGCGTCAAGTCTCGATTAGTGCCAAAATCGCTCAATTTCTTGAAAAAAAAGCGTCGCGTTGATGTGTGTGAAACTTTGCTGTCTGACTATCAGGACCACTTGAAATTCTATCATTACTGGAGACGAGACTTGGATTTACGGATACGACCCTGAAACCACCGACCAATCCAACGATTATCGTGCAAAAGGTGAAGCAAGACCGAATAGACCACGGCAAAGTCGATCGAAAATCAAGCTCATGTTGACAGTTTTCTTTGATTATCGTGGTGTGGTGCACTATGAATTACTTCCGCCGGGCCAAACTATCAACAAAAAATATTATTTGAGCGTTATGCGTCGTTTGCGTGAAGCTATTCGTCTGAAACGGCCGGAATTATGGGCAAACAACTCTTGGTTCCTTCATCACGATAATGCACCATGTCATACTGCATTGGTTCTTCGCGACTTTTTTGCCAAAAACACGACTCATATCGTACCGCAACCACCGTATTCGCCTGATTTAGCTCCGTGCAACTTCTGGCTATTCAGCAAACTCAGAAGACCAATGCGGGGACGCCGTTTTGACACGATTGAGGAGATAAAAACCGAATCGAAGAAGGTCTTGAAGGCTATACCGGAAAAAGACTATTCCGACTGTTTCGAGGACTGAAAAAAGCGTTGGCAAAAGTGCGTTTTATCGGACGAAGATTACTTTGAAGGGGATGAAATTGATTTGGAAGAATAAATAAAGAATTTACATTTTATAAACAAATTCACCTTGCTTTTTGATCACAGTAGTATGTAAAGAAAAAGTATTTTATTTAAGTTGAATGTTGCCGCGCTCAGTCGTTGATCAAAATAGAGGTTGTGTTTACATAAAAGATAGATAGTGTAGTAGTAGATTGTGTTGACATGAAAGATACTCGTATGTAGAATAGGAAAAAGATACTGAATTTAGAGAAGACAAATTTATACTTAATTAATTATAAAATAAAACAATATTGTGTAAAAGAAATCGACAAATTAAAGAATAAACTTTAATTTTCGTTTCTTTATCTCAGGTAAGAATTATTGTAACTAGTCATATTAATTTATTCTAACGAAATTAAAAACTTTATTTTAGCAACGTCAGAGTTTGTTTTTATTTGTCGATTTCCCATAAAGAATACAATAACAAATATATTATATATATATATATATATATATATATATATATATATATATATATATATGAACGTGAATTAAATATGAACGGTAACATTTTTTATACGCTTATTGAATAATATTACACACAAACCATACCATCCATATTTCTCAATGTAGTCTCCTGCGTTCTCTACAAACTTTGCCGCCGTTTTAGAAGCTTGGATATTGCTTGTTCATAAAAAGTTTTACAACAAGTTGTCAGCCAATTGCGCACGTGCTTTTCGACTTCTTCATTGCTTGTGAATCGTTTTCCTCCAAGTGATTCTTTTAGAAGCGCGAAAAAAGTAGTCATAGAGGGACAAGTCTGGATTATAAGGAGGGTGTTCAAGTTTTCCAGCCCATTTCTTTTAGTTTATCACTTGCAAAGCCGCGGTGTGCGGCCTAGCGTTGCCATGAAGCAGGATGACTTTTCTAATAGGCATACCTTATCTTTTGTTTGGTTAGGAGGTTGTTGCTGACTGTAACAACTGGCAATAGTAGGCCGCATTCACTGTTTGTTGATCGTAAAGAAAATTAATGAGTCAAAAACTCCCTTTGAGTAAAAAAAATATCGTTGCAAGCACTTTTCTGGCTGAAAGGCGAGTTTTGGCCTTCACTGGACAGTCTTCATCCTGCCATCGCCACTCTTACACGCCATTTTCGATTCGGGGGTATAGTCTTATCACATGTGACGACGCGCCTCAAAATATCCTCTCCTTTTTGTCAAAATCAATTCAGAAGTCTCTCAGTGATCTCCGATCTGACCTGTTTTTGATTCCCGGTTAACAACTTCGGAACCCATCGAGCACTAATTTTTCTAAAGTCAAAATGATCGGTGATAATGGATTGAGCACTTCCATAGCTGATACCAAATCTTGACGAGATTTCTAAAACAGTTAGCCACCGATCACATTCGATAAGCTCTCGAACGGCACTGATGTTATCATCTGTAAAACTTGTCCTTAGACGTCGATCATGACTATTGTTTTCAACACGTTCTCACCCACCCTTAAATTCCCTGGCCCATGTATACACTCGTATATATTGGGTTGTTCGATAATTAATGTCGTCTTTTTTATGTTTCTCAAAGTGAATTTATTTATATTAAAACAAACATTAATCAATGATACATTGACCGTTTTGTTGGATGACCTTTTGCCATCTTGCAGTAAGTTGGAAAATTCCATGTTCGTAGATGCCTTGGTTTTTAGAAGCGAAGAACTGGTCCTCATTTTCAACAGCCTGATCGGAATCGAAAGTTTTACTATTCAAATGGTTTTTATGGGAGCGAAACAAATGATAGTCTGATGGTGCTAAGTCAGGGCTATAGGATGGATGTGGCATTAGTTCCCAATTCAGCTCCATTAATTTTTGACGGGTTATCAAAGAGGTGTGAGGTCCGGCGTTATCATGATGGAACATCACACCTTTGCGATTGGCCAGTTCAGGGCGTTTTTTCTTGATTGTTTCGTTCAATTTCGATAGTTAACGACAGTAGATATTCGTATCAATAGTTTGGTTTCTTGGAAGCAGCTCAAAGTAGACTATACCCTTGTAATCCCACCACACCAAAAGCATAATCTTCTTTTGGTGAATATTGGCTTTGAATGTCGATCGTGAGGGCTTATCTTGCTTAATCCATGATCGTTTTCGGACTACATTATCGTACACAATCCATGTTTCATCACTTGTTATGATTCTTTTTAAAAATGGGTCGTTTTCGTAACGATTCAGCAAAGAGTCGCATATGTTAACGCGTTTGGTGAGGTGGATTTCCTTTAATTTGTGAGGAACCATGCAATTATTCCATACGTTGCTATACTATAAAATAATCCATAATAAATTGACTTGAGCTGACTCCTAGCTAAAATATATTTCAGTCTAGCAAAAACATAAATCATATATCTTAATTTTTTAACTAAATAATTAATCTGCTCATTCCAAGTTAATCCAGCATCTATGTATATTCCTAGGTACTTTATTGAGTGTACTCTTTCTAGGGTTATATCGTGCAAAGACAATTAAATGGCATCAGGGATTCTATTCAGATGGTTTGCAAAGCCTATATATTTAGTTTTTTCAACATGTAACGCTAGTTTATTGTGATATAACCAGCAGTGTACTTTATTAATAAATTATTTATTTCGAACATTACATCATTCCAAGATTCCCCTGAACAATAAATAGCTGTATCATCAGCATAAGATATAATATTTTAAGGGATTAAAAGCATACTATCTATGTATATTATAAAAAAGAGTGGTCCTAATATAGAACCCTGTGGTACACCAGTTTCTATTGTTGCATTTTCACTATATACTCCGTTTATTTTTGTACGCTGTAACCTGTTAGTTATATAGCTTTATATTAATTGTAACGTATTACCTCGAATACCAATTTTATCCATTTTTTGTACCAGTAAAGAGTGATCAACCGTGTCAACAGCTGTAGAGATGTCAAGGAAAGTTACAATTATTGGCTTACAATTATCAAGCTGTACATGTAAAAAATCACTCAAAACCGATATTGCATCATTACACCCTAAGTTTTTTCTGGATCCAAATTGTCTGTTTTGTAATAACTTATATTTATTCAGAAATTTAATTATTCTTTCATACAACAGTAATTTAAAAATCTTACTTACGTTTGAGATCAGTGATATCAGTCAGTGGTTGCCTACTATATCTTTCTTAGCACACTTGTGCACAGGAACAACTTATGCCATTTTAAATCGATCAGGACTTATTTATAATATTTATCAATGGCTTTGCTATGAAATAGGCAATTGTCTTCAAAACCACAGAATTTATATGATCTATTCCACCTTGTTTTATTTTAAGCTTGCTTATAGCAGCAAGAAATTCCTTAATGCAAGTGGGAAATAAGTAAAAAGTATGATTATTATGCATTTTTTCTGCTAATTCAAAGTTAATGTTAGTTAGAGTTACAATTTTTTGAGCTATTCTTTTTCCCACTTCAGCAAAGTAATTACAGTCTGTCAAGTTAGAGCGTGGTCGTGTTAATTTATAAAAAAATTCATTTGATAAAACTTTCATATTCATATATACATTGTACACATTACAAGCAATGATGCAATTTGGTCAATAATGTGTCCAGTCACCACCGGCGTCGATAATTGCCTGGCATCTTCGAGGCATGCTTTCTACTAATTTGACGGCGTATTCTAGTGGCAAGGATCTGCAGATCCGACGAATTTCGTAAGACAACTGCTTCAAAGTGTATGTGCGTCTTCCACGAAGCTTCCGTTTAATATATGCCCACACATTTTCAATAGGGTTTGCATCGGGCGACTGCAACGGCCAATCCAATGTAACGATGCCAGATTGAGTCTTCCACTGAGTACAGAGCTTGCTGCGGTGTTTAGGGTCGTTGTCCTCCTGCAGAATCCAATCTTCATTTTTTGTGATAAACCATCGTTTGGCAGATGGCAGTAAAGCCTTTTTGTAGATTTTTATCATTTTCTCGGCATTTAGGTTGTCAGTAAAGAGGTGCAAAGTGCCGAATCCCTGCTTTGAGAAGCAGCCCCAAAGATGCAACTTTATTCCATGTTTTACGGTCCGCTGAACAAGCCTATTGGTGGAAGTTGACCAGGCTCGCGTGAGGACAGAACGTGCCCATATAGAACATTCATCAGTAAAAATGACATTTTCAAAATCTCTATCAATATTCTCATGCGCCCAAGCGAGTCGCTTTGTCACACGTTTTTCAGTCAACAGAGGCTTCTTCATTGTGTTGCGCCATTTCAGATGATGAGTACGAAGATGGGTTCGGATTGTTTCGTAGGATTTATCTAAACCTTTTGCCATTAATTTTGCTTGTCCTTGCCGCAGTGTTAAAGCAGGATTCCGCGAAAACAGATTCACTATTCTTTTTTCATCTTTTTTGATCACTTTTCCTATCGAGCCACGTTCTGGTAAATCATCGACATTTTTAGCCACTTTATATTGCTGTATCCACTTCTGTACAAATGCCTTCGACTTTCTCATATATTTAGCAGCCGCTGATTGCGACATTTCAGGACCTTTCGGGTGGATGCGAAAGAACACAGCCTCGTAGCGCGACGCGTACTTAGCACTCATGGCGTTTAACGTAATTCTCTTTTAAAAAATCAACGACAACTGAATCTTTGTTGACAATGCATCAAGGACAAAGCTTCCCTCTATCGGCTTGTAAAAGAATTAGAGCAAAATCTTTGATTACCTGTCGGTGAAGCCGACGACGCTCTTACTTGACAGACTGTATTATTAGGTTGCTGCAGATGAAACGGCCGATTTAGCAATGACATAAAGTTGGCTGCGATTTTAGTGTATTATGTTGGCACAAGGCAGCGCAAATGATATGACATATTAAAGTATAAATACTGCTACCTTGGTTTATGGAGTCATTTCTGTTTTGCACTTCATAGTGATCGTAAAAACAAAAAGAGAAAGTGAACATGGAAGTGAATAAAAAACGGCTACTTTTACTATACGAATTTAAATTAGAGCACAACGTTACGCAAGCAATAAGAAATATCAACAGCGCATTTGGGCCTGATACAGTTAGCGAACGAACCACTCGGCGGTGGTTCGAAAAATTTCGATCCGGAGATATGGACCTTGGAAATGAGCCACGTAGACACCCAGGACCATCGATCGATAACGACGAGCTGAGTGCATTAGTTGAGTCTGACCCCCGCGAAACCATAAAGGATTTTTCCAAGAAATTAGGCGTTTACAATTCAACAGTTTACTGCCACTTGCAACAACTTGGAAAAGTGAAAAAGCTTGACAAATGGGTTTCGCATGATCTTACCGAGCAAAACATGACGTGTCGAATGGAGATTTCAAGTTCTCTTCTCTCCCGCAACAAAAAGGAACCGTTCTTAAATCGAATTGTGAACTGCGATGAAAAGTAGATTTTATACGATAATCATCGCCGATCGGCCCAATGGCTAGATGCCGATAAAGCGCCAAGACACATGCCGAAACCAAGCTTATATCCAAAGAAAATAATAGTAACTGTTTGGTGGTCTGTAGCTGGAGTTATCCACTATTTGTTCCTGCAACCTGGCGAAACCATCAATGCTGAGAAATACTGTGCTCAACTGAATGAAATGCATCAGAAATTGATAGTCCAACGACCTAGGCTTGTCAACAGGGATGGAGTGATACTGCTTTATGATAACGCCCGATCTCATGTATCGAGAACAACGGTCCAAAAATCAAACGAGTTGTGCTATGAGACTCTTTCTCACCCTCTATATGCACCAGACCTCTCACCAACAGATTACCATTTCTTTAAACATTTGGATCACTTTTTGACAGGAAAAAAATTTAATAATGAAGCAGCTGTTAAAAATGCCTTCGAGGAGTTTCTTCGAACCAGAAACTCGGACTTCTACAAAACTGGAATAAATGTACTTGTATTTCGTTGGGAAAAGTGTGTTGCATCTATTGGTACCTATTTTGATTAAATAAATTGTCTTTATAAAAAGTTACAGCTGTTTAAAAATTTATTACGAAATCGGGCATTTCATCTGCAGCAACCTAATATTTTCGAAGTGATTTCCACCTGAACTCTCACAATAATCAAGCCGTTTTTTGAAACTATGAAAAACTTGTTTAATTTTAGATGAAGAAATACTAGAAATTCCTTTTCTAATAGCTTTTCTCAAATCATCTTTGGTCTTGGGTTTTTCCGCGTAACAGTAATCTTTCAGATAGCCCCATAAGAAGAAATCACACGGGTTTAAGTCCGGTGAATAAGGGGGCCATTCTATACCTACATGTGCAAACTTGGGATATCCTAAACCGATGACGCGTTCACCATAAACTTCGTAAATAGCTTTAAATACCTCTTGGGTTCTATGCGGCGTAGTAACATCTTGCATAAAATAATAGTTCCTGACTAATCCACGTTTCTCAGCGAAAGAAAAAAATTTTGTAAGGATGTAACTTTATGAAATTTGTCATTATTAATCTTAGTGTCTCTCAATTTAGTTTTAAAGCTGCTGCAGCTTTTCTTATTAAATCCGTTGGATTATTCTTGAAATGTTCTTTGATCTCGGTAACCTTATCTTTTGTTGTAAGTGTGTATGAAGGACCAGGAAGATCATTACGACGATCGTCAAGAGTATAATAATTGATGAAGTTATCAATTACTCTAAGAAAGAATTTAAAAAAATTTTCAAAACTTTATTAAAAAATGCAGTCATACAATAAAGTCAAATATAATTTTTTTCATTCTTACCTTCTAAGAGTATTTTGACTGGTTACTCTTTTACTGCCAAACTTAGTACAAAAACTTCTATACGCTTCAGTATAGTTTTTACCTCTAGAATAAAAGCACTCGATGAGATACACCTTTTCTTCGTTTGTAAGGTCACTCATTTTAAAGTACACGTATTGCTCTTTACGGCGTCTCAATAGAAACTGACAACATTTTAGAATGTACCTACGTGGGACCAGCCTTATACGATACAGTAGAGGGCCAAAGAGATGCATTAACTTTATTTAACTTGCCATTTGTCACTCTGTATATATATATATATATATATATATATATATATATATATATACGAGTGTATAGGTAGGCCAGAGAATTTAAGGGTGGGCGAGAACGTATTAAAAACGAAAGTCATGATCGACGTCCAAGGACAAGTCTTACAGATATATATATATATATATGTATAGTAATTAATTCACCGATTTTAATCTAACAAGGTTCGGCGTTGTGAATATTTTGAGCGTCTAGAAGAATACCCTGTATATATATACAGAGTGTCACAAAAAAGAAGTATCGGCACGGCTATATATTTCTTAAGGTGTAGTATTTCGGAAAATGGTCAATGTCAATCCTTAAGTAACTCTGAACGAGAAATTCAATGGCAACCTCTATTTTAACTTTGGCGTCATTCAAGGTAATTTCAAGGTCAGATCATGCTTTTTAAATGGAACCTCCCTTTTTTTGACATTAGCAATCGAAAGAGCGGCAAGTTTTAAGTTTTTTTTCTACTACTTTGACTGTTAATATTTCTCTTCTCACCTATACTTATTATCTCTGCATTTTATATGCTACATTTATAACTATTATTGATGCTACAATAGCAGGGCAAGCATTTACATGCAGTGTTTTGCTATTATTGCCTCGCATACCTATTATGTTCTAGCTACTTAATGAAAATTATCTTATCTCATTTAACTAGGGTACCCAAGAGGACAAGGAGGATAACATAAAAATTTTTAATGGAACACCACACTAGATATGTAGTGTTTCAATGTATATTGTATTAAGAGTGATATTTATTCTTAAAAAATTTAGTCTTATTTTAATAATATATATTAATATATATATATATATATATATATATATATATATATATATATATATATATATATATATATATACAACAAATATATTAATATATTAATCATTTGTATATAATTATTTGTAAATATTTGATATATTATTAGGTGTACAACTTTGCTTCCGCCGTCTTTTTCCGAAATTCGAGGCTTCATTGTAAAAAACTGGTTATACATTTATGATTCAAAGTATTGTCCATCGCTGGCCACTACTTTCTCCCATCTTTCGGGCAGCATACGAATCCCGCGTTGGAAAAACTGGTCATCTTTTGAATCGATCCACGAATCGATCCAATTTTTTACTTCTTCATAAGACCGGAAGTGCTAGTCAGCCAGGCGGTGTGCCATTGATCAAAACAAGTGATAGTCCGAGGGAGCAGCGTCTGGAGAATACGGCGGGTGGGGTAGGACTCCCCATTTCAAAGTTTCCATGTATGCCTTGACCACTTTCGCAACATGGGGTCGAGCATTGTCATGCTGTAAAATCACTTTATCATGTCTCTCGTTGCATTGCGGCCGTTTGTCTCTCAATGCTCGGCTCAAACGCATTAATTGCGTTCGATAACGATCGCCTGTGATTGTTTCAGTCGGTTTTAACAACTCATAATACACTACGCCGAGCTGGTCCCACCAAATACTGAGCATGACCTTAGAACCGTGAATATTCGGTTTGGCCGTCGACGTGGAAGCATGGCCGGGATATCCCCATGATATTCTGCGCTTGGGATTATCGTAGTGAACCCATTTTTCCTCCCCAGTCACAATGCGATGCAGAAATCCCTTCCGTCTTTGCCTTGCAAGCAGCTGTTCACAAACATACAAACGCCGTTCAACATCTCTCGGCTTCAACTCGTACGGCACCCAATTTCCTTGTTTCTGAATTATTTCCATGACTCTCAGGCGTTTTGTAATGGCTTGTTGCGTCACTCCCAATGATCCTGCCAATTATTGTTGCGTTTGACACGAGTCTTGATCAAGTAATGCCTTTAATTCTGTATCTTCGAAAACCTTCTTTCTTCCATCGCCATGCTGGTCTTCGACGTTAAAATCGCCGTTCTTGAAGCGTTGAAACCACTCTCGGCACGTTCTCTTACTAATAGCGGCCTCACCATGTGTATTTGAGAGCATTCGGTGAGCCTCAGTCGCAGATTTCTTCATATTAAAGCAGAAAATTAAAACCTCCCGCAAATGACGAGAATTTGGCTCGTAAGCTGACATGTTTAATCGAGAATAACTTTATGATGCAGACACAAATCGACTAATATTTCGATGGCGTTATGTTTACAAATACATAAGCTTATTGTATGACATCTATGATCTATTTATTTCAACTACCACTTACCGCTACAGCCATCTATTGCGAAACGGCGGAAGCAAAGTTGTACACCCAATAATATATCAAATATATTAATATATATAATAAAACAAAGTTTACTTTGAGAAAATTTTTTCTTTCTTCTAAAAAGTTTAGTTATAATTGCTGCAAATACTAAAGTATATAAACAATGCAACATCCGCTAACTTAACATAACTACTATTTAAATCTTAGTTACACAAGCGTTGCGTATAGCGTAGTGGTTAGAGCGTCTGCTTCATAATGCGAAGGACCCGGGTTCGATCCCACCGTAGGTCGAAAAATTTTTTTACATTTTTCTCCATGAATTGCTAGTGTATACAACGAATTGATGACAATTTACAACTGAATAATCAATTTAATGCCAGAATAAAGAAATACGTACAGTGTAAAAATTACGTCTTTGACATAAAATGGCGTCATTTTTGTGCTTAGAAAATTTAATAAATGAGATTATTAAACATTCCGAATCCTAACACGCTGAATTATGTAATTACTAATGTAATCGTTAAATTTATTTCATAATGTTATAAAAAACATTACGATTTTTAATAGAGTAATTAGCTGGGCTTAAATGTTTGATTAAATTAAGTATGAGAACTGCTTGAAACGCGGGAAGATGCGCCAAAAACTAGCTTATCTAGCCTAAACTTAATTATTCTATCATACAATACGCCTATCTTTTAATGTTGGCGCGTACCGTATGTTTTCGTCCAAGACTGTCGCGATACCGAGGTACGATTTCACCTCTACGAGTGGCAAAAGCGCGCGAAATACGAATACGCGCGGAGAACGGAGTGCTCTCCGTGACAATACTTATTAAATTTATTTATAATTAATAATATTTTCCAATTTATTAAATAAATCATTAAAAATTATTTTTAAAAACTTTTGCATTTTCGTTGAAAATTAAATATAATTATCTAAAATAAATTACTTAAAAATCCTGTAATGAACAACTAATTAACGATTGAATATAAAAATCTTATAGAAACGGTGCAACACATAGACTTAAGTCTATGGTGCGACATCAACCAACTTACGAGGTCTGGCTATTAAATAACGAGACTGGTTACGAAATAGGGTTTTATTATAAAAATTATTCTACATTCAAATGCTCCCCTTCAATATACTCCCCTTCCCTTGCCACACACCTTTTCATACATTTTTTCCATTGATCGAAGCAGTGCTGGAAGTCTTCTTTGGTGAGGGCCTTTAGGAGCTCTGCCGTTTTTTGCTTTACCGCTTCCATCGACTCTAATCGGGTCCTTTTCAAAGCAGATTTTGTCTTCGAAAACAAAAAAAAGTCGCACGGTGCCAAATCTGGCGAGTACGGCGCGTGTTCGAGCACTAGAGTGCGCTTACCAGCCAAATACTGTTTCACAGATAGCGCGTAATGGGCAGGTGCGTTGTCTTGGTGCAAAATCCACGAGTTTTTCTTCCACAACTCGGGCCGTTTCTTACGAACTCGTTCTCGCAGTGTTGCCAAAACTGACAAATAGTAAGTCTGCTTGACAGTCTGACCCTCTGGAACCCATTCAGTCATCACGATACCGTTAACGTCGAAAAAAATGATCAACATTGCCTTGAATTTTGATTTGGTCATCCTTGCTTTTTTGATTCTGGGCGATTCAGGCGTCTTCTAATGCATCGATTGCCGCTTTGTTTCAACATCGTATTGAAAAATCCACGTTTCGTCGCAAGTAATAATTTTTTTCATCAGTCCGAAATCTTTTTTTAACCTTTCAAGGAAATCTGAGCAGACCTGTTGACGCAAGAGCTTTTCGTCAGGAGTCAGGTTTTTTGGCACCAACTTCGCACAGACTTTTGTCATGTGTAATTCCTCGTGTAAAATTTGTCTAACCGTTTCTTTATCGGCGTTTACAGCCTCGGCAATTATCCGGATGCCCATTCGACGATCTGCACTCACAATTTGGTTGATTTTGGTCACTGTTTCCGGAGTTGAAACAGTGACAGGGCGACCTGGGCGTTGGTCATCTTCAGTGCTCACTTGGCCCTCACTGAAGCGCTTACACCACTCAAAAACACGCGCACGAGATAGAGA
The DNA here is from genome assembly GCA_949987625.1 of Chalcis sispes. Lineage (NCBI taxonomy): Eukaryota > Metazoa > Arthropoda > Insecta > Hymenoptera > Chalcididae > Chalcis > Chalcis sispes. Next base: position 48,949,324 of record OX465097.1, on the reverse strand, counting down.
ATTGTCCCCATAGGCCTCTTGCAACAATTTACAGCACTCGGTCGGAGTTTTTTTCAATTTAACGAGAAATTTGAGATTGATACGTTGCTCCTGTTTTTCATCACACATGGTTTTCGGCACGAGAAAAAAACACGTTTGTTTCAAACCGCTACAGCACTAATACAATAATAGTGACGAGAACGTGTTTTAGTACGTGCATAGACAAGATATCTAGATACCCAACGCACTACTCGTTTTTCCCCACCCCTCTACGGCGCCCTCTAAGCGCGCAGTCTCGTTATTTAATAGCCAGACCTCGTATAACAAAGATGAAAAGGGAGATCTCTAGAGGCAATGTAAAAATTGTGAGAAGTCTTTCGCGCAAAAAAGTGCTGCCTCTTACGGACGAGCGGTCGAACTATACACAAGTAGAATCCAAGTATACTTACCGAATTTATATACACAAGTCCGGTGCAAACGTTTCTAATAAATGATTTAAGATTGATGAAACCAAGTGTTTAAACTTTACTGACTAAATAATATATTGTAAAAATTTAGAATATATAGCATTATATATTTTATTACTTTATATTTTACATTTAAAATTTATTAATTAATAAATGTTTATAACAATATATTTGGTTTTTTAAAATTAAAACATTTATTTATATTGATTCCATATATTTTTCCTTACTCAATTTCTATACAGATCTTTCTAAAAAATATACAGCTCTTATATTATTCAAATATTGTATAATAATAAAGAATATATAAATAAAATAAAAAATTTTAATATATATATATATATATATATATAACACATCGTTCAATAAGTCCTGAGACTAACCCAGAGATGGTGCTAGTAGTACCAAACTGGCCACGTTTCCATAGAGTGCGAACCTTTACATATAACGTGTAAAAATTCACGTCGATCGGATCACAGACAGCAGAGTTATCGGGGTTAGAGTGAAGTCACTTTGTAATTTGTTTGAAAAATGGAAAAAGCGTGTTTCGCGTGTTGATAAAACATTGTTTTTTATTGGGTAAAAACACCGTAAAAGCCCAGCAATGGCTTGAAAAACATTACCCGGACTCCTCTCCATCCAAACCAACGATTTGCCGTTGGTATGCTGAGTTTCAACGTGGTCGTACGGACACAAACGATGCGGAACGTTCGGGTAGGCCATTGGAAGCCGTTACACAGGAAAATGTGAGTGAAGTGTTAAAAATTGTAATGAAAAATCGCAAAGTGAAGGTCCGTGAGATTGCAGAAATGACACAGATATTATTTGAAAGCGTATTTACAATCCTTCATGAAAAATTGAGCATGAAAAAGGTTTTTTCCAAGTGGGTGCCGCGATTGCTTTCAGTGAAACAAAAACACGATGCTACAAGTCCATGAAAACAATGGCAAAATTGAACGAATTGGGCTTTGATTTGCTTCCCCACCCCCTGTATTCGCCAGATTTAGCCCCCAACGACTACTGGCTCTTTGCTGATCTCAAAAAAATGCTCCAGGGAAAAAAATTTGGCTCAAATGAGGAGGTCATTGCCAAAACTGAAGCCTATTTTGAAGCAAAGGATATATCCTTCTATAAACATGGTATAGAAATGTTGGAAAGGCGTTGAAAAGATTGTATCACTCTATATATATCTCTATTATATTGATGAATAAAAATGATTTTTGAAATAAAATGTTGTTTTCGTTGTTAGTCTCGGGACTTATTGAACGATGTGTTATATATATTACAATGTGTAAAGTTTGATTCCAAACTAATAAAAGTGTATGTTTTAAAAATATTCATATTTCATTTCATTTACATCATAATAATACTGCATCTTCATCTGAATTTTAAAATAAAAAAATAGAATATAAAAATTTTTATTTGTAGTCTTCTTAAGTTTGCCTTAGCTACGAGGGCAGTCCCAAACGTACCTGACCCGACAAAGAAAACAGTAAAAAAATTGCGAAAGTGTTTTTTAATTTTTCAACATATTCTCCTTACAGTTCGATACACTTTTCCCAACGATGTTCAATAGCTTCAATACCCACTTTATAGTAGGAACCGTCAAGCTGCTCCAAATACCTATTAACCGCAGACTCTACCTCTTCATTGTTGGCAAATCTTTTGCCGCCGAGCCATTTTTCTAAATTCGGAAAAAGAAAATAATCCGAGGGAGCCAGATCTGGCGAACAGGGTGCGTGAGGAAGCAATTCGAACTTCAACTCATTGACTTTAGCCATCGCAATGATGCACGTGTGGACTGGTGCGTTGTCGTGATGAAACAACACTTTTTTTTTCGTCAGATGGGGCCGTTTTTTCTTGATTTTATCACTCAAACGCTGCAATAAGGCTGCATAATATGCGCTGTTGATTTTTTTTTTTTTTTTTGAGATAATCAATAAATATTATTCCACGCGCATCCCAGAAAACGAATGCCATGACCTTGCCAGCTGACTGAACTGTCTTTGCTTTTTTTGGAGCCGGTTCTCCCTTTTTAGTCCACTGCTTTGACTGCTCCTTGGTCTCAGGTGTAAAATGATGGACCCATGTTTCGTCCATGGTTATGAATCGACGCAAAAACTCGGCTTTATTGCTGCGAAACATTGTCAAACACTCGATGCAAACATCCTCACGTTGCTGTTTGTGCTCCATTGTGAGCAAACGCGGCACCCATATTGCGCACAGCTTTCTCATGTCCAAATTTTCAATCAAAATGTGATGCACAGCACTTTTTGAAATGCCTGCTATGTCTGTTATCTCGCGCACTTTTATTCGACGGTCATCCAATACCATTTTGTGGATTTTCTTCACATTTTATGACGTAGTAACCTCACTTAGTTGACCACTGCGGTGTTCATCTTGGCAGCTCGTACGACCTCGCTGAAACTCAGCTTCCCCAGAGTAGAATCCAACTCGGCTTTGATTTTGGTTGGACTTAGACCTTTCAAATGAAAGTATTGTATCACATAACGATGCCCGATTTTTTCCATGTTTACAAATTCACTGAGAGCGTTCACTTTGGATGTCCGTAAAAAAAATAATAATAAACGTACCTTTATGAATTTTTTACATTAAGTTGTTGAAAGGTGGTATTGTCAATCGCAGTAATTGTTTTTCTAAAACTACCTGTATTCATAAGTCAGGTCGGGTACTTTTGGGACTACCCTCGTAGCTCTCTCGAATCAGATTCTTTTCTAAATGCACTTTTTCTTATTACTCTTTAATTTGTCTTTTTTTACTACAGATTTTTTCAATAGATGCATCAAACTTGAAAACTACAATTCTTGAGCGTGAAACATCGCCCACTGTAACTTCTTCAATATGATTAGTTTCTTTAATATTCTATTTATCTATTTAATTAATTAGATCGTAATCACTTTCTTCGTCAGCAGACTTTACTTTTCATTCACAAAAATAATATGATCATTTTTTTCATCAACTTTGATTCTTGATACGATTTCTTGTTTTATTATACAGCAACCCTTTGAATTCATACGATATAATAATCATTGCATATTCGTTATTAATTTATTTAATAATTTTATTCACATATATTTCATGTTTTTCATCAAAAAAAATAGTTAAAAAACAAAAAAAAAAAAAAATTTCTCATGCTGCAGGACTTGAACACTGGTCCTTGCATGTAATAGAAATAGAGTACTATCGTTACTTATGCCTTAACTGATTGAGCCAAATTTGACATAGTTAGCCGATGCAAAAACTTATATAAAAGTTGTAACCTTCAGTGAGCTTTTAAATATATAATATTATGAATTTTTTAAATGTGAAAAATTCATCTTTATTTAATATTTTTCAAATTAAAGTTTTTATTTAAAAGGCTACATCGTTAAAATTTTTTTACTACTATGCTAGTATATGAGGACGGTTCAATAAGTTCCCGTGTTTGACGACAGAGGGCGTTCCTGAGGGAAGTTGGTATTATCATCGTGTGCTGCCATCTATCAAACGACAGTTAAACAAATTTTAGACTGATTGATAGGTTATTTTGGATTTGGCAGCCATTTGAGTAAGACGTGTTTTGTGATTTTTGCTATAATGGAAAAAAAGCAGTATCGTTCTGTAATTCGCTTTTTGTTTTTGAATGAAAAATGCGAGGAGATAAAAGCATAGTTGGATGCTGTTTATGGGGACACTTTGCCATCTACACAGTATGTCGGAAAAGTTCCCGAACTTATTTTGTAGCGCTTGTACGAGTGGCGCCACCTCTTGGACGATACCGGTACTATGTCGCTACATCCCTCTGGAGTGTCTAAGAATTTTTTCACCAGTATCCGTTCATTAGTTGCCGAGATAGACGTGCTTGAGTGAACGAGTGTTTAGTACCCCAGTGCAAGCTCTACGATGGATGAGAAATTTGAACATTGTGGCACAATTAAATTCTGCTATAAACTTAAAAAAACTTTCGCGGAAATGAAAAAAATGATCGATTCGGCTTACGGTGAAGGTGCAGTGTCGCGTACAACTGTTTACACGTGGTTCAGTCGGTTCAAGACGGGTAGAGAGTCGTTAGAAGATGACGAGAGAAGCGGCCGGCCGTCAACAGCTGTTAGCGACGAAAACGAGGCTGATACACAAAGAATTTGTGCCCCCAAACACCACCATGAATGCTGCGTATTACGTAGAGGTGTTAAAACGTCTGAAGTGCCGGATTAATCGCATCAGGCCCGAGTACAAGGAATCGGGATCGTGGAGTTTGCTGGATGACAATGCGCCTGCTCATTCTTCGAACATTGTGAAGCGTTATCTCGCCGAAAATCAGATTCCACGCATCAATCACGCCCCATACTCGCCAGATCTGGCTCCTTTTTCCTATTTCCCAAGCTAAAAATGGCCTTGAAGGGACGATTTTTTGAAGATGTACCGAGCATTTAAGCAGCTTGCACCGAGCGTCTCACAGCGATAACTTTAGAGGAGTACCAGAGAGCCTTCGAATCACTCATGAAGCGCTCAAATGAGTGTATATCTAGAGAAGGGGTCTATGTTGAAAGTTAACTGGAATGAATTTCTTTGGATGTAATTTTCGATTTTTTATTTCAAAAGTTCGGGATATTTTCCGACATACTGTGTATGACCACAGTTAGATATTGGTTCAACGAATTCAAACGTGGGCGAACATCCGTTTTTGATGAGGAGCGACCAGGACGCCCGGCAGACGTGGTTACCGAGGAAATCATTCAAAAAGTCTACGACATGATTCTCGCTGATCGACGAACGAAAGTGCGCAAAGTAGCAGAGGCCGTAGGTGTTTCGACTGGAACGGCAATTAATATTTTACATAAGTTGCCGATAAAAAAATTGTCGTCCCGATGGGTGCCGCGATTGCTCACGGTGGACAACGAGTGGATGCGGCTGTTAACTTCGAAGCATTGTTTGGAGCAATTTAAGCGAGATCCTAGGGAGTTTTTGCGTCGAGTTGTCCTCTTTAAGGGAACCTGGATTCATCATTACACAAAACAATGGATTTCTCCCAGTGAATCTGCTCCAAAGACGACAAAGACGGTCCCATCGGCCGGAAAGGTCATGGTGACGATTTTTTGGGATGCGAACGGCGTCATCCTTATGGATTTTTTAGAAAAAGGAAGAACGATCACAGGACAATACTACAGTGAGTTATTGGACCGCTTGGACAAAAAATTGAAAGAGACACGGCCGCATTTGGCGAAAAAGAAGGTGCTGTTTCACAATGATAACGCACCAGCACATTCATCTGGAGTTGTCGCCGCCAAACTGCATGAATTGCGTTATGAATTGCTGCTGCACCCCCCGTATTTACCCGATCTGGCGACTTTTTCTTGTTCCCTAACATGAAGAAATGGCTAGCGGGAAATTCGACAAATCCAATTTTTTGGAGGAGTTAAAAAAATGGCAGGAACGTTAGGAGAAGTGTATCTTTCTTAAAGGGGACTATATTGAAAAATAAAAAAAAATTTTTTGAAAAAATGGTGTCTTTATTTCTAACACGGGTACTTATTGAACCGCCCTCGTATATACCAGGCTGTTCAATAAGTTTTGCGATTCGATAAGAGAGAGTGTTGCTACGAGCCTTAATTTTTTTTTATTATGTTGGTACACTCTTCATACGAACGTATGTGAAGTTTCATTTTAATCTGTCAATTCATTCTTTGTTTGCAAGCTATTTAGTATCGACGTGTCACAGTATTTTTTTACAATGGAAAAAATCAAGTATCGTGCAGTGATTGAATTTTTATTTTTGGAAGGTTCAAAAGCAAAGGAAATTTATGGACGAATGTTGAAAGTGTATAAAGACTCTTCGCCTTCAATTAGTACAGTAGAAGGATGGGTTGCTGAATTTAAACGTGGTCGTACAAGTCTTGAAGACGATCTACGTCAAAGACGTCCAAAAACAGCAACAACACCAGAAATTGTAGAAAAAATACAGGATATCATATTGAAAAATCGTCGAGTGACTAGAAGAGATTTAGTAGAAGCCCTAGCTATCTCATTGGGCAGTGTAAACAATATTTTAACTGAAGTATTAGATTTCAGAAAGCTGTGTGCACAATGGGTGACGCATTCGCTAACAATGGAACAAAAACACATTCGAATGCGACTTTCTCAGCAACATTTGGAGCGTTTTCGAAAGAATAAAGTGGATTTTGTGCGTCGGTTCATCACTATAGATGAGACTTGGACCTATCACCATGATCCTGAATCAAAACAAGAGGCTAAAGAGTGGTGTGAACACGTTTCTTCGGCTTCGAAACGAGTTCGCGTCCAGAAATCGGCCAAGAAGATGTTAGCATCAGTTTTTTGGGATGCAAAAGAAATTTTGTTTGTAAATTACTTGCAAACTAGTGAAACAATAAATTCTGAATATTATTGCAACCTTTTAAACCAGCTGAAGAAAAAATTTTGTGAAAAAAGACCCGGTTTGCAGAAGGAAAAAATCCTTTTTCATCAGGACAATGCACCGTGTCACAAGAGCATTTTGACAATGACTAAAATCCACGAATTAAAGTTCAAGTTGTTGGAGCATCCACCGTATTCACCAGATTCGGCCCCTAGCCACTTCCATCTGTTTCCAGACCTAAAAAAATTCATGCGTGGAAAGCGTTTTTCATCAAGTGATGAGGTCATAACAGATGTGGAAGCGTATTTTGCAGCCCTTCCAGATTCTCACTTCAGGGATAGAATTCATAAATTGGAATCTCGTTGGAACAAGTGTATTGATGTTCAGAGAGACTATACTGAATAATAAAGTGTATTTCAAACCATAAAATTGTGTTTTTCTTATTGGACCGCAAAACTTATCGAACAGCCTGGTATGTTATTACTTGCACAGCTATTTAAGGGGTTATACGCAGTTGCGAGGCTCAAAAAAGACGTTTTTTTATGAATTTTCTATACAATGAGTTTTTATTTATCAATTACAAGTGATGCTAATTCAAATAGAGCCAAATTTTAAGAATACAATAGCGCGTCGATCATGTACAAATATTGATGTACACCGCTCCTGTAGATGATGTCCCGAACGACCTCCAAAAAAATGCGCTTGGCGGTGATCTCCATTTCGGCAGTTTGGATTATCTGAAATCAAAAAATATGATGGATTCTTTTAGAGAATAGATTAATACAGGCATTGAACGAAGAAATAATAAAAATTTTGATTTTTTGACAAAATGGCGTCTATTTAAAAAAAATTTTTCATTTCTGACTGAAATTTTCGCTCCAAATTGTTAAAAAATAGTAATAATGTTTTTAAATCTTATTTCTTCGTTCAACACCTGAGGAATATATCTGAGAAGATTGTATAAAAATTTGAGACTGATCGGTTAAGCCACTTCTGAGAAATCGAGACTACTGATTTCGAAAATACCGTTTTAAGAAAAACGCGTTTAAAGTTTCAGAAGTAGTTTACACATAGTTAAAATTTTTTTCTTTAACTTACATGGTATCATCTATTCCAGGGCCATAAGAAGGACCTTCTACAGTATCGTTAGCTTCGAAGTCCAGCTGGTGTTGCCGTCGTGCCATTCTTCCTTCTTGCATGCTCCCATGCGCTCGTGCGTCAGAGATTATCACTCGCTCTGCGTCCTCTTTGTCTTCGTAAGCATGAGCTGCGGTGCCTAATGAAACTCCTAATGCACTCATAAAGTACAATAATGATCTTATACCTTCATTAAACATTCCAGCTGCAATGTAAGCCGCTATTTCAACAACTTTACCGCCACATGGAACAATTTTTGGAATTATTTTCCACATTAACTGATTATAACTCTCATTATTGTTTTGTGTAAATCCACCAACATACCTTTCCAATAATTTTACGTTGCTAAGGTCTTCATAAATTGGATATACGAGTATAGCTTCAGCAACATCAGCTGGTAAAGTTGGATAATCATAGGTGTAAGAAGATAATATGCCTGTTGCTAGCGCTTGCTGCTAACTACACCATGAACCTTCTCCATCTTGGCACATTTCGTGTTGAGGCTTCTCATCAGTCGAACAACAGTGATAATATGTTCCCCAATTTGCATTATACATATTATCCACAGAATTACAATTTCTCCTTATTGCCAAACCATAGTAAACTTTCAGCTTATCTATTAGCTTAGCCGTGAGTTTACCTTTCCCTGAAAGTACTTTTTTTACAATTTTTTTCCGCCTTTTTCAACTGTTTCTGTATTTTTTTTTACTAGCTCGCGGAGTCGTGAACCCATTCTCTTCTAAACATTGAACTTTGATTTTTTCTATTGAACGCTTAAACATTTCAGTAACCGCATCGACTTCCATTTTACCTGAAGAGCCCTGGTGATTTACAGAACAAGCATCTTTGTGTTCATTATACCAATCATTATACTCTTCAGTATGTTTTTTAGGTTTCTAAACCTCACACTGTTTACAGTATGAACTCTTTACAATCATATCAATGATTTTTCCAGTGTAATATCCAATCAATGATGTCACTCCATACAAAGAATTGAACCCTCGCTTGTTTTAGGTTCCGTCACCCGAAACTGTTAATTTTTCATTATTTTCATCACCTTGGTTTTCAGCAGTCGCTTCTTTTTCCTCGGTACAGGCTTTTTCCAACAGTTTTTCAGCTGCTACTTTCACACAAGAGTGAATGTTGTCTACAATCAAGTCATATGTTTTGCGTTAAAAAAGCAGCCATGTTCATCAAGCCACAAAATTTAGCTCCGCCTTTTAATCCTAGTCCCAGAATTAATATCACAAATATAAATCGTCTGTTTATTTCGTAAGAATGCTTCACAAAAGGACTGGAGTTTATAACCCGATTTTTACACTCATCACACACTACAACGATTTTAAAACCAAGTCCACGGGGAGAAACAGTTTCAAATTTTATTTTTCCGTCACAAGAGTTACATTTCACATAATCACTTATCGCAGCAAATACAGTAATGAAATTTAAAATTCTATATCCAATCGAAGGATCACGTGAAACTAAAATCTCTTCCTGCATTTTGAATTTCTTAGCGGATGCACTAAAACTACTCTTATCCGTCTCAGCAGTCTTTGGATTAAAAGCCTGTGTTCTCTTTTTAACTTTAGAAATTTGTATTTTTTCGGTACTTCTACGTAATTTTGAACATTTACGGGGCATTTTTCTAACTTTTAAATAAAATGTACTCCAATATAAAACAAAAAATCACGAAAAACAAGTTTGAACTAAACGCACGACTTTACCACGTGGCAGAACTCTCTAGACTGACGAAATACTTTTATTTTAGGTTACAATAGCCAAATGTGACCTTGAAGTAGTTAGTGGACTTATTATACTCGCCTTCTACGAAAAAACACAATAGAAAAAGGAACCTCAGGTAGCGCGTGCAGTGAGTGCAGCTGCTACTCCGGTTCTTACTCTACCTGCTTTCTAACACTCTGACGTGGCCTTACAAATTCAGGTATATCTCCGAAAATATTTATCGGATCGGCTTAAAATTTTCAGAGAATATACTTAAATATATGTACATTCTGAACATGCAAAAAAAAAAAAAAAAAAAACGATTTTTTGAAAATTCTAACTGCGTATAACTCCTTAAAGAACTCGCGTTTGTTTTCACTAATCTAATACGTGGAAATGAAGCGCGATTATAATCGGCGCGCCGCAATTTCCGCGCGTGTTTTTTGTTTTTGTAACTGTTCAAAGATCTTGTAATTATTTTCTTCGCTACAAGCTGACGAATGTTAACATGTAAAAATTCATTCGTTTGATTAATGATAAAACCAAAACTCATAGTCAACTGTATTTTAATTTTTGTTTATCCATTAAAAATTTTTAATAAAAATTCATTAAATTATTTTATATTCAAAATCATCACTGAAGGTTACAATTTTTTTATAAGTTATTGCGTTATTTATTATAATCATGAGAAATTTAGCTCAATCGTCTAAGGCATGAGCAACGATAACATTTTGTCTCGACTACAATCAAGGATCAGCGGTCGAGTCCTACAACATTAGAAATTTTTTTTTAATACAAAAATTACGTGTCTGTCAGTACAATCTAAAGATTTTATTTCATTGATTTTAAATCATTTATTAATATAAGAAATATTAATAAGTACAATATTAATTTTTTTTTAATTTACATAAAAGATTATCAACTATGCTTTCAGATTTTTCTTTTTTTAGTAATTTAGCCACGATAAAATAGTTATTCTGTCAATATTTTTCGATTGTGATTTACGTGTAAAGGACAGATTCATTAAAAAGTTAAATAGATTCTTCCGTTTTTATAAATAAATCAATTCGTTTTAACTTTTTTACTTATGCAAACGTACTTATACGTAGCAATCGCAAAGCTTGTGAAAGAAATTTGGCGAACGCATAATATCTGTGTAGTAACGAGCACAAGCTTAAAAAATAATGGTTGTTTTCTTCATTTCTGTTTCGCTTTTACAAATTGCGAAAGTTTTAATGTTATTAAATATAATACTATACAAAATATTAAAGAAAGATTTTTTTTACATTTAAAAAATTCATGAAAATATTATATATTTAAAAAATATTATATATTTAAAAGCTTACTGAAGGTTACGACTTTTATATAAGTTTTTGCATTGGCTAACTATGTTAAATTTGGCTCAATCGGTTACGGCATAAGTAACGATAATATTTTATTTCCATTACACGCAAGGACTAGCCTTCAAGTCCTGCAGCAAGAGAAATTTTTTTGTTTTTGTTCTTTAACTATTTTTTCTGATGAAAAACATGAAATATATGTGTATGTAAATAAAATTATTAAATAAATTAATAACGAATATTCAATGATTGTTATATTGTATAAATTCAAAGGGTTGCTGTATAATAAAACAAGAAATCGTAACAATAATCGAAGTTGATAAAAAAAATGATCATATTATTTTTGTGAATGAAAAGTAAAGTCTGCTGACGAAGAAAGTGATTACGATCTAATTAATTAAATAGATAATAAAAATATTAAAGAAACTAATCATATTTAAGAAGTTACAGTGAACGATGTTTCACGTTCAAGAATAGTAGTTTTCAAGTTCGATGCATCTATTGAAAAAATATCTGTAGTTATAAAAGACAAATTTAATAGTAATAAAAAAAAGTGCATTTAGAAAAGAATCTGATTCTAGAGAGCTAGCTAAGGCAAACTTAAGTAAAAAGAAGACTACAAATAAAAATTTTTATGTTCTATTTTTTCATTTTAAAATTTAGATAAAGATGCAGTATTATTATGATGTAAATTAAATGAAATATAAATATTTTTAAAACATACACTTTTATTAGTTTTGGAATCAAACTTTGCACATTGTAATATACTAGTATATATTAAAATTTTTAATTTTATTCATACATTCTTGATTATTATACAATATTTAAATAAAATAAGAGCTATATATTTTTTAGAAAGATCTGTATAGAAATTGAGTAAGGAAAAATATATGGAATCAATATGAATAAATGTTTTAATTTCAAAACACCAAATATATTGTTATAAACATTTATTAGTTAATAAATTTTAAATGTAATATAAAAAGTAATAAAATATATAATGCTATATATTATAATTTTTTACATTAAATTATTTCAGTCAGTAAACTTTAAACACTTGGTTCCATCAATCTTAAATCATTTATTAGAAATGTTTGTACCGAACTTGTGTATATAAATTCGGTAAGTACACTTGCACTCTACTTGTGTATAGTTCGACCGCTCGTCCGTAAGAGGCAGCACTTTCTTGCGCGAAAGACTTGCCACACTTTTTACATTGCCTTTAGAGATCTCCCTTTTCATCTCTACTTATAACTAATATTTAAATCTTGGTTGCACAAGCATTGTGTATAGCGTAGCGGTTAGGGCGTCTGCTTCATAATACGAAAGACCCGGGTTCGAACCTACCGAAGGACAAAACATTTTTCTCAATTTTTTTCCATGAATTATTAATGCATACAATTAATTAACGACTACATGATCAATTTAATACCGAAATAAAGAAAAACAGTATAAAAAAAAAAAACATAACATCATTTATAAACTGGGAAAATTTGACAAGTGGTGTTATAAAATGTTCCAAACCTTGCCACACCAAACTGTCATTAATAACGTCATTAATAACGTTTTTTTATAACGTCACAAATAACGTCATTTTTTTAAATAGGGTATTAACAAACAAAAAATATTTATTGTTGCAGAAAAAATATTTAAAAATTCGGTACCATTTTCAAACTTTATCTAATCACTTTTACTTCCAATAAGTTTTTGATAATTTGCTATGTTTTCTGATATAGTACTTATTTTTTAAATACTTATAATAATTATTAATAAGTATAACTTAGCAGAAAATGTAAAATAAAAAATAAATAAGAACATTTTCAACTTCATACAAATTTTTAATAATGTTAAAATAAAAACACAACGATGCTTTTGCAGCAGTTTTTATATGCATGCAAATAAGAACCGAATAGCTGTAAATTTATAAGAAAATTTCTTTAGATTTTTGCAAACATTATAATCTAATATAAAATTCATAATTTTAACCCTTAGCGCTCCGTTGGCTCCGCCACGGAGCCGTCCGTCATTTGGTATAAAAACGTGCGGAGCGCTAAGGGTTAATACAACTTCTTAAATTGGAAAAAATAAAATGGTATTTCTTTTTTTAATTACAATTTTGTTTTTATTTATTATTATAAATTGAATTTAAGTTTAAAATATGCGAAACACATAAGTTTCTTAAGTTAATTTTTGAAAAAGAAAAATGATCTATAAAATTCTTTATTGAAATACATTTTTAAATTCTCCATAACGGCAAAATATTTTCGTCTGTGTAGAATGCTAAGCCCAGTAATAACCCTACCCACAACAGTACAGCATTTTTGGACAAGAATTATGGTATTGGACAGAGTAGGAGCTCAAGCTGCGGGTGTTGATCGGGACAACTTTGGTCATCTTACCATTAAAGCTGAAGCTAGCCGTAATGCAATAGCTATTGAACAGAAATTATCAAATGAAAATATATATATAAAGGAAATGAGTAAATAAAATAAGGAGGGTGTGAGAGATTGGCTTGATTAAATAAGAAATAAACACAAAATTCGCGTCAATAATAAGAAACTTGCTTCGGCATAAAAACCCTCACGGTTTAGAGAGAAAAGCCGAAGCAAGTTGACTCTTCATAATTCTATTTATTGAAATAAAATAATTAATAATACAAAAAGAAATCTACACGAATACATTAACTGTAATCGCGCTCAAATAAAATGTCGCAAAATGGACGACGCGTATACGCAAACTCAAAGACTAATGCTTACCATGGGTCACGCGACCTGCGCAACTCGCAAACCAACAAAAATCAAGTTCTCTGGCCGCTATGGTACACCAAATCTACCTGGTGAAGCCGGGCTTGGGGAGCGTAGTGGTCCTCGACCTGCACACAACGCGCCCTGACGTATCGGGGAGACCAACGCTGTGGTGCCGGGCAACAAATCTAGTTGCCGCGAAAATACACTCACCCTGGAACGCGTCACGTCAAACCTGTCGCACGTAGGCAGCGTTCCACAATCAACAAATCCTATGCTGAGGTGCACCTCCTTCACTTGCACTCACACACTGCATGCACGCAATTACAAGATCCAGCCCCAAACATGCACAAATCATGCAATCAACCTGAACGCGAGGTTAAAAAAGCTAAAAGAAGGCACTCAAAACTCGCACGGACACGCAGAGACTCGTCACCGCCGCGAGCTACGATGAAGTCTGTCTCCTTCCCGCGCGCCGCACGCGCCAGGCGAGAAGAAATAGGAGGGCGCGCGAGGCGCGGGACCGCCGCGAGATACGCTCAAGTCTATCTTCTTTCCGCGCGCCGCTCGCGCCACACGAAAGAAAAAGAGGGCGCGCGAGGCGTGGGACCGCAGCGTCGACGCCACAGACGACGGCGACACCAATGTCAAGATGACCCGGACAGCTGTTATTGCTGCTTCAGGGGAAGATAGAATTTGATTATACCAATTTCATAAGAAACAATTCAATTCTATTTTTCTATGTTTTCTGCTATTCTTTATATATTATTATTATTTTTTATAGCCAACCTGTAAATGAAGAATGGAAAATACAAAAATAAATGATCAGGTACTCAATTGAAAAATAAACTTTTGGCGAAAAAAAATTGAAACTGTCTTGTCTACCATGGTAAAGCACTTACAATTTAAATATATTCAAATACATAATTTCGCTTTTTAATTATTTCTTAATTTTAAAAAATATTTTACATTATAGAAGAAATTTTAAATATAAAATTAATACAAGTGTATATGGATTGCCATGCAACTTATCATTCAAATTTAAATCTTAGTTCTACAAGCATTGCATAGCGTAATGGTTAGGGCGTCTGCTTTATAATGCGAAGGACCCGGGTTTGATCCCACCGTAGGTCAAACATTTTTCTGCGTTTTTTTCCGTAAAATAGTGTGTAAAATAAACATGTGCGACAATGCGAATAAACGATTAAATATAATGCGTATGTTAAAAATATGTATAATCATAATAAAAAATAAAATTTTAAAATATACAAAATACTTGATTAAAGTTTTTATAAGGGTTTTATAAAAGTATATTAAAAGGTTTAATCAACTACTTTCAAAAATGTTTTTTTTTAATATTTCTATAACTTTTATAGAAATGTTTTTAAAACTTGTATCGAAAGGTTTATAAAAAGAGCTAGAAAACGTTGCTGAAGGGTTCAAAAACGGACATAAACTCATTTTAAAAAAATTTTTTGAAAGCTTTTAAAAAGTTTTTTATTCTTTCATGAAACATTTTAAAAACATTTTAAAAACCTTTCGACCTGTGTAGGTTTCTACACTTGTTTCTACGTACATTTCTACACTGATTTCCACATAGATATCGACACTGATTTCCACGTAGATTTCTACACTGATTTCACGTTGAAACCCACGTGGTAATCTATGCGGAAATCCACGTAGAAATCTACGCAGAAATCCACGTAAAAATCTACGCGGAAATCTACGTGGAAATCCACATACAGTGTGTTATTGGAATGATTTCAGTGTAAATTTCCATGTAAAAATTCACGCAGATTTCCAGGTGGATTTTCACGTGGATTCTTGCAACTGAGTACTAATTACTATTATTAACCAATAATAATAATTATAAATACTTCATAAGGGTATTTAATATTTTTAAAATATTATTAGCAGTTATAAGCTTTTCTGAAGAGTCACAAATTTCTTTTGATCAAAAGTTGAAAAGCTAATAAAAGCTAATAAAACATAATAAAAACTAAGAAATGCTAGTAAAAGTTAGTAACTATAAATAACTGTCACTAGAGTCCAAATTCCACACTTTATAAACTAATGATAATAGTTATTAGATTTTAGTAGCCCTTTTTTCATTCAATTCATTTCCGCTTAGGTACGTAAAACGTTTTGTCGAATGTTCCAACAAGTTTGCTTCAAGTTTTCGTTGAAACAATTACACGAAAACAAGCAGCAATTTTTTAAAAATGTTTTAACTACATACATTCTGTCAAAAAAGTACCGGGAATTGTCGATTTAAATCTGGCGGGGCAATGTAGGCAGGTAAAATTTTTTTTTCTAGGTTGGTACTACTGTCCTTAATGACAATGCCAAGTTTGAGTAGATTCTGTCAACGAGTGTGTTTACAGTAGCTAGTTAAGTCAGTCGATGTTAATAGTGAGTGTCGATTCTTTACAATGGATGATTACGTTGAACAAAAGAATTTGTCTAAAATTTTATGTTGCGAATGAAATTTCGTGTGCCAATGCATTGAAAATGTTGCAAAAGGCTTTTAGTGATAAAGCACTATCGAAAACCCATGCGTATGAGTAGTACAAAGCCTTCAAGGAGGGTCGTGAAGTCGTCGAAGACTTGCCTTGTTCCAGACGCCCATCAACGGCTTCGACCGCAGATAACGTCGATAAAATTAAGGAAATGGTACTTGAAAACCATCATACCAGCTTGAGAGAGATAGCACATGAACTTGAGATATCCCACGAGTCCACATGTACGATTTTAATTGATATTTTGGCCGAACAACTTGTGGATTTTGCACGACGATAACGCGCCGTCTCACCGAGCTACGATTGTGACCGGCTTTCTCGCCAAAAACTCAACGAACACACTTGAACAACCACCGTATTCGCCGGAGTTGGCTCTCTGTGACTTCTTCCTCTTCCCAAAACTTAAATTGCCGCTCCGTGGCACCCGTTTTCAGTCGGTTGAAACCATAAAACAAAATTCGGCGCGCGAGCTAAAGGCCACTGACTTAACCAGCTACTGTAAACACACTCGTTGAAAGATTCCGCTCAAACTTGGCATAGTCATTAAGGACAGTTGTACCAACCTAGAAAAAAAAATTTTACCTGCCTAAATTGCCCCGCCAGATTTAAATCGACAATTCCCGGTACTTTTTTGAAAGAATGTATGTTTCGAAAAATCACACAAAAATCTTTCGTAAATGTTTTGCAAAAGGTTTCAGCAAGTTTGCTTCAAGGTTTCGTTCAAATATTTACACGAAATCTAGCAGCAACCTTTTTAAAACGTGTCAACTATATGTTTCAAAAAACCTCACAAGAGTCTTTCTTGAAAAGTTTTGTGAAATGTTCCAACAAGTCTGATGCAAGATTTCTCTGTTATATTTCGATGTAATGTTCTTTTTACATTAAAACGATGTTTTAATGTTATGTTTCTTCAAAAGAGATCTGCGACGTTTTAATATAACCTTTTGTGACGTAGGCACTACGTCGTAGCTGATTTAGCTACGTGCGCCCTGTGTGCCTTGCACAAAAATAATATTATAATTAAACTATGCTTTAATCTCTCTCACTCTCTCTCTCTGTGAGAGACTCAACCTGCAACGTCCAGCTAGACAACCCAAGCACCACTACTATACAGGTATGCTCTCTCTCTTCATCTACTTCTGTCCCTCCCTCTCTTCATACTTTATCTCCTCTCTCTATTCCTCTTTATGGTTCGAGGCATTGTCCCAGTGAGGATGCTCTTCGAGTCTGCCATTTCAATGCCAACTCGATTCGAGCGCACATTGAGCTGGTCAGGCTCTTCTTGGCTTTTCGCCCTTATTTTCACGTAATTGCTGTAACTGAGACTAAACTTGGTCCCATTGTTGATGACTCTTTGGTATTACTCGAGGATTTCACGTTGTACCGTTGTGATCGTAACACTAGAGGTGGTGGTGTTGCGCTTTATATACATAATTCACTTTCATCTACATTTTTATGTTCCTCGACGCATGTCTGGACCGCTTGGCCTGGACTAACTGAATACCTCTTTCGCGAGGCTAGATCGTCGACTGCTCCTGCCATTTTCGTGGGAGTGGTCTATCGACCCCCACATGCTCCATTTTTAGCAAATAGTGATTTTATTCCCACACTTACCTCTGTTATACACAATTATAGCACTAAAATATTGCTTGGCGATTTCAACACTGATCTCTCTGTTCATAGCGATGATGCTAATTTCCTGATGAGCTTATTCAATGAGAACTCGCTATACTGTGTACCTTACGGGAATACTCATCATACTGCTACATCAGATACCTGGCTTGATTTATGCATTGTGGATGCCAACGATGTTGTCCTTGATTACTGGAAGACGGTTTCACCATTCATTGACGGACATGACTTGATTGCTGCAACTATACGTTCCTCTCTCACTAAACCACAACTACAAAATTTTACCTTTCGTGACTTTAACTCAACGGACACTACTGCTTTACTGACATACTTACGTACAAACGTCTGCTCTATTTGTGCTGGTGCTGCTCCTTTGGAAGATCGCTTAACCTGCCTTTATTCACATCTTAATGACACAATTGCATTATTCGTTCCTACTAAAACCGTCCGTCAGAGGAGCACCCACCGGCCCTGGTACAATCCTGAAATATATAAACTACTAGATGACAAAGACAGACTTTACAGACGTTTTAAACGCTCTCGACTATTGTCAGACCTTTACAAATACAGGACGGCTCGTGATGCTGTTTTCCGCTTGATTACATCGGCAAAACAACGCTACTATTATGACAGACTGTCTAATATCTCGGACTCGAAAGCCCTTTGGAAGGAGCTTCGCCATCTTGGTATTTGTGCGGCGGCTACAGCGTCCCATCAGCCTTTCTCTGCTTCTGAACTGTATAAATACTTTGCGGATGTGGCCCATGACCCAAATGCTCTTTTAATTGATGAATTTGTTTGTTCTCTCAGCTCCGAACTTACCTATAAACCACTATTTAGTTTCAGCCCTGTTACCCTTGCCGAAGTACGCAGTGCAGCCTCTTATTCTGCGTCCCAAGCTAGAGGATTTGATGGCATTCCACAAGCATTCATCATTGACACCTTCCCCGTATTTGGACCTACTAAATGCAGTATTATAAACGATTCACTCAAGGACTCTATTTTTCCGTCCATCTGGAAAAATTCTCTTAGAATTCCGCTGAACAAGACTGCGTCGCCTAAAAATATGAGTGACATTCGTCGTATCTCGTTGCTGTCGTTTCTCTCGAAAATTCTTGAGCGCGTTGTCCACCAACAGCTCTACAACTATTTGGAAACCAGAAAGTTGTTTGATCCTTTTCAAACTGGTTTTCAAAAGGGACACAGCACTCAGACGGCACTTCTTAAATTGACAGATGATGTAAGGGCAGGAATGGATAAGCGCTGTGTTACTTTGCTACTCATGTTTGATTTCAGCAAAGCCTTCGATAAAGTCTGCCATGTTACATTGCTGCGTAAGCTACTTACTCTGGACGTATCGCCAGATGTTGTCAGATGGTTTGCCTCCTACCTATCAGGTAGGAAACAGTCAGTATTGGACGCCAATGACTGCCCTTCCGCATTCCTGCCACTCAACACAGGAGTCCCTCAAGGTTCTGTACTTGGTCCTCTACTATTTCTTATCTACATCAATGATGTTGCTGTCGGCTTTGACTCCTCGATTAATCATCTCGTTTATGCGAATGACCTCCAGATTTATTTGACGTTTCCTCTGTCTGACATTGCTACTGCGATTCAACTAATGAGTCGACAAGCGCAGCTCGTCTCTGAATGGGCCGATGCAAACAACCTTAGTCTGAATGTCCGTAAAACTAAAGCTATAGTATTCGGATCTTATTATTACATTAACTTACTCATGCGTATGAACGTCCATGGAGTTATTGTTAAAGGTTCACTTGTTAAACTTGAATCCTCTGTTTGTAATCTTGGAGTGCATCTTGACTCTAAATTAAATTGGAAAGTTCACACGTCACATGTGTGTCGTAAAGCCAACTCGCTGTTATATCGCCTCAATTATTTTCGTCGTAGTACAAACTTTTTATTAAGGAAACACCTCATCCAAACGCTACTGTTTCCTTTGTTAGATTACTGTAGTTTAGTCTACAGCGATATTTCTCAGGAACAAGATTTAAAACTTCAAAGGGTTATCAACTCTGGTATACGTTACATCTATGGTTTAAATAGGCGTGAGCACGTCTCCTCGTATAGAGTCTCCCTTGCTTGGCTGACCACTGGAGCTCGAAGACAATTTTTTACTGCTTCTGCTCTCTTTTCAATGTTCAGAGATTCGGCTCCCTCTTATCTTTTTGAGAAATATCAGTGGTCCCCGGTGGGGAGGCCTTCACGGGGGGATGTGAGACCGTTGATCATTCCTCCCTCGGCTACGGTGTTCTACGACAAGTCATTTACTGTTTTCTCCTCTCGACTCTGGAACAGCCTCCCTTCTACCTTCTATTCCATCTCTTCCTACTCTTCCTTCAAATCTTCAGTCTTTGCTTTCCTACTTTCTCTTGAGAGAGAGCATCCTCTTGCGCCTCAAGCCAGTAGGTAATATTAATATTTTTATTTTATTATATTCGTTTTAAAATTTAAAAATTTAAAATTTAAAATTTAATTTATTATATTTCGATTTCTGGCTTGAGCCTTTTATAGTTTTTATAATTTCTGTTATTAGCGTTACTATTAGTTCTATATTTACATATTTTGCTTTGTTTTTAATATAGTTTAGTTTTAAGTTCTAGTTTTAGTTCAGTTATTATTTTTCAATCGTTATATTGCTTATTGTTATATTGTTTCTGTCTAGTTTTTAGTTATTTTATTTTTTATTATTTTAATTGTTATTTTGTTCTTTATTATTTTTGTTATACCATGTACAACAAAATGTACAAAAATAAACCATTATCTATCTATCTATCTATCTATCTCTCTCTCGCTCTCTATGACTCGATGTTAAGCAGGCCGGCCGCCCGCGACTTTCCCTCCAGCTGACGGAGGCCTATCGCTTTCCCCAGGGCAGGGAAGTGGCAATCGCTTGCCACCCTCACCGCGAATCCGCTAACACACACTCTCGCTCTCTCTCTCTCCCTCTCTATTTCACGCAGATAAGTAAGGACACTTACCGCTGTTGCTCACAAGGCTCGTCCGTAGGCCGTTGAACTTCCGGCTATTTCCTTCCGCCCCGCTGCACCTGGCTCCTGCGGCTCTCCCTCCGGAGAAGGGCTGCCGGACCTCGATGTGAGTCCACCTGAACGCTGACTGCCTCCGTCTTACCCTCGGCTTAAGATGTCGCGGTGGCAACCTCCAGTCGCCTCCCGCTGACACCTGACCTCCTCGTCCCCAGTCTCACTTCCTCGCTGTACTTCCTCGTCTTCGCTCTCCTTCCTCGCACTGCTCCCTCAGCTTCTCCCTCACTCTCTCTCTCTCTCTCTCTCTCTTGCGCATACCTTCACCCTTGGCTTCACTCGCGACACTCATTCTAATACAAAGGAACAGAACTATATTCACCGCGGGACTTATCTCTCCGTCCTCGCGGGAGCGCGCAGTGAAACTCACTCGTAGGAGAGCACAGCGTAACTGCTCGTTACGCCCGTTCTTCTCTCTCCTTCCCTTGCGGCTCCCAAATTCCTCGCCGATCGTCGCCGCAAGTTCGAAAATCGCGTGATTTTCGAACGTTGCCGGTTTTTCCGAAAAGTCCGCATTTTCGCGGCTAAACGGGCTTATACAAGCCGGCAACCTGGCAACGGTCGCGCAAGAATGTACACACTTACATTCTTCATCGACGACCTATGACGGACTCTCCGTCACACTTTCTACAAGTTTCCACTGAAACCTTACATTGAATCTTTTACTGAAATCTTTCATGCTATTTGGATACGTATTCAAATCAATTAACAGGGATAAATTTAGTTGAAAAAATAGGAAACAATGAAGTAAAACGAATATTATTGAATAATATTAATTGAATTCATTTTATTACTTCAATTTTAATGTATTAACTCTTATTGGTTTTAATTGATTTTCTTCGTTTTAATTAATTTGAAAATATAATTCGCATTTTTTTAATTGTTTCCTATAAAATTTAATTGGCCTTACTCGTTTATCTTGATTGTACATTATTGACTCCTATTTATTTTAATTGAGTTTATTACATTTTAATTAATCTGAAAATATGTCTTTAAATCTACTGTATTGATTTCTATTGAATTCAATTGATCTTATTCTTTTTATTATTTTTCGATGTGCTTTGATTTAATTCATTTTGTCTCAAGCGGACATTTCATAGTTGATTGGATTTTGGCTTGGAAAATAAGGAAAATGAATAAAAACCAACAAGGTTATAATCCCTGATAAAAGTATTCTATTAAAAGTAATTGAAACCGATTAAAATGTATTGTAATCGATTAAATTTAAATCGGTTTTAACAAATTTTAATTTATTTTAATAAATTTCAATCGAATATTTTTAGCAGGAATAGTTTTCTATGTAAAAAGACCTGTTCTTTCCTAATCCAGTATCGTAATTTTAAAATTTTACTCCTGAAATTAAATATAAACGTCTATATTTAACAAAAAAAATTTTTTTGTTTATATCGACTATGGGCATAATTTCCAATCTTTTTTTCTGTAGCATTGCTTGAAGCCAATTTATATTTATAGTTTAGGTTGCTATATAATATTATGACAATGTTAAAAATAAATTAGTATTATTTTCAATATGGTGGACCCAATATGACGACTGTAATAACAAAAAATAAAAAATGTATTTAAAAACATGTGCAAGTACTTGTTATACAGATTTTCAAGGTCGTTTAGTTTAAATTTATCATTAGATTTTACTTTCTCAACATAGCTGCTTCAAAATGACGATCTGAAATAAATGGACATGAGATTTTTTATAGAAATAGCGAGTAGGTACTCATTGTACAGGTTTTTATTTTTTTTTATTTATATATTTTATATCTTCTAAGAGTGATAAAATTTATATGATAAATTTTTTTTTAATTTTAAAATCATTTAAGACGAATTCATTTTTATTCTTCTGTTACATTACAATTATGTTACATTAAAATGCAATAAGAATTCCATTCATCCATCGTGCTATGGCGGAATCTCTGCATTTTTAATTAAATAATCATTTCATTATAAACAAAATTTTGTAGCTTCTTAAAATTTTATGAATGCTTTATTTTTTAGATCTTTTAACATCTAATGATGATTATTATTTTTTAATATTTTGAAATATTTAAAAAATTATTTTCTGTTAAGAAGACTAAAAATGAGGATATTTGCCGCATGTCCGACTAATTAACTCGCAGATAGATTTTTTAATATGCGCAGCGTTACCACATGTCACATGTCGCAAGTCGCGCAATTTCATGTGTCATGGGCGGTGTTATAATAATCTTGGTAACGCTCTTAAATAAAACAAAATACGAGTATATGGTGATTCGCCGCAGTGGAATAAGAATGAAAGGTAGCGAAGCCACGTGACAGACAAAGTCTTAAATTAGATATTTCAAAAAAATTTATTTCATTAACATAAATTTCTGACAGCAAGTTGCAATATCAGTTAAATTTCATAATAAATAGAAGTAAATACAATTTTTTCATTACTTTATTAAACAAATTAATAAAGAAAAATTAAGCATTAAAATCAATTGTAATAAATTAAGAATCAATAAAACAATTTTATATTATAACAAATTTATATTATATTTGTAAAAACAATATAAACTAACATATATCCTAAAAACTACAATAGAATAAAATACATAAAAATGCTATTAAAATCAGTTAAAATTAATTTAGAATTAATTATACAATCTTGCATTGAAGACAATTTTTTTTCTGCGAATGAATGTTGATAATAGTCAATTAATTCGTATTTCTGTGATGCAATAGAATGCAATTCAAACAAGTATGCAATGTATATTAAAGTGAATTTATATTGTATTCATTGAAATAAATGAATGTGAATTAACATATATTCTAAAAGCTACAATAGAATGAATTACACAGAAATGCAATTAAAATCAATTAAAATGAATTTAAAATCAATTATACAAATTTGCATTGAAGACAATTTTATTTTACGAATGAATATCGATAATAGTCAATTCATTCGTATTTCTATAACGCAATAAAATGCAATGCAAAAAAGTATACAATGTTTGTTAAAGTGAATTAGTTTTATGTTAATTGAAATAAATTAATGTAAATTAACATACAGGGTCTTCAAAAAGTCCCGGACCGGTTGAATAACTAGAAACGTAAGAGTTACTTAAAAAAATAGTTGATACAAAGGCTGTCGAAAATTTCCCTAGCTATACAACCGTGACCTCGGCCGCGACCTTGATCTTAAACTTCAAGGTCATTTCGAGATCAAGTTCATTTTTTTGTACGGCGACCCCCAATTTTGATACAGGAAATTAAAAGGGCGGACAATTTTACGTCCAGATACGATCTTCACCACTAGAAAAGTTTGACTTTGGAAGGTTGAGTCAAGGTCAAGCAGTGACCAGCTGGATATCTTGAAAATTAGGCATCGCTCAAAAAAATATTTCAGCAAAATGTTGTATTTATTTGCGTTCATCGCAGTTAACTTAGGCAAAGTGGTGTGATGCCCAGCCAGTAAAGGCAAGACTAGAGTCAAGATCATCAGGTGAAGACAATGTTGAAAGACTTTAGCCAAATATCAATCAATTTTTTTTTATTTTAGTAAATATTCAAAGTTTCCACTCTCAACTGTCTGGCAATGTGCTATGCGGTAATAAAATGCTGCTACAGCTTGACGAATTATGCCTTCATCAATAGTAATAATTTCATCCCTTATTTTTTGCTGGAGTTCATCGAGTTTCAGTGGTTTAGTTTGATATACCTTATCTTTTAGGTAACCCCACAAAAAATAATCAAGCAGACTAAGGTCAGGAGATCTGGCTGGCCATTCTATTGCACCTCCTCTGCCTATTCACCTTCCTGAAAACACTTTATTTAAATAAGCATGTTCACCTCGCCCACAGTTAGGTGGTGCACCGTCTTGCTGCAACAACGTTTGATCAAAATCATTGCCCACAATTGCGTGAATTGCTGGGATGATTTCATTTCGAAGCATGTCTTCATACTTAATCGCAGTATGATTTCCTTTAATAAAGAATAGCTTAACAATACTGTTGTTTATAATGCCAGTCCAGGCATTCACTTTCTGAAGGTATTGAGTACTGCGAGTATCCATCTTGGGTTTATATCACTCCAGTACCTAAAGTTATGTGTATTGACATTGCCGTTTAGCTCAAAGGTACAACAGCTTCGTCTAAAAATACAATTCTATTTAAAAAATATTCATCAGCAGTTATTCGAGTCATTATTAAGTCACAAAACTTTACACCTTTAACTGGATCATGTTCAAGCAATTCATGTACAAGTTTTACCTTGTATAGATGGAACTTAAACTTTCTTATCGAAATATTATGCACTGATCCGACACTAATATCATGTTGTTGATGCAGTTTTGTAACTGTACTGTGGCAATCTTGATTGATTGAAAGAGCAACAACTAGCTGTTTTTCTTCAGTAGTGGCTGTAACTGGACGACTTGATGTAGGAAGATCTTTCATATCCCCACTTAAATTAAAACGCGTAATTGTCCTTTGTACTGTCGATTTAAATATCGATTCCATTCCTACCCTAAAAGTATCGTTGAATAAGATCCGTACATCTTCATTAGATCTCGTCCTGTCATCGTATTCTTTTATCATAAGAATAATTATTCGCTCTCGTTCAGTGAGAGGAGCCATGTTACATTCAGATAAAAGAATAATCTAATGAAAAAATTAAAATTTAAGATTACAATATGAAAAGCGATAAGATCATAAGACCTGAAAATTACGGAAGGAAGTATAAATGAAGAAAACGGCTAAATCATCAAAGAAAATGACACGCAGTTCTTAGAAGTAATAAAAAAAAATCAAAAGTTAGGAGCAAACTTAATCGTGAATATTAAAATTGACAGAGTATTAAAATTTAGTATTAGTCAACGAAAAAAATTTTGAGATATTCTAAATTGTATTCTTTCACTCACACAATTATTACTTTTCGTTGATTAAGACTCTGAAGTCTGATTTTAAGAATTTAAAAATTCAAGATAGCAAATCCAAAATGGCAAACGGAAAATTTTGAATTTATTCAGAAGTGTACTCAAAACTTTTCACATAGGTTCTTGAGGTCGCTGATTACTAATTTGAGGTCAGATTCTAAACACTTAAAATTTCAAGATGGCGGATAAAAGGGATGAAGTTTAGGGTCAAGTTTGCGACTAAGATCGCCGTCGGATAGCCAAGAAAATTTTCTATAACTTATGTCTGAACCATTTTTTTGAGCGAAGCCTACTTTTCAAGATATCCAGCAAGCCACTACTTGACCTTGACTTAACCTTCCGAGGTAGAATTTTTCCAACGGTGAAAATCGTATCCTTAAAATTGTGCGTCCTTTTTATTTCAGATATCAAAATTAGAGGTTGCCATATAAAGAAATTGTCTTGATCTTGTAATGACCTTGGAGGCCAAGATCAAGGTCACGACCGAGGTCACGGTTGGATAGCCAGGAAAATTTCCTACAACTTTTGCCTCAACCAATTTTCGAGCAACGCCTACGTTTCAAGTCATTCACCCTATCCGAAACTTTTTGAAGACCCTGTTTATTTTAAAAGCTACGATAAAATGTAATACACAAAAATGCTTTTAAAATTAATTAAAATAAATTTAAAATCAATTATTCAAATTTGCATTAAAAACAATTTTTTTTTCTGCGAATTTCAATACTAGTCAATTAATTCGTATTTCCATAATGCAATAGAATGCAATTCAAAGAAGCATACTATTTATATTTATTAAAATCAATCAAAATCAATATTAAAAATCGTAAAATAATTACATTAGAATCAAAACCAATTCGAGTTAATAGCTTCGTGATTGGGCGATTTAAAATTATTGATTGAGAATATTTAAATCGACAAGATTTAAATAAAAGAATTTTTATTTATTTCTATTGATTTCAATTGACCATTTTCAGCAAGAAATCTTTCGTGAAATGTTCTGTAAAATGTAACATCAAGTTTGCTTCATGGTTTCGTTGAAACATTCACAAGAAATCACCTGCAAACACCTTTTTAAAATGTTCTGACAATATATTTCGTATAAACTCACCGCAACCTTTCGTGAAATATTTTGTGGAAAGTTACAGGAAGTTTGCTTCAAGTTTTCGTTGAAACATTTACACAAAATCTTGCAGCGTTTTTTTAAAAATTTGACGACTATATGTTTTAAGCAACTCACAGAAATCTTTCGCGAAATGTTCCAGCAAGTTTGCTTCAAAGGTTCGTTAAAACATTTACACGAAATCTTTCAGCAAACTTTTTAAAATATTTGAACTATATTTTTCATGAAATCTTACCAAAACCTTTCGTGAAATGTTTTGTTAAATTTTATAGCAAGTTTGCTTCAAGGTAATGATAAAACATTCACACGAAATCTTACAGCGATTTTTTTAAATAGTTTCAACTATATTTTACAAGCAAAATCTTACAGGTATCTTTCGTGAAATGTTTTGCAGAATGTTCCTGCAAGTTGTTGCTTTAAGGTATTGTTGAAAGATTTACGTTAAATCTTGCAGTAACCTTTTTAAAATGTATTTACTATTGAAAATGTGAATAAGTTCTCGCCGTTTCACCGTCAGATGGCAGTACAAAAATTTTGTGTGTATAATTCAAGATGATGATGCATCTACATTAAAGTTCTATAACCTATGTTTAAAATCAGTGTGTGTCTTTCCATTAACCTACACAGTATGTCGGAAAAGTTCCCGAACTTTTGAAATAAAAAATCGAAAATTACATCTAAAGAAATTTATTCCAGTTAACTTTCAACATAGTCCTCTTCCCTTGATATACACTCATTTGAGCGCTCCATGAGTGATTCGAAGGCTCTCTGGTACTTCTCTGAAGTTATCGCTGTGAGACACTCGGTGCAAGCCGCTTGAATGCTCGGTACATCTTCAAAAAATCGTCCTTTCAAGGCCATTTTTAGCTTGGGAAATAGGAAAAAGTCGGCTGGAGCCAGATCTAGCGAGTATGGGGGCTGATTGATGCGTGGGATCTGATTTTCGGAGAGAACGCTTCACAATGTTCGAAGAATGAGCAGGCGCATTGTCATTCAGCAAACTCCACAATCCCGGTTCCTTGTACTCGGGCCTGATGCGATTAATCCGGCGCTTCAGACGTTTTAACACCTCTACGTAATACGCAGCATTCACGGTGGTGTTTGGGGGCACAAATTCTTTGTGTATCAGGCCTTTGGAGTCGAAGTAAGCGATGAGCATCGTCTTTAGCCGTGATTTTTGTTGGCGCACTTCTTGAGCCCTCGCACGGCCCGGACTGAGCGAAGCGGATGACTGGCGCTTCGTGGAAGGATCGTATTGAAAGCACCAAGTCTCGTCTCCAGTCACATGAAGTTAGAAAGCCCAGAGTAGTGTCGCAAGTCTCGATAAAATCTTGACAACATTGGATGCAAGTTTCTTTCTGCTCTGGTGTGAGAAAGTGCGGAACAAATCGAGAGCAGACCTTCTTGCGGTTCATTTATTCTTTTAAAATCTACGCGACGCTATCCTTGCTCATGTTCAGTTTGTCTGCCAACATTCTGAGAGACATGTGGCAATCCTGCTTCAGTAGCGCGCGCACGCGAGCCTCGTTTTCGTCTGTAACAGCTGTTGACGGCCGGCCGCTTCTCTCGTCATCTTCAAACGACTCTCTACCCTTCTTAAACCGACTTAACCACGTGTAAACAGTTGTACGCGACACTACACCTTCACTGTAAGCCGAATCGATCATTTTTTTCGTTTCTGCGAAAGTTTTTTCAAGTTTATAGCAGAATTTAATTGCGTCACGATGTTCAAATTTCTCATCCATCGTAGAGCTTGCACCGGGGTACTAAACACACGTTCACTCAAGCACGTCTATCTCGGCAACTAATGAACGGATACTGGTGGAAAAATTCTCAGACACTCCAGAGGGATGTAGCAACATAACATATTGTTCAATAAGTCCCGAGACTTACAACGAAAACAACATTTTTTTTCAAAAATCATTTTTATTCATCAATATAATCTCCTTTTAGAGTGATACAATCTTTCCAACGCCTTTCCAACACTTCTATACCATGTTTATAACAGGATTTATCCTTTGCTTCAAAATAGGCTTCAGTTTCAACAATGACCTCTTCATTCGAGCCAAATTTTTTTCCCTGGAGCATTTTTTTGAGATCAGCAAAGAGCCAGTAGTCGCTGGGAGCTAAATCTGGCGAATACGGGAGGTGGGAAAGCAAATCAAAGCCCAATTCGTTCAATTTTGCCATTGTTTTCACGGACTTGTGGGATAGTGCATTGTCTTGGTGAAAAAGGATTTTTTTATTCTTCATGTGCGGTCGTTTTGCTGCGATCTCCTCCTTTAAACGTACCAACAAGTCAATATAATAATCACTGTTGATCGATTTACCTTTTTCCAGGTAGTCAATGAAAATCACGCCATGTGTATCCCAAAAAACAGACGCCATGACTTTGCCAGCAGACTGCTGCGTTTTTGGACGCTTTGGGCGGCTTTCGCCAGCCATGCGCCACTCAGATGATTGCCGATTCGACTCCGGAGTGAAATGATATATCCATATTTCATCCATGGTCACGTATCGACGCAGGAAATCCTTTTTATTGCGAGTAAATAGCGATAAACAGCTCTCTGAATCGTCGACTCGTTGCTGCTTTTGTTCCACTGAAAGCAATCGTGGCACCCACTTGGAGAAAACCTTTTTCATGCCCAATTTTTCATGAAGGATTGTAAATACGCTTCCAGATGATATCTGTGTCATTTCTGCAATCTCACGGACCTTCACTTTGCGATTTTTCATTACAATTTTTAACACTTCACTCACATTTTTCTGTGTAACGGCTTCCAATGGCCTACCCGAACGTTCCGCATCGTTTGTGTCCGTACGACCACGTTTAAACTCAGCATACCAACGACAAATCGTTGGTTTGGATGGAGAGGAGTCCGGGTAATGTTTTTCAAGCCATTGCTGGGCTTCTACGGTGTTTTTACCTATTAAAAAACAATGTTTTATCAACACGCGAAACTCGCTTTTTTCCATTTTTCAAACAAATTACAAAGTGACTTCACTCTAACCTCGATAACTTTGCTGTCTGTGATCCGATCGACGTGAAATTTTTACACGTTTTATGTAAAGGTTCGCACTCTATGGAAACGGGGCTAGTTTGGTACTACTAGCGCTATCTCTGGGTTAGTCTCGGGACTTATTAAACGATGTGTTAGTACCGGTGTCGTCCAAGAGGTGGCGCCACTCGTACAAGCGCTACAAAATAAGTTCAGGAACTTTTTTGACATACTGTGTATATAGAACATTTTTTTTTTGTAGCGTAAAACATTGTAGCGTCAAATTTCGTGCCAAATAAACCGTTTTTGTGGGAAATTTTACTGCACTATTTTATTCAGAAGAAATCTGCAGCTGAAGCACACAGAATTCTTGTAGAAACCTATGGTGATCATGCTCTGTCGGAAAGAACATGTAGAGATTGTTTTAACTGATTTCAAAATGGTGATTTTGATATTTAAGATAGAGAATGTACTGGTGCACCAAAAAAGTTTTAAGACGAAGAATAGGAAACAATAGTTGCTGAAAATCCATGACAGACGCAATCGGATGTTGTAAAATCATTAGGAGTTGATAGAACAACAGTTTTGAAACGTCTGACAGCATAAGGAATGATACAAAAGGAAAGATCTTTGGGTGCCGAACGAACTGAAACCGAAAGACGTCGAACCGCGTCTTGTCACGTGTGAACAGCTGCTTCAATGACAAAAAAGAAAAGGTTTCTTACATCGTATTGTGACTGGTGATGAAAAGTGGATATACTGCAGTAATCCCAAGCGTAAAAAATTCTAGGTTAAGCCCGGCGAAGCAGTAGTATCAACGCCAAAACGGAATATTCAGTATTACGAGCTGCTCCTACTCAACCAAGCATTAAAAGAAAAACGGCCGCTATATGAGCATAGACACGATGAGGTGATTTTACTGCATGATAACGCTCGACCGCATGTCGCGTCACTGGACAAAACATACATGGAAACGCTGAAATGGGAAGTCCTACTGCGGGTGACGCCGTACTTTCCAGACATTGCGCCTGCTGATTACTGTTTATTTCGATTGATGACTAACAGCCTGGTTGAGCAGCACTTCACTTCGTATGAAGAAACGAAAAAATAAATCGATTCATGGATAGCCGCAAAAGATGTGTCGTTTTATCGACGTGGAATTTAAATGCTGCTGGAAAGTAATCTCCAGCGATGGTCAATACTTTAATTGACTTATTTTTTATTATTTATTTTAAAAAAAGGATTTATTTTTGCAAAAAACGGCGAGAACTTATTTACACTCCCAATACATGTTTCATAAAAACCCATCGCAAACGTTCGTAAAATGTTTGGTGAAATGTTACATCAAGTTTGATGCAAGATTTTTTTGTAAAATTTCAATGTAACGTTTTATTATATTAAAATGATGTTTTACTGTTATGTTTCTTTGAAAGATATCTACAAGGTCTTAATATAACCTTTCTACAAGTTTAGACTGAAGCCTAACATTGGATCTTTCATTGAAATCTTTCATGCTATGTAGGTATGTATTTATATTAATTAATAGAGATAAATTAAGCTTAAAAAATAAGTAATAATATATTAGAACGAACATTATTTAATAATATCAATTTATTTTATTCAATCACTTTCATTTTAATGTTAACTCTTTTTGGTTTTAATTAATTTTCTTCGTTCAAATTGATTTAAGAATATAATTCTGTTTTTATTTTATTGATTCCTGTATAGTCTAATTGGTCTTATTCATGTAGCTTGATTGTAGTTCATTGACTCCTATTTATTTTAATAGAGTTCATTACATTTTAATTGATCTGAAAATATACCTATGATTTTATTGTATTGATTTTTAGTAAATTTAATTGATCTTATTCGTTTTAATATTTTTCAATGGGCTTTGATTTTATCCAAACGGGCATTTCATAATTGATTGGATTTTGGCTTAGAATATAAGGGAAATGAATAAAAACCAACAAGGTTATGATGCTTCTCTCTTTGATAAGACTAACTCTTTCGGAATCAGAATTTCAGAATT
This sequence comes from Chalcis sispes, assembly GCA_949987625.1. Lineage (NCBI taxonomy): Eukaryota > Metazoa > Arthropoda > Insecta > Hymenoptera > Chalcididae > Chalcis > Chalcis sispes. The sequence goes on along the minus strand of OX465097.1, from coordinate 48,917,292 downwards.
CTGCACCTGAAATTAAGCCGCCTATATTTGCCACAAAAAAATTTTTTTTTATATCGAATATGAGCACAATTTCCAAACTTTCCAATATGGCGACTGCAATAACAAAAAATAAAAAATATACTTAAAAACATGTGTAAGTACTTCTTATACAGATTTTCAAGATCGCTTAGTTAAAATTTTTTATTAGATTTTAATTTCTCAACATGACTGATTCAAAATGGCGATCTAAAATAAATGGAAATGAGATTTTTTATAGAAATAGCGAGTTGGTACTCATTGTACAGGTTTTTATTTTTTTTATTTATATATTTTATATCTTCTAAGAGTGATAAAATTTATATGATAAATTTTTTAATTTTAAAATCATTTAAGACGAATTTATTTTTAATTTTCTGTTACATTGAAATGCAATAAGAAGTTCATTACCCCTTCATCCATCGTGCTATGGCAGAATCTCTTTTTTTATTTAATAATTATTTAAAAATAAACTAAATTTCTAAGTTTCTTGAAATTTTATGAATGTTTTATTCTTTACATCTTTTAACATCTAATAATAATTCTTATTTTGTAACGGGATATTTTGAAATGCACGTGCGAGACTCTCCCTCGCACGTACGCACTGCTGCAGGCACAGGTTTTGGGCCTGACAGGCCGCTACGTCCACCGATGCGGCTTCGAATGCCGGCGGACGTAGCCGTCGTGCAATGGCACTCTCGTGCAGTGCCGGTCCGTCTACAACGCAGGATCTTCCTCGAATCCTGCTTTTACTTACGTGTGAAGGGCCTTGCCCTAAGGCCTCACTGCCGGTGCTGCTTCCACTAGCCTCGGCTACTCAGTTTGCGTGCCAACTCTAGGCTGACACGCCTGCGGAGGCGGCGGTATTCGGGACAGGAACGCTAGATAGGAAAGGGATAAATAATGCGCACCCGTTATGCACTAATAACTTTATTTTATCAAAAAACTCAACAAAAGTATACATAATTGAATTATTTATCGCATAGAGGCCTCTTACGGGAGGATTGCAATTAGTATTGCTTGACTAGCAATACTAATACACTAGGTGCGCACTGCGCATGCGCGCTGTCCACTCGTCTTGCTGTATTCACTCAGCAAAACGTGTGAACCAGCTCGAATGCTCGCGGCTGGTTACAGGCGTGTGCGCCGGCCTTTACTTTTGGCGTGTCGGCGCGCGGTTGGGTGCGGCCTCTCGCGGCCAACCGTGAGACCACGCTCGTGTAGTCTTATACACGCTGACACACACACACACACACGCGCGCGCGCGCGCTGACATAAACACGCTTATCAACTATGAATGTGTGAGTGAGAGCGAATCTCCTACTCACCGCTCGCACGGTCAATATACGATATATTCGCGACCGCGCGTGTGTATATGAATATCGCGGGCAATTAATAATCTAAGTGGCCACTTACTTCTTCTGCATGTGTGAAGGAGGATGTTGAGAAATTTCTTTTAAAATTAGTTACAAATAAGGTTCTTGACTGCCTACAGAGTTCAATTACTTCGATAATTTAAAGTCCCATGAAAAAAATGGTTAAAATAACCTTTCCTCAAATGTTGTCTAATTTAAGAGCTCGTTCATTATTGAAATCTACGAGAGTAAATCAAATATAAACGGTAATTTAGCTATTCTGCTTATCACGCATCACCGAACTAGATGATATAGTATGGCGGTTGCTGGTTCGTTCATAAAGAGTAGGGGAACCAGCTTAGTTAGTGGCCCGCTTGGTTCTGTCCTCAGTACAGCTATGACTGAGCAAGAGATACATCCGTCTGTCGCGCAACGCGTAATCATAAAGTTTTTAACCAATGAGGCGTCAAACCGTCGAAAACTTTTACTCGTTTAAAAAGGCAGTTTGGGGACACTACATTGTCTCAAAATCGAGTGTATACGTGGGCCAGGGAACTAAAGGGTAGGCGAGAACGTGTTGAAAACAAAAGTCATGATTGACGTCTAAAGACAAGTCTTACAGATGACAACATCTGTGTCGTTCGAAAGCTTATTGAATGTGATTGGCAGTTAACTGTTTCAGAAATCTCGTCTAGCGTGGTATCAGCTATGGAAGTGCTCAATCCATTATCACTCATCATCTTGACTTCAGAAAAATTAGTACTCGATGGGTTCAGAGGTTGTTAACCGGGAATCGAAAACAGATCAGATCAGAAATCACTGAGAGACTTCTGAATCGATTTCGACAAGAAGGGGAGGATTTTTTGAGGCGCATCGTCACATGTGATGAGACGTGGGTCCACCACTATACCCCCGAATCGAAAATGGCGTGTAGGAGTGGCGAAGGAAGGATGAAGGCTGCCCAGTGAAGGCCAAAACTCGCCTTTCAGCCGGAAAAGTGCTTGCAACGATTTTTTTACTCAAAGGGAGTTTTTGACTCATTGATTTTCTTCACAATCAACAAACAGTGAATGCAGCCTACTATTGCCAGTTGTTACAATCAGCGAGAACCTCCTACCGAAACAAAAGAGAAGGTATGCCCATTAGAGAGGACATCCTTCTCCATGACAACGCTAGGTCGCACACCGTGGCTTCGACAAGGGATAAACTGGAATAAATGGGCTGGAAAAACACTCGAACACCCTCCTCATAGTCCAGACTTGTTTCCCTGTGACTACTTTTTGTACGCGCCTCTGAAAGAAACACTTGGAGGTAAACGATTCAAAAGCAAAGAAGAAGTCGAGGAGCACATGCGCAATCAGCCGACAACTCGTCCTAAAACTTTTTATGAACAAGCAGTATTCAAGTTTCCAAAACGGTGGCAAAAGTGTGTAGAGAACGTAGGAGTCTACATTAAGAAATATTCACGATATAGTTTGTATGTAATATTATTCAATAAATGTATAAAAAAAATTACCGTTCATATTTGATTTATCTCCATAATTCTAGCTACTCTAAAGTTGCAATACGAGGTCTGGCTATTAAATAACGAGACTGGTTACGAAAAAGGGTTTTATTATAAAAATTATTCTACATTCGAATGCTCCCGTTCAATATACTCTTCTTCCGTCGCCACAACCTTTCCATACGTTTTTTCCATTGATCAAAGCAGTGCTGGAAGTCTTCTTTGGTGAGGGCCTTAAGGAGCTCTGCCATTTTTTGCTTTACCGCCTCCATCGACTCAAATCGGGTCCCTTTTAAAGCAGATTTTATCTTCGGAAACAAAAAAAAGTCGCTCGGTGCCAAATCTGGCGAGTACGGCGCGTGTTCAAGCACTGGAGTGCGCTTACCGGCCAAATACTGCTTCACAGATAGCGCGTTATGGGCAGGTGCGTTGTCCTGGTGCAAAATCCACGAGTTGTTCTTCCACAACTCAGGCCGTTTCTTACCAACTCGTTCTCGCAGTGTTGCCAAAACTGACAAATAGTAAGTCTGGTTGACAGTTCGACCCTCTGGAACCCATTCAGTCATCACGATACCGTTAATGTCGAAAAAAACGATCAACATTGCCTTGAATTTTGATTTGGACATCCTTGCTTTTTTGATTCTGGGTGATTCAGGCGTCTTCCAATGCATAGATTGCCGCTTTGTTTCATCATCGTATTGAAAAATCCACGTTTCGTCGCAAGTAATAATGTTTTTTATCAGTCCGGAATCTTTTTTTAACTTTTCAAGGAAATCTGAGCAGACTTGTTGACGCAAGAGCTTTTGGTCAGGAGTCAGGTTTTTTGACACCAATTTCGCACAGACTTTTGTCATGTGTAATTCCTCGTGTAAAATTTGTTCAACCGTTTCTTTATCGACGTTTACAGCCTCGGCAATCATCCGGATGCTCATTTAACGATCTGCACGCACAATTTGGTTGATTTTGATCACTGTTTCCGGAGTTGAAACAGTGACAGGGCGACCTGGGCGTTGGTCATCTTAAGTGCTAACTCGGCCCTCACTGAAGCGCTTACGCCACTCAAAAACACGCGCACGAGATAGAGAATTGTCCCCATAGGCCTCTTGCAACAATTTACAGCACTCAGTCGGAGTTTTTTTCAATTTAACGAGAAATTTGAGATTGATACGTTGCTCCTGTTTTTCGTCACACATGGTTTTCGGCAGGAGAAAAAAACACGTTCGTTTCAAACTGCTACTGCACAAATACAATAATAGTGACGAGAACGTGTTTTGGTACGTGCATAGACAAGATATCTAGATACCCAACGCACTACTCGTTTTTTTCTCCACCCCTCTACGGCGCCCTCTAGGCACGCAGTCTAGTTATTTAATAGCCAGACCTCGTATAGTACATTCTGCTCAAATACAAGTTCAAATAAGTGTCACTATATCTTGAGATAACTTCAAAATTTATTATTTTCCCTGTTTCCTCTAAAACTAATAAATTCAAAACTTACAAAACACTAATAGAACCTGAATGTCATCTGTCGTTCCATTTAAAGTAAATCTCTAAGTTGATCGAATCACAAAAACCCGAGGAAAATGCAGTTCGTTTCTAAGCAAAATCAGTAGATTTAGAAAAAATGCAGAAGAAATTATAAATATATTATAAATTCATAAGGATGATAGATTCGACACTTCTGAAGTTTGTGGTGCAAAAACTATGAATTACGAATATAGTATACCTATGACGCATTATTTATTTTTGCTGTTTAAGGCAGTCACCTCGTGTGATATGTTGAAGAATCGTTTTTGTTTTTTTTTTTTTTTTTTTGTTAGAATTAATTCCTAAATATGCGTAGAATATGCTGGTTAAAGTGATTTTTCGATATTCGAAGTCGTTGGAAAGTCACAGCAGATTAATGGTGAGTTAGGAATTCATAGTTAAAATCGTATTTGAACTTCTAAACGCGTTTTTCTCAACACTGCACTTTAACTTACCTCCACGATATCTCAAAAACGGTTTAACCGATTACTTTAAAATTATAATGGCAGATTTAGCACACATAGTCGTCGATTAAACTAACATAATGCGAAAATTCCGAGCCGTTTTTTTTTTTCGTAACAAAATGATCCAAAAAAATCATGAAATTTAAAAATTAATTTTTACAAACATGTCAATTATATAATTTGTAATATTTTGAAATGATCCTAGTTCATTCGCTAGCAACAGTTTCACAGATCGAAGTGCCGTTGGTTTTTCAATTTCAAATAAGCCGATCAGCCAGAATTATGGAGGCTGTTGACGCACTTTTTTCGAGATGGGTGCCTTTGGAATAATGCATCACAGATTCTGATGAAGATTTTGGCCTGAAAATTGTCTAACTTACTCTTTGAATGTTAATAAATCGGTAGTAAAAAGTTAAAACTTCTATATTTTTATTGTTCATCAAAAAGAATCTCAAAAAAAGCTAAGAAAATTGGCCGTTACACGGGGTGACTGCCTTAAAAACATTTATTTGATCCTGAAATGACCTTCAGGACCATGGTCAAGGTCATGATCAAAGTCATGATTAAGGTGACCGTTAGGTGTCTTCCACAGAACCTCAAAACTTCTATTTTAAACTATCTTTGTAGAAAACTCTAATTTTGAGATTTTTAGGTTTATCGATTATAATGACCTTGTGGGTCATGATTCGTATTTTGATCAATGTCGTGTTCAAGGTCATATATGGACGTAAAATTTCCTATTCTTTTCATTTCCAGAGTAAAAAATAAAAGTTTTTATTATAAAAATTTACTTGATCTGGAAATGACATGTATAGTCATGATCAAGGTCATAACTAAAGTCATTACGAGTTGTCCACCTTGAAAACCTACAACTTTTATTAAAAAGTTTTTCTCTTCCGTCGTTCAGTTCAGAGATATTTGCGTGTATTTTTTAAAATGGGACACCAGGTATAGGCCTTTACCAAACCATCAATATATATGAGTTTCTCAACAAGTTCTTGGACTTAAAGATGGCGCCACATGACTAAATATAACTGTGATATTAGTCTTGGTTCAATAAAATTTAATGATTACCTAGAAAAGTAATATCATCGATTAAACGTATAAGAACTAATCATTCGTCGTTAAACAACAGTTTTTATAACATAAATGTAACATTATAAACAATCATCTATGTAAATACGGTAAAAGTTCAGATATCACACAACACATAGTTTGGCATTGTGAAAATTATGTAGAAGAAAGAGTGCTAATGTCAAAAGATATGTGCGAAATTAAATTGTATGAACCTTTTTCTATTATTAATCTATACCTACATAGGACAATAACATTACTCCCATCATTGGAAAGTTTATTGTAAAAATTAAGTATAATATTTAATACCTCGTGAAAATAATAAAAATGTAAAATATTATATGTAAAGAAAATATATTTTCTTTAATTTGAATCTCCCGCGCTGCTACGGTTGGTAGTAAAAGGTTAAGATGGATATGATAGATAAAAGAGGATAAGGTTAAGATAGATAAAAGTGTAAGAGATTAATATAGAATCAATAAAGAATTGAAAAGTGCAATTTAAAGAGAGATTAATAGAGAATTGAAGAGTGCAATTGAAAGTGTAACGTAGAAAAAACTCTAATTGTCGTTTCTCTTATTTCAAGTAAGATTGTAAATATTGTAAATAGGACAAGCTTAGAAAATAAACCTTGAAAATTCTTATTACAGAGCAACAAATTGAGTTTTAATCTTTTAAAAATCCTTAATAATAATTGAGAAAAGGCATTGCATTATATATTATATAATTATAATTGTTCCGCTGTTTTATAAATATTTATATATAGTATATAAGTATGTATAAGCACATATTGTAATTTTAATTTTGTATTTTTGCGCCTAAAGCGCTGATGTATTACCGTGGCTACATAACTCTATAAACGTTTCCAGCCAATAAAAAATTTTTCTATTGCGATATTAGTCAAATGTTATCCTTTACATGGTAACAGTGCAAAGTTACAGATACGTGTATTTAGTTGCTTATTATAGTGACCGAGTAAAAAACGAAATTTTGACATTTTTAAAAAAATGGATAAAATTAAAATTCGAACTATTATAAAATACTTTGTTTTAAATTTAACTCCAATATATACAGTCTGTCAAGTAAGAGCGTGGTCGACTTCACCGACAGGTAATGAAAGATTTTGCTCTAATTCCTTCGCGAGCCGATAGAAGAGAGCTTTGTCCTTGATGCATTGTTAACAAAAATTCAGTTGTCGTTGATCTTTTGAAAGAGAATCACGTTAAACGCCATGAGTGCTAAGTACGCGTCGCGCTACGAGGCTGTGTTCCTTTGTATCCACCCGAAAGGTCCCAAAATGTCGCAATCAGCGGCTGCTAAATATATGAGAAAGTCGAAGGCATTTGTACAGAAGTGGATACAGCGATATAAAGTGGCTAAAAATGTCGATGATTTACCAGAACGTGGCTCGATAGGAAAAGTGAACAAAAAAGATGAAAAAAGAATAGTGAATCTGTTTTCGCGGGATCCTGCTTTAACACTGCGGCAAGGACAAGCAAAATTAATGGTAAAAGGTTTAGATATATCCTACGAAACTATCCGAACTCATCTTCGTACTCATCATCTGAAATGGCGCAACACAATGAAGAAGCCTCTGTTGACTGAAAAACATGTGACAAAGCGACTCGCTTGGGCGCATGAGAATATTGATAGAGATTTTGAAAATGTCATTTTTACTGATGAATGTTCTATATGGGCACGTTCTGTTCTCACGCGAGCCTGGTCAACTTCCACCAATAGGCTTGTTCAGCGGACCGTAAAACATGGAATAAAGGTGCATCTTTGGGGCTGCTTCTCAAAGCAGGGATTCGGCACTTTGCACCTCTTTACTGACAACCTAAATGCCGAGAAAATGATAAAAATCTACAAAAAGGCTTTACTGCCATCTGCCAAACGATGGTTCATCACAAATAATGAAGATTGGATTCTGCAGGAGGACAACGATCCTAAACACCGCAGCAAGCTCTGTACTCAGTGGAAGACTCAATCTGGCATCGTTACATTGGATTGGCCGTCGCAGTCACCCGATGCAAACCCTATTGAAAATGTGTGGGCATATATTAAGCGGAAGCTTCGTGGAAGACGCACATACACTTTGAAGCAGTTGTCTTACGAAATTCGTCGGATCTGGAGATCCTTGCCACTAGAATACGCCGTCAAATTAGTAGAAAGCATGCCTCGGAGATGCCAGGCAATTATCGACGCCGGTGGTGACTGGACACATTATTGACCAAATTGCATCATTGTTTGTAATGTGTACAATGTATATATAAATATGAAAGTTTCATCAAATAAATTTTTTTATAAATTAACACGACCACGCTTTTACTTGACAGACTGTATAAAAAAAAGAGTTAGATTCCACATTAAAGGATTCTTCTTCTTTGTTTCCAACAGTAAAAAATAGAAATTTAAACATGACCATATATCCATTCAAGTTGATGACCGCTGAACTCTCAAAAACCGCTACGATTGATGAAATCGTCATAAAAATTCTCAAAGCCGTATTAAATGATAAAAGTTTAAAGGTACGACCGCTTGCTTGTATTTCAAGTCTTAGTACAGATTGGGTCCACTATATTTTGCACGATGTTTTGTGTATGAGAAAACTTGGCGCTCGATGGTTGCTGTATTTATTAACAGTCAACCAAAAACGCATTCGAATGAACATGTCTTAACAGAATTTAGACTTATTTAAACAAGATTTCGCAGAGTGTCTTCAATGTTTTATTACAGTAGAAAAAAGATGGACTCATTATTAACCACTCGAGACAGAGCATCAGTCGACAAAATGAGTGGGATCAGGTCAAAGTGCGCTAAAGAAAGCAGAAACAATTCCATCTGCAAGAAAAATTATGGCTCGTTTCTCTAGAATTCTCGTGGTGCGGTGCTCATAGACTATCTGGAACACGGCAGGACTATCACCGAAAAGTATTACGCTTTACTACTATACAAACTCAAGGCTGATCTTTAGACTAATGTTCACATCTGGTCAAAAAAATGCTTTTTCATCATGATAATAATTCTACACACACGTCACAGGTTGCTGCTACAAAATTTCATGATTTAGGCTTCAAAGTGCTTTTATATCCATTGTATTCATCGGATTTTGCTTCTAGTGATTAATTTTTATTTCCAAATCTAAAGAAGTAGTTAGTTAAACAAAGATTCATTTCAAATGGTGAAAACAAAGCTGAGATAGCTGTTTATTTCGTAGAGATGGTAAAATCATTTTATAGTCAGGGTATTAAAATGTTGGAAAGCCATTGGTTTTAATGTATTTAATTGCAAAGCTAATAGAAATAAATAAATCTCTCACAAGTTATGTGTTTTCTTTGTCAGGCCAAGAACTTTTCAAACAACTCTCGTGCGAAAAGTGTAAATATATGCCCTCCACGATTTTTAACTTTAACAGAGACTTTACAGTTTTACTTACATTAAATGAGGAACAAGGATATAACTTAAAAATAATTAAAATGAATAAAAATTCAAATGAAATTCATAGAAAAAATAAAAAATGAATCAACTATAAATACTGAATTAAACTTTTACAGCTGATTAAATATTATTCGAAAATATTTAATACTGTACAAATAAAATTTAATTTTCAATTAATTTTTAAATATAATTTATTTATAAATAAATTTGTTATCAAATTTTAATAAAAATATTAAAATAAATTTATTGAAAATAATTAATTATTACATAAATAAATTGTTTAAACATTAATTAAGACTTGAATTTTATTTATGCAGTTTATTAAGTATTTTAAAATAATATTTAATCTACTGTAAAACTTTTATTTTATATTTATATTCAATTTATTTTCAACTTTTCTCTATTAATTTTGTTCCTCACTTCTATTATTTTAAGTTAGGCACACAGTAAAGCCAGTCGGTGTACATCTCTACTGTACACACTCCGAGGAATTTTACTATCTACGGTATGAAACTAAAAATTTGTATTTGCTAATCAACTTTTATTGAACTAAATTTGACATATTAATTATAATTTGGGCTTCAAAATGTTTTCATTAAATTTATTATTATATAAATTAAAAATAATATTGCGAAATAATTAATTAAAAATTGATTTTACATAAAAATTTTCTATAAGATATATTAATTGCAAATTTTTTTGCCAATTTTTTTAAAGGTATATTATACATTCATCATAACGAAAACTTTCATAAAAAAAATAAAATAATTCTTTTTTATATTTATATTAAATATTTCTTCGTTTTTACACAATAAACAATAATAATTATATCTAATAGTTCAAAAAAAATTGTCGTCGGTCAGATTCGAACGTAGGCTTTCTGAACTGCATACAGGAAGAAAAAATTAATCACGTGCATTTAACAGCGCGACTAACACTGTAATTTTTAGTATAAATTAAAAAAGTTACACTAGCTCATGGGCTTATATTTCGCCAAATTACTATTATTCACTATTTTTCAATAATTATGATCAAATCGATACGATAATATAAATTTACAAAAATGTTGTTTTTCGATTTTTATATTTTATAAATTATTCATTTTTAAAAAATTAATGAAGAATTTAGCATCTTATTATTTTGCATGTCTCAATTTAACTGAAACCCCATCAATATTCGATTTATTATTCGTTTTGTTGGATTTGTTTTTGTAATTATTTTTTACTTTATAATATTTTTGATAGTTTCATTATTTATAATTATATAATGATTTCAAATGAAATTGTATTGTCAAAATAACTTATTGATAATTGATTTTAAGTTAAAATGTAACATATTAATTCTAAAAATGTTCCAAATTATTGTTTCATTTTTTTTGTTTTTTAATGATACGATACAAATGATGAATGTTGACACTTGATACAGTACTATATTAAAATTTAAATAATAATGACATACACAATTAAAGTGTTAGAATAAAATAAAATGAATTACTAACTGCATAATAAGATGTTAGATTTAAAATTGAATATCAGTTAAAAAATTTAAAATTAATTTTTTATATTTGCTGCGTTCGAGCCACGGCATTCTTAGAAACTAAAAAACATTTTTCTTTATTTGACTTATTTTTAAATAAATATTGCATGTTGCGATAATATGGACTTGATCGAGGTCTCATCTATAACATATACACCCGCAAGAGCAATGATTGAGTAACCTGATTGCTCGACCTTTTCCCAATAAGATAGTAGGTTATGGTTTTCTGCAATCGATTCTACGAGAGACATTATGAGTAGCGAAAAATTGTCAAAATTGCAAATTTCCCAGTCCTTCACCCTCATATCGCCAGATATTGCCAGATTTCATCAGATCTCGGTCATCGGAAGGAGATAGCGAAAAACTGCCTTCTTTTGACCTCCCATAAAATCGACTTGCGATTCATAAGCAAAGTCCGAAAATTGGAGACCAGGGGAAAAATTTTTAATTTTTTTTTTTTTTTTTTTTGGAGTTACTGCATTAACGCAAATTACACAGTTTTACAGTTAACGGTTGCATAGATTACATGTAATTCAGCATTCCGTAGTTTTCAATATAGCTTTTTGGTTAATAACTGAAAAATTTGTTTGCTAACTTTCCGGGTCTGCAGAGCCGGTTTAAGAGCGGGCACGGTAATTAGTACCATGTTTCGCCGCTACGCGTCGGAACAGTAGTTTCTCTTACGTTTGAGAAAAAAAATGTTCTTTGCAGCATAAGTAGGAGTGAAATTTATAGGAACGACATTATTTTTTATATTTTTTATGAAGCTACTAACACGAGCATTTGAGGGGGCCGCTAAACGGCCCCCGAGAAGACGAGTGATTTAATACATAAGTATTTGACAGTCTAATTGGGGGCTTGTCATGAAACTTCTCAGAATCTATAAGTTATTTTTATCAAGCAGCATATAAACTAACACTTGTACATCAACATGCAGAATATTTTAATTATTTTTAACTTCATTTTCACTTTAAATTTACTCAAATATACTTATTTATAATTTACTTAATTATTTATAAGATAAAGTTTATTATCTCAGAAAATAAGAGATGCATTAGTTAAAATTTCTTTTTTATAAAACTTTTATGCGTAAATGGTATACATTGTAATTTAAAAAAAAATTGTCACCCCAACATTTAGAATTAAATTTATTGTTTTTACGCGGTTCTTACAAGTCGATAATAGAGAACAATAGATTTGTTTTCATTTTCACTCGAAAAGACTCGTATCGGAATAAAAAATTTTTATATTTGAAGCCGAATCAACGAATATTATAATAAATTTAAAATTTCTTACAAAGGTTCATTGTAATACGAAATTAGAGTCTATAGAATAATACTGAGTGTATAGATAAATATTAAGAAAATTCTAAATACTTAGGAAAAAATTAATTGATTTAACTAAATTTGTATCTAAATATTAATTTTATTATACTAATTTAATAATTTAAACTTGAGCGTTATATATAAAAAAGCATAATAAATTGATGATTAAGAAAACTTTTTCCATTTAATGTACACTAAAATATTTTTATTTTATTTAAAAAATATAAACGAATTACTACGTGTTTATGATATACTTAACTTTAAAAAAAAAATTTTAAAATTTAATTTTGGATATCTTTTCTGTTACATAAACGCATTAATTGTATTGAACATTACATTTTTAACAATTTATTAATGAAGCATTTACTTGCACTGACAAATATTCTATAAATTAAGAAAAGAAGAATAATTTTTGACTCATAATGTTATTTACATACTATTTTATTGTGAATGGACATAGGCTAATATATAATACTGCCATTACTATACTTATCAACGATTTTAATTTGTAAAAAAGTCAATTGTGTAGGAATTCCAGGCAAACAAGCATGACGCACTGCCAAATATTATTTTTTTAATGAGGATTGAATGTGAAAGTTGTATATTTATGATTACATATGTGCTAAGTTACTAATAACCAACTTTATAAAAATTTAAATAAAATTATATTCAAAAAATAATGCAAATAAAATTAATTGTGATTTGAACTGTTTGAAAATAAATTATTTCGTTTTAAATAAATCTTTATATTTCTGAAAGGATGGTTTTCAATTAAATAAACAGCAATGGATATTTGTTATTATTTTAATCAATAAATAACTATTAATAATTAAGTTTAGAGAAATATAATATCCATTTTTTTAAGTAACCTGCACTTATATAAAAATACTTTATTATACTAAAATAATACTGTAAAAATAAATATTGCTTTTAAAAAGGTTTGTAAAGTTTTCAAAATTTAGAGAATATGAATATTTTCGATTTACTACAATTTACTACTAAAAATTCATTCATAGTTGAAAATTAAATAAGCATTAGCTTTCTCTTAAATTTTAAACTTCTATCATGAATTTTAGAAATTAAAAACATTTTCACATTGTTTTTTACAGAATGTAATTAGCATTATAATCTTGCTCTTTTTGTCAAATCAGCTTTGCTTTGATAACATAAATATAATTTTTAATTTTATAAGTATAATTGTTATACAAGTCATAAAAAAGAAAGATAATATTTCACAAATCTAATATTTCATTAGGTGAACTACAAATAAAATTTAGAATTTTTTTTTTGGATTTACATTCATGAACTTTGATTTTCAAAATTTCCTCTTTAATATTATGCTGCTATTTTATTCATGTCTAGTAAACTAATTTAACTTTAAACTTTAATTTAAATAATAGCTACGGATTCTGCGGTCATTAAAAGAAAAGAGAAGTCTAAGAGTAAAATATTTATACACTTCTACATAAATATTTATATAAATATTTACACATACAATACTACAATAATTTTAACTATAAAGTTGTATTTGTAACGAAACAATATTATATTAGCTATAAGATTTCAAAATTTTTAATTAGTAAAAACAATAATACTAATAAATAATGAAACGAAATCAAAATTAAAATCAAGATTAAAATTAATCAGTAACAGAATAATAATAGTTGCTTCAAAAGAGTATAAAATTTATTTATATTTTCATTACAAAATACAATATTTTAAAGAAAAACAAAAACAAATATTACTATTTTTGTTCTTGATGCTGTTTTTTATTGTTGTTTTTATTATTATATCGTTTTCTATCAAATACGAAAAATATTTTTAGAAACATATTGTATTATGTAAATAAGTAGAAATTCTTTGAAATATATTTAATAATTTTATTGGAATGATTTACAATAAATTTTATTTTACTAATGGTATATCTTTTAATAATTATAATCTAGTATTTGTAAATTTTATTCTTATAAAGAAGATTTTTTATAGTGCATTTAATAAAATATTCTTTTCAAATTACGGGTCATTATAAATCTAATAATTGTTTGATTTAATTTTTCTGATATTTCTTGAGGCTTGATGTTAATTATTTTGATATAACTTAAAGGCATTAATGATTATTGTAAGATTATTTACTTTTTAAATACAAACTCCAAGATTATATTATATCAAATATTTTATGTAATACATTATTATTAATATATTCTGATTTAATTAAAATAAATTATACACGAAATAAAGATATATTTTTATGTTTAATATTAAATAAAAAATTGAATAATGAAAATTTTTATTTAAGATTTTTAAACAGAAACTTTATTTTAAACTATAAAGACTCATAAAAGAACTAAATTTCTCACTTACACCATCGCCTGAGAAATCCTCTTTGGAACTTCGCACAAATACCACGTTGCATTCTCATCGTAAATATTGGTCAAATTTCTTCCTTTACAAAATAAGCGTTTTTTTTTCTCATAAGAAATGAGCAAAATATTCACTAGATAGTAATAACGGAAAATTTTCGCAAGTTAGATTATGTTTATGAAACCGGTTGTCCACTGTACATGCAATATGAGCTAAAATAGGTTTTTGTTATATGAATTTGTATTTCACTCACGAACACATTTATCTAAGACCGATTCCTTAAGATTATCCAAATAATTTCAAAATGTAGTTTCTAAAAATTAAATAAAATATACTTGACGAACTAATTATTTTAAAGTATTTCTATCTTTGGTGAAATATATCAGAATGCTAACGATCGGTATGAAGTTGATTGAACAACTGGCGAGTAGCCAGCACGTTTGTCTGTCTTTTGCTTGTATCACGACAGTAGAAAGGAAAGACCAGGCCAAACATAAGTTGGGCTAGCAGTAATTCTCCTGCGGTGTGAGCGCTCAGGTGAACAATTTATGATTCCCCCACCGACAAAGACTTGTACACACGGAATATATGCGTGCACACTCACTCATAAGCTTTTCCCTCTCTCTCTCTCTCTCTTCTTTTTCTCTTTTTCTCTTTTCGTTTTCTAACGTTACTGTTAAGACTTGAATGAGCAAGCATATATAAGTATGTAATTCTTATGAATAGACTATTTCAATACCTTAAAATTATGTACTAAATAATAATTTTCTTTTTTACTTCTTTTTTTTTAATTATTCACATCTCAACAATTTAATGGTTTACTTGCATAATAATAAATCACGATCATTTATTTTGTGCTGTTTATTGTTGATTTATTAGAAGTCGTAATCTTATTTTTAATTTAAAGTATCGCGTTTTAATTTTCCATTATTTAGTATATATATATATATATATATATATATATATATATATATATATATATGTTAACGCCACGGGCTATCGAGTTAAATTACGATGGCATTTAATGTGTAAATCAATAGTATTTTTATTAATTACAAAATATTCTAAAAATATTTTATAATTTTTATAAAACCTTTATAACTTTATTTATTTCCTTTGAAGTTCTCATGTAAGACTCATGTATAACTGGCCGTAATAAGAAAATGACTTGTGTGAACTAGTTTTGAAAAAAGTTTTGAAAACATCCAGACTTATGAGTTTTTATTGTAATATTGTAATTAATACATAGAGTTCCATTATTTTAATATTAAAAGTTTGTTAAAATATTTTTAAAAACTAATATTTAGTTATGAGAATAATTTTATCAAGCCTTTTATTTTGTTTTTAATTATTTAATATAAAAGTGATTTTAGATTTATATGGTTTCATAGTTAAAAAATAAATTTATAATGTTTTTGATACATAAAACAGAAGCCAATATAATTTACGAATTTACTATTAATATTGTTTTGATATTGATGTACAATAGCGGAGTTATAATTGTAACAAATAATAATAACTTCATGCGTGTGCATGTTTAATTTAACAGTTAATTAAGAATTTAACTGCAAATAATTAAATTGTTTATGTACGCATATGTATATCCGCATATATATATATATATATATATATATATATATATATATATATATTCTTAAATAAGTATTTAATCTAATATGCTGGAGCTTTAAATTATCATTTATTATAATTTTGACATAGCTATATATATAACTATGGTTTCTGTTATGACAACTTCAAGAATTTATTTATCTTGTACAGTCTGTCAAGTAAGAGCGTGGTCGTGTTAATTTATAAAAAAATTTATTTGACGAAACTTTCATATTTATATATACATTGTACACATTACAAACAATGATGCAATTTGGTCAATAATGTGTCCAGTCACCACCGGCGTCGATAATTGCCTGGCATCTCCGAGGCATGCTTTCTACTAATTTGACGGCGTATTCTAGTGGCAAGGATCTCCAGATCCGACGAATTTCGTAAGACAACTGCTTCAAAGTGTATGCGCGTCTTCCACGAAGCTTCCGCTTATTATATGCCCACACATTTTCAATAGGGTTTGCATCGGGCGACTGCGACGGCCAATCCAATGTAACGATGCCAGATTGAGTCTTCCACTGAGTACAGAGCTTGCTGCGGTGTTTAGGATCGTTGCCCTCCTGCAGAATCCAATCTTCATTATTTGTGATGAACCATCGTTTGGCAGATGGCAGTAAAGCCTTTTTGTAGATTTTTATCATTTTCTCGGCATTTAGGTTGTCAGTAAAGAGGTGCAAAGTGCCGAATCCCTGCTTTGAGAAGCAGCCCCAAAGATGCACCTTTATTCCATGTTTTACGGTCCGCTGAACAAGCCTATTGGTGGAAGTTGACCAGGCTCGCGTGAGGACAGAACGTGCCCATATAGAACATTCATCAGTAAAAATGATATTTTCAAAATCTCTATCAATATTCTCATGCGCCTAAGCGAGTCGCTTTGTCACATGTTTTTCAGTCAACAGAGGCTTCTTCATTGTGTTGCGCCATTTCAGATGATGAGTACGAAGATGAGTTCGGATAGTTTTGTAGGATATATCTAAACCTTTTACCATTAATTTTGCTTGTCCTTGCCGCAGTGTTAAAGCAGGATTCCGCGAAAACAGATTCACTATTCTTTTTTCATCTTTTTTGTTCACTTTTCCTATCAAGCTACGTTCTGGTAAATCATCGACATTTTTAGCCACTTTATATCGCTGTATCCACTTCTGTACAAATGCCTTCGACTTTCTCATATATTTAGCAGCCGCTGATTGCGACATTTTGGGACCTTTCGGGTGGATGCAAAGGAACACAGCCTCGAAGCGCGACGCGTACTTAGCACTCATGGCGTTTAACGTGATTCTTTTTCAAAAGATCAACGACAACTGAATTTTTGTTAATAATGCATTAAGGAGAAAGCTTTTCTCTATCGGTTTGCGAAGGAATTAGAGCAAAATCTTTCATTACCTGTCGGTGAAGTCGACCACGCTCTTACTTGACAGACTGTATATATTTTCAATGAAGTTTAAATTAATAAAATATTGTTGATTTATTAGTTTGTATAATACAAATAAATAGTTTTATTAATCAATACAACGTTGCTTCTAATTAGTTAAATATTATTCAATTATATTCTTTAACTTTAAAAAAATCCATGCCAAAACCCTATTAAAACTTTTTAAATGAATAAATGTTAATTATAATGTATTATTTTTATTTAAATTATATAATTTTTTCTCAAAAATATGTATTTATTTAATCTCACTAAGACTACTATTAAATAAAAATAGACACACACTCGCGCGCGCGTTTTTGTATATAGTACACTGTATTTTACTATAGCCTAATCTCAAAAAATATCTCGCAACGACAGATTTACATGGTTCGTAATTGCAGATGTGATGAAAAAAATTAGAAACAGATTGAGTAGGAAGATTTGAGTTATTAACTAGAAATGAGTTCGGTTTCGTGTTTTGAAAATTTTAAAATAGATAATAAGAAGCTTTATTCCTAGTATCTCATCAACCTATGCGACAAACCTACTGGATTGTTATAACGTTTTCGTGATATTACGGTCATAAAGAATAGATTTCCTGAATTTCGAATATCTGCCACTTGCAATAAATAATAGATTTTAAGTTTTTATTTATGTATACGCATATATTTATGTATACAGAGTTTTCGTCGAAAAGAACATTCTTTAAAATATTTAAAATTGTGCACAAATAATAATATTATGTTATTCATATTTAACTAGTGGTAGTCAAACGCCTTCGCAATTAAATAGGTACAGCTACGTGAAAAGATAATTGGGTGATCCTCGATGTTTACTATACACTGACAAACGGCAATATACCTATACGTCTATGTGACGCTTGTATATCGCCGCCCTGCTAAAGATTTTTATTATTTTTAAATATCTTATTTTCTGGAATATAATACTTGATTTATTAAATAACTGAATAAAAATAAAAAAATTTAAAAAGAAATTTTTAAATAAATTGATTTCCATTGACATCTTAATTGGCTCTGCTGCAAACTGAAATGATTTATTTTAATTTCAAATTAAATTATTCTAAACGTTACATTTAGAATCAATAATTTTGATAAATTTTTTCTAACTCTATTTCTATCATAAAAATTTATACGAAATAATTAATGATTTTATTAGTGCATAAATAATAATTAAAATTGAAAAATATTTCTCTTAGAAAGTAGAATAATATTTGATCGGCCACATTATCAATTGCAGATTACTAAGAAAATTCCTGTCATATCATGATATATATGTGGCAGAATTATAATAATTCATCAATAATGATGAACAATATTGTTCATGTTAAGAGCTAGTGTACCTTTATCAAAAAGGCGATTATTTTAATTCGTATAATGATTATTAATAAAAATATTTTATGAATAAATGCCAAATTATTTTTAAGTTATTATATTTTTGAAGATTTTTATTTAGCTTATAATTAAACAATACAATATAGTTTATAAGGTGAAATATATGGTACAAATGAAACCAATAACAAAAGTTAACAAAAAAAAATGAAATAGATAAATACCTGATATCAAAGGCACACACATTATTTGTTGTACCCACTTGTCAAACATAGTTATTTGGATTTATGCAAAGCTGTTAAACATAATTATTATTTTTTGGTAAAAATATGATCAATATTTATGATTAAAAAACTAATTTATGATCAGAAAAAAAACGCGAAAAAAGAGTGATACAACTGTTCAGAAACTACTCTAGATATGTTAGATTTTATTTTAAGAAAATTATAATTATTTTCTACGAAATGAAATTTGGCCAATAACTCATCGGTAAATTGACAATTTAAATAAAAAGTTTTTGAAAGCCAGCTTATGCGCTAAAAATAGTTTGAACAGTCGTCACTTGTTATAATTTTAATTTTAACCTTCACAGGTCTCTTTAAATCTTAGAATATTTTAGTCAACGAGTTTCTTTTTTAAGTTTTTTGGCGGAATAAACATTGTGAAGATAACTTTATATGAATGATCGACTTCAACTGTGACCAATTTTCCAAGGTCACTTGTTGGCCAAAGTGGTTATTATAAGAGAACTTATATCGATTTGATTATATCGATTTCGAAAATGGTAAAATTTACCATTAGAGTGGCCTTTATTTTACTATTAATATTCAAGAATATTTGAAGGTCACATTTGTTTAAGGTTATTTTAACGGGTTACCCCCACTTGCGACTTTGAAAAAATCGACTTTTTGTTAATTGCATTTTTTTGAAGTATAAGTATCTGAGAATATGACCTGGAAATTTCAAGTCGATTCAAACAAAACTGACTGAGATATGAGCGTTGAAAGAGAAGAATCCGTTTTGTAAACAACCGACAATTAAAACTTTAAACGCGTTTTTCTCGAAATGGCATTTCTAAAGTTGGTGACCAAGATTACTCAAACACTAATAAACCGATCTTCTTGAAATTTTGCAGGCTAATTAAATACATAAAAATGTAGTCTTTAATCATTTGATTTTTTGTTTAAAAAAAAAATGGCCGTTTTATAGCCAAAAAACAGCCGTTTTTTTTCGTTAAAATCAAACCATTAACTTTGACTGTCCGCCATTTTGTGAAAAATAAATATTTTTTTTAATCTTTCAATTAAAGACTAGTTTATACTTATATTTAACTAAATCTATCTACATTTTTTGTTTCAAATGATCCACTTTGCCGCAATGTTGGTCACTGCAAACCGTATAAATAAAAACATTATTTCATTGGCGGCCATTTTCGACTTAACAATGTAATATTTTGCAATAAAAAAATTACTGAAAGTTCTTCAAGATGAATTCTTTAAGATGATATAATAATCATTTAAAAAAGTTTTGTAGTTTTCTTTAAAAAAATTCATGAAAAAGGCCTTTTTTGTTGAGCTACAACTGGGGGTAACCCCTTAAAGTTAACCTGAAATTTCTTAGCTTTTGCGTCAATATATCATATGTGATCAAAAAATAATTGTGCCAATGGCATCCAAGCCAATAGCATATACTGCTGTGATCAAAAAGTAGGGTGAATTTGTTTATGAAATGTAAATTCTTTATTTATTCTTCCAAATCGCTTTTTCCAGTCCTCGAAACAGTCGGAACAGTCTTTTTCCAGTATAGCCTTCCAGACCTTCTTCGATTCGGTTATCTCCTCAATCGTGTCAAAACGGCGTCCCCGCATTGGCCTTTTGAGTTTGCTGAATAGCCAGAAGTCGCACGGAGCCAAATCAGGCGAATACGGTGGTTGCGGAACGATATGAGTCGAGTTTTTGACAAAAAAGTCGCGAAGAACCAATGCAGTATGACATGGTGCATTATCATGATGAAGAAACCAAGAGTTGTTCGCCCATAATTCCGGCTGTTTCAGACGAATAGCTTCACGCAAACGACGCATAATGCTCA
Source organism: Chalcis sispes (assembly GCA_949987625.1). Taxonomy (NCBI): domain Eukaryota; kingdom Metazoa; phylum Arthropoda; class Insecta; order Hymenoptera; family Chalcididae; genus Chalcis; species Chalcis sispes. The sequence goes on along the minus strand of OX465097.1, from coordinate 48,896,222 downwards.
AATAATATTTTTTTTTGACAGTTTGGCCCGGCAGAAGGAATTCATAGTGCACCACACCACGATAATCAAAGAAAACTGTCAACATGACCTTGATTTTCGATCGACTTTGCCGTGGTCTTTTCGCTCTTGCTTCACCTTTTGCACGATAATCGCTGGATTGGTCGGTGGTTTCAGGGTCGTATGCGTAAATCCAAGTTTCGTCTCCAGTAATGATGCATTTCAAGTGGTCCTGATAGTCAGACAGCAAAGTTTCACACACATCAACGCAACGCTTTTTTCCGAAAAATTGAGCGATTTTGGCACCAATCGAGACTTGACGCGTTTGAGACACAAAACATCCTTAAAAATGGTTTAGGCTTAGCCAAATGATATTTCAACACTATCAGCGAGGTCTCTAATTGTCAATCGATGATTTTCAAGCACCAAATCTTTGATTTTTTGGACGTGGCTCTCGTCGTTAGACGTTGATGGTCGTCCAGAGCGCCGTTCGTCTTCAACGCGTTCTCGGCCCGCTTTGAACTCGTTGTACCACTTATAAACGTTTTATCGTGCCATAGTTTGATCACCAAAGGCCTTCCGCAACATTTGCAACGTGTCCGCACAAGAATATTCGTTCCGCAAACAAAATTTGATGCAAGTTCTTTGCTCAACAAAATCACTCATTGTAAAAATCGAAAAATTCACTTTTGGTTGTTTACAAAAACACGTGTAACTCGGAAATAATTAAACCTTTTGACAAACAGATGCTTGGCAAATGTTATAGACAGTCCTACCAACCTAGGAAAAAAAATTGACCTGCCTTCCTAATACCCGGGAGTTTTAAATGACAATTTCACCTTACTTTTTGATCACAGTAGTATGATCAAATTGAATAACTCTTGATTGTGAACCAATTTATTTGAAACTTGGTATTTAATGGTTTTTGAAATAACTGAATCTGAATCAGGCATCAAAATTATAAAACTCAATTCAGCGGGCATAAAATGGCCGCCCAATATGTCAAAATAACGTATGGAATTTTCGAAAATCTACCAATTATCTTGAAATTTAATATATGGGAATTTTCTGGGTCACTGATCACGAGGTTGAGGTCGTATTTACAAAATTCGAAATGGTAGATCCAATATGGTGGATCGAACTTCGTGAAATCAAATAATTCATGCATGGCCAAGATGAAAAAAAAAAAACTTAAAAGTTTACCTCGATTCCTTATTTTCAAGCAGTTGAGGGTGCTGAATCAAAATAATTAACCATCAGAATCGATTCGGCGACTTAAAAAATCTATATATCAAGTATTTTTTAGTAATTTGGTTAATTTGTCAATCCTGCCAAATTTAACACACAAAGTATTGAAAAAGTTGTGCCGCTTAAAGGGTTAATGAGCTTTGAAAATTATGATAAAACGTATTATTCATCCTATCTTTAGCATTAGCCAGGGTCAACGACGTGGGCGTAATAGGATTATGTCTCCTTCAAGGTGCTTGATTAGAGTGAGTCCCTTAGCCTCTCACTCGACTTCAGAATTTAACATAGATTCTTGTTAAAATTTCTATTATTTGTAAACATTGATCTCCCAGTAAAAATTCGATCGAAGTGTCCGAGAATAAATCTGACGTCAGATTCATGATCAGCGGCTAGTAGTTGTTGGGTTGGATGTCTTCTTTGTGGATATCGATTTCTACACAGAGAAGCAGCTTGTCAATAATTATACCGACACTCAAGAACCAATAAGATATCGAACCTTTCAGCCGCTGGATAATCAGCTATAATTCAAGTATCAAGTTTGACGAAAAACTGAACTTGCATACAAAAGTAAAAATTAGAAAAGTTTACTGTTTGTAATAAAATGAATAAGAATTTTAAACAGAAGAAATGAAGATACTAAGTGGAAAAAAAGAAACTGCAGACAAACAAAATTTAATTAGGATAGCTATTTAATAACTTGTACACTATTGTACAGTAAATCTATGGTAATTTGGTAGGCTTAGATAGGCTAAATAACGGCACTCGCGACGCGGACGAAAAGGCATGCGCACACAAACATCCATATCTCGTACATAAATTTTTTTCTTATTGGTTTCCTCTCCTAGCTGTATCCTGCCAACTAAAGGCGAAGGCTTACTAGCGGATCTTCTTTCTCATTGTGTTCTGATAAATTTTAACGATTCTGGGCTTGCCTAGGGCAAAGAGTAGCGGAAATGCAGTACGTTTCAGGCAACACCAAGCTGTGTGCCAGGCTGTCACAAGACTGGCTGCCCAGTATGCTTTGAATCATAACGCCTGGCGTTATGATTAACTAATAACTAAATTAAGGGGGGAAATCACAGTAAAATTTTCAATTTTTCGAAAAAAATTTTTTTCGCCTAAAAGGTGCTTTAGGGTCTTAAAAATAATATACCAAATGATGGAACACGGCAACTGTACGGTGCAGGCATTGCAGATTAGAGGTATATGAAACTTTCATATGGTTTCTCAGTACTTAAAACTTTAAACGCGTTTTTCTCGAAACCACTTTTTTTGAGCTCGCCGAAAACATAACTCAAGCAAATTTTCATCGATCGACTTGAAATTTTGACAGTAGCTTCGAAATATCTTTCTCCACGGAGATACGTAGGATTTTTTATTTTATATGGCTTAATTTTTTTTATCGAAGATTTGATAGCGTTTTTTTTTGTTAAAAATTTAACTTTATTTTCAAACATGCACCATTTTGTGAAAAATCAATACATCAAAAAAATCTTACGTAGCTCGCTAGCTGTTGTTATATGAAAACTAAACAATTTTGGTTTTTTCTTTCAGGTTAAAAATTAAGGAGTCTACCTCTTCGGCCATCGACACGCTTTCAAAAATAGACGCCTTGGGGCATATGCTGCGCAGCCGCCATTTTTAAATATTTTTTATTGAAAAAATTAAATTTTATACTTTTTTAGTATTGCTATGAAACCTACTTTACAGATTTTCGATTGATACTTTTATTCAGCCAAAATTAATTCCCGAAAATATGCCTATTTTTTTGTGTGCTACTGTGATTTCCCCCCTTAACTTAGAAGAAATTAGCTTGATATTTATTATATATAATATTGTAAATATTATGATAGTCAGTTTAACTGTCCTTGATGTAATATTGTAAATATAGTAATAGGCAGTCCAACTGTCCTTGTTGAGATGAATTTAATGAAAATCTTGTACTTAACAGGTATAAACATTTGATTTGAGTATGTGACTAAAGTGATATATTATTTGTTATTAAATAATAATTTATTTTAAGACACACAAGATTAAAATGAAGAATGTTAGATCAAAAGACAAAAATAAATTTGGAAAAGGTTCATGTTATTTTGGAGCAACAACGTCAAGTTAATGATGAAAATTATGAATTGTAAGAAAATGTTTTTGAGATAAAAACTACAGATCAAGGATTTCAACTGGAAATAATTAAGTCAGAGAATATTGAAAATAGTAATTTATTCACTTGTATTAAAGGGACATTCGCCTTTGAAATTTTCAAAAAATCGATTTTAAGATTTTTACATATTTCGATTCTATATACGTTCAAAAGTTGCCTCCTAAAATTTTATCTGAAAATTCGTAATAGAAAAAAAGTTACGGCTATATTTGTAACAGCGTATGCCCATGAGTAAAAACCGGTTTCTATTCATGCGTGTAGCGCGGCGCGCCAGCTGCTTCTTCTCCTAGTGTAAACATCTTTAGTATACATATATGTGATATTATACTACTCGGTAGTTGCTCTGTGTTATTCTTTGAGCAAGCACGTGTTTTATTTTTTTGAAATTCGTTAAAAATTGGCTAAGAAGTTGTAAAAAATGTCTAAACCTGGTGGTCATTTCAAAGGTAATCGGAGTACTCCTCGTTTTAGACGTAAAAACAAAAAAAGAACATTTACTGGTAATCAGTTTACTGCAGAAAAAATCCTGATTTACCAAGTTTCTCTGCTAAAAAATTAAAAACAAGTAGTGAATTGCAACCTCTTACGGACAGCTCAATCCAGTATGTGATTTTGTGCTTTAATTTAGTCTTTTCGGTTCTTTCTCAATATATAAAGTGCAAAGAATGTAATGGTGAGATTTCATTTACCCAACAAAAAGGTAGAGGCCTTGGATTTAAAATCTGTGTGGAATGTTCGTCTGGTAGAAAATTCATTGAATCTTCCCCATCTATATCTCGAAATTTGTACGAAATAAATCAGAGACTCATATTTGTCTTGAGAGTTCTCGGCGTAGGGTATAATGGCGTGAATATGTTTTTGAGTTTGATAGATATTCCTGCAAAATTTTCGGAATCGCTTTATTATACTGCAATTTCAAGAATACATGAAGCTTGTAAACAATGTTTTGATTTTGTTACTAAAAAAGCAGTCAAAGAAGATATGCAACTAAATGAGGAGGCTGGCAATAAAGCTAACGTTTTGACTGTATCAGGCGAAGGTACTTGGGCTAAGAGAGGTTTTACATCATTGATGGGTGTTTGTTCAGTCATAGGAAAATTTACAGGCAAAATTTTGGATGTGGAGGTTAAATCGTCATTTTGTCAAGCGTGTAATATAAATAAATCTCAGCTAAGTGGGGCAGACTTTGCCATGTGGTACGAGGAACATAAATCTGAATGCTCAGCTAATCACGAAGGATCTGCTGGAAAAATGGAAACTGACTCAGCCGTGAGCATTTTTCATAGATCAAAAGAACTTTATGATGTCTTTTACGGTAATTATATTGGCGACGGTGACAGCAAAACTTACACGAATACTCAAAATAGTAACAAAAGTTACAGCAATTTGATTTGGAACAATTCTCCGAAAAGCAAGTTTTCTGGCAAAGATGTGACTGAAATTTCAGCGTGGATCGCAGCATCCATTTTCAACGAAGGCTCGAGAACTAACCTAGCTATTATCGATCTCATGGCCATCAAAATTGGCGAAACTGCAACGGCTTTTGCGCAAAAAGTTGACGAAGACCGTATCTCTCAAGCCAATAGGAGGAGCAGTGAGCAGTCAAAAGAAGGTCGAATTAAGAAGCAAAAAGCTTTGGCCAGCGACTTACAGCAATTACTAGATAACGAGGGTCCTCAGTATTCACCAGGAATGGCCGATTAAAGGTAAAAAAAAAGTTTCCGACCTTTTATTCAATAAAATTATGGTAAAAAAACTTTAAACGCGTTTTTCTCAAAACTACCTTTTTCAAACTGGTAGGACATTTTTCTCCGAATCTACTCGACCGATTTTAAAAAACCAAAAAGCATTCGATTACTTATTAAAAATAGTAAACAATAAGCCTCTGAAATTTAAAAAAAATACCCCCCCTTTTTTTTACGGGGGTGACTTACCCCCAAAAAATGCCGTTTTTTCGCATTTTTCAGAAATACACATACAAAAACTTCAAAATATGAAAAAGTATGAGTTTTAGAGGCTTATTGTATAGTTTTCAGTCTCAAGAATAGAATCCATTTTGAATTTTTCAAAAATCTGTTACAGGAGGTCCACAATATGTCCTACCGTTTGAAAAGTAACTTTTGGATGACGCCCTCTACAGCAGCCAAGGGAAACTAAAAATGAAAATAAAATTTTTTTTTATATTCTTAAGAGACTGTTTAACAATGTCCAAAAGAAATTTTGTCAATAAATATAATAGTTTTTTCATAATAAAATTTTTAAAAAGTGTTTTTTTTTTCAATTTCGAAGGCGAATGTCCCCTTAAGTACATTTACAGTGATAAGACTAGTTGTAACTTGGAGATTCAAACGAATTTAATGTAGTTAAATACATTTAAAATCAGTAGAAAAATAGTCAAAAACCACTGAGTAGAAATATGCTTAAAAAGTTATTGTGACCAAGAAGTTACATGCAATTTGTAAGGTAAACGCAAATTTTGTGGTTATGAATCAAACATTAATAAAAAGAAATTAAAACTCACTGCAGTAGTTACAATAGAAAATTTTGCATTTCTATTAAAAAAGAGCTTAGTCAGCTTCTGTAGAAAATAAGTGCAAAGTACGGTTGAAGAGTAGACTTCTTATATTTTTATTTGTGATGACAACAGGTCTAAGCTTTGCTGAAAGTAAGTATTTTTTTTCTGTAATCGAAACAACAATTTCAAGTATATTTTTTCGCTGTTGCATCATTTATCTTCTATTACATTAAACTTAACGTTTTGGCCTGAAAAGAAAATGATACAAATGACAATTTTAGAATGTTATCAAATCAGAGTAAAATCAATACTTCAAATCTAACACTCAAGTAATAATTGACTGCACAGAGTTAAAAATTGAGATTCCTAGTGGTGGCAGTAATAAAGTATTGACTTACTGCCATTATTAAAAAGGTTTACAGGATAATTTCTCATTGGGATATCTCCATCAGGATATGTTAGTTTCAGATCGAAAGTCGCTGGAGGCAGAAAATTAGATTCAAATTTGATAATAGAAACACAGCTGGTAGACTTATTTAAAGATAGAAATGAAATTTTATTCACACAATATTACTTACATAAAAATGTTTTTCGTTTTCGTCAATTTCATATTTACTTTTATAGATCGGACGATCCATTAGAAACATATTGTAAATATTTCATTTACACATGCTTCACAAGTTTTTATACGCAATTCCTTTTCAACTTTATCTAAATAGCTATAAGCAATTCTTAAGTTCAAAATCAATTGCACTTTTTTCAGCTGCCATTAAAATAAATTTTAATGATTAATTTGAATTTATCAGTAATAATTCTACTTTTACTGGTTCAACATTAACATCCCACATAACACTAAAGATTTTTGCAAGGTTTTTGCAAGATTTTTGCAAGGTTTCATGAAAGGTTTGAAACCTCGCAAAAATCTTACGAAAAATGTTTCTGTGATGTATCTATGTCCGCGCATAATCCTCGTATAAACATTTCCTTTAAAGTTGAGTAAAGATTTTTCGCTATGTTTATAAAAGATTTACAAAAATTTTTACAGAATTTTTTTTTACAGAATTTGTGCGATGTTTTTTGAATCCTCGCAAAACTCTTACGAAATATGTTAAAGTCATGTTCCTGTGTCCGCGCATAATCCTCATATCGACATTTTCCGCAAAGATGAGTAACATTGAACGCGACCTTGCATAAAGCTTCTTGTGAGCTTTCTATAATGATTTTTTTAAACTCCCCAAAAGATTTAATTATCTTCCAGGAAGCTTTCACAGAATATTGACGTAATATCGAAATATGTGACTTAAGAAACTGTCAGTTATCTCACATGAAAGATTCCAGTAACCTTTTACACAATCTTTGTGAAAGATCATTTGTAATAACCTTTATTAACTTTTATTAACTATTGTATATATTTTAGAATTTTATTATTTATTATGATTATACATATTTTTAACATCCGCATTACATTTAATCGTTTATTTGTATTGTCGCACATATTATTTTACACATTATTTTACGGAAAAAAACGCAGAAAAATGCTTGACCTATGGTGGGATCGAACCCGGGTCCTTCGCATTATAAAGCAGACGCCCTAACCATTACGCTATGCAACGCTTGTAGAACTAAGATTTAAATTTGAATCATAAGTTGCATGGCAATCTATATGTAATTGTATTAATTTTACATTTAAAATTTCTTCTATAGTGTAAAGTATTATTTAAAATTAAGAAATAATAAAAAATTTAATATATTTAAATACATAATTTCGCTCTTGAGATTTTACCACATATACAAGCATAATAAATTTTAATTGTCGATGTATAGTATTTTTATCCAAAATAAAAAATAAATTTTTAAGATAACAAATAGCTCTGCTGCAAGATAACAATTAATATTCAATGCACTTTTCATGGGAGCTAACAACATGCTTACATGAAATTTCATTAAAATCTTCCCGATAAACTTTTGTGGAAGCTTTCAGAAATCTTTTCTTAAAGATTTGGCTGAAGTTTACATGCAAAATTAACGCGAAAATTTATCGATAGCTTACAGTAAAATAGCAAAATACTTTCAGGAAAGCTTCCAGTTTTTGTTTTTTGGAAGGTTACAGAAGGTTTCGAAAAAAGAAATATTTTTAATTAAATATTATTAATTAAATATTTCTAAGAAATTTTGCAGTGACCTTGCTAAAACATTACGACAAAATATTTCAAGAAACTTCCCTGTATTCTTTCATAAAATGTTTCGTAAAATGTTCCAGCAAGTTTGCTTCAAGTTTTCGTTGAAACATTTACACGAAATCTTGCAGTGATTTTTTAAAAATGTTTCAACTATATGTTTCAAGAAACCTCACAGGAGTCTTTCTTGAAATGTTTTGTAAAATGTTCCAGCAAGTTTGCTTCAAGGTTCCGTTGAAACATTTATACGAAATCTTGCAGCGACCTTTTTAAAATGTTTCAACTAAATGTTTCAACTAATTGTTTCAAAAAACCTCACAGGAATCTTTCTTGAAATGTTTTGTGAAATATTCTAGCAAGTTTGCTTCAAGGTTTCGTTGAAACATTCATACGAAATCTTGCAGCGATCTTTTTGAAATGTTTCAACTATATGTTTAAAAAAATCTCACAGGAATCTTTCTTAAAATGTTTGAGAAATGTTCCAGCAATGTTGATGCAAGATTTCTTTGTAAGATTTCAATGTAATGTTTTTATTATCTTAAAACTATGTTTCGATGTTATGTTTCTTTGAAAGATTTCTGCAAGGTTTTAATATAACCTTTCTACGAGTTTTTACTGAAACCTTACATGAAATCTTTTACTGAAATCTTTCGAAATCTTTCGTGTCGTGTGGGATGTTTTGTCGGAGAAAACATTTCATAAAAATTCTTTTTCTTGGTATAAATTTCTCGTGGAAATTTTTTAGCGCATACGTGTTCCTAAAGCTGTTCTTAATCAGTTTTCGTTAAGTTTTTAACATGTAGAACAAAACATAGAAATAATTAGAATTTTAGAAAAAAATTTTTTTGCCCACCTCAAGTCACTACAAGCTTTGCAAAATTGCGTAAATAACGTAAAATCCTGTAAAATTCGGATTTTCTTGTATATTTTTCTAGAGAATCAAGTGCTAATAATATTGTCTTGATTCAAATTAAATTTTAATTTCGATACATTATTACTGTAAACGTTTTCACTAACTTTAAATGAGAAATTCAATATGGCGGCCAATGCAAAGGTCAATATGGAAAAATTATCACTTTTTTCACAATTATAAGAAACAGAAATTCTATTACAACAGAAATCTAATACAACAATGTTACGTCCATATGATAACTACTGATGGTAATTAATAGACTGCTCTCTACCTTACCGTAGACGGATTTGCTGTTTTTTTTCACATCGCACCCCCGATAGCAGCACGTTCTGTGCACATACGTACTCCACGATGTGCGATCACAATGCACTCACTGTGCGGTCATGCAAGCGCCAGAATTGCGCACGATCGTTGCGCACATCCTGCAGGCAGTGTGCCATTAGTCTGCCATCGCACGTGTTGTTGTCAAATATACGGTGGTCATAACCTACAAATCGCCACGTATAGAGCGCAAATAGTATAAAATAGACGAGCACACGCGTATTATACACAAATTATATAATTATATTATTTAATTATATAATTATAGTATCAGTGAATAGACAAATTATATAATTATAGTATCAGTGAATAGACAAATTATATAATTATAGTATCAGTGAATAGACAAATTATATAATTATAGTATCAGTGAATAGACAAATTATATAATTATAGTATCAGTGAATTTATTAGATAAGTATATTTAATATTATATATTAAATTTATTTTACATATATGTTAGAAAAAAATAAATTGTTTTTGTAAGATTTTTTGTATTCTAGGTTATACATTAACCACGGCGGCAGATATTAGAAGAAAAACAACTATAAATATATATAGTTTAATTATTTTTTATAAAGCCGGCTATTTCGAAGGACCATTACTAAAACAAAGTGGTGAGTTTTATGCAAGATATATACGAGGTCTGGCTATTAAATAACGAGACTGCGCGCCTAGAGGGCGCCGTAGAGGGGTGGGGAAAAAAACGAGTAGTGCATTGGGTATCTAGATACCTTGTCTATGCACGTACCAAAACACGTTCTCGTCACTATTATTGTATTTGTGCAGTAGCGGTTTGAAACGAACGTGTTTTTTTCTCGTGCCGAAAACCATGTGTAACGAAAAACAGGAGCAACGTATCAATCTCAAATTTCTCGTTAAATTGAAAAAAACTCCGACTGAGCGCTGTAAATTGTTGCAAGAGGCCTATGGGGACAATTCTCTATCTCGTGCGCGTGTTTTTGAGTGGTGTAAGCGCTTCAGTGAGGGCCAAGTGAGCACTGAAGATGACCAACGCCCAGGTCGCCCTGTCACTGTTTCAACTCCGGAAACAGTGACCAAAATCAACCAAATTGTGAGTGCAGATCGTCGAATGGGCATCCGGATAATTGCCGAGGCTGTAAACGCCGATAAAGAAACGGTTAGACAAATTTTACACGAGGAATTACACATGACAAAAGTCTGTGCGAAGTTGGTGCCAAAAAACCTGACTCCTGACCAAAAGCTCTTGCGTCAATAGGTTTGCTCGGATTTCCTTGAAAGGTTAAAAAAAGATTCCGGACTGATGATAAACATTATTACTTGCGACGAAACGTGGACTTTTCAATACGATGTTGAAACAAAGCGGCAATCGATGCATTGGAAGATGCCTGAATTGCCCGGAATCAAAAAAGCAAGGATGTCCAAATCAAAATTCAAAGCGATGTTGATCGTTTTCTTTGACATTAACGGTATCGTGATGACTGAATGGGTTCTAGAGGGTTAGACTGTCAACCAGACTTACTATTTGTCAGTTTTGGCAACACTGCGAGAACGAGTTTGTAAGAAACGGCCCGAGTTATGGAAGAACAACTCGTGGATTTTGCACCAGGACAACGCACCTGCCCATAACGCGCTATCTGTGAAGCAGTATTTTACCGGTAAGCGCACTACAGTGCTCGAACACGCGCCGTACTCGCCAGATTTGGCACCATGCGACTTTTTTTTGTTTCCGAAGATAAAATCTGCTTTGAAAGGGACCCTATTTGAGTCGATGGAAGCGGTAAAGCAAAAAACGGCAGAGCTCCTAAAGGCCCTCACCAAAGAAGACTTCCAGCACTGCTTCGATCAATGGAAAAAACGTATGGAAAGGTGTGTGGCGAGAGAAGGGGTGTATATTGAAGGGGAGCATTCGAATGTAGAATAATTTTTATAATAAAACCCTTTTTCGTTACCATTCTCGTTATTTAATAGCCAGACCTCGTATATAGAAAATTAATAAGATGAAAATATGTTTATAATTGATAATTAACAAAATTCAAAAATTATATCTTTTCAAACTCAATATTCTTATGTATTTTGCAACGTACGTTTTATGAGGGACGTTGACTTTGTTCTTTGTGTGGACACAAGTGGACGTGGAGAGAAGAAATAAATAAAATAGAAAATTTAATATGAATTACTTAGTGTTAGATAAATATTCATAACACGGTGTATATACAACTATACGCAATAAATCGCTATTCTATATTCTACCGAGATTCATACATTAGGTGCGCCTAGTATCCACGGAGATAGGCCGACCTATCTATCTTTGATGCGACCCAAAAAAAAAAACTTCTCCTATCTCGGAGATGGAGTATTAACCCGCGCGTCGCGCTACTAAACTATCCTGTAGGAAACCGCTCTAATCAACCCAACGAGGGATTGAAAAATAAGGAGTTTCCAATAAATTCCCTAGGAGAAAACGACTCTAATCAACCCAGCTGGGGATTGATAATCAAGAAGTTTTTTAGAATATAGTTGTAGAAGACAGCTCAAATCAACCCAACTCGGGATTGATAAAAAACAGAGTCATCTTCTAGACTACTAAGACCGAATTTGCAACTCAGGATATAGCCTACAGGAATGCCACTCGAATCAACCCGTAAAAAGATTGAAGGAGAGCTGCACGCTCTGCAAACTAAGGTAGATTGCGGGAAACAAGCTCCGATCAACCCAACTCGGGATTGAACAAAAAGCTATTCCCCTTTAGACTCACCCTAGCCTGCTCCTTGGGAGACCTCGGCGAAGGACTGAGTGCCTGTTCTAGCTTGGCAGCGTCTTATATAGGCTGAGCGAGGACTTCCCACCTTTAATTGTAAATTAGGCGGCTCATGCGCGTTGATCTATTTAGCTATTGTTTACATAGCTAATTGCGCAGGGCATAATCTATCCTTTTCTATTTACATACTTTTATCTTTAAATTATCTTTGATATTTATTTTAATTTATCAATTCTCATATTTTATTTAACAAAAATAAATTTTTATTATTATTTTTTATATTTAATTTTGATTATAAAAGGGGCAGCGAATATAATCGTGATTTGTTAATTTACATTTATATAAAAGTTGAGCACGAGTTTATGTCGACCCGCTTATTGTACGGCCCTGCCGAAGCTAGGGGCAGTCAGCGAGGTTTCGCCGCTCCTGACTGGCGCGAAACGACTATTTATTCAAAAATTGGTGTATCATGAAACGTACCGTTGCAATTTACTTGATTTACTTTATTTTATAGAAATTTATTTACAGTTGGTCAAGTATTGTGATTCATTGTTAAAAAATTCAGCCAAATTTGCATCTGAAAGTGAGATTGAAGAGACATTTGCACATTGTATTTATATTTTAAATATGTAGATGACAAAGATGTATTCCAAAAGTTTTATACGTGCATATTAGCTAAACGATTAATTTATCAACAATCACAATCTATGGACGCAGAAAAAGCAATGATTAATCAATTGAAACAAACATGTGGTTATGAATTAACAAACAAATTGCAGGTTTTATAAATTTATAGGTTTTTCGACAAAAATTTGGTTTATATCAATTTAGACCAAATCAGTGATAAGCTATTAATGTTGCTATTTTGGAATTTATTTTTTTATTTTGATGCCAACTGGCGGTGGTAAATCTTTATGCTATCAACTTCCTGCTCTATTGACCTCTGGAAAAACAATTGTAGTCTCACCTTCGAAAAGTTTAATTATTGATCAAGTACAAAAACTATCATCTTTAGATGTAAGCTTATATTTTATTATTGATGAGAAATGTAAAATTCAATTTTGTAAATTAAAATTTTAGCATTTTGATATTTAATGTAAGAAATTAGTGAAATTTTTTTTATGTAAGACAATATTAAAATTGTATAATTATTAATTTGTAAATTGATATTAATATATCAATTGATTTATTTTTCAGATCAATGTAGTCAACAGGACAAGGAGCTGTGTAGCTGATTATGTATATATATATATATATATATATATATATATATATATATATATATATATGTATATTGTAACGGGGTAAATTTATTTACGCCCGTTAGCAACGCAGGACCATCCTCTGGTCCTGCTTTATCTTCTTTTGTGTGTGAGGGGCCTTGCCTAAGGCCCCGCTACCGGTGTCGCTCCCACCGGGCTCGGCTACTCAGTTTGTGCCAATGCTAGATTGGCACACCCGCGGAGGCGGCGGTATTTGGGATAGGGACGCTGTAGGGAATAAAAATAAGAATGCACCGGCTCTGTGCTTAATGATTATTTAATAAGTAAAAATAACAAAAATAATACAAAGGTAATAAATTATAGCGGAGAGGTCCGGTAATGCGAAGAGCAATTAGTATTGCCTCACGCGCAATACTAATTCTCGAGGTGCGCACTGCACATGCGCATCCTCTTCGCTTCACGCGGCTAGACACACACGTGTAGTCTATGGACGGCAGATATAGAGAGAGCAGTTCCCTCTCTATACTGCCGTAGTCCGTGGCTGCCTGAGTGAAAGCGTCTCTGCCTCTCACTCGACGCTGCAGTCTATGGTTGAGCGAGAGAGCTCGTTCCTCTCGCTCAACTGCGTGCTCGCAGGTTGTACAAGTATGAGTGGCTTTCTCTTACTCGTACGCCTATTCTATGATAGTGCAAGAGAGAGATCGATCCTCTCACTCGCACTCGCACGGCCTAGCCGGGTTTGAGTTACGCGGCCTCGCGCGTAACTCTACTATATATATATATATATATATATATACATATTAGGTGTAGTAAAAAGAAATCCATTATTTTTGCATTAAATTGAAGGTTTTATTTAGCATAGATAGAATGATACGATTAAGGTCAAATACGCACCGTTTTGTTCAATAACTTGTTGCTATTTTAGAGGTAATTCCATAATGCCTCTCTCGTAGAAACCCTTGTCCCTATTGTCAAAAAACTGGGACAGTCGATTTTCACAATCTTCTCTTAAGGCGAATTTTTCACCTGCAAAATTATTCGTCATAGACAAGAACAGGTAGTAATCACTTGGTTCCAGGTCCGGACTATAAGGTGGATGCATAAAAACTTCCCAACCAAGCTTCCGGAGCATCTGGCGAGTCACTATCGATGTATGCGGCCTGGCGTTGTCCTGATGGAACACAATTCCTCTCCTATTGGCCAAAGCTGGCCACTTCTGGGCGATTGCTTCTTCCAGACGGTCCAATTGTTGACAGTACAGGTCCGAATTAAGAGTTCGGCCGTAGCGGAGCAGCTCATAGTAGATGATTCCCTGCCAGTCCCTCCAAACACACAGCAAAATCTTCCTGACTGTTAATCCTGGCTTGGCCGCTGTTTGCGCCGACTCACCGCGATTTGACCACGACCGTTGTTGCTTAACCTTGTCGTAAGTGACCCACTTTTCATCACAAGTAACCATCCGCTTCAGAAATGGATCGATATTGTTGCGATTCAGCAGCGATTCGCAGATGGAAATTCGGTCCATGAGGATTCTTTGCGATAACTCGTGTGGTACCCATACATCGAACTTATTTTTGTATCCAGCCTTATTCAAGTGGTTCCAAACGGTTTTTTGTGCAATACTTAGCTTCTGGGCAATCGAAACAGTGCTTACGTGACGGTCGGTCTCGACGATTTCCATTATTTTATCGACATTTTCGACAATTGGCCTTCCAGAGCGTGGTGCATCTTCGACGTCAAAATTACCGGAACGGAATCGAAAAAACCAAAATTGCGCGTGATTGGCTCTTACAGTATCAGGACCATAAGTACTATTCACATTTTCAGCTGCCTGGCTTGCGTTTTTGCCTTTATCGAAGAAAAACTGTGAAATATGGCGTATTTTCTCTTTGTTGGTGTCCATCTTTGAAGCGTGCTAAAAAAATACTGAGGCAAGCAATCGCAAAACTATATCAGAAGCTTTTTTAGTACGAAATCTTATTTTTCTAACGCCATCTAGTGTAACGCGATCGCACTTTTACAACAGGAGATACAGACTACTAAAGCCATTTATTGGCGAAATAATGGATTACTTTTTACTACACCTAATATATATATATATATATATAAATTCCACGGGGATCAGGGTGGCGTACAAATATAGGGGGAAGCGGGTGGGTCGCTTACTAGCAATGAGTAGAAATCACCGCTTTAAAACAAAAATAACAATACCGTTTATTTGAACTAAAAATTAACTACAATAAATTTATATCTCGCTTTTTACGCGAGCCCAGGGCGCCAGCTACACTCGTGTAGCGCGGTTTCTACAGCGGCTAGCTCGCGTTCAGAGCGGTCGCGGGCGTACAGCATACAAGGACGACCGAAATGGCGCGTAACACGCGACGCGGTCGCACACACACAGCCGGGTTGGACACTGGGACGATTCGGGGAAAGGGATGCCTCCTGGCAGCAGCCACTGCTCCTTGGCACTTACCAGATATTCTGACACACACGTGGATACTACAAGGACGTTTGCTTACTCGAATTTCTTCACAAAAATAATAGGCCTTCGTCCGCGACTACTTTCCACGATGATACGTAACGGAGTGAACGAGAAGCTCCTGCGTGGCACCTTCGCGAGCACGGATTTCAGATAATCGTTTTGCGTCGGCGCAACGTACGTTTAAAATACGTTACGCGACGCAGCCGCTGCGTGCGCTCAGCGCTGTCGGCAGTTAACATTACCACGCGCTAGCAGCGCGCGTTTAGGTTATCCGCTCGCGAGTGCTAGTGTTGTTATATTTTCTCTGGAGCGGCGAGAATCTACATCCAGTTTCCAGGGAGTCCAGGTAAGTCGACGCGTTCCATGGCTGGTAGGCGTCGACTGATTTGTCTTTTCTATCTTCTTTCCATGTGCGACATTGCGGCGGATCAACATCAGGCGAATTGAACGACGAGCAGCGGAGAAAGCAAGGCGGCGGTGTCGGGGACAGCGATGGCCTGCTAGCAGCGGCAGTGAGGCAACGCTCCTAGGCACTTCCAGGTATCTAATTACTTGCACTGAGAGGCTGTGCTTATGTGTTTGCTTGCCTTCTAACCTCCCCTTATTCAATTTCCTATGGTGTTGTGTGGCGGTCTGTACTTCCCTTCCAAGGTGCAGCTGCTACTATTATTTTCTTCTTCTTATAACTACTGGCTGGGAGGTTACAGGTAAGGGACAACGATAAGGACTGAAAGGAGCTTGGAGAAGGAATTCCTGCTGCAGTGTGTGCGAGCACTGCCATTGACTAGCCATGGGATCCTAAGACTGGCTCCTCGCTGGAGCCTTACTTAAGCTCCGAGCCCCTGTACCTGGAGGAGGTAGAGTATACACAGCCCTGCGTGGCTGTTAGTTAGGGTTTAGCGTGGCAGTCCTGCGAGACTGCCTAGATTGTAAAGGGGGTATCGCAGGCTACGAGAAGGCTTACAAGCTATGCTTTGGCCTCCTTATGTGACTGGTGCAAAAACACCACGTCACAACTCCCCCCCACCAAACAGTAAATATGGGGGAAGTGAAACGACTTCATATTCACTGTTTGATCCTAACTGGGATCGAACTTGATTGCATTCGCCTAACGCTTTCACATAGCCTAAGGTGAGCGCTCTCACCTGTTACGGTGTAGGTGTGCGGCAGAACGCCATTGCGCGGACATCGTCTTCTGCAGCGTGGCTCATCCGCGTCGGTGTTCTAGCTAAAGTGTACGTGGTGTACGGGTGCACGCAGGATTACTAGGCGAACTCGAGTCTAAACGAACAATACTAGCTTGTCAGTTATTTACGCGACTGTCTCGACCCTTGGGCAGAACTACAATAAAAAAAAACAAAAAAATTAAGAAAAACTATTATCGTTACGCAACTTTTCCTAACGACGTGGTCTTTTATAACCCGCTTCAACATCTAATACCAGTGGGTCTGAAGTTTGTAACGTTAGAGTACAACGAAATAATTTTTCACAATGAAATAAAGCTGCTAAAAATGTATAAATGATATTCAAATCCGTAGCTAAATATTAGGTTATGCTATAAAACAATAAGACTCAAAAAATATAAATATAAATTTTAAATAAAAACAGTTTATAAAAAATTTCGTTGGACTCCAACGTTGGAAACTTCAAATCCTCTAATACCACTCGTACCAAAAAGAAATAAAATACTGAATATTAATACACGCATAATTTAAATAAAGAAAAAACATTTTAATAAGATAGCCAAAAATTTTAGTCATACCGTGCTTACCTGGTGCAGTAGCGGTATTATTCGACAGCCGCATTGCTGTTCGATAAATAAAAAAACAAATTGGTTACCTTGGTGGCCCACTGCTGTTATAGTAAATATGCTGAGTTTGCTCGTTGTCTCGTCGGAGAGTGGTTTGTAGCAGGATGCGAGTGCGGCATGCAGCTGTGGCTTGTTGGTGGCACGAGCGATTCGCGCCAACGCGGGTAATAATAATAGCGTCAAAACAAAAAAAAATAAAAAGGATGGGAGTAAAACAAATAAAATAAAATCTAAAAAAATAAGCAAAAAATGAAAAAAAAATCATGCTCTGCTGGCTCGGGGTGCCTTGCGGTAAAACCAAAAAACAAAAAAAATAAAACGCTAATTAGAAAAAGAAAACCAAAACAACAACAAAAAGAAATTAAAAGCTAATTAGGAAAAAGAAAGTAAAACAAAAGAAAACAGAGGGAGCAAGGAAACCCAAAGAAAATATTGTATATAGCATGCAGTATACTGGCGGGATGAGCGGGATAAGGAATAGGGTTTAATTAGCAGACTAATTTGCTAAATATAGATTATATTAATAATAAAATATACAAAAAACTTTAGCAAAATAAGCGGCGGCGGTGCTATATGAAACAAACTTTCTAAAAATAACAAAAAAACAAAAAAAAAAAGGTCTTGAAGGAACGCGGCAGTGCGGGGGGGGGGGTAAAACTACAAAAAAAATTCGGGATTCCGGCTCGCTCGCTTACTCTAACTTACATACTAGCTTATATACTGACTAACTTTAACTAATCCTATCACTTATAAACTAAACTTATTTGTTAGACTTACAGCTAGCCTACAATACTAAATAAAATGTAAAACTAGAACTACTTATGAACTTATATTTTAAGCTTATTTATTAGGCTTACTACTAGACTTAAACTACGCAAACAGGAAAAAAACTAAGTAATCTAGAACAAAAAAAACAACAAGGGGGGGGGGGGGTACGAATCGAACAAACAAAAAAAAACAACTCTCGTCCGGCCTTGCGCTCGCGGCACAACTGCACCTCGATGCGCTGTTCGATGCGGCGCTCGTACTCCCGCTGGCAGGCGCTGCGCGTCACTCAGGGAGTCGCACTCCGGGAGTATCACAAAATGTACAAAATACCCCTCGGGGTCGGAGGCACTCACTGAAACTGTGGCCGTTGACACCACAGTTCCAGCATCCACGCTGCCAAGTGCCGTGCTCGTCGGGTAGACGCCTATCCACCTAGGTGCGAGTGGTGGACGTTGCAGCGCGAGGTAGCTGCGCTGTCTGCGTCGCTATGCTTGTCGTCCAGGGTCGACGTATAGACGGCGGGACGATGCGGCCGCGGCCCCGCTCTTCGGGTTGACGGTCTTGCCCCGCACGGGGTAGTGCGGGCAGGAAGGGGGCGCCGTGCTCGGCCCAGGTGCGAACCTGCTCCAACCACGCCTCTACTACCACCAGACATGCGGCGAGGTCTTCGACGGGTTGGGGAAGCGGCGGAGGTCCTATGGCCGCGATCGCTACGGTGCTGCTGGTCTCATCGACGGGCGGCGGTGGTGGTAGCGGGAGGTCCTGGTCCTCCAGCTGCGGGAAAGCGGATGCGGGCGGTGGTGGTGGCAGCAAATCCTCCTCAAGATCGCCAGTCCAGCTTAGCGGTCCTTCCTTTGGCTTCTCCTGCCCGTTTGACGTTGCTATAGCTGTAGACAAAGGAAGGATGCGATTAGCGTCACGCGGCGGTGCATAGCGTTTCCAGTCGCCTACGTGGACTTTGGTGCGCTTATTCGAGTTGGCAACTTCGACGAGGTAGACTACCGGTGAGAGTACCTTGACGATTGTCGCTGGCCCTTCGAATCGCGGTGCCATTTTGGCCACGAATCCTTTTCCGGCAGAGGACAGATGGTGTTGGCGGCGGCACACTAAATCTCTTACCTTATATTTAACGTCGCGTCGACGGCGGTTGTAGTGCGCTGATTATTTCGCGGTCGCCTGCTCGATGTGTCTCTTTACTAGGTCGTGTACCGCAGGTAAGCGGGTTACCCGTTCAAGCCATTGTTCTGCATCGGGCGGCCGTACAGGAGCGGGATGTTCGAGATGCTTGCGAAGAATCGTGCAGGGTTGCGGGTTATGGCCGAAATTGAAGAACGCTAGGGATAATTTGGTAGATGAATGCACCATACTGTTGAGCGTGAAGGAGAATTCATTAAGATGCATATCCCATTCGCGGTGGTCTTCGACGTTGATACCAATTATCATAACCAAGCGTCGTTGATACCATTTATCGTCCGTGTGCGCGGATAGAGCTACAGCGGCGGCTTCTACGTTATTTTCGAGCGCACGGAAAAGTGCGTCTGGCACTTGAGGCAACGCGCCTTTACGATGCACAAATTTGATGCAATATTGCTGCAGCATGGTGTTCCATCGCCCTAAGCGACCTGCGGGGTCCTTCAAATTATGTAACCACAACAGGCTGTGGTGATCGGTGATCACCGCAAATTCCTCCCCTTGGAGGTAACCTGACAACCGTTCGACGGACCAGAGCACCGCCAAGCACTCCTTTTCCGTTACTGAATAGTTGCGCTCGGCTTTGGACAGAACACGGCTTACAAAGTAGATCAGGTGATCGTGTCCGTAAACCTCTTAGGTTAGGACACCTGCGATGGCATAATCACTCGCGTCCGTTTGCAGCGTAAACGGGTAGGTGAGATCCGGGCGAGCTAGCACAGGCGCTTGCGTAAGAGCTTGCTTCATTTGAGCGAAGGCGAACTGTTGTTCTTCATTCGATAAAGCGCGAATACCATGCCACCATGCCTAAAAATCGCCTCAGCTGGCGGACGTTCGTAGGTGCGAGATACTCAACAATCGGCTTTATCTTATCGTCGTCAGGCTTCAAACCTTCTGCGTTTACTACGTAGCCTAAGTAGCGGACTTCAGCGCAGCAGAACTCAGATTTTCCCCGATTTAATTGCAAATTGCCTTCTTCAAGCGGAGCGAGAACTCGTTCCAGCCACTGCAAGTGTTCTTGGAACGTAGAAGTGACGATAATCACGTCGCCCAAGTAGGGGAAGATGTGCGGTTCCCACTGCGGATTAATAAGGCGGTCCATTATTCGCTGAAACGTAGCGGGAGCGTTCATCAAGCCGTATGGCACGCGCGTGAATTAATACAGTCTACGTCCAGGAATGCAGAAAGCGGTAATCTCTTTGCTTGCGGGGTCGAGCAGGACTTGGTGATACGCTTGACTGAGATCAAGCTTAGAGATGTAGCGAGCTGATCGAAGCTTGTCTAGGATATCGTCCATGTTGCGGAGGGGATAAGCGGAGCGTTTAGTAACGGCATTGATGCGCCGGTAGTCAATGCAAAAGCGCCACTTTCCATTGGCCTTCGGTGCTATTACCGGACAGCTGCACCACGGGCTGTGGGACGGCTCAATGATCCCTTCGGCAAGCATGTGATCGATCTCCTCGTACGCAACTTGCAGCATTTTCGGAGAACATCTGCGCACATGCTGCCGAATTGGCGCAGCTCCTTGCACGTTGATGGTATGCACTGCGAAATTGGTTAATCCTAGCGCGATGTGGGTGTTGGCGGGATTAAGCGGTCGAGCAGAGCATTTAGCTGCGCGTGCTTGTCGTCGGTTGCCACAACGAGTTCACCGTCGGTTGAGACGGCCGAGAAGGTCGCCGGATCGGACCCGTACTCATCGAACTGGTGCACCACGCCCCGTGATGTCCACCAGGTATCCATTCTATAATCGATCTTCAATTTAAACAGCCTCTTGAAGTCGATGCCCAGGATGCAATCGTATTACAACCCATCTGCTACGAAAAAAGGAATCGTGCGCCTTTCTCCATCGATGGAGACAGTCACATCCAGCACTCCCTGGATTGCCACTGCTCCTCCATCTGCCACGTTAATTGTATTAGCCGCAGGGCTGAGCTTGTCTTGCAACAACTTGCTCTCACCCTTTCCCAGGAACGAATGTACGGCACCATTGTTCAGTAAGCGTCTGAGCTTTAAACCGCTGAGCTCAATATTAAAAAATAGCCGTACCTTGCGGAGGTGCGGTTTACCTTAGATCAGCGACGGCGGCCGATCCAATGGTGTTGATGCCGGAGATTCCGTTGCGGCGGAAATCTCAACTGCGACACGCGGCGGCGACAGGCGTGGTGGGTCAGGATGAAGCTGCCCGTGGCTTGGAGCTGCCTTTCGGCTACGCGAGGCCCCGCGAGCTCCTAACGAGTCCCCTGCGGTGCGTTTCCCGCCCGTGAAGTCGCTCTGCATCGATTGCAGTCCCTGCGTAATACGTTTGGTTGCCCGCATCCGTAACATTTCGAAGCTCTCGGGCGTTCTGCAGCCCAATGCCCTAGCTGGTCACAGCGACGGCACGGCTCTCGCTGCTTACGAGCTTGCGGCGAGTTATTTTTCTGGTGGTTGGCGGCATTTACCACCGCGCGCGGCGGCGCGGTGCTGCTGTTCGCGTAATAATTAGAATTACGCTGCCGTTGTGGGGGCACTTTGGCGGGTTAGAGAAGCGGCGGTATTTCAGTCTGCGTCCCTGCCGATGGGGGCTGCTGTGCGCGTAATTGCTAGTGGACGCGGCTTTTTAGGCTGAGTTCAAGCTTGCAGCGCAGCTAGAGGCTTAAATTGCGACTGCTTATTCGGGGAGCGATTCTCCGAAGCGCCTGCAGCAGCTACGAAGTCCGTGCTATGACTCGTGTCGTCGATATCTATCAGGCGAGCCGTTTCTACGGGAGAAGCTTTAGCCGAACGTACCGGGTGCGGCGGCACGTACGCGTCCTTGGGGAAAAACGACTCCTCGGGTGGAGGAGGAGGACGATAAGCTTTGTCCTGCAACTTTTTCGTCTGAAACTTCTTTCCCAGATGCTGCAGCTCTACAAAATCACGAACGTGGTCGCGCAAAACAGCTTGCTTATATGTAGGATGGAGGTTGCAGCGCGTGCAATCTAATTGTTCAGACAGTGACATCAGCGGTCGCACTTGATCGAGCAGATTGTGGAATTTGAACAGCAACGTAGATATATCCTCCTGCGGGCCTTGTGTCCGCCTGCCGATCTTCTGGCGCAACCAGTCTTGCAGATTGTCGGCGCAATACTGCAACCGCAAAGTGTCGACAAAATCAGCATAGGTTTGCCAGCGGTTGTGTTCGCGGTGAAACCAATACCAAGCCTCTTCATCGAGGCCCGCCGGACGAACTTTTATAATATTATCCAGGGTTCGACCGTATAACTTCCGACACTGATCCAAGTTGGTCAAGAATCCGTCGGGATCTTGTTTTCGCACGCCCTTGAAGGAAATGCGCCACCTTTCTAGAATATCGCACATTTGCTTTTGGCGCAGAAACGTGGAATTATCGATAATAAATTGCGTGTCGTTAGTTTGCGCGTGCCGAGGCGCTGAAGCTTTAAGCGGAGGTCTTAGAGGTGCGTAGTACCTCTCTGCTCTGTGCGGCTGCTGCTGGTTGAACTCTGCGGAGCGCAGAGGTGGCGGCAGTGTCAATCAATTCGGCCGTCGGACCTCTGGTGATTGTGGGTGCGGTGCGTAAGCCTCTTCGTCAGGAAGCACTTCACCATTCATGGTGACACGCCAAGAGGCGGGTGGCAATGGCTGCGCAGCTAAATCGCCGAACGGGGTGGTTGCCTGCGCTGCTTTGGAGTGCTTTACTTTGGGCCTTCTCTGTCCTAGCGGAGCGTCCACTGCTGGGTCCGGATACGTTGCAGCGGTCCGTCGGTCTTCCGTCGACCTCTGGCTCTTAACCACGTACGTCCAGAACAGGTCGAATTCTTCGAGGGCAGCTGTAGGGCCTACCGTGGGTGGAACGCGGTAGCTGGTGGTTGCTCCTAGGGACGTACGCTCCATGGGGTCCGTCAACTCCATCGGCGAGTCACTGCCAAGCCGACCAACCGTTTGGTGTAACCGCGTGGACTGCTCGCGGGGCGGCGGAGCGGTCTTCGTCGCACGAGCTCTCTCCGGCTCGGTATCGACGATACGCACTCGCGGTGTGCGGGTATCAGGCTCGCCCTGCGGCGTCCGTGCCGTCTCCGACGAGGTGCTATCCCATACGCGCGTGGCCAGCTGCGAGAAAACCGAAACATTAGGCGCTTGCGGACGCGCAGGGAAATCGAAGTTCAAACTTGAACTTCAGTGTATAATGGGTTCCGCGTCGAGCGGCGGAAGGCGGCTGTCCGTTGCGCGCTCATCCTGCACGGGGTTCCATGGAGCGGCATCAGCTCTGAGCAGGCGACGGAGCTCGTACCTCTCCAGCCGCTGTCACACGACGTAGGTATCGCAATCGATGTTGAGTCCGCAACGTATCGCGTTTTCGAATACGCGTCCGTCGGTTGCGCTATAAATAGCGTACCGAATAGAACTCCTCAGAATCTCAGGCTCCAGAGAGATCATTTTGCGATTGGCGGCGCGATCCGACTTCATTCTGCGTCAAAAAAAAAAAATACTAAACCACGAGAAGAATTAGAGAAAGTCGCAACGACGAGAGCGACGACGTTCAGTAACGACACACAACGAATCGAAGTGACGGCGCGGAGAGCAAATATCACGTGTAGTATAGTCAGCTTAACGCAAATTTCAAAACGAATAGCTCGAGTACGTGCTTGGTTAGCTCTGCTGAGGGAGTTAGCTTCCACCTAAACAGCTGCTGCTACGCAAAACAAAAATGAACACGACTAACAAGCCGACTCAAGCACACTGGCTCGTAAACTGCAGCTGAAATTTTGGGTTAAGCTGCTGCCCGACTACTACAGTCGAATCCACCAGCTCAAGCGAAACTGCAAATTATAAAAGAAACTAATAATTCGCTAGCATGTGTCGGCGCGGGATGCGTATTGCAACGTACTTAAGCCGGTAAATGCGCTATAGTATGGTGCCAGGCGGGAGAAGTGGTGGCTAGCGGAAGACAATCGTGGTCCACGACAAGCTATGCAGAAACAAACGGGAGAAGGTAGCGCAAATATGCGCACGAGGCAAAGCCCGATTGCAGAAAAATGGCCACTGAGTAAGCAAACATTGCAATAACCGAAGATAATCCCGAAGGATACGAAACAAAAATAGATTTCGCGCCAAAATGTAAAAAAAAATATAAAAATTAGATATAATTTAAATTCAACATGCAACATTATAATTACAATTAAATATCCGCCACTGCCATTTGCAGCGCGGTGCGGAGTCAGCGTACAAAAATAAACAAAACAAAAACAGCCCAAAATGATTTCTTAGTGGTGCAAGAGTGAGCGGCGGAAGATTCGTCGTCTTGCGAGACACTGTAGCGACGACGGCGCACCCTGCTGGAAGCGAAAACACAGGCAAAAAAAAATAATTTACAGTTCCACGAGAGAACAGAAAAATGTATAAAAAAAAATTAAATAAATAAAAAAAATTTTAATCAAAAAAAATATCAATAAAAAAAATAAATATTATCTTTGGTTTACTAAAGAAAAAAAAAACCACAAGAATAGAAAATATTTAAATTAACAAAAGAAAAAGAAAAAAAACACAAAAAAATTGATTATTTTAACCGCTTCGAAGCGCCAGTCAAATATCCGACGTAACTTGCGTCGTGCTAAACTCCGTAGTTGAGACGCACGTCTGCTGATACGCGTCCCAGCGCTGCGCTACACTCGCAGCGATAGTGCTGACGTCACAGCTCCACGACAGATAAGCACTCACTCTAACACACGCGGGTAGGAATAAGAGCGACGGTACGTAAACAATAATAATTTTAATTTAAATCATTAGCATGCAAAATAATTTATGATTGAATATCAAGAAAATTTTTATCGGTGGGCAACAAGCCAAGCGTAGAGAAAGCAACGGTTAACCAGGAAAAAATAATTATTAAAAAAAACTATGATCTTATTACTTGATTTATATAAAAAAACCAGTAAAAAGTTATATTTCTTATAAAATAATCATCAGTATAATCTTTCAAAATTTACTTTATAGTTAAATCAAATAATAAATAGAAAAAACACGAATTTGTAATAGCTATCCCGGTAAATGCAAAAACGAGGAAAAAAAAAGAAAAAAAAATTATAATCTAAGTTACAATTTACTTGACTCTCGCTAACTTCTTTCAAAACGATATGTTTTGAAATTATCGCGAGTAGTCTCGATCTTACCGCTGGATGCGCACACTTGAATTAGTTTACCAACCTCCGACGTGGCGTATGCGAGCGCCAGCGCCACTGCGCGGCTGTCTCGCGTGGTCGGTCAAGATGACCGCCCACTGGCTTCCTTCCTTCCTCGTCCTCATCCGGCCGCGTGTGCTTTTACGACGCGCGAAAAATGGCGGCGCACGGCGAGTTCGTGAATGCAGTATTCGCTTGCGACTGCGACTATCAAATATACACTTCACGCTACATACTTCACTGACTCTGCTTTTATTAAATATTAATTTTCACTGTCCTCACATAAAACATCGTTCAATAAGTCCCGAGACTAACGCAGAGATGGTGCTAGTAGTACCAAACTAGCCACGTTTCCAAAGAGTGCGAACCTTTACATAAAACGTGTAAAAATTTCATGTCGATCGGATCACAGACAGCAGAGTTATCGAGGTTAGAGTAAAGTCACTTTGTAATTTGTTTGAAAAATAAAAAAAAGCGAGTTTCGCGTGTTGATAAAACATTGTTCTTTAACGGGTAAAAACACCGTAGAAGCCCAGCAATGGCTTGAAAAACCTTACCCGGACTCCTCTCCATCCAAACCAACGATTTGTCGTTAGTATGCTGAGTTTAAACGTGGTCGTACGGACACAAACGATGCGGAACGTTCCGGTAGGCCATTGGAAGCCGTTACACAGAAAAATGTGAGTAAAGTGTTGAAAATTGTAATAAAAATCGCAAAGTGAAGGTTCGTGAGATTGCAGAAATGACACAGATATCATCTGGAAGCGTATTTACAATCCTTCATAAAAAATTGAGCATGAAAAAGGTTTTTTCCAAGGGGTTGCCGCGATTGCTTTCAGTCGAACAAAAACAGCAACGAGACGACGATTCAGAGAGCTGTTTATCACTATTTACTCGCAATAAAAAGGATTTCCTGCGTCGATACGTGACCATGGATAAAACATGGATACATCATTTCACTCCGGAGTCAAATCGGCAATCATCTGAGTGGCGCATGGCTGGCGAAAACCGCCCAAAGCGTCCAAAAACGCAGCAGTCTGCTGGCAAAGTCATGGCGTCTATTTTTTGAAATACACATGGCGTGATTTTCATTGACTACCTGAGAAAAGGTAAATCGATCAACAGCGATTATTATATTGACTTGTTGGTACGTTTGAAGGAGGAGATCACAGCAAAACGACCGCACCTAAAGAAGAAAAAAATCCTTTTTCACCAAGACAATGCACCATGCCACAAGTCCATGAAAACAATGGCAAAATTGAACGAATTGGGCGTTGATTTGCTTCCTCAACCCCCGAATTCGCCAGATTTAGCCCCCAGTGACTACTGGCTCTTTGCTGATCTGAAAAAAATGCTCCAGGGAAAAAAATTTGGCTCGAATGAGGAGGTCATTGCCAAAACTAAAGCCTATTTTGCAGCATAGGATAAATCCTTCTATAAACATGGTATAGAAATGTTGGAAAAGCGTTGGAAAGATTGTATCACTCGACAAGGAGATTATATTGATCAATATAAATGATTTTTGAAAAAAAATGTTGTTTTCGTTGTTAGTCACGGGACTTATTGAACGATGTGTTATACACACGATTGCGCGATCCCAAAGATTTTCAAAAATCAGCGTGATTTGTGTCGGCCCCACGTTGTCGGCGTCAATTTGTAACGCCACCGAGATCAGGGTGGCGTACAAATGTAGGGGGAAGCAGACGGGTCGCTTACTAGCAATAAGTAAAAATCACCGCTTTAAATCAAAAAGAACAACACCGTTTATTTGAACTAAAAATTAATTACAATAAATTTATATCTTGCGTTATACGCAAGCCCAGGGCGCCAGCTACACTCGTATAGCGCGGTTTCTACAGCGGCTAGCTCGCGTTTAGAGTGATCGCGGGCGTACAGCATACAAAAAGAACCAAAATGGCGCGTAACACCCGACGCGATCGCACACACACAGCCGGGTAGGACCCGGGGACGATTCGGGGAAAGGGATGCCTTCTGGCAGCAGCCACTGCACGTTAGTACTTACCAGATATTCTGACACACACGCGGATACTACAAGGACGTCTGCTCGCTCGAATTTCTTTAAAAAAAAATAGGTCTTCGTCCGCGACTACTTTCCATGATGATACGGAACGAAGTTAACGAAAAGCTCCTGCGTGGCACCTTCGCGAGCGCCGATTTTAGATAATCGTTCTGCGTCGGCGCAACGTACGTGTAAAATACGTTAAGCGATACAGCCGCCACGCGCTCAGCGCTGACGGCAGTTGATATTACCGCACGCTAGCAGCGCGCGTTTAGGTTATCCGCTCGCGAGTGCCAGTGTTGTTATATTTTCTCTAGAGCGGCGAGAATCTACATCCGGTTTCCAGGGAGTCCAGGTAAGTCGACGCGTTCCATGGCTGGTAGGCGTCGACTGATTTGTCTCTTCTATCTCCTTTCCATGTGCGACATTGCGGCGGATCAACAGCAGGCGAATCGAACGACGAGAAGCGGAGAAAGCGAGGCGGCGGTGTCGGGGACAGCGATGGCCTGCTAGCAGCGGCAGTAAGGCAACGCTCCTAGGCACTTCCAGGTATCTAATCACTTGCACTAAGAGGCTGTGCCTATGTGTTTGCTTGCCTTCTAAACTCTCCTTGTTCAATTTCCTATGGTGTTGTGTGACGGTCTGTACTTCCCTTCCAAGGTACAGCTGCTACTATTATTTTCTTCTTCTTATAACTACTGGCTGGGAGGTTACAAGTAAGGGACAACGATAAGGACCGGAAGGAGCTTGGAAAAGGAATTCCATCTGCAGTGTGTTCCAGCACTGCCATTGACTAGCTATAGGCTCCTGAGACTGGCTCCTAGCTGAAGCCTTGCTTGAGCTCCGAGCTCCTGTACCTAGAGGAGATGCAGTATACACAGCCTGGCGTGGCTGTTAGTAAGGGCTAAGCGTGACAGTCCTGGGAGACTGCCTAGATTGTAAAGGGGGTTTCGCAGGCTACGAGGAGGCTTACAAGCTATGCTTTGGCCTCCTCATGTGACTGGTGCAAAAACACCACGTCACAATATATATATATATATATATATATATACTGTCTGTCAAAAAAGTACCAGGAATTTTAAATTAAAACAACATTTTTACGATTAACAATCAAAATTTATTGGGTCACCTTAAAAATAGGCTCCATTTGCTCCGAATCATCTATGCCAACGGCACTTCCAATCATCGAAACATTTTTTATAGGCGCTTTCCAGGATGGCCTTCAGCTCACGCGCCGAATTTTGTTTTATGGCTTCAATCGACTGAAAACGGGTGCCATGGAGCGGCAATTTCAGTTTTGGGAAAAGAAAGAAGTCACAGGGAGCCAATTTTGGCGAATACGGTGGTTGTTTAAGCGTGTTCGTTGAGTTTTTGGCGAGAAAGTCAGTCACAATCGTAGCTCGGTGAGACAGCGCGTTATCGTCGTGCAAAATCCACGAGTTGCTCGCCCACTAATTTGGCCGTTTCTTACGGATGCGCTCACGCAAACGTTTCATAACACCTAGGTAATACTCTTTGTTTACCATCTGACCCTCTGGAACGAATTCGTAGTGCGCCACGCTACGGATATCAAAGAAAACAATGAGCATCACCTTCACTTTTAAACGGCTTTGACGTAGTTTTTTCGGTTTCAGCTCGTTTTTTCCCACCCATTCCGATGCTTGCTGGCTTGTTTGCATATCGTACTCGGACACTCACGTATCGTCACCAGTTATGATGCATTCCATGAATGCGGAATCGGAATTGGCGCGATCCAGCATGTCCGAAGCGACCTGTTCGCAATAGCGTTTTTAAAGAAAATTAAGCTCTTTTGTAACGAGTCTTGCGGCCACCTTTCTCATGCCCAAAATATCAATTAAAATCGTACGTGTGGACTCGTGAGATATCCCAAGTTCATGTGCTATCTCTCTCAAACTGGTATGACGGTTTTTTAACACCATTTCCTTAATTTTATTGACGTTATCTGCGGTCGAAGCCGTAGATGGGCGTCCGGAACGAGGCAAGTCTTCGACGACTTCACGACCCTCGTTGAAGGCATTGTACCACTCATACACACAAGTTTTCGATAGTGCTTCATCACCAAAAGCCTTTTGCAAGATTTTCAATGCATCAGCACACAAAATTTCATTCGCAACACAAAATTTTAGACAAATTCTTTGTTCAACGTAATCACCCATTGTCAAAAATCGACACGCACTATTGACATTGACTGACTTAACTAGCTACTGTAAACACACTCGTTGACAGAATCTACTCAAACTTGGCATTGTCATTAAGGACAGTAGTACCAACCTAGAAAAAAAAATTTTACCTGCCTAAATTGCCCCGCCAGATTTAAATCAATAATTTCCGGTAATTTCTTGACAGAATGTATATACGAGCTCTGGCTATTAAATAACGAGACTGCGCGCCGTAAAGGGGTGGGGAAAAAACGAGTAGTGCGTTGGGTATCTAGATATCTTGTCTATGCACGTACCGAAACATGTTCTCGTCACTATTATTGTATTTGTGCAGTAGCGGTATGAAACGAACGTGCTTCTTTCTCGTTCCGAAAACTATGTGTGACGAAAAACAGGAGCAACGTATCAATCTCAAATTTCTTGTTGAATTGAAAAAAAGTCCGACTAAGTGCTGTAAATTGTTGCAATAGGCCTATGGGGACAATTCTCTATTTCATGCGCGTGTTTTTGAGTGGTGTAAGCGCTTCAGTGAGGGCCGAGTGAGCACTGAAGATGACCAACGCCCAGGTCGCCCTGTCACTGTTTCAACTCCGGAAACAGTGACCAAAATCAACCAAATTGTGCGTGCAGGTCGTCGAATGAGCATCCAGATGATTGCCGAAGCTGTAAACGCCGATAAAGAAACGGTTAGACAAATTTTACACGAGGAATTACATATGACAAAAGTCTGTGCGAAGTTGGTGCCATAAAACCTGACTCCTGACCAAAAGCTATTGCGTCAACAGGTCTGCTCAGATTTTCTTGAAAGGTTAAAAAAAGATTCCGGACTGATGAAAAACATTATTACTTGCGACGAAACGTGGATTTTTCAATACGATGTTGAAACAAAGCGGCAATCGATGCATTGGAAGATGCCTGAATCGCCCAGAATCAAAAAAGCAAGGATGTCCAAATCAAAATTCAAGGCAATGTTGATCATTTTTTTCGACACTAACGGTATCGTGATGACTGAATGGGTTCCAGAGGGTCAGACTGTCAACCAGACTTACTATTTGTCAGTTTTGGCAACACTGCGAGAACGAGTTCGTAAGAAGCGGCCCGAGTTGTGGAAGATTAACTCGTGGATTTAGCACCAGGGCAACGCACCGGCCCATAACGCGCTATCTGTGAAGCAGTATTTGGCCGGTAAGCGCACTCCAGTGCTCAAACACGCGCCGTACTCGCCAGATCTGGCACCATGCGACTTTTTTTTGTTTCCGAAGATAAAATCTGCTCTGAAAATCTGCTTTGAACCCGATTTGAGTCGATAAAGCAAAAAACGACAGAGCTCCTAAAAGCCCTCACTAAAGAAGACTTCCAGCACTGCTTCGATCAATGGAAAAATTTATAGAAAGGTGTGTGGCAAGGGAAGGGGAGTATATTGAAGGCGAGCATTCAAATATAGAATAATTTTTATAATAAAACCCTTTTTCGTAACTAGTCTCGTTATTTAATAGCCAGGCCTCGTATATGTTACATGTTTTATCATATACGTTTATCATGTATGTATACCATGTTTTTATATATTTCTATTTTTGGGTGTACAACTTGGCTTTCACCGTTTTTTCCCGAAATTCGAGGCTTGAGTGTAAAAAAATGGTTTTACATTTTAATTCAAAGTATTGTCCATCGCTGGCCACTACTTTCTCCTATCTTTCGGGCAGCATACGAATCCCGCGTTGAAAAAACTGGTCATCTTTTGAATCGATCCACGAATCGATCAAATTTTTTACTTCTTCATAAGACCGGAAGTGCCGGTCAGCCGGGCCGTGTGTTATTGATCGAAACAAGTTATAGTCCGAGGGAGCAACGTCTGGAGAATACGGCGGGTGGGGTAGGACTTCCTATTTCCAAGTTTCCAAGTATGTCTTGACCACTTTTGCAGCATGGGGTCAAGCATTGTCATGCTGTAAAATCACTTTATCATGTCTCTCGTTGTATTGCGGCCGTTTTTCTTTCAATGCTCGGATCAAACGCATCAATTGCGTTCAAAAGCGATCGCCTGTGATGGTTTGAGTCGGTTTTAACAACTCATGAGACATTACGCCGAGCTGGTCCTACCAAATACTCAGCATGACCTTGGAACCATGAATATTCGGTTTGGCCGTCGACGTGGAAGCATGGCCGGGATATCCCCATGATTTTCTGCGCTTGGGATTATCGTAGTGGACCCATTTTTCGTCCCCAGTCACAATGCGATGCAGAAATCCCTTCCGTCTTTGCTTTGCAAGCAGCTGTTTACAAACACACAAACGCCGTTCAACATCTCTCGGCTTCAACTCGTACGGCACCCAATTTCCTTGTTTCTAAATCATTCCCATGACTCTCAGGCATTTTGAAATGGCTTGTTGCGTCATTCCCAATGATCCTGCCAATTCTTGTTGCGTTTGACACGAGTCTTAAAATCGCCGTTCTTGAAGCGTTGAAACCCCTTTCGGCACGTTCTTTCACTAATAGCGGCCTCACCATAGGTATTTGAGAGCATTTGATGAGCCTCAGTCGCAGATTTCTTTATATTAAAGAAGAAAATTAAAACCTCCCTCAAATGACGAGAATTTGGCTCGTAAGCTGACATGTTAAATCGAGAATAACTCTATGATGCAGACACAAATCGACTAATATTTCGATGGCGTTATGTTTACAAAAACCTAAGCCTATTGAATGACATCTATGATCTATTTATTTTAACTACCACTTACTGCTACAGCCATCTATTGCAAAACGGCGGAAGCAAAGTTGTACACCCAATATTAAGGGTGATTCATTATGAGGTTTGATTTTCAATAGACTTTTATTTACAGATCACGCGTTTGAGTGTTTTCTAGAATAGGTACGACCTCCTGTGTTTCTGCGTTTGTTACGCGTTTTCGCAGAGCTAGCCGTTTTATTGCATCTAAGTATTTCTCACTCGTCTATCAACCTGCTGGAACCCGAGTAGTCATTGAGTGGGTGGGCTGCGTAAGCGTTTCGCTTGGCGGCTCAAGTGCATTCGGCGGTTACTCGATCTCCGGCGCATTTTTTTTTGTCTGCAAAATTATGTAGACGCTTTTTACCGGATTTCTTGAGAGCGCATCGGCTATGTTAAGTCGCCCTGCTCTATAACACATCGTTAAATAAGTCCCGAGACTAACCTAGAGATGGTGCTTGTAGTACCAAGCTGGCCACGTTTCCATAGAGTGCGAACCTTTACATGAAACGTGTAAAAATTTCACGTCGATCGGATCACAGACAGCAGAGTTATCGAGGTTAGAGTTAAGTCACTTTGTAATATGTTTAGAAAATGAAACAAAGCAAGTTTCGCGTGTTGATAAAACATTGTTTTCTAATGGGTAAAAACACCGTAGAAGCCCAGCAATGGCTTAAAAAACATTACCTGGACTCCTCCCCATCCAAGCCAACGATTTGTCGTTGGTATGCTGAGTTTAAACGTGGTCGTACGGACACAAACGATGCGGAACGTTCGGGTAGGCCATTGGAAGCCGTCACACAGGAAAATGTGAGTGAAGTGTTAAAAATTATAATGAAAAATCGCAAAGTGAAGGTCCGTGAGATTAGAGAAATGACACAGATATCATCTGGAAGCGTTTTTACAATCCTTCATGAAAAATTGAGCATGAAAAAGGTTTTTTCCAAGTGGGTGCCGCGATTGCTTTCAGTGGAACAAAAACAGCAACGAGTCGACGATTCAGAGAGCTGTTTATCGCTGTTTACTCGTAATGAGAAGGATTTCCTGCGTCGATACTTGACCATGGATGAAACATGGATACATCATTTCACTGCGGAGTCGAATCGGCAATCATCTGAGTGGCGCATAACTAGCGAAAGCCGCCCAAAGCGTCCAAAAACGCAGCAGTCTGCTGGCAAAGTCATGGCGTCTGTCTTTTGGGATACACATGGCGTGATTTTCATTGACTACCTGGAAAAAGGTTAATCGATCAACAGTGATTATTATATTAACTTGTTGGTACGTTTAAAGGAGGAGATCGCAGCAAAACGACCGCATATGAAGAAGAAAAAAATCCTTTTTCACCAAGACAGTGCGCCATGCCACAAGTCAATGAAAACAATGGCAAAATTGAACGAATTGGGCTTTGATTTGCTTCCTCACTCCCCGTGTTCGCCAGATTCAGCCCTCAGCGACTACTGGCTCTTTGCTGATCTGAAAAAAATGCTCCAGGGAAAAAAATTTGGCTCGAATGAGGAGGTCATTGCCGAAACTAAAGCCTATTTTGCAGCATAGGATAAATCCTTCTATAAACATGGTATAGAAATGTTGGAAAAGCGTTGGAAAGATTGTATCACTCGACAAGGAGATTATATTGATCAATATAAATGATTTTTAAAAAACAATGTTGTTTTCGTTGTTAGTCTCGGGACTTATTGAACGATGTGTTAAATAATCTTAAAATCGTATTCAGGAAGCATAAGACGCCACCGCGTTATTCGCGAGTTCGGATCTTTGTGCGTTTGTAGCCATACAAGCGGTATGTGACAAGGTTATTTGAAGGTCAAGTTGTTTTTTTAAATATAAACCCTTACTTCTGACCCCGGAAAACGAAAGAGCAGACAATTTTACGTCCTAATATGACCTTGACCATGATCTTGAATATAACTTTTAAGGTCATTTAAAGATCAATATAATATTTTAAACGGAAAGCCTTACGTTTGACTCCAGAAAAGGAATGAGCAGAAAATTCTACGTACAAACAGTTATGACCTTGACCATAAACTTCGTGGCCATTTCGAGGCCAAAATAATTTTTTTAATGGAAAGTCTCTGACTTTGGTCATGGAAATGAAAAGGGCGAAAAACTTATGTGGGATATGTTTTACCATGACTTTGACCATGACCTCGACCATCACCTTGAAGGCTATTTGATGGTCAAGTTACATTTTTCAAAAAAAGAACTTAAACTTTTTATCCCAATTTTGATACTTAATAATCTTGTTGGCATTCTTATAACAGTAGACAAATATTTCAATGATGGTCCCCTCAGTTTAGTTACGCATAATAAAAAATTTAAAAACGAAAAAGCAGTAGATATTTTCAAATTAATTTTTATTATAAATTAACTTAAACAAAATTAGACATACAAAAAATTATATTTTCTCAGTAAATAATACTTTTCTTAATAAAAAAAGATTTTTACTTAATAATAATAGAAGTTTGATAGTCTCGAATTTTGTATTATTTTTGCCTTTACCTAACATTCTGATAGTCAGCGATCACCTTCAATGAATAACATAGTTTATTACAATTATTCTGGAAACGTTAATGGATTCTTCTATGCCGAGTTTCTTGATTGTGAATTTAGTTGTCATATAGTAATTTCTGAATAATAGTGGCCATATAGTATATAAAGTTATTACTTATTTAGATCAACTATGTTATTCATTGTAAGTTTATTTGAATGCGAAATTGAGACATTATTTTGAGAAATTTCGAGTTTCTTCAAATTCTCTTATTCTTAAATAAATTCGTTATTCAATTGAAGAAATAATTTATTTGTTTGTTCATTTTTTAAATTAAATTTGTTTTTGTAATTTAAGTTTTATTTATTTTGACATTTTCTTATTATACCTGACTACACAGCTAATGAAATTGTCGATATTCTCCTTGTGTTAGGAAAATGTCGACGAAACTACGTTCAAGCTTCAATTTTGTATGTTGCTAAATTTTCCGAAAGACGTCATCCCAATGACACTCTTATTCGTAATATTGAGTTCCGTGGCCGACAAGGTAAGTTTGCTCGTAAAAGGAGGTGCATGTTAACAGAAGATTATGTTAATAATTTTTAATTGATTACGGTACTAGCTATGGGTTTATATTTAAAAAAACAACTTGACCTTCAAATGACCTTGAAGGCCATATTTAAGGTCATGTTCAAGGTCACAGTTAAATGTTCCCTTCAAAATTTAACAACTTTAGTCTCAAAACTTTTTTTTCTAAACCTTTAGTTCTAGAGACATATACATCCGGTTCTTGAAATGGGACACCCAGTATAAAAATATTGTGCATCTAACAGGTATTTTTTGAACGGTTCATAACCCGTTGTCCTTCTCTTTCTATTTGTCGAGTACTTGGCGCACACGTATTCGAGATAAACACTCTGGCGGAGATTCCGTCATGGTTCGTTGACGAAGAATGTAATGTTTACATTCTTACTCGACTGTCACCGGGTTGCCGGTTAGGGAAAGCCCGGTTAACAGGACTTTTCGGAAAGCCGATAACGTTTGAAAATTACGCGATTTTCAAACTTGCGGCGACGATCGGCGAGGAATTTCAGGAAGCCGCGAAGGAGGAGTAGAGGGAAGCGAGCGCAACAGTTAGTCTAGCCGTGCGCTCCCGCGAAGAGAGTTGAGTTTCCGCGCTTTTCGCGAGAGTGCAGAGAGATTATTATTAATCCTAGAGAGGAGAGCGAGCGTCGCGAGTGAGTGAAGCCAGGGGTGAAGGTGTACGAGAGGGAGTGAGAGAGAGAGTAAGGAAGAAGTCGAGAGAGCAGTGCGAAGGAGAGCAAAGACGAGGAAGTACAGCGAGGAAGTGAGACTGGGGACCAGAAGATCAAGTCTCAGCGGGGGGAGATAGGAAATATTCGCCGTGACACCTGAAGCCGTGGGTGAGGTGGAGGCCGTCGGCGAGCAGGCAAGCTTCTACCGAGGTCCAGCAGCTCTTCTCTGGGGGAGAAGCAGCCGGAGTCAAGGACAGCGGCGCGGAAGAGAGCAGCTGGGCGGTCAACGGCCAGCGGGCGAGTTACGTGAACTCCAACGGTGAGTGTCCTCATTTGTCTGAGGGAAATAAGCGCGTGAGAGAGAGATAGAGCAAGGGTGGGTTATAGCGGATCCGTGGTAAGGGTGGTGAGGAATTGCCACTTCCCTGCCGTGGGGGAAGTGGTAGGCCTCCGTCGGCTGGAGAAACAGTCGCGGGCGGCCGGCCTGCATTGCGCTGCATTAGAGTGAAAGAGAAAGAGAGAGAGGGAGAGAGGGCGCGAAAAAGCATAAAATATTTTTAATAATTTTTGCGCGAGGCCTACAGGGCGCACGTAGTCATTTCGGCTACGACGCGGTGCCCTCGTCACAACACGCATTCCAAAGGAAACGTAGCTGGGATTTATCCTTCAACTTTCTTTTAAAACTTTTGAGAAAAAAATAAATTTTAAAATCGACTAATATATAACGGAACATAACAAAATCTTATACACTTTATTTATTATATTCAAATATAATTTATTATAAAATTTGTTATATAAATATAGCAATATATAAAGTATCTCAACTGATGAATCAGTTGAGTTTTTGGAGTAGGGCATATGACATCACACACAAGAGTTTTTCTCGAGCATGCATCCATAGAAAAATTAATTTGACTCAGGAAAATTAATTTTAAACTAAAAAAATTATTCTTAAAATGAATATTTATTTAGTTTAAGAATTTCTACTTTTGGTTTTAACTATCTCTGGATATACGCTAAGATAAAACCAACATCAGAATTTCATGAGCCGAGTAAATATTTTTCTTTAATATAATCAAAATTATTTTTCCTTAATCGAGCTAGTTCTTTTATTAATGTAGCCTTAGGACTTTTTCGTTTACCACCCGATTCTCATCTCCCTGCTTTTTTCGGGCAGTGTGCAGTTATTGGAAGTACAAATTAGATTGGTCCAATTTGAAAAGATGGCTTTGAATGTTATGGATTTGTAATGGTAACAGCTGAAGTCGGTAGTTTCAGAGAGATTAGACATCTGTCAATAATATTTAGTGGAATGTTTGTGGAAGTTAATGGTGACAATGCTACAACTGCTAAATCTTTTAGGGAATAATTTCGACGTTTCTAGAATAGAGATTTTAGCGTTGAAGACAAGCCTCGCTTAGGACAGACAAAAAAATTCGAAGACAAAAAGTTGGACACATTATTCGATAAAGATCCGAGTTAAACGCAAGAGGAGCTTGCAGAATCATTGGAAGTGACTCAACAAGCAGTTTCTGTACGATTGAGATCCATGGTAATGATTCAAAAGCAAAGCAATTGAGTGCCTTATGAACTGAAACCGAGAGACATTGACAGGCGATTTTTCTGCTGCGAGCAGCTGATTCGAAGGAAACAAAGAAAGAGTTTTTTACATAGAATTGTTACTGGAGATGAAAAATGGATATTCTATGATAACTCTAAGAAGAAAAAATACTACTCTATGCCTGCTCAATCTTTGCCATCGACCTCAACATCAACACCAAAGCCGAATATTCATGGTTCGAAGATCATGTTGTGTATCTGATGGGACCAAAAGGGTGTTGTATATTATGAGCTGCTACAACCTGGCGATACCATAATGGCCGATCAGTATAGGCTGCAATTCATTCGTTTAAGCCGTGTATTACGATAAAAACGGCCGGAATACAAGGAGAGACATGACAAAGTTATTTTTCTGCATGACAACGCTCGGCCTCATGTCACAAAAGTCGTGAAAAAATATTTGGAAACGCTCAAGTGGGATATTTTGCCGCACCCGCCGTATTCTCCGGACATTGCTCCTTCTGATTACTGGTTGTTCCGAGGAATGCCGCAGGATCTGGCAGGTCATTGATTCACTTTTTTTGCAGAAATCGGAAATTGGCTCCTTACTTGGATCACCTTAAAAGACGAGACATTTTTTCTAGATTGAATTCGAAAATTGCCTGAGAGGTAGGAAAAAGTAGTAACTAGCGATGGACGATACTTCGATTAATGTTAATTCTTATTTTAAAATAAATGCATTTTTGACCGCAAAAAAACTACCGTATTAATATGTACTCCCAATTTATTCGTAACTGCTTCTCCGCGTCTTAATTCTTCGTGAAATACAGAAGAGCACAAGTCGTCGTCCACTTACTAAATCAAATAAAACTTTGCACACTAGTAAAAAATGATAAATGAAAAAATTGAATGGAAAAATATGAGTCACGTATTTTTTGTAGCTACCCAATTTTATTTTTTGGAGTATAAATCACCCCTGAAAAAACTAAAATAGTAAGTATTTACAGTAAAACAACCAAAACTAAATGTTTTTGTTTCCACCACACAAATGGAAGGTCTTATAGATAAGATTATCATTTTTATACAACTAAAACCAAATCTGATGTTCGTTTGATCTAAACAAATAAGGGTCAAGGTTAAACAAAGGTCAAATCTTGAGAATTAGGTCTAAAACGAATAATATGACTAGTTAATATATTTTTGAGGTTTCTGAAACTGAATCTGATGTCCGTTGAATCCAAATAAGTCAGGGTCAAGGTCAAATGCAGGTTAAATCTTAAAAATTAGATTTAAAACTGGTATTGATTCGACTCCAGCAAGAAGAATTTAAGGTCATTTAAAAGTCATATCATGCCCATAAACTTCACATAATTTTGAGCCTGAGAAGCTGAACCTAATGAGCCTAGAGTCTAGAATTCTAAACTTAAAAACCTCAAACTTACAATCTTAAGTCCATAAACCTCAAGTTTACAACTTTAAGCTTAGAAATCTCAAGCCCACAACCGAAGCTCACAACCAAATAACCCAAGTCCACAATTTTAACCTATAAACTTCAAGTCTAAGTTCATATACCTTCAGCTCATAAATTTCAAACACATACAACACACGCCAAAAATTTTATGCCTTTTAACCTCAAGCTCAATAGCCCAAGTCTACACACTTGATGGCTTCGATTTGGTGAGTTTTTTTAACTTATTTATAAGCTTTGATACTTAACTTGTCAGTTTTAGGTTTGTACAGGGTGCGTACGGTATTTAAGGACAACTTGAGAGTAAAATTAATTAGCTTGTATTTTTAATAAAATTTAATGAAATTTTAGGAATTTTTTATACAACGTTAAATCAATATATGGCTATAAAGTTATTCAATAAAATTGCCATTAGCAGCAATAACCTCTTCGATCCGGGTTCGGAAACGATTACATGCCCGAATCAAATGCTCCTTGTTCATATTGACCATAACGGCATTAATAGCAGTCTTCAGCGAAGAAGTGGTATTATGAGGACGCTTATGGGTCTCACGCTCAACTACGCCCCATACGTAATAATCCAAAGGATTATGGTCTGGGGAGCTAGGTGGCCATAGGTTCGGTGTTATGTGGTCATGAAAATTTTCGGCCATCCAATCTTGTGTCGCCATCGCTTTATGTGAAGGAGCAGAGTCTTGTTGAAAAATGTATGGTCTGCCTCTGCTTACATTGTCTATCCAGGGTTTCACTACCGTCTCCAAAACCTCGATGTATGCAGCAAAGTTCACTTGAAGTCCTTGAGTAAAAAAGTGTGGTGGCATAACATGTCCTTCGTTGCTGACAACACCTAAAACCATAACAGTGGCTCGAAATTTTGTGTGCATAACAACAAGAACCTCCGTAGGATTTGAACATAGCCATCTGTCATTTCTGCGATTGGTCTATTGATCTTGGTCAAAATTTTTTTCGTCGGAAAAAAACCATAACATTTTGGGCGCCTTATGGTGTTTGATTTTGTTTAAAAGACGTTTTGATCGGAGAACTCTCTATTCTCGTGTTCGTTCCGACATGAACTGTCCTCTGCGCATCACGTAAGACTTATACCGAAGGTCTTCGTGGACAACTCTTCGAATAAGGCGCTCAGAAACATGAAGCTCACTCGCAAGGACCCTCATTGATTTCGAAGGGTCCTCGTCTATGATCGCTTGCACTTGCTCTAAAAATTCTGCAGATCGGACAGTGTCAGAACGTTCTTCGTGCTTTTTGCGTTTTGCAACCGATTCTGTATCGCCTACTGATGCTTCCAATTCACGGCGAACCTTATGCACGAATGAACGGGCGCAATGAAGAAAATTAGAGATCTCTAAATCTGTATGGTTCGCACATATAGCGACGATGACAGCATGTCTCTTCATTTCTTGAGTGATGTTGTAGTCCGCCATTTCTTATCTGAAAAGGAAAAAAAATAAAAAAAAAATTCGCGAAGTTATAGTCACATTTATGCATGTCCTCAAATACCGTACGCACCCTGTATTATCTTTAAAATCTGTGTCCTTATTATTTAGTGCCTTTATTATTCATTATCATTAAATTTAATTCATCTTTAATGTATCTTTATCATCATTAAATTCAATGCAGATCGAATTACCTTTGAGAATAATAGTGTTTTCAATTTTTTTTCAATTTTAAATTTCATTATTAATTAAAATCTACTCTTCTTTTAGATTACCTTGATTAATGTTTTTCTATTCACTTTGGATTGATTAGAAAGTGTTTTATTCGTTGATTACAAATAATTCGATTTAGTTCCTATTTCGCATTATTAATATTTTTTTTTAAAAAGTCTTTTGCTTTTCTAACTAATAGTTTTTATTTTATTAGTCACTGACTAATTCAAGACATTTTTTTTTCTCTTTCCACAAATATTATAACTTATAAATAACTTGTTAATCACGATTTACTTTGTGGCTTGATTCTTATAAAATACTATGACGCATGTTAAACTTTCAGAGTGAGAGAGAGTATCTTTATTAATGATGCGCGGTTGGCGTGATCGAGTGCGATCTTATGATCAAGTTCGAGATCTATTCAATTTCACTTTTCGTAATAGAGAAGGGGATAGTCATATCTCAAAATCAACTATCTTAAGGGCTGTACAGTGCTTCGTGAATCATGAATTTATTAATGATCTTGAGAGAACTGGTCGACCAAAGTCTGTAACCGAAGAGAATCAGATTATAATAGCTCAAGGATTTGTTGAAGATCTTCCTTTACGTAGAGCCAGTGATCACTTCGATGTTTCTCATGAAACAGTACGAAGGGTTTTGAAAAACATTCATGTTCATTCATACGAAATTCATTTAGTACAGGAGCTTAATGAAAATTATCCTGATCGTCAGATAGAGTTTTATGAAACAATGATGAATTAAATCGACGAAGATCCTCTGTTTTTATACAACATAGTTTTTTCAGATAAAGCAAATTTTACATTGAAAGGCGAATATAAACATACACAATTGTCGATATTGGTCCGACACAAATCCTGATTCGATGTTAGAGAATCACACTCAAAATCCGCCAAAGGTAAATGTTTGGGCTGGCGTTTTAAATGATTCTCTTTTTGGCCCTTTCTTTATCGATGGTAATCTCCTTGCTGATAGATATGAAGAATTGCTTCGAGATCAAATTATACCGAGAATAAGAGAGCTAGCAGGTGATGATTTTGATCAAAAATAATTCCAGCAGAACGGAGCAGCCGCTCATTATAGTAGGCTTGTTTGGACATATTTAGATAGCCAGTTTCCTCATAGATGAATTGGAAGAAGAGGTGAAATCGAGTGGCCTACTAGATCTCTTGATTTAACGCCTCTTGATTATTTTCTATGTGGTATTTAAAGAGTAAAGTATACGAAACTCAATTACAAAATTTAGATGAGTTGCGGGATCGGATACTCCAAGAGGCTGCGTCAATCAACAGAGACTTGATACGTAATGCTCTTGCACATTTCTACACTAGAATAGCTTCTTGCCATAAAGCTGAAGGTTTACAGTTTGAACATCTGCGCTAAATTGTAAGTCTTGATAGAAAATGTGAGAGGCTTGGGGACTCACGGAAATCAAGCACACCAAACGTGAGAGGCAAGGGGACTCACACTAATTAAGCACCCCAAAAGGAACAGATTTTGCTACGTCCACGCCGTTGTTCCTGGGTAATGCTAAACGCAAATAAAAGTTAAAATTAAAATAACCTGAGAGGACATTGTCAAGGTTACGCTTACAATCATCACTTCATAAACCTTGTTAATGTTAATACATTTGTTCAAAA
Source organism: Chalcis sispes (assembly GCA_949987625.1). Classification (NCBI taxonomy): domain Eukaryota; kingdom Metazoa; phylum Arthropoda; class Insecta; order Hymenoptera; family Chalcididae; genus Chalcis; species Chalcis sispes. The sequence continues at coordinate 48,853,472 of OX465097.1, read as the reverse complement.
AAAATTGGAGAATTCCTATGCCAAGAGGTAAGCAGACCTTGCTCAAGTTTAGATGACCTTTGCTGACCTTCAAGATCAACGTGTCCTTCTGACCTGAGTACATATTTGAATGTAAAATTTCCCGCTCTTTCGATTACCAATGTCAGAAAAGGAAATTTTTATTAAAAAATAAGTAGAGCCTTGAATAACCTTGAAAGAATTTGAAGGACATCGTCAAGGTCATGTCTACAGTCAACACTTCATAAACCTTGCTAAATCATCGGTTTGAAAAAAAATTGGATAATACCTATGTCAAAAGATAACCAGACCTTATTCATATTTAAATGGCCTTGGCCAAGCTTCAAAGTTTAGGTGTCCTCATGACCTGAGTACATATTTGTACGTAAAATTTTCCGCTCTTTCGATTGCCAATATCAAAAAAGGAAGTTCTTATTAAAAAAACATGACCTGACCTTGAAACGCCTTTGAAGGACATCGTCAAGGTCAAAATAGAGGTTACCATTGAATTCCTTGTTAAGAGTTACTTACGGATTAACCTTGACCATTTTCCGAAATACCCGACCTTAAAAAATATACAGCCGTTCCGGGACTTTTGTGACACCCTGTATACCATTTGATAGTGTATTTGCTTTTAGTGTTACCCACAAATGACGATAAGGATCTAGTAAATTTCGTTTTCTTTTAGATACTTGATTACCGTGAGCCCCTTGCCTCTCACGTTTTAGGGTGCTTTATTAGCATGAGTTCTTTTGCCTCTTACGTAAATTATTAATATTTTAGTTATAAAATACTTACTGGATGTACTTTTTACAATAGAGAATTTCCACCAGTGATAAAAAAAAAGTCTTGCTTAGACAGAGAAATGGTACACTAGGCTCATTTTACAGTGAGCGTCAATATTTTTTTAACAAAAATCAACGGGTGTCTTGATTCTTTAGGTTTTTTCTTAAGATAACCACATTTTTACCACGTTTATTTCAACATGTTTATAAATCGTGTCGATTAAATTAGATTGTGGATTAGAGATTGAATTTTGAAAATATTGTTTTTTAAATGTAAGTTAATGTTAAAATTATGTAAAAATCTAGACCGGAAAAATGTTTCAAAAGGTTTCTCCATGGTCTACATCTGCACACATCAAGTGGTTCAGAAAATCCAGTAACTCCAGCAAGTATAGTATACACTTTTACTTTTTCGGTTCCTTTATTACTATTTGTAAAAATTTTTTCTTTCTGTCTAATTCAAGAATCCAAGCATAACACACTTTTTTTTCCTCCAAAAGGTAAATAGATTTCTTTGAACCATTGAATAGTTAATTGAGAAGTTGGTTTTTCAGAATTGGATTAGAATCTAACTATACTTTCAGCTTTATACATTTTTCTCTCTACAATCGGACCAAACAGGCCATTAGTTTCTTGTATAATAAACTTATAAGTGAAAACGATTGTAAAATATCATCTACACGTATAATAGGTTGAAAATTATAGCTATGAGTTATAGATTTACGATATTAGACAACACATTTAATCTTTGAGGTACCGACAATAGCAAGTTCACGACCAGCATCAGATTCAAAATTGAACCCCGGTTAGTCAAAATTATAAATATTGCTTGTTACTATTCGAACAGTGTCTAATTCGACCTATTTAACAAATTCGGATCTCCCTTTCAATAGTTCAGCTTTATTAGATATTTTTGCCTGTGTCATAAATTTATTTATTTTTCTTAAAACTATACCATTCTTTTGCTAAAAGTTATGAATCCATTTAGATGAACTCGTGAATAATTTAGTTGACATCTCTACTTCTTCTTTGACTGCTCATGCCCATCTTTTCGAAACGATGTCATGAACAGCTAACTATTTATCTGTAGCTTTTTTCAATTGTTGAAAAACAGAAATAAATTGTAACTTTCTTTTCTTACATCATTATTAGTTATTTGACGTTTGCACCTGTACAACTGCTTAGTATCTTCAACTTTTTTGTAAATGTGTTGTACAGACGTTAAACTTCTTCGCTTTTCTTTAAGAACGCTAAAAGTCAATTGCTTTCTTATATTCAACATCCATATCGACAACTTCTTGACTATCGAATTCAAACGATTCATTTAAATCATCTATTTCATTTTTTTCTACTAATGCAGCTTTATCGATGACTATTTTCAATCAAACATAAAGAATCGTAAGTATCTATAAATATCTTATTCTCAATAGCATTTTTTATAATATCGATTATACAAGGTGTGTTCAAAAAGTAAGGTAATTTTTCAAATTGCATGGGCAACGTACATTCGATTATCGATTTTTCTTGTTATTGTGTTGGTACAAGTGTCCCGAATAACTATTCAGTTTTAAGTGCATAGCATAGTTACGAGGGTGATTCAGTAAGTACCCGTGTTAGAAATGAAGACACCATTTTTTCAAAAAATTTTTTTTTATTTTTCAACATAGTCCCCTTTTAGAAAGATACACTTCTCCCAACGTTCCTGCCATTTTTTTCACCTCTCCAAAAAATAGGATTTGTCGAACTCTTCAAAATACGCCTCTGTCTCGGCGATGACTTCCTCGTTTGAGCTAAATTTTTTTCCCATGAGCCATTTCTTCATGTTAGGGAACAAGAAAGTCGCAGGAAGCCAGATCGGGTAAATACGGGGGGTGCGGCAGCAATTCGTAACGCAATTTATGCAGTTTGGCGGCGACAACTCTGGATGAATGTGCTGGTGCGTTATCATGGTAAAACAGCACCTTCTTTTTCGCCAAATGCGACCGTGTCTCCTTCGATTTTTTGCCGAAGCGGTCCAATAACTCACTGTAGTATTGTCCAGTGATCGTTCTTCCTTTTTCTAAAAAATCCATAAGGATGACCCCGTTCGCATCCCAAAGCCATGACCTATCCGGCCGATGAGACCGTCTTCGCCTTCTTTGAAACAGATTTACTGGGAGAAATCTATTGTTTTGATTGTTGCTTAGTTTCTGGTGTGTAATGATGAATTCAGGTCTCATTAACGGTGACAGCTCGATGCAAAGACTCCTTCGGATCTCGCTTAAATTGCTCCAAACACTGCTTCGAAGTTAACAGCCGCATCCGCTTATTGTCCGCCGTGAGCAATCGCGGCACCTATCGGGCCGACAATTTTTTCATCGCCAACTTATCATGTAAAATATTAATTGCCGTTCCGGTCGACACACCTACGGCCTCTGCTACTTCGCGCACTTTCGTTCGTCGATCAGCGAGAATCATGTCGTAGACTTTTTGAATAATTTCCTCGGTAACCACGTCTGCCGGGCGTCCTGGTCGCTCCTCATCAAAAACGGATGTTCGCCCACGTTTAAATTCGTTGAACCAATATCTAACTGTGGTCATAGATGGCGAAGTGTCCCCATAAACAGCATCCAACTTTGCTTTTATAGTGTAGTATATCTGAAGAGGATTATTTTGAAAAAAACAACATGCATATTGATGAACAAATAAATATTTTTTTATTAAAATATAAAGTCACCTTACTTTTTGAACACACCTCGTATGTTGTGCAAAAGATGTTTCCAAATCATTAATATTATACTGTATGTCGTGCATTGGAAGATCAAAAGCAAAATTTAAACGTTGTAAGATACTTTTTTGATTTATAGCTATTTTCTATTTGTTATGTAATTGATTAATTATTATTTAAAGAAAGAACGTGAAATCCATCAATCTGATTAAAATATATTTTAATTTCATACATAAAAAAATAAATGTGATAAGCAAAAGTACCCTGTCTTTAACAAAATGAATATTCGAGCGACATTCTGTCAAGAAAAATACATATAACACAGACGTACTTGTTTAATAGAATTTAATTTTAACATTTATTTAATAAAATATTTTGTTATGTAAAAATATTTTATAACAAATTAATATTGCGAAATTTAAAGAAAATGAGATATCGGCAATGCCTTCAATTCCTTAAATTACAAATGTTTAATTGCAATTGCAGCTTAAAACTTTATGGTCGCAAACCTTTACAGTAAAATATATTATTTTTAAAGGTGATTTTTTAGTAAATAAATCGGTAATGCCTTAAACTTCTTACATTATAAATGATTAATTGAAATGTTAGCTTGATATTTTGTAGTTACGATAGTTTTATAAAAGAATATTCATTTCCATGCATAACTTCTTGCATTTACAGAAAATTGAAGTTGGTGCAACAATAATAAATAGATTAAGTCAATAGCCAATGTCTCATTTTTCACCGTAAGTTCCAAATGCAAATCACAAACCTCAAGTATTTAATTTCAAACTTACAAACCTCAGATCCATACACCTCAAGCCTACAAACCTTAGATCAACAATTTAAGTATACCATATAAATCCCGAATCATAATCCTGAAATCACAAACCTTTTAGGAACCGTAGACTTCGTGGTATATATGAGGTATTCAATAAATAAAGCCAATTTTAATGTGTTAAAAAAATATTTATTTATTCATCAATATTTACATATGTTGTTCCCTTCAAAGTAATACCCACAAGATATTATACACTTGTCCCAGCGCTTTTTGCATTCTTTGAAGCACTTTTTATAGGCGATTTCTTTTAGCGATTCAGTTTTCATCTACTCACTGAAGGAAAATCTCTGCCCTTTAAGGGTGCTTTTCAGCTTTAGAAATAAAAAGTCGCACGGAGCTACATCTGGTATATGTGAAGACTGGGGCATGATTGTGGTGTCGTTTTTAGCCAAAAAATTACGAATCAGCAACGATGTGTCAGCTTTGCTGTATTTTTTTAAACAACGGGAAATCATCACGCACGTATAACGATAGTTACTCTTTGTGTCTGCTGTAAACAACACGAACACGTGAAATGGCTGATAATATCAACTTATGTTAGGGGCATGTGTACCAACATATTAAAAATTAAAAATATCGAATGTATGTTGCTCGCATAATTTAAAAATAAGCTCTATTTATTAAACACACCTCATAGACTTGAAATTGTCAACTTGAGATTTGTGGTCTAAGGGTTTATATATTGGGTTGTTCGATAATTAGTGTCGTTTTTTTCATGTTTTTTAAAGTGAATTTATTTATATTAACAACAAACATTTATCAATAATATATTGACCGTTTTGTTGGATGACCTTTTGCCATCTTGCGGTAAGTTGAAAAATTCCCTATTCGAAGAAGCCTTGCTTGTTGGAAGCAAAGAACTAGTCCAATTTATTTTAAATAGCCTGATCGGAATCAAAAGTTTCACCATTCAAATGGTTTTTAAGAGAGCGAAACAAATGATAGTCTGATGGTGCTAATTCAGGGCTATAGGGTGGATGTGGCATCAGTTCCCAATTAAGCTCCATTAATTTTTGACGGGTTATCAAAGAGGTGTGAGGTCTGGCGTTATCATGATGGAACATCACACCTTTGCGATTGGCCAGTTCAGGACGTTTTCTCTTGATTGCTTCGTTCAATTTTGATAGTTGATGACAGTAGACATTCGTATCAATAGTTTGGTTTCTTGGAAGCAGCTCAAAGTAGACTATACCCTTGTAATCCCACCACACGGAAAGCATAATCTTCTTTTGGTGAATATTGGCCTTGGATGTCGATCATGGGGGCTTATCTTGCTTGATCTATGATCGTTTTTAAACTACATTATCGTATACAATCCATGTTTCATCACCCGTTATAATTCTTTTTAGAAATGGGTCGTTTTTGTTAGGATTCAGTAAAGAGTCGCATATGTTAATGCGTTTGGTGGAGTGGATTTCCTTGAATTCGTAAGGAACCCAAACATCCAGTCTGTTTACATAGCCCAGCTGTTGTACTAGTAAGTGCACGTAAACGGTTGAATTTGATATGACAAGCTTCTCTGCTATCTCTCGTGTTGACATATGCCAGTTAGCTTCGATTAACGCCTTTATTTTGTCGTCATCAGTGGTGGTTGGACGACCAGTATGTGGTGCATTTTGCACATTAAAATTTCCAGAACAAAAGCGAGCAAACCAACGCTGACACTGGCGTTTAGTGAGGCAGTCCTCACCATAAACTTCACACAATTTCTTCCGAGCTTGCACCGCATTTTGGCCCTTTCGGAAGTAAAACAATAAAATATGCCGGTAATGCTCACTTTGATTGATCATTTTCAACTTAATTTTTAACCAACTTGTTATTTACTCATGAAGCTCAGTTTTTGACAGAATATAGTGTACAGTCTAACCTTTATAATAGTAACACGTCGTTCAATAAGTCCCGAGACTAACCCAGAGATGGTGCTAGTAGTATCAAACTGGTCACGTTTCCATAGAGTGCGAACCTTTACATGAAAAGTGTAAAAATTTCACGTCGATCGGATCACAGACAGCAGAGTTATCGAGGTTAGAGTTAAGTCACTTTGTAATTTGTTTGAAAAATGGAAAAAAGCGAGTTTCGCGTGTTGATAAAACATTGTTCTTTAATGGGTAAAAACACCGTAGAAGCCCAGCAATGGCTTGAAAAACCTCACCCGGACTCCTCTCCATCCAAACCAACGATTTGTCGTTGGTATGCTGAGTTTAAACGTGGTCGTACGGACACAAACGATGCGGAACATTCGGGTAGGCCATTGGAAGCCATTACACAGGAAAATGTGAGTGAAGTGTTAAAAATTGTAATGAAAAATCGCAAAGTAAAGGTCCGTGAGATAGCAGAAATGACACAAATATCATCTGAAAGCGTATTTACAATCCTTCATAAAAAAATTAAGCATGAGAAAGGTTTTTTCTAAGTAGGTGCCGCGATTGCACCAATGCACCATGCCACAAGTCCATGAAAACAATGACAAAATTGAACGAATTGGGCTTTGGTTTGCTTCCCCACCCCCCGTATTCGCCAAATTTAGCTCCCAGCGACTACTGGCTCTTTGCTGATCTCAAAAAAATGCTCCAGGGAAATAAATTAGGCTCGAATTAGGAGGTCATTGCCGAAACTGAAGCCTATTTTAAAGCAAAGGATAAATCCTTCTATAAACATGGTATAGAAATGTTGGAAAGGCATTGGAAAAATTGTATCACTCTAAAAAGAGATTATATTGATGAATAAAAATGATTTTTGAAAAAAAATGCTGTTTTCGTTGTTAGTCTCGGGACTTATTGAACGATGTGTTATATCAAGGGGCGCTAGCGCCCCGTGTTAAGTATTAGTACTAACCACGGGCGCCTGGCGCATCCATTTATACAATAAATTGATGCATAAAAAAATTAAAAAATTTTTTTTAATTATACATTTTAATATTTGATAAAATTTAATCTATCACCTTTGCTTCTTTTTTTATGTTCTTTCAAATAAAAAAAAAGGATTCGGATTCATGCATTCATTACGCAGATACGATATGCGCCCCCAAATTTTCATCGAACTGCTCTTCAAGCATTTCGTCTAATATCTAGATTCATATTAAGATAAGATAATCTAAACAAGATATTCTATTGTTTTTATCTCATCATCTCTTTATATATATATATATATATATATATATATATATACTAACTATACTAAAATATCTCATCATCTCTGTATATATATATATATATATATATTGGATAGTCTAAAAAGTATTGAGCCTTTTTTGTCACTAGATGGTGATCGTTGTCATATATCGGGCAATACTAATCAGATTGAGTTAAACTAACATGCGTTTCAAAGGTGACATTCCAGTCTACAATTTTCATTTGGACAGTTTTTATTTTGTCATTCGTGTCAAAAGTTGTATTCATTTAAAAATGAGTGAAATTTCTGAAAAAATTTGTTATATTTTACTATACCACTACGATCAAGATGAGAATGCATCGCAGGGTCGTAAAAAAATTTATGGTATCTACGGTCAAGATACTTTATCAAAAGCCACAGCTAAGAGATGGTTTGCTCGCTTTCGTTCGGGAAATTTTGATGTCAAAAATGCACCTCGCTCAGGTCGACCAATCACTGAAAAAGCTGATGAAATCTTACAAAAAATAGAAGACCGACACATAAGCAGCCATAATATTGCTTAGGAACTCAATATCCATCACCAAACAGTTTTGAACCATTTGCGTAAGGCTGGATACACAAAGAAGCTCGAAGTTTGGGTGCCGCATGAATCAACACAAAAAAATTTGATCGACCGAATTTCCATTTGCGAAATGCTAATAAAACGCAGCGAAATCGAGCCATTTTTGAAGCAAATTATTACGGGTGATGAAAAATGGGTAAGATACGAGAATGTTGTTCGAAAAAGATCATGGTCAAAAAAAGGTGAATCATCACAAACGACTTCAAAGCCAGGATTGACACCAAATAAGGTTATGCTGTGTGTATGGTGGGATTGGAAGGGAATTGTTTATCATGAGGTGCTAAGACCTGGCCAAACACTCAATTCGGCTCTGTACTGTCAGCAATTAACCATATTGCAACAAGCAATTCAAAAAAACCGGCCAGAATTGATCAATAGAAAGGGCGCTATCTTTCATTATGACAATGCAAGACCACACACATCTTTGATGAGCCGGCAAAAATTGACAGAGCTTACCTGGGAAGTTTTGATGCATCCACCATATAGTCCAGACCCTGCACCATCAGACTACCATTTGTTTCGGTCCCTGCAAAACTTCCTTGATGAAAAGAAATTCACTTCAAAAAGGGACTGTAAAAATCACTTGGCCAAGTTTTTCGACGATAAACCACAGTAGTTCTACACAGATGGAATAATGGCTCTACCCGAAAAATGGCAAAAGGTCATAGATAATAATAGACAATATGTACTTGAATAAAATCCATTTTAAATAAAAGAAATATTCAATCGAAAAATGACAAAAAAAGGCTCAATACTTTTAAGACTATCCAATATATATATATATACTAAAATAAAATATATATAGTATATTTTTAATATTAGGTGTAGTAAAAAGTAATTCATTATTTTGCCAATAGATGGCTTTAGTAGTCTGTATCTCCCGTTGTAAAAGTGCGATCGCGTTACACTAAATGGCGTTAGCAAGATAAGATTTCGTACTAAAAAAGCTTCTGATACAGTTTTGTGATTGCTTAACTCAGTGTTTTTTTAGCACGCGTCAAAGATGGACACCTGCAAAGAGAAAATACGCCATATTTTACAGTTTTTCTTAGATAAAGGCGAAAACGCAAGCCAGGTAGCTAAAAATGTGAATAGTGTTTATGGTTCTAATACTGTAACAGCCAATCATGCGCAATTTTATCTTCGTCGATTCCGTTCCAGTAATTTTGACGTCAAAGATGCACCACGCTCTGGAAGGCCAATTGTCGGAAATGTCGATAAAATAATGGAAATCGTCGAGTCCGACCGTCACGTAAGCACTGTTTTGATTGCCCAGGAGCTAAACATTGCACAAAAAACCGTTTGAAACCACTTACATAAGGCTGGATGCAAAAATAAGTTCGATGTATAGGTGCCACACGAGTTATCGCAAAGAAACTTCATAGACCGAATTTCCATCTGCGAATCGCTGCTGAATCGCAACAATATCGATCCATTTCTAAAGCGGATGGTTACTCGTGATAAAAAGTGGGTCACTTACGACAACGTCAAGCGATAACAGTCGTGATCGAATCGCGGTGAGCCGGCGAAAACGGTGGCCAAGCCAGGATTGACAGTAAGAAAGGTTTTGCTGTATGTTTGGTGGGACTGGCAGGGAATCATCTTTTACGAGCTGCTCCCCTACGGTGAATTCTTAATTCGGACCTGTACTGTCAACAATTGGACCGTCTGAAAGAAGCAATCGCCCAGAAGCGGCCAGCTTTGGCCAATAGGAGAGGAATTGTGTTCCATCAGGACAACGCCAGGCCGCATACATCGATAGTGACTCGCCAGAAGCTCCGGGAGCTTGGTTGGGAAGTTCTTATGCATTTACTTTATATTCCGGACCTGGCACCAGGTGATTACCACCTGTTCCTGTCTATGACGAATGATTTTGCAGGTGAAAAATTCGCCTCAAGAGAAGATTGTGAAAATCGACTGTCCCAGTTTTTTGACAATAGGGATAAGGGTTTCTACGAGAGAGGCAATATGAAATTACCTCTAAAATAGCAACAAGTTATCGAACAAAACGGTGCATAATTGACCTAAATCGTATCATTCTATCTATGCTAAATAAAACCTTCAATTTAATGCAAAAATAATGGATTTCTTTTTACTACACCTAATAAATGTGTGTGCATATATATATTATACATACAGTCTGTCAAGTAAGAGCGTGGTCGTGTTAATTTATAAAAAAATTTATTTGATGTAACTTTCATGTTTATATACACATTGTACACATTACAAACAATGATGCGATTCGGTCAATAATGTGTCCAGTCACCACCGGCGTCGATAATTGCCTGGCATCTCCGAGGCATGCTTTCTACTAATTTGACGGCGTATTCTAGTGGCAAGGATCTCCAGATCCGACGAATTTCGTAAGACAACTGCTTCAAAGTGTATGTGCGTCTTCCACGAAGCTTCCGTTTAATATATGCCCACACATTTTCAATAGGGTTTGCATCGGGCGACTGCGACGGCCAATCCAATGTAACGATGCCAGATTGAGTCTTCCACTGAGTACAGAGCTTGCTGCGGTGTTTAGGATCGTTGTCCTCCTGCAGAATCCAATCTTCATTTTTTGTGATGAACCATCGTTTGGCAGATGGCAGTAAAGCCTTTTTGTAGATTTTTATCATTTTCTCGGCATTTAGGTTGTCAGTAAAGAGGTGCAAAGTGCCGAATCCCTGCTTTGGAAAGCAGCCCCAAAGATGCACCTTAATTCCATGTTTTACGGTCCGCTGAAAAAGCCTATTGGTGGAAGCTGACCAGGCTCGCGTGAGGACAGAACGTGCTCATATAGAACATTCATCAGTAAAAATGACATTTTCAAAATCTCGATCAATATTCTCATGCGCCCAAGCGAGTCGCTTTGTCACATGTTTTTCAGTCAACAGAGGCTTCTTCATTGTGTTGCGCCATTTCAGATGATGAGTACGAAGATGGGTTCGGATAGTTTCGTAGGATATATCTAAACCTTTTGCCATTAATTTTGCTTGTCCTTGCCGCAGTGTTAAAGCAGGATTCCGCGAAAACAGATTCACTATTCTTTTTTCATCTTTTTTGTTCACTTTTCCTATCGAGCCACGTTCTGGTAAATCATCGACATTTTTAGCCACTTTATATTGCTGTATCCACTTCTGTACAAATGCCTTCGACTTTCTCATATATTTAGTAACCGCTGATTGCGACATTTTGGGACCTTTCGGGTGGATGCAAAGGAACACAGCCTCGTAGCGCGACGCGTACTTAGCACTCATGGCGTTTAACGTGATTCTCTTTCAAAAGATCAACGACAACTGAATCTTTGTTAACAATGCATTAAGGACAAAGCTTTTCTCTATCGGCTCGCAAAGGAATTAAAGCAAAATCTTTAATTACCTGTCGATGAAATCGACCACGCTCTTACTTGACAGACTGTACATACTATATTTTAAAATAATTTTAAATGAAGCTATTTGTGTGTATATATACACTATTTTAGAGGTTATTTGTGTATTGATTTGATTTATATATACCATTTTAGAAGTTATATTTTTCAAAGATTTTAACGAACCTCTATATATATATATATATATATATATATTGGGTGTACAACTTTGCTTCCGCCGTTTTGCAATAGATGGCTGTAGCGGTAAGTGGTAGTTAAAATAAATCGATCATAGATGTCATAAAATAAGCTCAGGTATTTGTAAACATAACACCATTGAAATATTAGTTGATTTGTGTCTGCATCATAAAGTTATTCTCGATTAAACATGTCAGCTTACGAGCCAAATTCTCGTCATTTGCGGGAGGTTTTAATTTTCTTTTTTAATATAAAGAAATCTGCTACTGACGCTCATCGAATGCTCTCAAATAGCTATGGTGAGGCCGCTATTAGTGAAAGAACGTGCCAAGAGTGGTTTCAACGCTTCAAGAACGGCGATTTTAACGTCGAAGACCAGCATGGCGGTGGAAGAAAGAAGGTTTTCGAAGATGCAGAATTGAAGGCATTACTTGATCAAGACTCGTGTCAAACGCAACGAGAATTGGCAGGATCATTGAGAATGACGCAACAAGCCATTTCAAAACGCCTGAAAGTCATGGGAATGATTCAGAAACAAGAAAATTGGGTGCCGTACGAGTTGAAGCCGAGGGATGTTGAACGGCGTTTGTGTGTTTGTGAACAGCTGCTTGCAAGGCAAAGACGGAAAGGATTTCTGCATCGCATTGTGACTGGGGACGAAAAATGGGTCCACTACGATAATCCCGAGCGCAGAAAATCATGGGGATATCCCGGCCATGCTTCCATGTCGACGGCCAAACCGAATATTCACGGTTCCAAGGTCATGCTCAGTATTTGTTGGGACCAGCTCGGCGTAGTGTATTATGAGTTGTTGAAACCGACTAAAGCAATCACAGGCGATCGCTTTTGAACGCAATTGATGCGTTTGAGCCGAGCATTGAAAGAAAAACGGCCGCAATACAACGAGAGACATGATAAAGTGATTTTACAGCATGACAATGCTTGACCCCATGCTGCAAAAGTGGTCAAGACATACTTGGAAACTTGGAAATAGGAAGTCCTACCCCACCCGCCGTATTCTCCAGACGTTGCTCCCTCGGACTATCACTTGTTTCGATCAATGGCATACGGCCTGGCTGACCAGCACTTCCGGTCTTATGAAGAAGTGAAAAATTGGATCGATTCGTGGATCGATTCAAAAGATGACCAGTTTTTTCAACGCGGGATTCGTATGCTGCCCGAAAGATGGGAGAAAGTAATGGTCAGCAATGGACAATACTTTGAATCATAAATGTATAACTAATTTTTTACAATAGAGCCTCGAATTTCGGAAAAAAACGGCGGAAGCAAAGTTGTACACCCAATATATATATATATATATATATATATATATAATGTGTTGATAGTATTAAAAAAAATTAAATACGTATTGATACTATTTAAAAATTAAAAATGTTATACAGTCTGTCAAGTAAGAGCGTGGTCGACTTTACTGACAGGTAATAAAAGATTTTGCTCTAATTCTTCTGCAAGCCGATAGAGAAAAGTTTTTTCCTCAATGCATTGTCAACAAAAATTCAGTTGTCGTCGATCTTTTAAAAGAGAATCACGTTAAATGCCATGAGTGCTAAGTACGCGTCACGCTACGAGGCTGTGTTCCTTTGCATCCACCCGAAAGGTCCCAAAATGTCGCAATCAGCGACTGTTACAGTCTGTCAAGTAAGAGCGTGGTCGTGTTAATTTATGAAAAAATTTATTTGATGAAACTTTCATATTTTCATATACATTGTACACATTACGAACAATGATGCAATTCGGTCAATAATGTGTCCAGTCACCACCGGCGTCGATAATTGCTTGACATCTCCGAGGCATGCTTTCTACTAATTTGACGGCGTATTCTAGTGGCAAGGATCTCCAGATCCAACGAATTTCGTAAGACAACTGCTTCAAATTGTATGTGCGTCTTCCACGAAGCTTCAGTTTAATATATGCCCACACATTTTCAATAGGGTTTGCATCGGGCGACTGCGACGGCCAATCCAATGTAACGATGCCAGATTGAGTCTTCCACTGAGTACAGAGCTTGCTGCGGTGTTTAGGATCGTTGTCCTCCTGCAGAATCGAATCTTTATTTTTTGTGATGAACCATCGTTTGGCAGATGGCAGTAAAGCCTTTTTGTAGATTTTTATCATTTTCTCGGCATTTAGGTTGTCAGTAAAGAGGTGCAAAGTGCCGAATCCCTGCTTTAAGAAGCAGCCCCAAAGATGCACCTTCATTCCATGTTTTACGGTCCGCTGAACAAGCCTATTGGTGAAAGTTGACCAGGCTCGCGTGAGGACAGAACGTGCCCATCTAGAACATTCATCAGTAAAAATGACATTTTCAAAATCTCTATCAATATTCTCATGCGCCCAAGCGAGTCGCTTTGTCACATGTTTTTCAGTCAACAGAGGCTTCTTCATTGTGTTGCGCCATTTCAGATGATGAGTACGAAGATGGGTTCGGATAGTTTCGTAGGATATATCTAAACCTTTTGCCATTAATTTTGCTTGTTGTTGCCGCAGTGTTAAAGCAGGATTCCGCGAGAACAGATACACTATTCTTTTTTCATCTTTTTTGTTCACTTTTCCTATCGAGCCACGTTCTGGTAAATCATCGAGATTTTAAGCCACTTTATATCGCTGTATCCACTTCTGTACAAATGCCTTCGAGTTTCTCATATATTTAGCAGCCGCTGATGGCGACATTTTAGGACCTTTCGGGTGGATGTAAAGGAACACAGCCTCGTAGCGCGACGCGTACTTAGCACTCATGGAGTTAAACGTGATTCTCTTTTAAAAGATCAACGACAACTGGATCTTTGTTGACAATGCATCAAGAACAAAGCGTTACTCTATTGGCTTGCGAAAGAATTAGAGCGAAATCTTCCATTACCTGTCGGTGAAGTCGTCCACGCTCTTACTTGAATAACTGTAAATATATGAGAAAGTCGAAGGCATTTGTACAGAAGTGGATACAGCGATATAAAGTAGCTAAAAATGTCGATGATTTTCCAGAACGTGGCTCGATAGGAAAAGTGAACAAAAAAGATGAAAACAGAATAGTGAATCTGTTTTCGCAGAATCCTGCTTTAACACTGCGGCAAGGACAAGCAAAATTAATGGCAAAAGGTTTCGATGTATCCTACGTAACTATCCAAACCCATCTTCGTACTCATCATCTGAAATGGCGCAACACAATGAAGAAGCCTCTGTTGACTGAAAAACATGTGACAAAGCGACTCGCTTGGGCGCATGAGAATATTGATAGAGATTTTGAAAATGTCATTTTTACTGATGAATGTTCTAGATGGGCACGTTCTGTCCTCACGCGAGCCTGGTCAACTTTCACCAATAGGCTTGTTCAGCGGACCGTAAAACATGGAATGAAGGTGCATCTTTGGGGCTGCTTCTTAAAGCAGGGATTCGGCACTTTGCACCTCTTTATTGACAACCTAAATGCCGAGAAAATGATAAAAATCTACAAAAAGGCTTTACTGCCATCTGCCAAACGATGGTTCATCACAAAAAATAAAGATTCGATTCTGCAGGAGGACAACGATCCTAAACACCGCAGCAAGCTCTGTACTCAGTGGAAGACTCAATCTGGCATCGTTACATTGGATTGGCCGTCGCAGTCGCCCGATGCAAACCCTATTGAAAATGTGTGGGCATATATTAAACTGAAGCTTCGTGGAAGACGCACATACAATTTGAAGCAGTTGTCTTACGAAATTCGTTGGATCTGGAGATCCTTGCCACTAGAATACGCCGTCAAATTAGTAGAAAGCATGCCTCGGAGATGTCAAGCAATTATCGACGCCGGTGGTGACTGGACACATTATTGACCGAATTGCATCATTGTTTGTAATGTGTACAATGTATATGAAAATATGAAAGTTTCATCAAATAAATTTTTTCATAAATTAACACGACCACGCTCTTACTTGACAGACAGTACTTCTTCTTAAAAGTGTTTATTGTTGGCATTATTCAAGTAAATAATAAATAAACATGAAATAATTGTGCTTAAAACGAAAACAATCAAGGGGTTATTAATTATGTTTACTATTTCTTCTATAGTGTAAAGTATTTTTTTAAATTAAGATATAATTACAATATATTGAATTTTTAATTATTTCTCAATTTAAAAAAATACTTTACACTATAGAAGAAATTTTAAATGTAAAATTAATACAAGCGTATATGGATTGCCATGCAACTTATGATTCAAATTTAAATCTTAGTTCAACAAGCGTTGCATAGTATAATGGTTAGGGCGTCTGCTTTATAATGCGAAGGACCCGGGTTCTCGATCCCACCGTAGGTCAAGCACTTTAGTGCGTTTTTTCCGTAAAATAATGTGTAAAATAACATGTGCGACAATGCGAATAAACGATTAAATGTAATGCGTATGTTAAAAATATGTATAATCATAATAAAAAATAAAATTCTAAAATATATAAAATACTTAACTAAAGTTTTTATAAAGGTTTTAAAAAAGTATTTTAAAAGGTTTCATCAACTACTTACAATCATTATAATGATTAGCTTTTTGGTTTTTACACAAAAAAGAAATATGTAACCGTTCTAAAAGCTAATAACTATTTATATTCTAGTATTTATTGCATCTTCGTTTGTAAGGACATTTCCTAAAAATGAAAATCTAATAAAATCTTATAAACATTTATTAAATTTATAAAATGACGATAAAAACTTCGAAACATTAATATACATTATTGACTATTATTAGAGTCTAAAATCCACACATTATAAGATTTTAATATTACCTTATAAAAGCTAATAATCATTATGAAGAATTACTTTTTGTTAAGGGGGGAAATCACAGTAAAATTTTCAATTTTTCGAAAAAAATTTTTTTCGCCTAAAAGGTGCTTTAGGGTCTTAAAAATGATATACCAAATGATGGAACACGGCAAAAGTGTCCGAGTGCCCAAATTTTTCATTCTGCGGTAACGACACTCAGGTATGGTTTCTCAGTACTTAGAACTTTAAACGCGTTTTTCTCGAAACCACTTTTTTTGAACTCGCCGAAGACATAACTCAAGCAAATCTTTACCGATCAACTTGAAATTTTAACAGTAGCTTCGAAATATCTTTTTCCACGGAGCTACGTAGGATTTTTTATTTTATATGGCTTAGTTTTTTTGATCAAAGATTTGATAGCATTTTTTTTTGTTAAAAATTTAACTTTATTTTCAAACATGCACCATTTTGTGAAAAATCAATACATTAAAAAAATCCTACGTAGCTCGCTAGCTGTTGTTATATGAAAACTAAAAAATTTTGGTTTTTTCTTCCAGGTCAAAAATTCAGGAGTCTGCGTCTTCGGCCATTGACACGCTTTCAAAAATAGGCGCCTTGGGGCATATGCTGCGCAGCCGCCATTTTTAAATATTTTTTATTGAAAAAATTATATTTTGTACTAATTTAGTATTGCTATAAAACCTACTTTACAGATTTTTGATTGATACTTTTATTCAGCCAAAATTAATTCCCGAAAATATGCCTATTTTTTTGTGTGCTACTGTGATTTCCCCCCTTAATAACATTTATATACACGTGATTATTTCCGCTTGGGTTTCATGAAAGAACATTTCTTTAGAACAATCTTTAAAAATTGGTCGTTCTGTTGTCAGTGCTAGAGCTGATAATATTATACTATATTTGATTGTAAAGTATTTGATTGTATTGATGGAGTTTGTACTGGACTTGGATTTTCACCTACAGTTATTGGAGAAATTGTTGCAGTAGTTAAAGCCTACACAACTCGAGTTGCTGATGGTGCTTTTCCTACTGAATTATTAGATTAAATAAGTGAAATATTACAAAAGAGAGGAGTCGAATTTGGTGTTACAACAGAGAGAAAAAGACGATGTGGTTAACTTAATTTAGCTTCATTTAAATGTACAGCAATGGTTATCGGGTAAGTGCACTTTTTTTCAATAATGAAGATAATTATAAATTTATTTTTATTTATAATAATAAAATTTAGTTTATTAAAGTTATAAAATTCACTCATTAGTCTGCTTATTTATTGAATATTCACTTAGAAAAAAATTCAACTAATTTTATATATTTTTCTAATTTTATTAATAGTTTGTACCTACAATATTAATAAATTTTTATTATTTTATTGTATTATTTTTATTATTCGTCTAAAAAGTTATAATAAAATTTTTTTTTTGGCTTTTAATCAATAATATATTAATAACACAATCAATTGCAAGTCTTATTACACCTTACTAGGTTTCTTTGTATTTGCTTCGCAATCATTTTTTTTTATTCTCTGCTACCTATTTTTTGGTCATGATCATACATAATAGTTTAAAGTTTTAAAATATTGTTTCATTTAATTTTGCACTGTATGATCTCTATCTATGGCATGGTATACGAACATTTATTATTGTACTTTTTTCAGCCTTTTCTGGATTGGAGGTGTTTCAGAATTTATCAAATACAATTAATTATTTGTTTAACAAAAGTGTGATTATTTAATTAATCAAAAAGATTTACAACTTAAAATGAGTAATGCTAAGAAAAAATTTTTCTAAAATTCAATAATTAATTTCTTTTCATTATTTATAAATATATTTTTTAGAATTCGCATTGGATATAGTTAAACAAACTTTTGTACTCAAAAATGAAAATAAAAAAGAAAATAGTCAGATATACAAATTAGATATTTTGATAAATTTCATGGAAACTGAAACATTGATCGATTTGACTCCTTCAAATTCAAACTTATTAATGTTATATGAAGATTCGTTGTGATGATAAATAATTAATGCAAACAATTGGCCATAAAAATATATTTTATTAAATATTTAATCACTTGTTTCTTATTTGCCGCTAAATTTACAATTTTGTGCCTATTCATTACCAATTCTCTATGTTCTTGCTAAAAGTAAATTAATGTTTATTTTATTAGAATATCATTATTTTATTTTTAAATACCAATAAATTCAAATTATTTTTTAAATTATTTTTATTTTTACTCAAATTTGTAAAACAATATGATCAAAACAGTTTATTTTTTTTGATTAAATAATTTATGCATTATATTAAATAATTAATTGATTCTATTATATAATACAATTTGAAAATAAATTTGTAATATAAAATATATTGCAAGTATTTGCATGTATTTAATTTATAAAAATTATATTTCTTTTATATTTATAAATTTGTATCAACACAAATATAAATTAAATTTTTTTATCAACAACACAAATATAAGTTAAATCTTTCAATTAACAACACAAATATAAATTCAATTTTATCAATATTTTTATTATAAATTTATATAATGTTATTTTGTACATGAAATGACAAAACAATTTGTACATGATTATTATCTATTAGTTTAAATTCAACTTATTTTTATAATAAAATTTATATCAAAATTATATTTCTTAAAATTTAACTTATTTTTATAAAGTTTTTACATAAACATTTTGTAAAATATAAAAATGATAAAATTATTAAAAAAAACAGTGGCCAAAAGTTTCTCGAATATTTCATTTTCTTTTATCTATACAACTAATGCATCATATAGTGCAATCATTCTTCACAGATTACTTTGTGACAGGTGGCTCATAGTGGTTAAGCCACCTGCCATAGGCGAGAGAAATAGAGTTCGCGGCGAGATGATATGCGGCGCCAGCGATCAAGCGACCGAGGGCTTGACGCGGGAAAAGGCGCGAGAATCCGCGGCGTACCGAAATGCGGCGCTATCGATCAAGAATCGATAGCGCTACGCGGGAAAACCGATAGGCGAGAGGGGAAGGAGGAGCCCTCCCCTCAAGCCTTCTTCTCGTCCGAGCCATTGTACTAGCCGCACGGGTCAAATTTTTCCGTCAGGAGTTTCTTTGGCAGAACGAGGCGATCCTCCGGGTTTTTTCGGTAGCAAAGTAAAAGAGCGCAATAAAGTAAGTGGCCACTTATTCGCAATAATTTAGTCCGCGAATATATTATATCTAGTTTTCCTGACGCGTGTGCGATCGCGTCAGGCATATATAGATATAGTAGAGTTACGCGCGAGCCCGCGTAACTCAAACTCGATTAGGCAACGCGAGTGCGAGTGAGAGGATCGATCTCTTTCTCGCACTATCATAGAATAGGCGTGCGAGTAAGAGAAAGCCAGTCTTACTCGTACAACCTGCAAGCACGCAGTCGAGCGAGAGTAACGAGCTCTTTCACTCAACCATAGACTGCAGCGTCGAGTGAGAGTAAGAGACGCTCTCACTCGAGCAGTCACGGACTACGGCAGTATAGAGAGGGAACTGCTCTCTCTATATCTGCCGTCCATAGACTACACGTGTGTGTGTAGCCGCGCGAAGCGAAGAGGGTGCGCATGCGCAGTGCGCACCTTGAGAATTAGTCTTGCGCGTGAGGCAATACTAATTGCTCTTCGCGTAATTAGACCTCTCCGGAATAATTTATCAATTTTTGTATTAATTTTGTTAATTTTACTCATTAAACAAGCATTTTAGCACTGAGTCGGTGCGTTCTTATTTTTTCTTCCCTACAACGTCCCTATCCCGAATACCGCCGCCTCCGCGGGTGTGCCAACCGATCGTTGGCACACATACTGAGCAGCCGAGCCCGGTGGGAGCAACACCGGTCGCGGGGCCTTAGGCAAAGCCCCTCACGCACACATAGAGATAAAGCAGGACCAGAGGAAGGTCCTGCGTTGCTAACGAGTGTAGATAAATTTACCCCATTACAACTTTCATAATAAATCTAATATAATATTTTATAATTTAATATATATTCAAATATAAATTTGAACATATTATTATATATATATATATACATATATATATATATATATATATATATATATATATATATATATATATATATAAATTCAAAATATAAATTTATGAAATCCAAATACAACCTTTTTAATAAAAAGAAAATTATGGTAAGTATTGGTTGTCGTTTAAACATATTTTTCTGTGCTCTCTTCATGTATTATCAATTTATCGAATATAAGTATGGCACCTGCGAGTAACTTATCAAAAAGAATATTTAAAATCAGTATTTTTGACTCTCGAAAGTTGTGAAATCAAATAATATTGCTAAGTATTTTCTTTTGTATCAACACATTTTTTTTTAAGATAGCTGATCATAATTGTTGTTATATATATATATATATATATATATATATATATATATATATATATATATATACGAGCGCGGTTCAATAAGTACCCGTGTTTGACGACAAAGGGCGTTCCTAATGGGAGTTGGTATTATCATCGTGTGCTGCCATTTATCACACGATGGTAAAACAAAGTTCAGACTAATTAATAGGTTAGTTTGGATTTGGTAGCCATTTGAGTAAGACGTGTTTTGTGATTTTCGCTAAGATGGAATAAGAGCAGTATCGTTCGGCAATTCGCTTTTTGTTTTTGGATGGAAAAAAATGCGAGGAGATAAAAGCAAAGCTGGATGCTGTTTATGGGGACACTTCACCATCTATGACTACAGTTAGATATTAGTTCAACAAATTTAGACGTGGGCAAACATCCGTTTTCGATGAAGAACGACCAGGACGCCCGACAGACGTGGTTACCGAGGAAATCATTCATAAAGTCTACGACATGATTATCGCTGATCGACGAACGAAAGTGCGCGAAGTAGCAGAGGCCGCAGGTGTGTCGACCAGAACGGCAATTAATATTTTACATGATAAGTTGGCGATGAAAAAATTATCGGCCCGATGGGTGCCGCGATTGCTCACGGTGGACAACAAGCGGATGCGACTGTTAACTTCGAAGCAGTATTTGGAGCAATTGAAGCGAGATCCGAAGGAGTTTTTGCGTCAAGTTGTCGCCATTGATGAAACCTGTATTCATCATTACAGACCAGAAACCAAGCTACAATCAAAACAATGGATTTCTCACGGTGAATCTGCTCCAAAGAAGGCGAAGACGGTTCCATCGGCCGGAAAGGTCAAGGCGACGATTTTTTGGGATGCAAATGGCGTCATCCTCATAGACTTTTTAAAAAAAGGAAGAACGATCACTGGACAATACTACAGTGAGTTATTGGACCGCTTCGACAAAAAATTGAAGGAGACACGGCCGCATTTAGCGAAAAAGAAGGTGCTGTTTCACCATGATAACGCACCAGCACATTCATCCGGAGTTGTCGCCGCGAAACTGACTGAATTACGTTATGAATTGCTACCGCACCCCTCGTATTCACCCGATCTGGCTGCCTGGGACTTTTTCTTGTTCCCTAACATGGAGAAATGGCTCACGGGAAAAAAATTTAGCTCAAACGAGGAAGTCATCGCCGAGACAGAGGCGTATTTTGGAGAGTTCGACAAATCCTATTTTTTGGAGAGGTAAAAAAAATGGCAGGAACGTTAGGAGGAGTGTATCTTTCTAAAAGGGGACTATGTTGAAAAATAAAAAACTTTTTAAAAAAATGGTGTCTTAATTTCTAACACGGGTACTTATTGAACCGCCCTCGTATATATATATATATATATATA
The DNA here is from genome assembly GCA_949987625.1 of Chalcis sispes. Taxonomy (NCBI): domain Eukaryota; kingdom Metazoa; phylum Arthropoda; class Insecta; order Hymenoptera; family Chalcididae; genus Chalcis; species Chalcis sispes. The sequence goes on along the minus strand of OX465097.1, from coordinate 48,831,343 downwards.
TATATATATATATATATATTGGGTGTACAACTTTGCTTCCGCCGTTTTTTTCCAAAATTCGACGCTTTATTGTAAAAAACTGGTTATACATTTATAGTTCAAAGTATTGTCCATCGCTGGCCACTACTTTCTCCCATTTTTCGGGCAGCATACGAATCCTGCGTTGAAAAAACTGGTCATCTTTTGAATCGATGCACAAATCGATCCAATTTTTTACTTCTTCATAAGACCGGAAGTGCTGGTCAGCCAGGCCGTGTGCCATTGATCGAAACAAGTGATAGTCCGAGGGAGCAACGTCTGGAGAATACGGCGAGTGGGGTAGGACTTCCTATTTCAAAGTTTACAAGTATGTCTTGACCACTTTCGCAGCATGGGGTCGAGCATTGTCATGCTGTAAAATCACTTTATCATGTCTCTTGTTGTATTGCGGCCGTTTTTCTTTCAATGCTCGGCTCCAACGCATTAATTGCGTTCGATAACGATCGCCTGTGATTGTTTCAGTCAGTTTTAACAACTTATAATACACTACGCCAATTTGGTCCCATTAAATACTGAGCATGACCTTGGAACCGTGAATATTCGGTTTGGCCGTCGACGTGGAAGCATGGTCAGGATATCCCCATGATTTTCTGCGCTTGGGATTATCGTAGTGAACCCATTTTTCGTCCCCAGTCACAATGCGATGCAGAAATCTCTTCCGTCTTTGCCTTGCAAGCAGCTGTTAACAAACACACAAACGCCGTTCAACATCTCTCGGCTTCAACTCTTACAGCACCCAATTTCCTTGTTTCTGAATCATTCCCATGACTCTCAGGCGTTTTGAAATGGCTTGTTGCGTCATTTCCAATGATCCTGCCAATTCTTGTTGCGTTTGACACGAGTCTTGATCAAGTAATGCCTCCAATTCTGCATCTTCGAAAACCTTCTTTCTTCCACTGCTATGCTGGTCTTCGACGTTAAAATCGCCGTTCTTAAAGCGTTAAACCACTCTCGGCACGTTCTTTCACTAATAGCAGCCTCACCATAGGTATTTGAGAGCATTCGATGAGCCTCAGTCGCAGATTTCTTCATATAGAGGCAAAAAATTAAAACCTCCCCCAAATGACGAGAATTTGGCTCGTAAGCTGACATGTTTAATCGAGAATAACTTTATGATGCAGACACAAATCGACTAATATTTCGATGGCGTTGTGTTTACAAATACCTAAGCTTATTGTATGACATCTATGATCTATTTATTTCAACTACCACTTACCGCTACAGCCATCTATTGCAAAACGGCGAAAGCAAAGTTGCACACCCAATATATATATATACGAGGTCTGGCTATTAAATAACGAGACTGGCTATGAAAAAGGGTTTTATTATAAAAATTATTCTACATTCGAATGCTCCTCTTCAATATACTCCCCTTCCCTCACCACACACCTTTCCATACGTTTTTTCCATTGATCAAAGCAGTGCTGGAAGTCTTCTTTGGTGAGGGCCTTTAGGAGCTCTGCCGTTTTTTGCTTTACCGCTTCCATCGACTCAAATCGGGTCCCTTTCAAAGCAGATTTCATCTTCGGAAACAAAAAAAAAAAGTCGCACGGTGCCAAATCTGGCGTGTGCGGCGCGTGTTCGAGCACTGGAGTGCGCTTACCGGCCGAATACTGCTTCACAGATAGCGCATTATAGGCAGGTGCGTTGTCCTGGTGCAAAATCCACGAGATGTTCTTCCACAACTCGGGCCGTTTCTTACGAACTCGTTCTCGCAGTGTTGCCAAAACTAACAAATAGTAAGTCTGGTTGACAGTCTGACCCTCTGGAACCCATTCAGTCATCACGATACCGTTAATGTTGAAAAGAACGATCAACATTGCCTTGAATTTTGATTTGGACATCCTTGCTTTTTTGATTCTGGGCGATTCAGGCGTCTTCCAACGCATCGATTGCCGCTTTGTTTCAACATCGTATTGAAAAATCCACGTTTCGTCGCAAGTAATAATATTTTTCATCAGTCCGGAATCTTTTTTTAACCTTTCAAGGAAATCTAAGCAGACCTGTTGACGCAAGAGCTTTTGGTCAGGAGTCAGCTTTTTTGGCACCAACTTCGCACAGACTTTTGTCATGTGTAATTCCTCGTGTAAAATTTGTCTAACCGTTTCTTTATCGACGTTTACAGCCTCGGCAATCATTCGGATGCTCATTCGACGATCTGCACGCACAATTTGGTTGATTTTGGTCACTGTTTCCGGAGTTGAAACAGTGACAGGGCGACCTGGGCGTTGGTCATCTTCAGTGCTCACTTGGCCCTCACTGAAGCGCTTACGCCACTCAAAAACACGCGCACGAGATAGAGAATTGTCCCCATAGGCCTCTTGCAACAATTTACAGCCCTCAGTCAGAGTTTTTTCCAATTTAACGAGAAATTTGAGATTGATACGTTGCTCCTGTTTTTCGTCACACATGGTTTTTGGCACGAGAAAAAAACTCGTTTGTTTTAAACCGCTACTGCACAAATACAATAATAGTGACGAGAACATGTTTCGGTACGTGCATAGACAAGATATCTAGATACCCAACGCACTACTCGTTTTTTTCCCCACCCCTCTACGGCGCCCTCTAGGCGCGCAGTCTCGTTATTTAATAGCCAGACCTCGTATATATATATATATATATATATATATATATATATATATATATATATATTATATACATTTATGCCAATTGGTACTTTTGGGGATGTTTTTATCCAAGAATCGGTATTTTTGGGGACATTTTGTATTTTTGGGGACCGTCCTTAAAAAGGTTTTATACGAAATGGTACTTTTGGGGACATCGTAAGTAAATTGATTATTATTTCTCTTTCTACTGTTCGTGCTGTTTTATTTTACATTGTACACTATTGACAAACAATTTGTAACAGTGATTTTATTTTATACGATCTCTATCACGTATAAGGAATCGTGTTTTCTCTGATCGTAAGTATATGTATGAGTATTAAAAGAAAAGGATCGGCTTATGACAAATGATAAAGCGCAAAGTAAAACAAAACAATAAAACGAATAAAAGTGCATAATTAAAAAAAAATGAAGAAAAGAAGATACAAAAAGATCTAGATCAACATTTTTAAAGTTACAAAAAATGAAGTTTTTACCAATTGAAAGCATAATCTTAAGTTCTAAACGCAAATTGATCAATTTATGATAAAAAATGTAAGGCAAATTAGAAAGAATCGAATGTACAATTAGAAAGAAGATTCGATTTATTATGAATAATAAAGTAATCAAATAATTAACCAAATAAACATTTAATTCCGGAATTCTTTTTGCTTTCGCAAAAATTGAAAATTATCCGTGCAACCACTAAATTATCATGTATCAAGACGAGAAGCATGCGTATTCCACATGTAAGTTTTCAGATTTTTTAATAATTGATGAAATATAATTATTGAGGCGTAAATATGCCTCCAAAGCTGCTTGCCTAAGAAAGTGCAATGGTTTCGACTACAACTTCGAAAAACTTAAAGAATGTGAGTGTGAGAGTGAGTTTGAGAAAGTGAGTGTGAGTGTATAAGTGTGAAACATCAGTATAAATGTGAATATATAAGTGTATGTGAGCGTGAGACAAAGTGTGAGTATGAGTGTAAGTGTGATAATGTGAGCGTGCTTTTGATTTTATATTTTTATATATTATTTTATAATTATTCATAACAATTTTTCGCAGTGTCTTATCCAACAACTTTTAATACTAAATTTATTATTTCAGTAGTACTTTACTTCTATAATGATGGAGACTTCGAAATAGCTTTGCATATTTTGTACACGTTGGGAATAATTTTAGATTTTATTTTATTCTCGAAATTCAAATAGGTGCTATTTGACATTCCTATTTTTTTACTGTCTATGATGATTCATCAAGACTCAATTTTTTTTGGAGGTGCAGCCAACTTTTTACTTAATCTGCTGTTTTTTGTTTTAGACATGGTGTTGTTTTTATTAAATTGGCAATATCCTGTACACTTGAAAAAAATTTTTTATCCTTAAAAATGTTAAGAAAGCAATTTTAACATTGTTCTGTTTATAATCCCATTTAATATTTGAACTATTATCTTTTTATATAACAAATTATAAAACAATTGCAGATGTATATGTTATGTCGAATACTTAATAGGCTCGTATTCAAATAAAATTGAAAAAAAAAAATAAAACAGAGTGATGTTATTTCTGATAAAACCTAAATTTAAAGCACATTGCCTGAAGTTGCCGTTTCCTCGTTTCATTTCGTCCGTTGCGAGTGTGTTTTACTTATATATCAAAACTTTAAAAATTAATAAAAATTGGATAGAGCTATAACATCATAACAAAATATCATATTTTTAATTTTTATTAACTATACAATGAAATTTATTTCAGTTCTAAATTATAATAAATTTTATAATTATTCATTACAATTTTACTTAGAGTCGTATTCAATGGCTTTTGAAACTAAATCTTTTATTTCAGTAGTACTGTACTTTTGTAATGATGGAGATTTTGAAATAGCTTTGCATACTCTGTGCACGTTGGAAATAATTTTAGATTTTATTTCATTCTCAAAATTCACATAGATGCTACTTGGAACTCTGTTTCTTTTTTGTACAGTGTCTGATGTTTAATTAAAAATTAATTTTTTTTGGAGTATATTTATTTAGATGTATATTGAATGCGATAGTAACATCTTGCATAATTCGCTCTTTACTATAATTTGCGTCACGATACATCGTTTAATGCTTCCAGATACGTACGCTATCTTCTTTATCTGTTTGGTATTTAGCTGGATCTCTAATATACAGTCTGTCAAGTAAGAGCGTGGTCGACTTCACCGACAGGTAATGGAAAATTTTGCTCTAATTCCTTCGCGAGCCAATAGAGGAAAGCTTTGTTCTTAATGCATTGTCAACAAAGATCCAGTTGTCGTTGATCTTCTGAAAGAGAATTACGTTAAACGCCATGAGTGCTAAGTACGCGTCGCGCTACGAGGCTGTGTTCCTTTGCATCCACCCGAAAGGTCCCAAAATGTCGCAATCAGCGGCTGCTAAATATATGAGAAAGTCGAAGGCATTTGTACAGAAGTGGATACAGCGATATAAAGTGGCTAAAAATGTCGATGATTTACCAGAACGTGGCTCGATAGGAAAAGTGAACAAAAAAGATGAAAAAAGAATAGTAAATCTGTTTTCGCGGAATTCTGCTTTAACACTGCGGCAAGGACAAGCAAAATTAATGGCTAAAGGTTTAGATACAGTCTGTCAAGTAAGAGCGTGGTCGTGTTGATTTATAAAAAAATTTATTTGATGAAACTTTCATATTTATATATACATTGTACACATTACAAACAATGATGCAATTCGGTCAATAATGTGTCCAGTCACCACCGGCGTCGATAATTGCCTGGCATCTCCGAGGCATGCTTTCTACTAATTTGACGGCGTATTCTAGTGGCAAGGATCTCCAGATCCGACGAATTTCGTAAGACAACTGCTTCAAAGTGTATGTGCGTCTTCCACGAAGCTTCCGTTTAATATATGCCCACATATTTTCAATAGGGTTTGCATCGGGCGACTGCGACGGCCAATCCAATGTAACGATGCCAGATTGAGTCTTCCACTGAGTACAGCGCTTGCTGCGGTGTTTAGGATCGTTGTCCTCCTGCAGAATCCAATCTTCATTTTTTGTGATGAACCATCGTTTGGCAGATGGCAGTAAAGCCTTTTTGTAGATTTTTATCATTTTCTCGGCATTTAGGTTGTCAGTAAAGAGGTGCAAAGTGCCGAATCCCTGCTATAAGAAGCAGCCCCGAAGATGCACCTTTATTCCATGTTTTACGGTCCGCTGAACAAGCTTATTGGTGGAAGTTGACCAGACTCGCGTAAGGACAGAACGTGCCCATATAAAACATTCATCAGTAAAAATGACATTTTCAAAATCTCTATCAATATTCTCATGCGCCCAAGCGAGTCGTTTTGTCACATGTTTTTCAGTCAACAGAGGCTTTTTCATTGTGTTGCGCTATTTTAGATGATGAGTACGAAAATGGGTTCGCATAGTTTCGTAGGATATATCTAAACCTTTTGCCATTAATTTTGCTTGTCCTTGCCGCAGTGTTAAAGCAGAATTCCGCGAAAACAGATTCACTATTCTTTTTTCATCTTTTTTGTTCACTTTTCCTATCGAGCCACGTTCTGGTAAATCATCGACATTTTTAGCCACTTTATATCGCTGTATCCACTTCTGTACAAATGCCTTCGACTTTCTCATATATTTAGCAGCCGCTGATTGCGACATTTTGGGACCTTTCGGGTGGATGCAAAGGAACACAGCCTCGTAGCGCGACGCGTACTTAGCACTCATGGCGTTTAACGTAATTTTTTTTAAAAGATCAACGACAACTGGATCTTTGTTGACAATGCATTAAGAACAAAGCTTTCCTCTATTGGCTTGCGAAGGAATTAGAGCAAAATCTTCCATTACCTGTGAAGTCGACCACGCTCTTACTTGACAGACTGTATATCCTACGAAACTATGCGAACCCATTTTCGTACTCATCATCTGAAATAGCGCAACACAATGAAAAAGCCTCTGTTGACTGAAAAACATGTGACAAAACGACTCGCTTGGGCTCATGAGAATATTGATAGAGATTTTGAAAATGTCATTTTTACTGATGAATGTTCTATATGGGCACGTTCTGTCCTTACGCGAGTCTGGTCAACTTCCACCAATAGGCTTGTTCAGCGGACCGTAAAACATGGAATAAAGGTGCATCTTCGGGGCTGCTTCTCATAGCAGGGATTCGGCACTTTGCACCTCTTTACTGACAACCTCAATGCCGAGAAAATGATAAAAATCTACAAAAAGGCTTTACTGCCATCTGCCAAACGATGGTTCATCACAAAAAATGAAGATTGGATTCTGCAAGAGGACAACGATCCTAAACACCGCAGCAAGCGCTGTACTCAGTGGAAGACTCAATCTGGCATCGTTACATTGGATTGGCCGTCGCAGTCGCCCGATGCAAACCCTATTGAAAATATGTGGGCATATATTAAACGGAAGCTTCGTGGAAGACGCACATACACTTTGAAGCAGTTGTCTTACGAAATTCGTCGGATCTGGAGATCCTTGCCACTAAAATACGCCGTCAAATTAGTAGAAAGCATGCCTCAGAGATGCCAGGCAATTATCGACGCCGGTGGTGACTGGACACATTATTGACCGAATTGCATCATTGTTTGTAATGTGTACAATGTATATATAAATATGAAAGTTTCATCAAATAAATTTTTTTATAAATTAACACGACCACGCTCTTACTTGACAGACTGTACAACAACCATGTTGTCAAATTCATCCGCCGCTCAACAATGCGCTTTCTCAAGGAGCCAGCTAGTTTTTCTGCCAATGGAGTTTGTAGCTCTTCCAGTTTGCGAATCATAAACGTAAGTGTTGTTTCTGCGATAGCCAAGTCTGTATCTTGACGACATAACACCTCCCCAGCCAGTTTTACAGGTTAAAATGCCTTGTCTAAGTTCGCTAAAACCGCATGTTCTTCCGCATTTAAAGAGTAGTTCGGATTAGCTACCAGACTAAGGTCGATGAAAGCTTTGCTGACACACAGCTTGATTGTAATAAGTGTAGAAACCATGTCTGCTAGGCTCGACCATCGAGTTTTACAATCAAGTTGTAACTTAATATCTTTTCCAAATTCTTGCTTTACGTATATTTGCAGAGTATCATTTTTAGTAGATGATCTTTTAAATAGTTTCACCAATCTCCTAACTTTCTCAATAATACCCGCATATTCTGCATCTAGGTCTACTTCTATTCTGGGCATAGAGCAATGAAAAACATCATCTTCTGAGTCTGAGCCTGTGCTAGAAATTTCGTCCATTTCCAAAGGAATCTCATCGTCGTTTTCCTCATTTTCAGATTTTATCACAGGTTCCTCAACATCAGTTTGTTTTTTATAAATAGTATCTATTATGCCAAGTTGAACTCAATGGGCATAGTAGAGCTAATGTGAAAGTGATATCAATCGACCCAACTTTTTCATCACACTTGCCCCATCTGTAGTAATATTGATAATATCTTTTTCCAGAATAAGGCCAAATTCAATTAACTTTGTTTTCAAAATACTGACACCACTTTCAGCAGGCATACTTCCAAAGACGCGAATCAGCCCCAAGTTCCAAAACATAGCATTTCCGTTCAAAAATGTGTGTACGTTTACATTCATGTATCGCTTGTTCATAGAAGAAGTCCACTTATCAAATGTTAGCGTAAATCTGTGATCATTCTCCTTCAGTTGAGCCAATTCACGCATTATTTCCATTTTCAATGTCATGCTATAATTCGCAACTATAAGTTTAATTGTGTTTGGGGACATAGGCAGTTTGTGTCCCGAAGAACTGAAGAGATCTCTCATATCTTTGGAAAAACAGAAAACACGGAAAGGTAGTCCATCTTTGGCTACCATTCTTGATATTTTTTTCTCCATAGAAGTATCTTCAACCGGAAGAAAATGATCAGTAATTTTTTGCCTCTTCTTTCTTGCTGGTGGCACTGGTGCCGACGATCCTGGTGATTCTGGACTAACATTCGACGTAGATGCGGATGCTGTTACTAATTCCATGTTTTGATTAGTAGCCCCAGTATTTGATGATGGTGGCAGCAACAGTGGGGGTGATATGACATTCTTCGTTTTCGTGTCAATTTTATGAATCGATTTTAAATGCACATGTAAGTCACGCGGAGATCGATCTTTGGTTTTAAGAATCTTCTTACAAAGTTTGCACTTAACACTCAATCCATTTTCCGCTCTCAAAAAGTATTTCTATACTTCCGACACACTCTCATAGTCTTTATAAACTATATTCGCCGACATCGTTCGTTATTCCACTCGTCAATTACATAAGAAACTTTTTTTTGCATAAATAACCAAAAAAATACTTGAATACAATTAAACTCAATCACGTTAGCTAGCAACAACTATTAGTAAACAAAACAAATGCGCGCTGATGACGCTGCACGCCGGCTCAATTTTCGACCAATCGCACGCACGAAAGAATCTAAGAGACACCTCATCCCGCGACCGAAACGCACCGAACGAAACCGACAGATTGCAACTCCGTCCGTGTCAGTCCGCGCTTCGAATAAGACGTTTTTATGCTCGAGTGCAATCTCATTAAACTCGCGAGATCTCGCGAGAACGAGATTGCATTCCCTAGTTCGCTAACTGTATCAGGCCCAAATGCGCTGTTGATATTCCTCGTTGCTTCCGTTGCGTTGTGCTCTAATTTAAATTCGTATAGTAAAAATAGCCATTTCTTATTCACTTCCATGTTCACTTTCTCTTTTTGCTTTTACGATTACTATGAAGTGCAAAACAGAAATGACTCCATAAGCCAAGGTAGCAGTATTTATACTTCAATATGTCATATCATTTGCGCCGCCTTGTGCCAACATAATACACTAAAATTGCAGCCAACTTTATGTCATTGCTAAATCGGCCATTTCATCTGCAGCAACCTAATATAATAACAAACAAGGTTGACAGCGTTATGAATAACAAAAATGTCCAGCCTCGTATGCTCTAATTGTAATTGATTTGAGCATTGCATATGATGGGTAGGCTCTGATTTAACAAGATGAAGGCCCAGGTTATCGATATTTGATTGAAGAAATTAAGAGGTAGTTATGGACGAACAAAGATTCATATTGAAATTACCTGTAATAACAATAATGTTATATTTAGGTAAAAACTTTGCGTGTGTCAAAAAATACCGATAAAAAAGTTGCTGTAGTTCTGTGACACACGACTGCAAAAAGTAATTCATTAAGACTAATAATAATATTTAAAATTAAAAATTTTGGGGTATTATCACATCTCTTTTGTTTAAGCGATCCACATGATGATGAAAATCATAACCATCGATATTAAATGAAGAATCGGAGTATATATCAGATAAATAGATCTCTATAATAGCAAATAAATCATAACTTCCGATACGCAGGTATTTTCAATGAGTGAAAACACATGCACTTCCTTTATCCAGAGAGCTCTAAGAAAAATGTGCAAGGAAGCACTTATACTAAACATTTACGAGTGACTAATATTTTTCAATTAATGAGCTAAGAATAATAGCAAGTCTTTGGTTGTAGAAGTCATTAGTTGAATGATGGAAGCCTTACGAAGTGCAGGAGAGACATCTAGATTTGAAGATACTCTTGGCATTTGCTCGCGGGGGATTCCACGAATCAAAATTTATTGAACTTAACGCGAGGTCCAAGAACTGGAAAGTATTTCGTAACTTAATAAAAATCTCTTCGTACGACAGATTTGTGAGGCAGGAATGCCAAATACGAGAACTTCACACACATTGGAAATTAGAATTTTCTCTGTAATATTCAATATAGTAGTATTGATATTACTTTTAAAATTATTAATTCCCGACGTAAGCGAAGGCAATAAAGTACTATTAGCTTCTTCAAGTTTTAAGACACAATCAAATAATGCATTGAGTTTAGTGTCAACATTCGATGTGTCAGCACGGAATTCATTTACAAACATCTCATCCCTGTCTTTTTGTCGCCCGCTATTGTTCTTTCTCGTTCCTACTCGCACTCTTACGACCCCTCGTACTTTTTCTCAACCGAAACTCAATTTCTTATTAAAAAATGGGGATCGTCAAAATAAGCGCTAAACTGAGTCATTACATGTAAGATAAAGTGAGAGCTAGAAGGCACGAATATTAAAACAGGTGGAAGTATACGTTTTCGCAAAAAAACTCTTCTCCTTGCATGGCAACACGCGCTTATTTTAGGGTCAAACTGTATATTAATACATTACTGTGATTTTTTGTACCCAGACAGCATACAATTTTGCTGCAAGGTTGTTGCAAGGTTTCATGTAAGGTTTGAAAGGTTTCTACAATGTTGCAATGAAAGGTTGCAGTAACCTTAATATGTCTATTGCACAAATCCTTCAGCAAAGTGTCAATGAAAGGTTTCTGAAAGGTTTTAATGACAGGTTGCTGATAGCTTGTGGTAGAAGATTTTTGCAAGGTTTCGAAAAAAGTTCTCTACAAGGTTTCAATAAAAGTCTCCTACGAGGTTTCATTTAAAGGTTGCTGCAAGGTTGCACTGAAAAGTTGCTACAACCTTCACATGTTCCTTGCACAAATCATTCAGCAAGGTTGCAGTAAAAGGTTTCTGCAAGATTTCACTGCAAGTTTTCTACAAGGTTATAATGAAATATTGCTGCCAAGTTGCAATGAGATATTGCTAGAGGTTTGCAATGAAATATATATATTTTATTTCCTCATTAAATTAATTTTTTAGTTACAAATTGTCGTTAATATATTTTATACATTAATGTTTCACGGGAAAAACGTAGAGAAATTTTTTGACCTGCGGTGAGATCGAACCTGGATTCTTCGCATTATGAAGCAGACGCCCTAACCACTAAGCTATACGCACTGCTTGTACAACTAAGATTAATATTTTAATTATTTGTTGGCGGATGTTCCGTCGTTTGAATACTTAAGCGTTTGAATCAATTAAAACCAAGTTTAAAAAATAGAAAAAATTTTCTTGAAGTAAACTTTGTTATTAAACTTTGGCGTAAAATATATATTTAAATTAAAATTATATTTTAATTGTCTAAGAGTATAATGCTACTTTCGAGAACAGTAAATTTCTTTAAATGAATAACATCACTCTTGATACAATATAAATGCAGGCAAATTATATAAATTATTATAATAAAGTGAGTTCAATTTAAATTTGAAAATCTCATTATGAACAATTAATCAATGCATAAAAGTCTTATGAGAACAGTGCAAAATCCGCCAACTTATAACTGAAATTCATATTTAAATATATACAAAAGTTGCATATAGCGTATAGTGGTGTAACGTCGGTACACGACCTCCGTTTTTTTTTTCCTGTGTTAACCTATAAGTTTCCTCTCTGCTTTTTCTGCCCTTGCCGGTTAGCGAGAAGGCGCTTTGATCTCATCGACCACTTGCATCGAACTATAGTAAATTTTTTCCTCCAATGAAAATATTTCCCTCCAAAACCAACTCAACTCGCGGGCTATTGACGCAGACCGTTTTGGAAGATACCCTAAGCGTGGGCCAAGAGTTTACGAGTTTTCCCGATACGTAAGAAAAAAAGGGACATGCACTTGAGTCTAGCGAAAGACTGGCAAGGTGAACACGTGCACGTCAACTCGGCGCCGAAAACCACAAAATTGTCCCATAAACACTCTTTTTTCTACCCGTAGTTTTCCTATCTAAAACGCATATTTTCTCACTCAAACTTTCTCTGCGTGATACACTATAACATTATGTAAAGAATAGCAAATATTCTTTAATTATTTCATCATAACTATTAACGCAACTCATAACTGTAACCTTCACTTACCGATACACTGCACAGGTAGCGTAATAAAACAATAAATAGGTCACTAACAGGACTCCGGTAAATAAATTGAGTAACTGTTTTAAACTAGGAATATATTGAATAATATTTATACAAAATAAAAAGTACAATGTTTAATGAAAAGTATAAGAACTGCGATTTTCAAATATATCTCGCAAGATATATTATATACAAAATAAAATTCAGAAATAATAACTTAAATCCGAAAGATAAAAATATTAAATAAAATTACTTATTAAAATTGTTTAACATATACTAAATTAAAATTCAAATTTTATAAATAATTTAAAATTCAAAAAAATAAGTTTCTAACAGTTATATAATTTATTTCCCAAAGATACAACAAACTCCTGCTTCTTGTATAATTAACGACAAATTTACATTTTTAATATTATAAAAGGGAGATTATTTTTAAATAAAATTGAACATGTTGTAACGGGGTAGCAGTTTTAAACCTAACCGCCACAGGAGCAATTAGCTTCGAAGGACGCGCAATTCGCAAAAGGTACGAATATGCCCGTTGCGCCCCCTTATTAGGTAGCTAAAGTCTCGGACAACTTTGCTCCTGGGTCCAGGTACGAGAAGCTGTTCTTCGGACCCCACTTACCCGTTGCAACGCTGCGCAATCGTCGTTGCATGGCTCATGCGTCGTCCTCGCCTGGCTAGTTGAAATCTCGGAGAGGGCGGTATTCGGGAGGAGAGCTGAAAGCTCCTCGTCGCGCAAATAATAAAAATCCAAAAAGAAGTTAACCGAAGATAGAAAACAGAAGTTAAATAAAATAGATGAAAAAAAAATTGTAAATAGATAAAAAGGTATTTTTTAGGGTTCGCCTGTAATTTGTGCAAAACTCTAAAAAAAAATGCAAAAAAGGATATCAGAAAAGAAAGTAAAAAAAGGAAAGATAAAGAACGATTTAAATAAGTAAAATGATTAAATAAATCAACAAGTAACAACAAAAAAAATATAAAAACAATAAAAAGAAATTATACAAAATACGCACGAGAAGTACAGGTAACAAGGCGAGCTATAATGCGCCGAAAAGGCTCCCGAGCGCAGCGTACTATACGAGTGCGAAAGAGAAAGAACATCTCTCGCACTACGTCGATGGGAGTGAGAGAGAAAGGCCTCCCTCACTCGCGCGCGCCGTTTAACGTACGGGTGCGAGAGAGAAGAATACTCTCCCGCACGGAGCCCGTTGGAGCGAGAGAGAGAGAGCGCTCTCTCACTCACGCGCGCTTATTCTTATACGGGTGCAAGAGAGCCCGCAACTCTCTCGCACTGACTATACGAGAGTGAGAGAGATAACGCTCTCTCGCTTGCACGAACCGCGTAAAATAAATATAACCAAAAAGCGGAGTAACCGGCGAAGATTACTCCTACGCAAAAAAAAATAAAAATATAAAATTACGTGCGCCGGTCAAGTTTACAAAACAAACTTACGGTAAGGGCTAGCCAGCCTCGCACGCCGAGCAACAAAAATAAATGCAATGACGCCGCTGCCGCCGGTGAAGGATGCGTCGCGGGGCACGTCGCCTTGCTTGTTCGCCCTTGCGTCGAAGTGGAGCTACACGGCGCGATCCGTTCGGTGTCGCTGTCCTCCAACACTCCACGCACAACCGGGAACGTTCAAAAAAAACCAAAAACTCGCGAGGAAAACTCTCACAAAAGGATGTCGAGATGCGGGAAGAGGGCACGCGGGCGAACTATGAAAATGGCGGAAGGGAACTGCCTCAAAAACGCGGGAAGAAGCTAGCTTGCCTAGCCTGAACTCGCCTATTTTTTTTATACGGCACACGACTATTCTATCTATCGGCGTGTACCGAATTTTCTCGCCCGGGGCCGTCACGTTACCGAAATTAAACTCGGCTCGCGGACCGTGGAACGCGCGAAATATAAACACGCGCGGAATACGAAGTGTTCTCCGTGACAATGCATATCCAATAAAATAAAAAAAACACAACTGCTATCTTCAAGTTTAATTGAATTATACTTTAAAGTAATACAGCCGATTTTCCTTTCAAAGTATATACATATAAAAATATATACATATATTATAAAAAAGAATTATACTAAAAATATCTACAATAATCTTTCACGATAGTAAATTATTGCAAACGGCCTGACTATGTTCGTTTTCATTGAACAAAATAACAAGATAATTTTTCTATTCTTTCTTTCGAAATAAAAAGATGAAAAAACACATGTAACAAATTTTCTTATGCATTAACTTTCTTTATTGGTGAATCATAAAATTTATAAGCGTATAAGAGAATTTGAACTATACATGAATCGTTTTATCTTTTTATTAAAAGAAACCAACATTTAAGTTTAAGCTAATACGACCATTAGAATTTAAGTTGAGTTTTACATTAAAACAAAATATATGCGAAAGAAAATGTGCATAAAGCAAAAAATATATGTACGAGGTCTGGCTATTAAATAACGAGACTGCGCGCCTAGAGGGCGCCGTAGAGGGGTGGGGAAAAAAACGAGTAGTGCGTTGGGTATCTAGATATCTTGTCTATGCACGTACCAAAACATGTTCTTGTCACTATTATTGTATTTGTGCAGTAGCGGTTTGAAACGAACGTGTTTTTTTCTCGTGCCGAAAACCATGTGTGACGAAAAACAGGAGCAACGTATCAATCTTAAATTTCTCGTTAAATTGAAAAAAACTCCGACTGAGTGCTGTAAATTGTTGCAAGAGGCCTATGGGGACAATTCTCTATCTCGTGCGCGTGTTTTTTAGTGGTGTAAGCGCTTCAGTGAGGGCCGAGTAAGCACTGAAGATGACCAACCAAATTCAAGGCAATGTTGATCGTTTTTTTCGACATTAACGGTATCGTGATGACTGAATGGGTTCCAGAGGGTCAGACTGTCAACCAGACTTACTATTTGTCAGTTTTGGCAACACTGCGAGAACGAGTTCGTAAAAAACGGCCCGAGTTGTGGAAGAACAACTCGTGGATTTTACACCAGGACAACGCACCTGCCCATAACGCGCTATCTGTGAAGCAGTATTTGGTCGGTAAGCGCACTCCAGTGCTCGAACACGCGCCGTACTCGCCAGATTTGGCACCGTGCGACTTTTTTTTGTTTCCGAAGATAAAATCTGCTTTGAAAGGGACCCGATTTGAGTCGATGGAAGCGGTAAAGCAAAAAACGGCAGAGCTCCTAAAGGCCCTCACCAAAGAAGACTTCCAGCACTGCTTCGATCAATGGAAAAAACGTATGGAAAGGTGTGTGGCGAGGGAAGGGGAGTATATTGAAGGGGAGCATTCGAATGTAGAATAATTTTTATAATAAAACCCTTTTTCGTAACCAGTCTCGTTATTTAATAGCCAGACCTCGTAATTATACGTTTTTATGTAAAATCTAATCGTAAATACAAAAAATATTATATATAACGCAATTATACATAATAATGATTAATTTAAAACGCTTTAGAATTTTAAGATTAATATAAAAACAAAATGTTTTGTAAAATTAACATTACGAATAAGCATATAAACATTATAAATTTCTTTTACTAACAACTAGCATTAATGAAAATGTTATATTTTTATAAAAGTTATTTCTTGCGTTTTTTCTTTATATTTCTATAAAAATTATCCTTCTTAAATACTAAATAACACCTAAGATTTCTGTTTCTCGCATTAATCTTCGAATGTAAAGTTATATACAAAAATGTTAAAATATAATTAAAATTGTAACTCCTAATAAGAATAATATATTTTTTGGTTGCTCTCAAGCTAAAAGTGTATTTAAGTTCAAATTTATATTAGAATTAATAATTCTAAAACTATTTTAGGATTATATTTTAGAATTTACTAGTTAAAATTTTTTTATCTTGGCATTAATTATGTTTAAAAATCATTTTAAATTATATTTTAAAATTAATAATTAAGATTATATTCAGATTTAAACAATAATATTTAAATTATAAGTCGCTTCTATAATTGTCTAGATCTTATGTAATAATAATGTAAATTCGAAATCGAATTATATCTTAAACGCAAAGTTAAAATTATTCAAATGCAATTCATCAAATAAACTATCACTATGATATTTTGTTTAAAACTTATTTTGTATTAATTTAACAAAAAATAACAATTATCATTATTATTCATTAAACTACGGACAATTATAAAAACATATATTTAAGTTAAACTCTTTGTAAAAAGAAAAAAATGGAAATTATATAGTTGCGAACATAATAAAAAAAAACTTAAACATTATAAAACAAATAAAATCTTTTTTTTTAATAACAAAACTAAATAATATACTAAAAATGAATTAACTTATTGTAATTATGGTTAGAATTTAGCTACAATATTGATTCTTTTTTGTAGCCTATTTAAAATTTTGCATAAATTAACATAAATATAAAAATTTATAAAATAAAATAATATTAATATTAGTTTTTAAGTTTGTCAAAATTTTTGTAAAAGTAGACAGTCCCCTCTCAAACTCTCTCTCTCTCCAACATCTCGACGACACACCCCCGCAGAGGATTTCCACGCCCTCTCAGAGAGGCCCTCCAAGGAGAAGGAGGCCCGAAAATCTTACCCTCTCCAGAATTTTTCCGAAAAGAAGATTCGTTCGGCGCTACTTCGGAAAAACACATAAATATCGCGCAAAATTTTCAACAAGCAGCAGACCTCAGGCAGCACTTGAGGTAACCACTTGAAAGTATCTAGAATATTCTTTTGGAAGCAACGGCAGCCGGAGCCAAGATTTTTGATACACATATACATATGCATATCTTTTAAACGTACAAACTGTTCTTTTTAGAACAATTTAAAACTATTCTTTGGGCAAAACCCTAGAAGAAGAAGACGACGGAGAGAGCAGCAGCGAACGAGACAGAGAGAGAGAGAGAGAGAGAGAGGACTGGACACCACCGCTTGATACCCCCAATAAAGAGAGTGAGTCTTAAATCTAAAATTGTATTACATATTCTTTCTTTTTATCTATTTCTATCCTCCTACAGAGTTTTTGGCCGAAAAGCGGCCGATTATTCTGATCCAAAAACACTTTGGTAGGGCCTTATCCAGAGTAGGGCTCGAGCCTGCTTCCGATCTAGGAAGAGAGGCTCTTGCAACTGCTCAATCCCGCACTACATACCTCTTCTAAGAACTTATACGATTATCCTCTGCCACCCCGAGCCCATAAGCTTCACTGCTTAGGCTCGAAAACGGCAAAAGTTGCAGTGCTAACTGAAATTCAGTCAACAAGTAGCGTAACCGACGTTACAGTGGTCCAAGGCATCTGATTGATAATGCGAAGAACCCGAGTTCGATTCCACCATAGGTCAAGAAAATTTTCTGCGTTTTTTTCGTGAGAAATTAATAAATACAATATATAAACGACAATTTGCGACTAAATAATTAATTTGAGGCAGAAATAAAATATATATAATATAAAAATAATATTAAAATCTTTTAAAATAAGAAAAAATAGTTTAAATAAAAATATAAAAAAAATTTTTTTATTTATTTACTTAATCAATTTTTATAGTTTTTAATATGACTCTTCATATTGATCATCAACCTTGCTGCAAGGTTGCTGTAAGGTTGCAAAGAAGCATCATTGAAATTTTGCTGCTAGATTGCTGCAAGGTATTGTCAAAATATTTCAGAAAATCTTGCTGCAATTTTGCTCGAAATGTTTCACGAAATCTTGCTGCAAGGTTACTGCAAGGTTTCCAAAAAATATAGCATTGAAATCTTGCTGCAAGGTTGCTGCAAAATGTCAGTGAAACGCTTTAGAAAATTTTGCTGCAATTTTGTGCGAAATATTTTGAAAAATATTGCTGCCAAGTTTTTGCAATTTTTTAATAAAATAATTTAGAAAAATCTTGCTGCATGGTTGCTGCACGATTTTACTGAAATGTTCCAATAAACCTTGCTGCAATCTTGCACGATATGTTTTGCGAAATGTTGCTGCAAGGTTACTGTGAGTTTGCAGAAAGAAGCATCATTAAAATCTTGCTGCAAGGTCGCTGCAAGGTATTATCAAAATATTTCAGAAAATCTTGCTGCAATTTTGCTCGAAATGTTTCACGAAATGTTGCTGCAAGGTTACTGCAAGGTTTCCAAAAAATATAGCATTGAAATCTTGCTGCAAGATTGCTGCAAGGTTTAATTGAAATGTATCAGTATAATATTTCAGCAAGTTTTCAGTGTAACATTGCTGCAACTTTTCACTGAAACCTTGCGTTGAATCTTTTAATGAAACCTTGCATGGTGTGTGGGTATTAATTTAAAGTAAAATTTTAACATTTATTTGTAATTAATCTTATTTTAGCGCTTTTAGTTTTAAAATTAGTTAGTAATTATTACAGTCGAGAATTAAAATATTAGTTGCGTTTACAGTGCAGGGCGTGAATTCTTCACTCATTTTCTACATAATGAGTAAAAGTAAAAAGGGGAATTAACTTCTCATTCATCGTTTTATGTTCCTTACGTATATTTGTTTACAGTTTATTTGCGTCGTGAAAATCGGCGAGTTCTTGTAAAATACAACATTTGTCTTAACGATTAGATTTAAACAACGTTCTTAACATCTATTAATGTATATCATATTCGTAAAATAAATGCAACATATTTTAAGAAGGTCCCCAAAAGTACCAATTTAGGAAAAGAAATTTAGGAAATTCGCTATAGATAGCGATCTATGTTATAGATAACATTAAAAATGATTATATGGTATTAAATCATCAAACTATACCTATCTATACTGTTTTTAATACTATCTATACTGTTTTTAATATTATCTATAAATATCCTCAAAAGTACCAATTGACAGCAGCTTCATTATTAAATCTTTTTCCTGTCAAAAAGTGATCCAAATGTTTAAAGAAATGGTAATCTGTTGGTGAGAGCTCCGGTGAATATAGAGGGTGAGGAAGAGTCTCATAGCACAACTCGTTTAATTTTTGGACCGTTGTTCTCGATACATGAGGTCGTGCGTTATTATGAAGCAGTATCACTCCATCCCTGTTGACAAGCCTAGGTCGTTGGACTATCAATTTCTGATGCATTCCATTCAGTTGAGCACAGTATTTCTCAGCATTGATGGTTTTGCCAGGTTGCAGGAACGAATAGTGGATAACTCCAGCTACAGACCACCAAACAGTTACCATTATTTTCTTTGGATAAAGGCTTGGTTTCGGCATGTGTCTTGGCGCTTCATCGGCAATTAGCCATTGTGCCGATCGGCGACGATTATCGTATAAAATCCACTTTTCATCGCAGGTCGCAATTCGGTGCAAGAACGGTTGCTTTTTGTTGCGGGAGAGAAGAGAACTTGAAATCTCCATTAGACACGTCATGTTTCGCTTGGTAAAATCATGCGGAACCCATTTGTCAAGCTTTTTCACTTTTCCAAGTTGTTGCAAGTGGCGGCAAACTGTCGAATTGTAAACGCCTAATTTCTCGGCAAGATCCCTTATGGTTTGGCGGGGATCAGACTCCACTAATGCATGCAGTTAGTCGTTATCGATCGATGGTCCTGGGTTTCCACGTCGCTCATTTCCAGGGTCCTTATCTCCGGATCAAAATTTTTCGAACCACCGCCGAGTGGTTCGTTCGCTAACTGTATCAGGCCCAAATGCGCTGTTGATATTCCTCGTTGCTTCCGTTGCGTTGTGCTCTAATTTAAATTCGTATAGTAAAAGTAGCCGTTTTTGATTCACTTCCATGTTCACTTTCTCTTTTTGTTTTTACGATTACTATGAAGTGCAAAACAGAAATGACTTCATAAACCAAGGTAGCAGTATTTATACTTCAATATGTCATATCATTTGTGCCGCCTTGTGCCAACATAATACACTAAAATTGCAGCCAACTTCACGTCATTGCTAAATCGGCCGTTTCATCTGCAACAACCTAATACTTTGGCCATAAAATTTCAGAAAAAGGTGTAGAGCCAGATCCAGACAAGGTAAAAGCAGTGAATAACTATCCAAGCCTTAAATCTCAAAAAGAAATTCGAACGTTTCTAGGCCTCGCAGGATATTATAAAAGATTTATAGAGAATTATAGCAAAATCACGAAACCGTTAACTGTTTTGCTAAAAAAGGATGTTAAGTTCAATTGGACAAGCTTGCAAAAAGAAGCATTCGAAACATTGAAAACTCGACTAACATCCACATCGATTCTTCAATATCCTAATTTTAATAAAGAATTTATAATAGCCACCGACGCGAGCAACTATGCTATCGGCGCAGTGCTCACTCAAATACACAATTCTCATGATCTTCCCATTGCATATGCGAGCAGAACTTTAAATCGTGCTGAGTCGAATTACTCGACCATTGAACGCGAACTGCTGGCAATTGTTTTGGCAACGAAACATTTTCGACGTTATGTATATAGTAGAAAATTTAAAATATTATGCGATAACAAACCTTTGTTGTGATTGTTCAATTTAAAAGATCCTAGCTCTATACTCTTTCAATGGCGTTTAAAATTAGAAGAATATGATTTTATAGTAGAATATAAACCTGGAAAAGGAAATGCAAATGCTGATGCACTCAGTAGAATTCCATCAATAGATGTTAAAGATCTATCTGCAATTAGTTCAAACAGATTATTCAATAATAATGACACTCTCAAAATAAAAGTAAATTCGATAAACTCAAAAAATTGTTTAAAATCATACGAAGAATTTAATTACAAAATTAAATAAAAGTATTATTCTCAATAATAACGTAAAAGAATATCGTGAATCTTTACTTTCAGTTAACGACAATCATGTTATTTGTATTTCGAAAGATTTAAATTTTACTCAAGAATTTTTAAAAGAATTAATTTCAAAATATAATAATATTCAATATCTAGAAGCTCAACAACCGAATTTATGTAACGTTATCACTAAAAAAACAACAATTTTAATATTTACTATCTCATAGTTTCGAATTCATATTTAGATAATTATAAAATGGAAAATTTATTTAAATGTTTCAATATTCTTAAAGAACTTTTAATTAAAGATAAAATATCTTCTATTTAACTACCACAAATATTTAACAAGCGAAACTTATCTATATATGATAATGTAAGAGCAATGCTCAGATATTTAATTAAGGATAGCGATATAAATGTAAATATTTATTTAAACATTAAATATACTCCAATAAAAAGTGATATTGAAACCATCATTTACAAAAATCATTGCACGACAAGTGCAGAACATGCTTAATTCCCTAGAACATATAAAAAATTAAAAGAAAATTATAAATGGGAAAACATGAAAGAAGATATATACGAGGGCGGTTCAATAAGTATCCGTGTTTGACGACGGAGGGCATTCCTGAGGGAAGTTGGTATTATCATCGTGTGCTGCCATCTATCAAACGACGGTAAAACAAATTTTAGACTGATTGATAGGTTAGTTTGGATTTGGTAGCCATTTGAGTAAGACGTGTTTTGTGATTTTCGCTAAGATGGAAAAAGAGCAGTATCGTTCGGCAATTCGCTTTTTGTTTTTGGATGGAAAAAAATGCGAGGAGATAAAAGCAAAGCTGGATGCTGTTTATGGGGACACTTCGCCATCTATGACTACAGTTAGATATTAGTTCAACAAATTTAAACGTGGGCGAACATCCGTTTTCGATCAAGAGCGACCAGGACGCCCGACAGACGTGGTTACCGAGGAAATCATTCATAAAGTCTACGACATGATTATCGCTGATCGACGAACGAAAGTGCGCGAAGTAGCAGAGACCGTAGGTGTGTCGACCGTAACGGCAATTAATATTTTACATGATAAGTGGCGATGAAAAAATTGTCGGCCCGATAGGTGCCGCGATTGCTCACGGTGGACAATAAGCGGATGCGGCTGTTAACTTCGAAGCAGTGTTTGGAGCAATTTAAGCGAAATCCGAAGGAGTTTTTGCATCGAGTTGTCACCATTGATGAGACCTGGATTCATCATTACACACCAGAAACTAAGCAACAATCAAAACAATAGATTTCTCCCGGTGAATCTGCTCCAAAGAAGGCGAAGACGGTTCCATCGGCCGAAAAGGTTATGGCGACGATTTTTTGGGATGAAAACGGCGTCATCCTCGTGGATTTTTTAGAAAAAGGAAGAACGATCACTGGACAATACTACAGTGAGTTATTGGACCGCTTCGGCAAAAAATCGAAGGAGACACGGCCGCATTTATCGAAAAAGAAGGTGCTGTTTTACCATGATAACGCACCAGCACATTCATCCAGAGTTGTCGCCGCCAAACTGCATGAATTGCGTTACGAATTGCTGCCGCACCCCCCGTATTCACCCGATCTGGCTCCCTGGGACTTTTTCTTGTTCCCTAACATGAAGAAATGGCTCGCGGGAAAAAAATTTAGCTCAAACGAGGAAGTCATCGCCGAGACAAAGGCGTATTTTGAAGAGTTCGACAAATCCTATTGTTTGGAGAGGTAAAAAAAATGGCAGGAACGTTGGGAGAAGTGTATCTTTCTAAAAGGGGACTATGTTGAAAAATAAAAAATAATTTTTTGAAAAAATGGTGTCCTCATTTCTAACACGGGTACTTATTGAACCGCCCCCATATAATTTCATAAAATCATGCGAATCTTGCCAAATAAATAAGCTAGTCAGAAATAAGAATAAAAAGCCAATGGGAATAACGACAACTACTACTAAACCCTTTGAACGTATATAGCTCTCGACATAGTAGGTCCACTAACTATTACTGAATCTGGAAATTAATATATATTAACAATACAAGACGATTTGACTAAATTTACCCAAGCTTATGCACTACGTGATCATACAGCCGAAACGATAGCTCAAGTATTTACATCAAAATATCTTTGTATATTTGGAATTCTTGATAGCATATTGACTGATCAAGGAAAAGAATTCACTAGTGAACTTCTTAAAGACGTAGCAAAATTGTTTAAAATCAAACAAATACAAACTGCTGCATATCATCCTCAGACTAATGGAGCACTAGAACGCACACGTCGAACTCTAGCTGATTATTTAAAACATTTTATCAACAAAGATCAAACTGATTGGGACGAATACTTAACACATAGTTAAATAAGTCCCAAGACTAACAACGAAAACAACATTTTTTTCAAAAATCATTTTTATTCATTAAGGGGGGAACCTGGTTTAGAACGCTGAAAATTGCATGATATTCGGCACAGTGTTTTAGGTTGCCTAACGTATGAAATGTTTCAAGTACTTTTGAAATAGGTCATAGATACACAAATCTTGCAAAAAAAATTCACTTTCACTTTATTTGATACTGTTAAGCAATAACAATTCGTATTTGTTTGTGGCACTTCTCGCTCGAAGAGTCTATTTTGTGAACACGATAGCGATCGTAGTTTTCATCTGAAACATAAAAACGAATACTTTTTTTGTAGCTTAGGAGTTTTTCTTCTATGTGAACCTAAGATATTCAAAGAAATATATAAAATTATTTATTTTATGACTGTTTATAAAAAATTTTGCGTTTTTCTGAAGAAATTTTAAGATAATTTATTGAAAAAAGTTAATAAAAAATTTTTTTTATTGTGATTTTTTAGGTTCACATAGAAACCTACACTATTAGCTGTAAAAAAAAGGTATCATTTATGAAAATGCGACAATTACAACTTTTTTAATCGTGTGCACAAAACAGAAAAACACTGTTTTGAGAAAATCGCGTTCAAAGTTTTATCAGTCGCTTATCAGTCTCCTGAGCGCATTGTCTCTCAGAGGCCATTTCTGCGGAACGATTAGGAATTTGACTCTGAAATTTTGTGGAAATATTTCTGAATATATTTCTAATCGAATGAGATAAGTTTCAAAAAATCGATTTTTTTGACCCTCTAAACCAGGTTCCCCCCTTAATATGATCTCTATTTAGAGTGACACAATCTTTCCAACGCCTTTCCAACATTTCTATACCATGTTTATAGAAGGATTTATCCTTTGCTTCAAAATAGGCTTCAGTTTCGGCAATGACCTCCTCATTCGAGCCAAATTTTTTTCTCTGGAGCATTTTTTTCAGATCAGCAAAGAGCCAGTAGTCGCTGGGAGCTAAATCTGGCGAATACGGGGGGGTGGAGAAGCAAATCAAAGCCCAATTCGTTCAATTTTGCCATTGTTTTCATGAACTTGTTGCATGGTTCATTATCTTGGTGAAAAAGATTTTTTTCTTCTTCATGTGCGGTCGTTTTGCTGCGATCTCCTCCTTCAAACGTACCAACAAGTCAATATAATAATCACTGTTAATCGATTTACCTTTTTCCAGGTAGTTAATGAAAATCACGCCATGTGTATCCCAAAAAACAGACGCCATGACTTTGCCAGCAGACTGCTGCGTTTTTGGACGCTTTGGGCGGCTTTCGCCAGCCATGCGCCGCTCAGATGATTGCCGATTCGACTCCGGAGTGAAATGATGTATCCATGTTTCATCCATTGTCACGTATCGACGCAGGAAATCCTTTTTATTGCGAGTAAATAGCGATAAACAGCTCTCTGAATCGTCGACTCGTTGCTGTTTTTGTTCCACTGAAAGCAATCACGGCACCCACTTGGAAAAAACCTTTTTTATGCTTAATTTTTCATGAAGGATTGTAAATACGCTTGCAGATGATATCTGTGTCATTTCTGCAATCTCACGGACCTTCACTTTGCGATTTTTCATTACAATTTTTAACACTTCACTCACATTTACCTGTGTAACGGCTTCCAATGGCCTACCCGAACGTTCCGCATCGTTTGTGTCCGTACGACCACGTTTAAACTCAGCATACCAACGGCAAATCGTTGGTTTGGATGGAGAGGAGTCCGGGTAATGTTTTTCAAGCCTTTACTGGGCTTCTACGATATTTTTACCCATTAAAAAACAATGTTTTATCAACACGCGAAACTCGCTTTTTTCCATTTTTCAAACAAATTACAAAGTGACTTTACGCTAACCTCGATAACTCTGCTGTCTGTGATCCGATCGACGTGAAATTTTTACACGTTTCATGTAAAGGTTCGCACTCTATGAAAACGTGGCCAGTTTGGTAATACTAGCACCATCTCTGGGTTAGTCTCGGGACTTTTTGAACGATGTGTTAGACTTTTTCTCTTTCTCTTTTAATACAACTACACATTCTTCTACATCTCATACACTCTACGAACTAATCTTCGGTACAAAAGCAACTTTACCTTCATTTATCACAAAAACACCCGACTTTTATTATTCATACGATGACTATCTAATTGACTTAATACATAAGTTAAGAAAAAGCAGAGAAATTGCAAGAGAAAGCGTCATAAAATCTAAAAATAAAAATAAAATTTATTACGATAAAAAGGTTAAACCGTTTAAATACAGTGTCGGAGATTAAGTATATTTAAAAATAGAACAGTTTAAAAAATCAAAAAAATTAAGCCCTTAATATAAAGGCCCATACGAAATAATAAAAATCGTTTTACTCTCTAACGTTACAATAAAACAAAATCGTAAACAAACGATAGTGCATGTAGATAAACTAAAACTCGCACATCAAAAACCATAAATTATTGTAACGAAAACATAGTATATCTCGAATTACTCTTGTGCAACTCTTTGATGCAACTCCTACAGAACTTAATTCCAGAAATGAAAAATAAAGAAACTTATTTACAATAAAAGACCTCGTAGGTCATCACCGTGTTAAACGTGGATGGTTCAATGCCATAGGCTCAATATTTAAAACAATCACAGATAATATCGATAATAACGATGCAAAATATTTTAATAAGGCTATTAATAACATTGAAAAGGATGAAAAAGAAACTGCTCAACTTCCAAAAGCTCAAATTCAAGTCGTCCAAACAACGATAACAAATTTTAACGAAACAATAACTAGTTTACATAAAACTGAAGACATTTTAATAAGAACCTTAAAGAATTAGAAGACTATACAAAATTCCTTGAAATTCGCGCTTTTAATTCACGCGTACAAACAAATATCCGCAAGCATTTAACATTCTTAACATTAATATGCACTGAAGTTAATAGTGAATTAGATTCTTTAATAAATGCTATTTTATTTGCAAAAACAAATACGCTGCATCCAAAAATAATTTTACCAAAACAATTGATAACTGAATTACGAAAAACCATAAATGCGCTGCCTTTCGGATTAAGTTATCCTTTTATACTTGAAGTAGGAAATGCACATGAATTCTGGAATATAATTTCTTTACATGCGTACTTTATCACAAATCGACTTATTTTTGTAATTGAAAATCCGTTGGTCACTGAGCCTGTTTTTAAATTGTATAAACTTTTACCTCTACCTGCCCATAAATCAAATAATACGTATTTATTCATTCAACCGTCGACGAAATATTTGGCTGTAATAGAAACTAAAACACAATTTTCATCACTAGAAGATTTAAACAATTGTAAATTAACGTCACAAAAATCCTACATAAGCAAATTATTAAAACCAGTGTATAGTACTAATGTAAATCACTATTATGAAGTAAAATTATTATTTTTAACCGCTGCAATCCCAGAAGAATGCGATATAAGAATCGCTAAAATAGATACAGAAATTTGTAACAAATTAAGTAACAAAAACAAATGGATTTATGTTTCACCTAAAATAATCGATGTGACAATAAAATGCCAAAACAAAATGCTGATAAGCGATGTAAAATTAGAAGGCTCAGGAATTTTAGAATTAAAACAAAATTGTAAGGCATACACGCCATCTACGATATTAATCACGGAAAATGGATATGAAAGTAATTTTATTTCTTATGTACCAAGATTTTACATTTTAGAAGACGACTGTTGTAAAAATAAAACCGATAATTCTATGTTCATTCCTTCGTTTCATACAGTAAAATTATCGAATATAAAACTTGAAAATTTAGATATTGCGAGTCACAAATTAAAACATTTATCCGATTTAGCTGACGAGATTCTGCAACATAAACAACAATATAATCAAATTAATTATTATACGTATTTTATGTACATAATTAGCTTCATAGTGATCATTTGTATAATCAGGAAAATATATAAATATTGCAACCGACGCAGAAATCGTAACGCACATTCACACGATGATGAACTTTGTCGCAATAAAATTATAAATTGTCTTACTTTTAATATTTGTAAAAAGAAGAAAATTCCGAAAGAGACAACCCCAATAAATGTTACTTTTAAGAAAGATGAACCTGAATCGATTAATGTATCATTAAAAGAAATAGAAGACAAAAATAAATTTGTAAGGCAAACTCGATCGCGAACTAAATGTAACCACGTTCTTAAAGACAATCTCAAAAAAAAAAAAAAAAAAACATTCAATTATTTTTTTTATCGCTGTCTTTAATCTTAGCGGGTAGGTGTAATGTCCCTCTCATATACACATTACTATATATATATATATATATATATATATATATATATATATATATATCTATGTTCATTTACGCATTATTATATTCTTCATTTATGTATCGCTAAAATGTACTTTTTGCTTACTATTATTGTATTTTACTTTAGTATTATCTTCCTTACAAATAAGAATATCGAGACGAACTGAAAACAATGCGAGAAAGCGCCTAATGTTATTTTAACGATGTTTGCACTTCCATTTCAACCGCCATAACCAGCATATGTTTTGTCTTAAAAAAGAAAAAGAGCATTTTTCCTATATCACACTCTATCTCATAACTAATCCATCCCTATCATAAACTAGTCCGCAAACATCTGTCCTTTTTCCTTTCCGTTTCCACTATCTCGGACCTCCACTAACGCATCTAATATACCACCTTTATTGCACTTTTCTTCCCAATCAAAATTGGGAGTTTCCACTCATTAGGAAACCGAAGTATCCTGCTTCGAAAAGGCTACTCTCCAGATAGATTCTTTCGCGACTCAATCGAGAGCACATCATAAGCTCCAGCGCAACGTTCGAATTCTATTGTTATACGTTTCTTTTATATTTTATTTGTTACACAAGTAGAGAAAAATATACGTATTGTTTTTACATAAAATGCATGTGTTGTTTTCATTCAATTAAATCCTCGAAGTTCATTACTATCTTATTATTTTTTTTTTTCAAAGTAAAATTTTAAAATTTAATTTATTTTATCTATAATTTACAGTAATCTATTAGATATATTTGTTGAAATTAAATATTATTTGTGCTATTTTAATATATGTAAATAAATTACTGTTTTTATTTATACTTATTATTGATGGAACAAGGAATAATCAGACTTCGATTCGAAAGCAAACAAGTGATATTATTACAATATAGTAATTTTAGCTAATATTTTTAATTATTTTTACAGTTTTTGCTATTGATGAGTACTACTGGAGCTTGCACTTAAATATATATCATTGAGTGTAGTGATTCTCATAAAGTAATAAGTTTGAAAGTAATGTTAAGTATTCTCAGCAAATAAAAAGTATTTAAATAATAAATTTTCCTCAATGATTTCAGTTATAATTTTTCGATTTTCAAATTAAGTAATTTTACTAAATCGTTGTATTTTAAAATTACATTTATTTCATAAAATCTATTACTATTTGGTTATTACATTTTTTATTTATTAAAATCATCACTCTTTGGCTAAAGTCAGTATAAAAAAAATCACTGATTTTCTGAAAATATTGAATTAAAATTGATTAAAATAAATAAAAATTCAAATAACTTTAATTTTTGTACTTCTTCATTTTATTAAAGTAATTAAATATTGTATTGCAAGATGACTATTACATTTAATATTTTTTTATTATTATACAATGTATAGCAAATGCCATTGATGATAAGCATACAGTCGAAAGAGCAGGCTGTATTACAATTATTAATTGAGGCTTATAAAAGATTAAATAAAATTCTAGAAGATTAAAATTTTTAATATTGTCGTAAGCATTGATTTTATTAATTGAAATTATATTTTAATCATAATTTATATTTTAACATTGAAATTTTATATCAACAGGTTATTTTATTTGTAATCTAATGAATACATATACTATGCCTTCTACAAGTAGTAGTAGTAGTATAAGTATTGGCCATAGCAGTAGTAGTTCAGATATTACAGATAAAGGGCCAAAACCACGCAAACGATATAAGCGCGCTATTTATCCTGATTTTAAAATATACGAAGTTAAAAAAAGAACTCGTACAAAATGGATTCATTTAATAAAAAGAAAACAAATACCTACTATCGTAGAATGTAAACAACGTAAGAGTTTATATTGGTATAACTAAAATGTATTAAATTAATGAAATTATTTAAAAATATTCATTAAACTTAATTTAAATTGAAAATAGCAAATATGAATTTATTTTTATTTACAACTAATAATTTTAAATTATGTTACGGATACGTCAAATCTTTCTGGAAATCTTATCCAACGATAGAATAGTGGCACATCCAATACTGAAAGTGAAGATAATTTGAGTCAGCAATATTTTCAAAATAATAAATTATTAGAACATGAAGTATATAACAGTAATGATACAATTAATGAAATGAATGATAGCAGTAAATGTGAAAAAAGAAGTTGTAATATAAATGTTGATTCTATAGATGAACCATCTTCTGAGAATGAATCAGATATTTCAGAAACCAAAGAATTGGATTTAGATGACAGTGAGAGCTCAGATAAAACTAACAGTGCTTTGGATGATGAAGTATTAAATGATGAAAACGAAGATAACGCATTTTTAAGAAAGGTTATGTTTGAATCATCAAATATTACAGTTCAGGCTGCAATTTAGATAATTGCTGCTTTTTCATTACGTTGTAAATTATCGGACGAAGGAAAATTAGATTTGGGTAATATCGTCAAACTTCTAGCTGGACCATATTTTAAAGATATACGTCTATCGAAATACATCATGGCGAAGTGCTTGTCGTCTCAAGAAAAAAATATAACTTATCACTACTTTTGCGATCAATGCCATAATGCTATTACATATTCTGTTAGCGCAAAAAATAAAGTCAAAAAACATTGTTCTGCATGTGAAAACTGTAAAAAAATAAATAATATTAATAGTTAATCCGAAAATTATTTTATTTCTATCAACTTAGAATATTAAACAAGTCAATTACTATCAAATAACGCTACTGTAAAAGATATTTTGAAAAATAATACAATAAATAATGAAAATCGAAATACAATTAAAGATGTACAAAATGGCCAATTATATAAAAATATTATTAATCCATTTGATAAAAATAACGAATCCGAAATATTATTAACACTAAATTTCAATTCTGATGGAGCCCCAATGACTAAAAGTGGTAAGAGAGGATTTTGGCCAGTTCAAGCGATTTTAAACAACCTTTCACTTAAGTTTAGATTTTGTTTTGTAATGTTATGTGGCATTTTAATAGTTGCAAGTGAACCGAAAAGTAATCTGTTGAATTTGCACCTTAATAAAGTATTTGTTGATTAAATGCATATGTTACAAAACAAGAGTATATCATTCGTTAAAAATAATATGAAATATATTTTTAAAATTTGTCCACTTACTTGCACAGTTGATTCCGTATGTCGACCTATCATACAAAATAGACTGCATTCAATGGTTATTTTGGATGCTCATGGTGCTACCAGGTAAGAAAATATTGTCATTCGGTTTCTGGGATAAGGTATGCTGCAGAACAAGATGATACTATAAGAACAAATGACAGTCATCAAGAAGATGTTAAAAATGCTATTAATTCAGAAACTTCTGTTCGAGGTGTTCAAGGTTTTTTCGTGTTTTAAAAACCTTCCTTATTTTGATATGATATGGTTCTTTGCATATGAATATATGCATATGAATATGCATGGTACACTAATTAGTGTTGCTAACCAGATATGGAAAGAATGGAAAAATGGAAAATCAAAATATGAATTAAGTATTAAGGATATCAAATATATAGGAAGTAGATTTTTATCTATAACATTTAAGCAATACATACATCGTTTGCCACGAAAAGGTTTAGTTCTAGGCTCAGCTAAACCAAAAGCTTCCGAATTGAAATCGTGGTTACTATTTTACAGTTTACCATGGTTAGAGAATATTTTAGAAGAAACAGCCTTAGAACATTATACATTATTAGTAAAAAGCATATACACTTTATTAAAAGAAGATATCTCAGAAGAGGAATTGATAAAGTGTGATTCAGATTTAATTATATTTGTTTGTAATTATCAAAAATTATATGGTGTCACGTGGTGTTTTTGCACCAGTCCCATGAGGAGGCCAAAGCATAGCTTGTGTGCCTCCTCGTAGCTGAACTAACCCCTTTTTACAATCTTGGCAGTCTTGCAGGACTGCCACGCATGATCCTAATTAACAGCCACGCAGGGCTGTACATACTGTACCTTACCCAGGTACAGGGGCTGCCAGCTCAAGTAAAAGCTCTAGCGAAGAGCTAGTCTCAGGAGCCCCTGGCTAGTCGTGGCAGTGCTCGCACACACTGCAGCAGGTTCCATTTCCATGCTCCTTCCTATCCTTGTAGTGGTTCCCGCACCTGCAACCTCCCAGACAGTAATTAAACAAGGAAGGAAATGATAAAAGCAGCTGCACCTGGGAAGAGGAGTACAAGCTGCCACACAATATCATAGGAAAGTGGAAGAGGAGGTTAGAAGGCAGGCAAAACACATAAACACAGCATGAAGTGCAAGCAAATACGCACCTGGAGGTGTCTAATAGTGTTGCCTCGCTGCCGCTGAAATCAGGCTATCGCTGTCCCCGACAACGCTGCTTCGCCGTCTCCACAGCTCATCGTTCGATCAGCAGCCGTTGATCCGCCGAACTGCCGCACCTGAAAAAGAAAAAGAGGAAACAAATTAGTCGACGCCTACCAGCTATGGAACGCGTCGACTTACCTTGACTCTCTGTACATCTGAGGTAGATTCTCGCCGCTCCAGGGAATACACAACAACACTGGTACTCGCGAGCGGATAACTTCAACGCGCGCTGCTGGCGAGCAGTAATATCAACTGCCAACAGCGCTGAGCGCGCGCGGCGGCTGCGTCGCGTAACGCACTTTACACGTACGTTGCGCTGGCGCAGAACGGTGATCTAAAATCCGCGCTCACGAGAGCGCCCCGCAAGAGCTTCTCTGTCACTCCGTTCGGGATAATCGAAGCCAGCAGTCGCGAACTAATAAACTTTTGTAAAACGAACGAGCGAGCGTCCGTATAGTATCCGTGAGCGTGTTGGAGTATCTGGTGAGTGCCAAGGTGCAGTGGCAGCTGCCAGGAGGCATAGCTTCCCCGAATCGTCCCCGTATCCTTCCCGGCTGCGTGTGTGCGACCGCGTCGCGAGTTACGCGCCATTTTTCGGCCGTTAGTGTAGGCTGTACGCCCACGACCGCTCTAAACATGAGTTAGCCGCGCAACAATTTGACGCGCAAGAAACCGCGCTACACTAGTGTAGCTGGCGCCCTGAGCTCGCGTAAAAACGCGATAATTTCTTGTATTCAGTAATTTTAGTTTTAATAAAAGTATTTGTTCGTGTGCTCATTTTAATCGGTAGTTTTACCTTGCACTAGCAAGCAACCTGCCCGCTTCCCCCCTTTACATTTGTACGCCATCCTGATCCCCAGTGGCGTTACAATGGAGAAGAAAGTATGACGTTTAACATTCATTCGCTGTTGCACATTGTTGATTCGATTAGAAAAAATGGACCATTATTTGCGAATTCAGCCTTTCCTTATAAAAGTTATATTTACAAACTTAAAAATTTTATTACTGGGGTCAATGGTATGGATCGTCAAATGGCTAGGAAACAACAATTAACTTACAAATGTTAATTTTTAAGGGGGGAAATCACAGTAAAATTTTCAATTTTTCGAAAAAATTTTTTTCGCCTAAAAGGTGCTTTAGGGTCTAAAAAATAATATACCAAATGATGGAACACGGCAAAAGTGTCCGAGTGCCCAAATTTTTCATTCTGCGGTAACGCCACTCAGGTATGCTCCGAGCACCTTTTGTGATCCCGGCGCGCGCTGTAACTTATGACTATGGGTGCAGGTATAACGGTAGTCTATAGAGAAAAAAGTGCCCTCCGAATAGTCTAGAATTTTAAGAATTCCTATAGGGGTCACTATATGTAATAGACATACGAACAAAACACGTGTAGCGTCAGTAATGAGAAATTTCTTGCGTTGAATACAACGCTTTTTCACGACGCTTCACTTTCGTGCATACATATATAACATAAATAGTGATAAAAAACAGCGATATTTGTAAATCATTGTCATTATGAGTGACACATCGTCGAGTCGTGTTAGAAAAGGGACGAAGAAGGATACTGCGTACGAAGATCGACCGAAACGTAAGCGACCGTTAAATCGCCATGAAATCGAAAAGCCGGAAGATTTAAATGTCAGCGCATCGGCAAGAAAGTTGAAAGAGAAAGATAGTAATGACATTGAAGTGGATCCTACGTTTGGATATCATCTCGTGAACTTCGTTACAGTTTTTGCCGCCATTTCTAACGTCGTGGTGTGCAAAGAATGCCACTCTGATGTGCGTTTTACAGAAAGCAGTAAACAAGGCTTAGGTTTTAAAATCGTTATATCCTGCGATAACTGTGATAAAAAAGAAATACCGAACAGCCCATTTATTAAGAATGCTTACGAAATTAATCGCAGAATTATTCTCGCCATGAGATTGCTGGGGATTGGACTGCAAGGCATCAGAAAATTTTGTGCGTTCATGGAATTGCCTCGCCCGGTCTTCCAATCGGTTTACGACACAATCATTGAAAATATTTTGGCTGCATCAGATGTTGTTTCCAAAAATAGCATGCCCAATGCAGCGAATGAAGAAAAAAGAATCAGTAACGAGAAAGGAGAAAAAAACGGTATCACGGTATCGGGTGACGGATCGTGGCGAAAAAGGGGCTTCTCATCTCTATACGGTTTAGTTTCCCTGATTGGCTGGTACACTGGTAAACTTGTCGATGTTTTAGTTAAATGTAAATATTGCAAAGCATGCGAGTATTGGCAGAAGAAATATGACACCGACGAATACAAAGAGTGGGCAGAAAATCACGCCGCCGAATGCCAAGCAAACCATGACGGATCAGCGGGAAAAATGGAGGTCGATGCAGCAATTGAAATGTTTTAGCGCTCTGAAGATCTACATGATGTCAAGTATGTGAGTTACATCGGCGATGGCGACTCCAAAACCTTCAAAGGTATCACGGATGCTCAACCGTATGAAAACATCACGATAACAAAAAAAGAATGCATCGACCATGTTTAGAAACGCATAGGCACCCATCTTCGCAATTTGAAGAAAAACACCAAAGGGTTAGGAGGTAAAGGCAAATTGACAGGTAAGCTGATCGACGAACTGTCAATTTACTTTGGATTAGCCATTCATCGAAATTGTCATTCGATTGAAAAAATGAAGAGCGCGACATGGGGCACACTGTTCCATAAAATGTCAACAGACGAAAATCCGCAACACGACCATTGCCCAACTAGAGAAAATTCATGGTGTTCGTGGCAAAGGGCAAAATGCGAAAACATTCTGGCTGGCTATACGCATAAACCACCAATGCGTGAAGAAGTTTTCGAAGCGATAAAACCTGTCTACGAAAAACTGGTCACGGATGATCTTCTTACTCGCTGCATCGGGGGATATACGCAAAACAACAATGAAAGTTTCAACGCTACTGTTTGGGCTATGGTACCAAAAGGCTTGAATTCTGGAAAAAAAATAATTGACATCGGTACGAACATCGCGACATCCGTTTTCAATGACGAATTGATATCAGTTTTACACATCATTGAAGTCATGGGGATGAAAATCGGCCCGAACAGCTACAACCTATGCGTGGAGGTCGACGAAAAGCGTATCAAGAAGGCGGAAAAATCTATTAGTGATGGCGCAAAACAGGCCCGACTCGACTTGAAAAGTATGCGGAAAGAAAAAGAAGAGTTGGAGGTAGATTTAGAAGGTCAACTGTACGGTGCAGGCATTGCAGATTAGAGGTATATGAAATTTTCATATGGTTTCTCAGTACTTAAAGCTTTAAACGCGTTTTTTTAAAACCACTTTTTTTGAGCTCGCCGTAAACATAACTCAAGCAAATCTTTACCGATCGACTCGAAATTTTGACAGTAGCTTTGAAATATCTTTCTCCACGGAGCTACGTAGGATTTTTTATTTTATATGACTTAGTTTTTTTTATCAAAGATTTGATGGCGTTTTCTTTTGTTAAAAATTTAACTTTATTATCAAACATGCACCATTTTGTAAAAAATCAATACATCAAAAAAATCCTACGTAGCTCGCTAGCTGTTGTTATATGAAAACTAAAAAATTTTGGTTTTTTCTTTCAGGTTAAAAATTAAGGAGTCTACCTCTTCGGCCATCGACACGCTTTCAAAAATAGACGCCTTGGGGCATATGCTGCGCAGCCGCCATTTTTAAATATTTTTTATTGAAAAAATTAAATTTTATACTTTTTTAGTATTGCTATGAAACCTACTTTACAGATTTTCGATTGATACTTTTATTCAGCCAAAATTAATTCCCGAAAATATGCCTATTTTTTTGTGTGCTACTGTGATTTCCCCCCTTAATGCTGCTGTACCAAAGGAAGTTATTAATTACTGTATAAATTTATTTGTACGGAAACATTTACTGGAATATTATGCAAAATGCACAGAGAGTGTTACTTTCTTTGGAAGAGGTATATTTAAAAATATACAAAATAATATGTGCCAAATATTTAAGAAATGCGTATTCAAAAGTTGTGTTTATCATAGTACAAAGTACAACCGAGCACAAAAAACTGATGACGCTTTCATATTACTGAATTCCGAACATTTTGGACGTATACTTGAAATAGTTAAAATGAATAATAAATGCTACTTCTCTTTATGTACAATTAAAGTGCATGAGAATTACCCTTTTGAAAATATTACTCATATATGGAAAATAAATTATGAAAATGAAAACGATGTGTCATTAGTATCAATAAATGATGTAAAAGAAAAAGTATTATTAGTAAATGTAAGAAATGCAACGTATTTATGCACGTTACCAAACACAATAGAAGTACAGTAAATATTTTATTTAAACAACGGCTATGCACAAATAATGTATTATATAAAACGTATAAATAATTTATTATTTTTTTAAATGTAATATATTTAACAGAAATAAATATATATTTTGTACTTCAATGTCTAATTTTTTCTATTTCATAATTTATAAAATATAATAGAATCTACTGAGAATAAATAAAAAAACATTCAGAATCAATCATTGATGTCAATCGTAGTCTATTAATTCGTATTTCAATAATGCAATAGAATGCGATTCAGAAAGCATAGAATGTACAGTCTCTCAAGTAAGAGCGTGGTCGACTTCATCGACAGGTAATAAAAAAATTTGCTCTAATCCTTTTGCGAGCCGATAGAAGGAAGCTTTGTCCTTAATGCATTGTCAACAAAGATTCAGTTGTCGTTGATCTTTTGAAAGAGAATCACGTTAAACGCCATGAGTGCTAAGTACGCGTCGCGCTACGAGGCTGTGTTCCTTTGCATCCACCCGAAAGGTCCCAAAATGTCGCAATCAGTGGCTGCTAAATATATGAGAAAGTCGAAGGCATTTGTACAGAAGTGGATACAGCGATATAAAGTGGCTAAAAATGTCGATGATTTACCAGAACGTAGCTTGATAGGAAAAGTGAACAAAAAAGATGAAAAAAGAATAGTGAATCTGTTTTCGCGGAATCCTGCTTTAACACTGCGGCAAGGACAAGCAAAATTAATGGCAAAAGGTTTAGATATATCCTACGAAACTATCCGAACCCATCTTCGTACTCATCATCTAAAATGGCGCAACACAATGAAGAAGCCTCTGTTGACTGAAAAACATGTGACAAAGCGACTCGCTTGGGCGCATGAGAATATTAATAGAGATTTTGAAAATGTCATTTTTACTGATGAATGCTCTATATGGGCACGTTCTGTCCTCACGCGAGCCTAGTCAACTTTCACCAATAGGCTTGTTCAGCGGACCGTAAAACATGGAATATAGGTGCATCTTTGGGGCTGCTTCTCAAAGCAGGGATTCGGCACTTTGCACCTCTTTACTGACAACCTAAATGCCGAGAAAATGATAAAAATCTACAAAAAGGCTTTACTGCTATCTGCCAAACGATGGTTCATTACAAAAAATGAAGATTGGATTCTGCAGGAGGACAACGATCCTAAACACCGCAGCAAGCTCTGTACTCAGTGGAAGACTCAATCTGGCATCGTTACATTGGATTGGCCGTCGCAGTCGCCCGATGCAAACCCTATTGAACATGTGTGGGCATATATTAAACGGAAGCTTCGTGGAAGACGCACATACACTTTGAAGCAGTTGTTTTACGAAATTCGTCGGATCTGGAGATCCTTGCCACTAGAATACGCCGTCCAATTAGTAGAAAGCATGCCTCGGAGGTGCCAGGCAATTATCGACGCTGGTGGTGACTGGACACATTATTGACCGAATTGCATCATTGTTTGTAATGTGTACAATGTATATATAAATATGAAAGTTTCATCAAATAAATTTTTTTATAAATTAACACGACCACGCTCTTAGTTGACAGACTGTATATTAAAATAAATTTATATTACGTTCATTAAAATAAATTAATATAAATTAACATGCATTTTAAAAACTGCTATAAAATGAAATACACAAAAAATGCTATTAAAATCAATAAAAATAAATTTAGAATCAACTATACAAATTTGCATTAAAGACGATATTTCATGGGAATTGATGTCAATAATAGTAAATTAATTCGTATTTCTGTAATGCAATACAATGCAATTCAAAAAAGCCTAAAATGTATATTAAAATAAATCAATATTATGTTTATTAAAATAAATTAATATTAATTGAAATGTATTCTAAAAGCTACAGTAAATTTTTTCGGAAAAAGAATTTCGGAACTGATGATTAGAACCCAAATCGTCAATGATATAGCCTGAATAAAAGGAATAAGAAGATGAATGAGAGGAGACAAGAAGATAAGGATTAAAATTCGCGGCATAGTGGGAAGAAACAAGTGTAGCTGTGCGATGCAAACATCGCCGTATATCGATGTATTGATGAAAACCGAAAGCCCCGCTCTTTTTCGTTTTTTTTTCTCTCAAGGCCCGCATGCTTGATCGTTAAGAAATCTGATTGGCTGTTTATCTATTGTTAATTAAATAGTAATTAATTTACCGACTTTAATGTAACAAGGTTTTCTATTTATAAAATTTCTCCCTGCATCAGCTGCATGAATATTTTGAAGTGATTCAGGGACACCCAGTAAATAGATAAATATATATATATATATATATATATATATATATATATATATAGTTACTGTCTGTCAAAAAAGTACTGGATATTTTAAATTAAAATAACATTTTTACGTTTAATAATCAAAATTTATTCGGTCGTCTTCAAAATAGGCTCCATTTGCTCCAAAACATCTATGCCAACGGCACTTCCAATCATCGAAACATTTTTTATAGGCGCTTTCCGGGATGGCCTTCAGCTTGCGCGCCGAGCTGAAGGCCATTTTGTTTTATGGCTTCAATCGACTGAAAACGGGTGCCACGGGGCGGCAATTTAAGTTTTTGGAAGAGGAAGAAGTCACCGGAAGCCAAATCCGGCGAATACGGTGGTTGTTCAAGCGTGTTCGTTGAGTTTTTGGCGAGAAAGTCGGTCACAATCGTAGCTCGGTAAGACAACGCGTTATCGTTGTGCAAAATCCACGAGTTGTTCGCCCACAAATTTGGCCGCTTCTTACGGATACGCTTACGCAAACGTTTCATAATGCCTAGGTTATACTTTTTGTTTACCGTCTGACCCTCTGGAACAAATTCATAGTGCACCACGCCACGGATATCAAAGAAAACAATGAGCATCACCTTCACTTTAAGCGGCTTTGGCGTGGTTTTTTCGGTTTCGGCTCGTTTTTTCCCACCCATTCCGATGCTTGCTGGCTTGTTTGCATATTGTACTCGTACACCCACGTTTCGTCACCAGTTATAATGCATTTCATAAATGCGGGATCGGAATTGGCGCGATCCAGCATGTCCGAAGCGACCTGATCGCGAAAGCGTTTTTGAAGAAAATTAAGCTCTATTGGAATGAGTCTTGCGGCCACCTTTCTCATGCCCAAAATATCAATTAGAATCGTACGTGTGGACTCGTGGGATATCTCAAGTTCATGTGCTATCTCTCTCAAGCTGGTATGACGGTTTTCAAGCACCATTTCCTTAATTTTATCGATGTTATCTGTGGTCGAAGCCGTCGATGGGCGTCCGGAACGAGGCAAGTATTCGACGACTTCACGACCTTACTTGAAGGTTTTGTACCACTCATACGCACGGGTTCTTAATAGTACTTTATCACCAGAAGCCTTTTGCAACATTTTCAACGCATCGGCACATGAAATTTCATTCGCAACACAAAATTTTAGACAAATTCTTTGTTCAACGTAATCATCTATTATAAAAAATCGGCACGCACTATTGGCATCGACTGACTTAACCAGCTACTGTAAACACACTCGTTGACAGATTCCGCTCAAACTTGGCATAGTCATTGAGGACAGCTGTACCAACCTAGAAAAAAAATTTTACCTGCCTTAATTGCCCTGCCAGATTTAAATCGATAATTCCCGGTACTTTTTTGTCAGAATGTATATAATAAAGTTCAACTTCAACTTAAACTCTTCTGTTCTTTCTACTATCATCTATTTTCTCCGAAAAGTCGCTGGACTAAAAACAAAGTGTCCTTCGACTATTTACCTCAACACACTATTTATTAGGTCCTCTACTGAGAGTAGATAAGCATGTAGTGGCTTGCCGCATTCTCAATCCCGAAATTCAGACCCATCCATAAAAAATTAATTTTTCTTACTCTGTGATTCCTTCGGCTAGCCTAAGCCCATGAACTTTAGTGTTCATGCTTAAAGGAAATGGCCAAAGCTGATTTTAAAGTTTACACTCCGACATTACACCGGTCAAGACGGACCGTGCGAAAACATACTCCTGCACGACAAATGACAAAGTTCAGTGAACAAAAATTCGAGTGGTGTGTATATGAATATTACAAAAATATAAATGTATTAAAAGGCAATGTACGTTATACAATTGTAACAGAAGGGATTTTATTATATATAATTTAACGTATGTAAAAAAAATTAATTTTATCATTCATAATAAAATCCCCCGATATGACGATAGTGCAGCTGAACGAAGTTGTCATAATGTTCAAGAGGACAGCATAAACGAAATATCAAAATCACGTTTAAAGTACTTGTATATAATATTGTAAAACGAAGTACCCAAGATTATTTGCAAAAGTCGATTTTTCATAAGAAATCTATCATTTGTAACGGGATGCTTTCACGCTGACTACGCAAAAGAAATAGTAATAACTCGGTCGAGGAATTGGCGTCTCGACCAGATATCTTTTCGCAAGGAAATCGCTTTTCCCACAATGCGACAGAGGTTGGCAGCGGACGTTAGTCGCTGGTACAATGCCCACCTCGTAATATGTCGGCGAGTCCCGTCACAACGTGATCGGTGGATCACTTTCCTTGCAAGTAAAACTTACCTCACTACTCCGCCGAGCTGGTCAAGATGCTCTCGCGTACCTTGCACAAGAGCCTGCGGAGGCGGCGGTATCTGACTCCAAGCCAAGAAGCTAAAAGACGCGAAGATATTGTTGTGTGCGCGGGTTGAGTTCGAAATACAAGATAAACAATCAAATTTTACTGCTCGCGCGAAATAACGCGAAAATGTGGTTATTTACCGAAAATGCGCTGCGTCCCTCGCGCAGCGAATGGCTAGGGCGAGTTTCCGCTTTATGTGTTCCACCGCGTCCGCGCTTTGCTTGCGCGCGGCAGTCTCCCTTCTGTCGGCACTCACTGCTTCGTGCCAACAGTTCTTCTATCGAGAGTTTCCTCTAGGTCGCCTCGGTGGTCCGCGCCTGAAACGCTAACAAAAAATTTGCGCGAGCTTCTTATTGCTTGCCGCGCGACTAACCTAACTTAGGCTTGACGTGCCAGTCCACACACTCCGACCAGCACACACTCATGCATAACACAAAAACACACACATACATTCACGTAGGAGTATCCTCTTCCTGCAGACGATATTCTCTAGGAAGCCCTCTCGAGAACACGTAATCTCCGCTACGGCCGTAGCGAAAGAGTTAGATTTACGCGTGCGGGCTGCTTTCTTCTCTCTCGCACACGCGGAGAGTTATGCACTCATTCACTCTCTGTCTCTCTCTCTCTCTCTCTTTCTCTCTCTCTCTCTCTCTCTCTCGCTCTCTCGCTCGCTCTGACGTCTCGTCTCCGGCGGAACGAGTAGGCTTCACAATCCGCGACACGAACTGTACTTAATAGAGTGGCCATTCACCTTCGCAACCTATTTGACTTCGTATTGCCTAGCCTGCTCGCGTTGTCCACTCCGCTTCTCATCGTCGCGCGAAGGTGTCCTTCTTACCTTTCCCGGGCGTTCCCTCTCGAGTCCAATATGGCTGCACTAACTGACAAGTCAGCTCTTTCCTTAGTTTTTCTTCACGCATGCGCCCTCGCTTTGACGCGGAGAAAGTCAGTAACTTTCTGCCTTTAAATATTATAAAATGAAAATTAAAAAAAAATTAATCAATAAAAATATATAATAAATTATTATGGAAAAAAGAATAAAAAAATAAAAAAATAATAACAATAATCAAAAAAAAAATAATAATTAAAACTATGACAGGTGGCCCTGATAGGATAGGCCCCCTTCCATGCGGTAAATACGAGAGTTCGCGGCGCGACAACACGCGGTGCTAACAATCAAGAAATCGATAGCACAGCGCGAGAAATCGATCCGAGCGACGCGGGACGGGCAAGGGGGATCCTTCTTCTCGTTTTCTCGCCTGAACATGACTCACATGCGAGAATCCAAGTAATCGATAATCGAGCAACGCAGATTAAAAGACGAGTTCCGACGCTCTTAAAATAATAGTAAGTGACCACATAGATAGTCTGCGGGCATGCCGCAATATATTATCTGCGCAATCGCATTTTGTAATATAATTATTTATTGCTAGGCGCGAGTGAGAAGTTGGCTCTCACTCACACATAGTAGTATTTGTATCAGTCCGCGCGCGTGAGATTACACGCACGTAGTCTTTCGGTTGGCCATGAGAGGCCGCGACCAACCCGCTGACCAGCCTGCAAGCCTAAAGGCTGGTTCACATGCCTCGCTACATGAACATAACAAGGCGAGTGATTGACACGCATGCGCAGTGCGGGTCTCTCGAGAACTAATTGCGCGTTGTTATATTTTTGTTTTACAACCCTCGGGAAGGGTTCCAAGTCGATGTGTAAGCCTTTGTAAATAGATTTTAAATATTCAGACTCAATAAACGTGGACTGCGCATAACGGGTGTGCATTTAATTTATTCTCCCTTTTCCAGCGTCCCATTCCGGAATACCGCCGCCTCAGCGGGCGTGTCAACTCACTGTTGACACGCAGTTTGACTAGCCGAGTCCGGCAGAGAGCCTCGAAGGCATCGAGGCTTTAGAATAAGGCTCCTAACGTTATAGAAAGTAGGATCCAAAGCGAATCCTGCATTGTAATAGGATAGGCATTGCACGCGAGTGCCATTGCACGACGGGTAATGTCCGTCGGCACTTGAGGCCGCATCGCGGGATAGTTGCGTCTGCAGCAGTGCGCATGTGCGTGGGAGAGTTCCGCACGTGCATCATCAATAATCCCGTTACAATAAATATTTTTATGATCGATTTTTATAATCTTGGCTACGATCACAATTTCTCCATCGTCCTCCATTGGCTTAGGTACAGGAGAGAAGGGAGTGTCCTCTTTTGTAATGAAAACCTGGGTGTTATCGATTGCTAGACCGTCTCTGTAAAAAAAGAAGAGAAGAAAAAATGAAATGAAGAACTAACAACTATTAGTGATAGGAAGAATAATAAGAAGAAATAACATATTAAGAAAGAAAAAGAAAACATTTTAAAAGAAAAAGAAAAGAAGGGGAAACTTACTCAAGGTGTAAGAACCACAACCGCACTCTGGCCATTGGCAAGTAAATGGGGACCGAGAGTCAGGCGAAGGGTCTCCATTTATGAGCAGGTTAAGCGCCACCCCTGGAGAGCCTGACTCGAAGGAAGGAAGTCACGAAGCCAGGCTACTATAAATAAAAAATCAAGCATATAAATATAGAAATATATCTATCTATAAGCAGAAGGAAAATACGGGAGGCTACATTTACTAATTAAACACCTGCATTAAGTGACACAAACCACAGGGACAACCATGTAACGGAGAAAGAGGAGGAATGAAAAATAAAAGAAAAAATATATGTAAATACGTCTTAATAACAAAAAAAAAAAA
The DNA here is from genome assembly GCA_949987625.1 of Chalcis sispes. NCBI lineage: Eukaryota > Metazoa > Arthropoda > Insecta > Hymenoptera > Chalcididae > Chalcis > Chalcis sispes. The sequence goes on along the minus strand of OX465097.1, from coordinate 48,787,468 downwards.
AAATCTGGCGGCGGCAAAGCATGGAAACTAATAAGAAAAGCAAAAAAGGGAGAAAAATTAATATGATAGATTGAAATGAATTTTACAAAGAAAATTTTTTATAGCAAAATACAATATATACATAAAAAATTATAAAAAAATAAAAACCAAAGACTTATTTCATGAAAGAGAATGAATATTCACTTCAAAAAAAAATATTTAAATAACCGAGTATCTCACAAGCCGAGATACGCCCAGCAACAAAAGCCGTCCGAAAACGGAAACTCCACTCGTCGAAAAGAGATAAAGAAGTTAAAAGTGCAAATGAACTATTCTCCATTCTTTTAACTCTTCTTTCCTTTTTTCAACTAAAGGAAAAAATAAAAGGCAGTACTACGACACTGACGAGGTAGACAAAAATAAAACTGAGAAAAGAAAAAAATGCAAGCCTATAAGTAGACACAAAATTTTAAAAAAAAAGGGAGTGTTTCTGGCAAAAAGAGAAAGAAAGAGAAGAAAGAAGAAAATAGAAAAAGAGGAGCCACCTTTTGCTAGTTCATAGGAAAAGTTTTCAAAAAAATATAATAATAGGAAAAAGAAGTGCGCTGCAACGGACTAGCGCAATAAAATTTTCTTTTCGGCAGGCCAAAATGTACGCGAAAAAATGAACTCTCTGAGTTCTCTTCTTCTACTAGTGAAAATGGCATTAAAAATAAAAATATTTTCATAAATCCTATTTCAAATTATCGTATTAATAACTTGAATTTTTAGGTTTCAGGAAAACACAAGCAAATATTGCCTTTTAAACAAATATACCTGTACAATTTTCATTCACACACTAAACTGTATTCACAAATATTAAATAAAAAAAAAAGAAAAAAAAAAAGAATATACAAATTGGTAACAAAAATACTTGATAATTTTATGTATGTATAAAGTTATTAAACACGTAAATGTTTTATTTTGATAAAGATTTTACTAATATGAAATACAAATGCAAGAAACGTTATAAAAATCAACAGTACAATAATGATAATCTTATTGAGAGAATCTAAAGAAAAAGATTTAAAAAATTCATTTATAATACATGCATGCAAAAGATTTTCTTTTAATTTGTGGAAACTTTTATGTAAATTTTTCAGCACAAATTCAATGTAAACAGATAATAACATTAAACTATGACGTTATGCAAGTGTCACGTCGTGCTACCACGTGACGTGGTATTTATTTTACCACCAGCCTCGACGTCGTACCGCGAGTTGCGATGTTACTATCAGTGTTTCTGTTTTTTTTTTTTTTTTATTTCTGTTTTTTTTTTCCTGCAAAAAACGCTACCGCTGCGGTGATAACATCAAGATGCACTGATGCGAAACGAGCATCGGAGTGTTCGTGCAAATACCATATGTATGTATAAGATGTGCTTGCGTGAGCAAGGAACTTGTATCCTACTTTCGGACCATTCCTCTTTGATAAGGAACGAAGGTACACGTTTAGTTTTTGCCTGTATAAAGGGGGTGGACGATGCACCGGGGATCAGTCTTCATCAGCCTTCTTCCTAAAACCGCCATCATACGTGGAGGCATTGCCAGTTTGTTTGACCCATTTCGTCCCAAATGTCAAAAATTTGTACACGACTTTCGGGGATGTAACTTTTGATCAAAACGTCTCTTGAAAAAAAAACACACATAGGTCGATAGCTTTTGATCTCCTCTTTCGAATAGCGTAGTCAAAATCAGCCTACGATTTTTGGAAAAAAGTTATGACCATTTTTTTGAAAGAAGAGCCGATTTCATCCATGTTCTTTCGCAAAAATCGTATATTTTGACAATGAAAAACGCAATACCGACCATTACAAAAGGCACTAATCGCGTATTTTTGATCACTTCTTTCATACAGCGTTAGAATTTTTTTGAAAAGTAAAATGGCTCTTCAATAGGGCGCCTCAAAGTTATGATTTTTCATTTTCTTTCTGAAATCTCGATTATTTTACCGTGATTAACGATAGAAGATATGATTTTTTTGTATTTGTCGTTTTTTTTCGTTCTTTGTTATATTTTCGTTTCTTTTGTTGATTCACATTTATTAATATTGCGTTCTTTAGCCGTCAATAAATATTTTGCCGTTGCCCGACTCTCAACACGGGGAGGTAAACGCTATTAGTCTTTTTTTTTTTTGTTTTTTTCGTTTTTTGTATTTTTTTGTATTTTTTAATTTTTTTTTTTTTGTATTTCTCATTTTTTATTCTTTTTTTTAACTTCTCGTTTTTTTGTTTTGTTTTTAATTTCAGAAAATTTTTTTGTTTGCATTTATTTATAATGAATTGGTGACGATTATGGATAGTATACGTAACTGTATGGATCGAATCGAAGCATACATTGTAATAATGTTTATCACATTCTTAGCAATAGGATGTTTCTATATGTTTATTCTTTTACGTAACAAAATTATTTGAGCCAATTATAATTATGTACTATGATGGCAGAATAATTGTTACTAACTATTTTTGTTCATAAATATTTCTCTTCGATTGCTAATTTTGTTTGTTCTATATCACACTGATTTGTCAGTCTTATTCCGTTACTTTTTCTTAGCAGAATATTGTACATAATTCGATTTATATACTTTTTTAAATTTGTTGCTATCTATCCAAGTATATTTCTCTATACTTTTTGTTATGTGTGAATGCTAATATAAATTTCGAAATGTTTTCAAGAAAAAGATTGAGTAAACTTTCTTTCACCCAGTCATTAGCAAGAATTTTGCAAAGTGACTCATGTGAAATGTCGGAACGGGATAATCATGTTCAAGTGTAAATTTTACCAATATCGGACACTTCTGATCTTGAATCTAAATTTGACAGAAACGATGAGGAAATGAAACCGACAATGAAGACTATCGTGATAAAATTTATTATACTCTGTCTTGCAAACAGATGTATGAACAATATTCATCTACTCAGAAAAATCTCGAAAATGACCACTAATATGAATGGGTATCTGGAGAAACAGTTTATGATCAAATTCCGGTAAATGAATACTTGTTGAAAGAGTCTGATACAAAGAATATTTCTGAATCCTCACCAACTAAGTTGTTTGAAATGTTTTTCTCTTCGGAAATGAAAACTTACATCCTTGAAGCATCAGCCGAAAATGGACTTACAATGTCACTGGTTGATTTGGATATATTTATCGTAATTATAATTGACTACTTTCAATAAGCGCGATTCAATAAAAGATTACTGGTCAACGAACCCTTTGCACGAGTGTTCTATAGTCAGGTCAGCTATTTCCAGGAACAATTTCAGGGTCGTAAAAAGCGGAATAAAGTATTCTAAACATTCTGACCGAAATTTGAGTGATTTACCAGGCTGTTCAATAAGTTTTGCAGTTCGATAAGAGAAGCTGTTGCTACTAGCCTAAATTTTTTTTTGTTATGTTGGTACACTCTTCAAATGAACGTATGTGAAGTTTCATTTCAATCTGTCAATTCATTCTTTGTTTACAAGCCATTTAGTATCGACAAGTCTCAGTATTTTTTTACAATGGAAAAAATCAAGTATCGTGCAGTGATGAAATTTTTATTTTTGGAAGTTTTAAAAGCAAAGGAAATTTATGAACGAATGTTGAAAGTGTATAAGGTCTCTTTGCCTTCAATTAGTACAGTAGAAAGATGGGTTGCTGAATTTAAACGTCGTCGTACAAGCCTTGAAGACGATCCACGTCAAGGACGTCCAAAAACAGCAACAACACCAGAAATCGTAGAAAAAATACAGGATATTGTATTAGAAAATCGTCAAGTGACTGAGAGAGATTGAGTAGAAGCCCTAGGCATCTTATTGGGCAGTGTAAGCAATATTTTGACTGAAGTATTGTGTTTCAGAAAGCTGTGTGCACAATGGGTGCCGCATTCGCTAACAATGGAACAAAAACACATTCGAATGCGACTTTCTCAGCAACATTTAAAGCGTTTTCGAAAGGATAAAGTGGATTTTGTGCGTCGATTCATCACTATGAATGAGACTTGGGTCTATCACCATGATCCTGAATCAAAAAAAGAGGCTAAAGAGTGGTGTGAACCTGGTTCTTCGGCTCCAAAACGAGTTCGTGTCCAGAAATCGGCCAAGAAGGTGTAAGCATCAGTTTTTTGGGACGCAGAAGAAATTTTGTTTGTGGATTACTTGCAAACTGGTAAAGCAATAAATTCTGAATATTATTGTAACCTTTTAGGCCAGCTGAAGGAAAAAATTCATAAAAAAGACCCGGTTTGCAGAAGAAGATTCTTTTTCATCAGAACAATGTACCGTGTCACAAGAGCATTTTGACAATGGCTAAAATCCATGAATTAAAGTTCAAATTGTTGGAGCATCCACCGTATTCACCAGATTTGGCCCCTAGCGACTTCCATGTTTCCAGACCTAAAATAATTCATGCGTGGAAAGCGTTTTTCATCAAATGATGAGGTCATAACAGATGTGTAAGCGTATTTTGCAGCCCTTCCAGATTCTCATTTCAGGGATGGAATTCATCAATTGGAATCTCGTTGGAACAAATGTATTGATGTTCAGGGAGACTATACTGAATAATAAAGTGTATTTCAAACCATAAAATTGTGTTTTTCTTATCGAACCGCAAAACTTATTGAACAGCCTGGTAGCTTGCCACGTTCGAAAAGTTTTTGAAATGTTCACACGAAACATCAAGCGCTATGGATATTTTCAAACAGCTTTTGCCATAGATGAGATGATGGTCAAATTTTTTGGTAGACTATCAATAAAACAGTTTATACGAAATACACCAGTTCGCTTTGGCATAAAATTATGGGCTCTCTGTGGGGCAGATGGTTTTATGTATGACTGTGATACATATCTCGGCAAAATTATACATCCGATAAATTGCAAAAAACTGCATAGGCAGTCGAGTTTTGGTGAATATATTAGAAGATCTCTTGATAAAAACAGTGTCCACGAAGTTGGCTTAGTATTATTTGTATTGTGACAATTATTTCACTTGCCCTGACTTATTTATACATCTTTAGAAGATAGGCCTGCGAGCAAGTGGTGTCGTTAGAAAGGATAGAGTTAAGGAAAAAAATGAACTGAACATGAAGGCTGTTAGAGGAATGCAGATCGTCAAGCGTGACAAAAATAGTTGATTTAACTTCATCACATTGATGGACTCCAAATAGGTATCGATACTTTCAACTGCAGTAGGAGTAAGTCCTTTGAAGACTGCCAAACGTTATTCTAAAGAAGAAAAAACTGAAAAAGTGATACCGATGTCAGCTGCATTTTCAGAGTATAATAAATATATGGGTGGAATAGATGTCCCTGATCAATATTGTGGTAAAGCTTTTCCAACAATGACAAGTAAAAAATGGACTTATTCTATTTTTGTAAGAATGATTCAATAATCTTTCACTAACGCTGTAATTTTAGCAAATGCTGTTCGACGAGAGGAAAAGAAAACAAGCATGAAAGACTTTGCTGTAAGTGTTGCCATGACATATTTGCTCTAAAAATCTAAAAAGACCTTGGAGACGTACATTTTCAAGAATGTGGAGTTACGACGATATTATTCTGGTGACCATTGTGAAAAACGAACATCTTATTGCTAAGAATGTAATAAATATTATTGCAAAGTATGGTTTAATTCGATCCATACTGTTACGTAGACTAACCATAATCGTCACAAATTCATTATAAAAAAATGTATAAAAAAACATTTTTTACAATTGAAACAAAAAAAAAACGAAAAATTAAAAAAACAAACAAAAAAATAGAAAATACAAAGAACAAACAAACAAATGAAAACTACAAAAAAAAACAAAAAATACAAAAAAATACAAAAAAAAATGCAAAAAAATACAAAAAAAACAAAAAATACAAAAAAATACAAAAAAAACAAAAAATACAAAGAAATACAAAAAATACAAAAAAATACAAAGAAACAAAAAATACAAAAAACCAATAAAACAAAAAATACAAAAAACCAATAAAACAAAAAAAAAAACAAAAAAAAAAGACTCTAATAGCGTTTACCTTCCCGTGTTGAGAGTCGGGCAACGGCAAAATATTTATTGACGGCTAAAGAACGCGATATTAATAAATGTGAATCAACAAAAGAAACGAAAAATACAACAAAGAACCAAAAAAAAACGACGAATACAAAAAAATCATATCTTCTATCGTTAATCACGGTAAAATAATTGAGATTTCAGAAAGAAAATGAAAAATCATAACTTTGAGGCGCCATATTGAAGCATCATTTTGTTTTTCAAAAAAATTCTAACGAGATATGAAAGGGGTGATCAAAAATACGTGATTAGTGCTTTTTGTAATGGTCGGTATTGCGTTTTTCATTGTCAAAATATACGATTTTTGCGAAAGAACATAGAAGAAATCAGCTCTTTTTTAAGAAAAATGATCATAACTTTTTTTTAAAAATTGTAGGCTGATTTTGACCATGCTTTTCGAAAGAGGAGATCAAAAGCTATCGACCTGTGAGTGTTTTTTTTTCAAGCGACGTTTTGATCAAAAGTTACATCCCCGAAAGTCGTGTACAAATTTTTGACATTTGAGACGAAATGGGTTAACACCGACACGATTTTCAAATTCGGCTGCGAAGGTGGCGTTGCCGGGGACAGCGATGGCCTGCTAGCAGTGGCAGTGAGGCTACGCTCCTAGACACACCCAGGTACGTAATCACTGGCTCGGAGAGGCTGTGCTTACGTGTTTCCTTGCTTCCTAACTTCCCCTTGTCAATTTTCCCATGGTGTTATGTGACAGCCTGTACTCCCCTTCCAAGGTGCAGCTGCTGTTATTTTTTTCTTTTTTTAATTACTGTCTGCGAGGTTACAGGTAAGGAACAGCGACAAGGACAGGAAGGAGCTTGGAGAAGGAACCCTGCTGCAGTTTGTGCGAGCACTGCTACGCCTAGCCATGGGCTACTGAGACTGGCTGCTCGCTAGAGCCTTTACTTGAGCTCTGAGCCCCTGTATCTGTAGGAGGTATAGTATGCACAGCCCTGCGCGGCTGTTATTTAGGACTACGCGTAGCAGTCCTGCGAGACTGCCTAGATTGTTAGGGGTATTGCAGGCTACGAGGAGGCTTACAAGCTATGCTTTAGCCTCCTCATGTGACTAGTGCAAAAGACCACGTCACAATATATATCTCGCTCTCGTTCTCATCAGAACGCTCGCTGACTCCAGTTCTCTGTCTTTCTCTTTCTACCTGCGCTAGTATATATATTTATTGCCTCCCGTCCTTGGCAGCTACGGTTGACCGTAATAGAGAATTTAAACCTTTTTTTTTTATTTTTAATATTCAATTTAAAACTTAGTTAAATAAGTTTTCTTTTGTCGTTGCATCATCCCCTAGGACGTAACATTCATGATTGAAAATTTCTTCGTAATTTGTCCTGCTATTAAAAACAATTATATGGGAAAGGGCAAGACTGTATGCCAGGCAACCTCTATATCTTACTACTTGCTTTAAAAGCTTATGAAAGATAGCTATAGCTACATTTTTTAACGTTTTCAAGATGAAAGGCTGTTTTGTTTATAAAAAGTGTTTTTTTTAATTCATCTCCCTATATCAAATAGAATTACAGGAGAAAAAGCAGATATGTATGCAAGACGCCAGACAGAAGTTGCAGCCTGCATTAAACGCCTTTAAAATACGACTTTTGCTTACTTTTATAGGCGTTTAATGCAGGCTGAAATGTCTGTCAACGCCGCGCATACATGTCCGACTTTTTCCTTGTACGAGGGCGGTTCAAATATGATGGAGACAAACGCTGTAGATGGTGCGCATGCATATTTTGAAGGTCGCGGCTTGAGTATGTGATAGCTGGGTCTCTTACGAACAGTGTTGCATAGTTTTCGTCGGGAGTGCATGTTTCACACGCGTGCTACGACCATGAGTGAACGTCAAGTGCCGATCGCCATTGCGCAACGTATTGTCATTCGTTTTTTAGTGTGGGAAGGCGTTAAGAAGACGGAAATTTTTCTGCGTTTGCGAAATCAGTTCGGTTGTGAGTGCCTGAGTAGGGCTGTTATGTTTAAATGGGCCAAAGCATTCAAGATGGTCGCGAAACCGTCGAGAATGAGCCGCATGATCGTCGACCGCAAACCAGCATCACACTGGAAAACATTTGCCGCGTAGAACAACTCATTTTGGAGGACCGTAGGATGAATGTTCGAGACATTTCGGCTGAACTCGGCATCAGTATTGGTAGTGTGGAGTCTATCATCCACGAACACCTTCAATATCACAAAATAACGGCGCGATGGGTTCCTAAACTGTTGAACTTCGACCAAAAATTCACGCGGTTGGAAGTTTTTCGCTGCTTGCTGACGCGATACGAGGTGGAGGGGGACGGTTTTTTAACGCGAATCTTCACTACAGATGAGACATGGGTACACTATTACACTCTTGAAAGCAAGGTGTCGTCTAAAGAGTGAAGGAAGAAGGAGGAAGGGACGCCAGTCAAAGCGAAGACAACCAGCTCTGCGGGTAGGATTATGTGTACTGTGTTCTGGGACAGGCAGGGCGCGCTGTACGTTGATTTCCTGCGCGCCCAACGTTCCATCAATACTGCATACTGCTCTAACCTTCTGAAAACACACGTGAAACCCGCTTAGTGCTCGAAACGGAGGAGCATTCCAGCACGAAGTGCGATTCTTTTCCAGGATAACGCGCGCCCTCATACCGCGCGTCTCACGCTTGATACAATATCGAAATTGGGGTGGGAGGTACTGGAACACCCCCTCTACAGTCCGGATTTATCACCCTGCGACTACCACATGTTTGGACCACTGAAAGAAGCTCTCGGAGGTCAAAGATTCAACACTGACGACGAGGTAGAGAAGTTCGTGCGCACATGGCTGTCCGAGTTGCCCAAGGAATTCTTCGATGCTGGCATCAAAAAGCTCCCAAAATGGTGGACAAAATGCGTAACTTGTAAGGGGGAGTACCTAGAAAAACTGTAAATTTTTGTAAATTTTTTCGATAGTAAATAAACGTGTCAGAGCGTTTATCTCGATCATATTTGAACCGCCCTCGTAATTCTTATTTAATATTGAGGAAAATCACGGAAATATTTTCAAATCAAACAGCTTTTAAGCATTAATTTATAAACAGTAAAGTCATAAAATTTAATCAAGGTTGTCTTTTATAGGCGTTTAATGTAGGTTGCAAGCCTAACATACAGTCTTGCGTTTTCCCTTATGATTCTTTTTTGATAGCGGGGCAAATTACAAAAATATTTTTTAATAACAAAACAATCGTTTAGCTTTAATTAAAGTTAAGTAACGTTAAAAAATTTGTTGACGGTCGTATTTCATAGGCGTTCAATGCAGGCTGCAACGTCTGGCAGGGAACTGGCACGCAATCCTTTCCTTCTCCTGTAATTCTTTTTTGATAGAAGTGTTGATTAAAATGTTATTTTTGGGTTGGTGAAATTAAAAAGATATGATTTATGTATTTTAATTTTGGAATATGCAACTTTCGCCTGCATGGATATAGATTATCTCGTATTCTTCATCATCTGGTTTTGTCGATTGCCTTAGTGAGACAAATTAAAAAAAATGATATATTCGGATGGGGAAAATTACAGGCGATTTACGTGTTTTAATATCGGAATATTCAATTTTCACCCGCTGAGATAGATTTTCCGGTATTTTCTACTATCTGGTTTTTCTATATTTGTATGGTGGGCCAAATTTAAAAAGTATTATATTTGTGTAGAGCAAATTAAAATGAAGTCATTGACATATTTTAATATGCAATTTTTACTTGCTGGGGTATACATTTTCGCACACACACGGCCGGTCGCGCTTAAATCAGCTGGGTTATGTCAAATTTCTTAGTTAATTATCTAAGTAAATAATGAACCATTTGCCAATTTTTTTAGCGGAGCTGTTCACGCGTGATCACATCTATAATTTCAGTAAAATAATAATACCTAATTACATAATTCAAATAAAAATAATATACTTTTATTACGCTCCTAGCCCGGATATGATTTCCTTCATATTTCTTAATTTTTCGTTTACACAAGTATTTAATTAGTACGATTCTTTATAATTTTTTAAACGCAAACGACTAGTTTTGGTCAATTTTTCATATTTGGAAAAGTTCATGCCAACCTTAAGAACATGGAGCACGTCACGAGCTGTCAATATGGGAATCTGCGCATGTACCAGCAGGGTTAACTTTTTAGCCACACTGTGTAGGGGTGGTACCTACATTTATAGGCTTTAAATGCTACTTCAGTTGAATGTTGTATACGAAGAAAGTTGAATATTTATGAATATATAATAATATATCAATAATCAGAATTGTCTTTACCCTTATTTATTGAATTGTTTAAAGTTCGTATTATAAAATAGTCCAAATTAAATTAACGAATACTAAATTTCGAGAATCATATTTTTCCAAAACTAATATTTTACATGCATTACTTTTTTGGTTAAAATATTATATTTATTACATCAACAAATATTTAAACAAGACGTAAAAAAAAGTTTACTTATAGGTGATAGAAAAATATAACTTTTATTTTTATTAGTACAGGTATGATGGAATATAAAAAATAGAAATAATAAAAACAGAAGTTTAAATCAATCATTAAAGCTTATAAGATTCTGAACTATTCTTTTGTATAGTACAATACTCTTCTTTTTAGTAACATATTTTAGTGTACCAGTTTATGCAAAGACACTTTTTTCAGATATATAAATTTACTATTTATATGTTCAGTATTGTGTATATTTTTTGTGTTTATTTATTTATTATTTTATTTATTATTTTATTGTTTTATAACTATAAAAAATTTAAATTTATTCAATTGAATTTATTTTTTATTGCATCATTTTTTGAAAATTTTTAAATATATTTTAATGTTAGAAAAGTGGATAAATGCTTCAAAATATTGTTTTTAAAAAATTGTATATCATTAATTAGGTTTTAATTTACAAAATTTTATGGTCTTCTAGAATTTATGAAAAGACAACGAAAACTAGGCAAATGTATAACTTATTTATTTTTATAAAAGTATTTAAAATATAAAGTAGAATTTATTTAATTAGTATTATTTGAAGAGTATAGAATTTTAGTATAAATGTTTAAATGATGTGTTTTGGAAAATATTGTAAAACTTTTCTATATATTTTATCAAAAGAATTTATTAAAATAATATTTATCCAAATTTAGAAATAAATATTAATGTTAATTATTGTATAAATATATTATATAAATTTTATTTTGTTTGAATTTTTAATTATTTGTTAATAGAGTAAATAATTTTTAAATATCTTTAAGTGTATATTGATTCAATATTAAAATTTATAATTTATTTTATTAAAATTAATAATTATTTAAATATTTGTAAACAAAATATAAAATTTACAAAAATATTTTGTATTAATTACATTTTTTAAAACATTAATGCCTTTGTTATATTTGAATTTTATTAATATAATCAAGTAAAAGTTATTAAGAAAACTAAAAAAATGTGACTGCAGTACTAAGAAATAAATTAAAAATCAATGAATTTATCTTATTAACTGAAATATAAATAATAAGCCTAAGTTTGTATAAGGTGTCAGCACGAAAATAAAACATGTATTTTTAAATAAAATAATATAAAATATGTCATTAATCATAATTCGTTTTGTTGAACACAAAATAAATTAAAGATGAGTTAGAAGCAGATGGGATCTATTCCATTCATGTAATTTGTATATTATCTTTATAATTACATATTACATATTACATATTATGTAGCATTAATTTGCACATATAAAAAATAAATATTATTTATAAGTACATATATTCTGTAAATATAGTTTGCATATAAAATTCAAAGAAATAGAATGGATTTTGCATACTTCCAATGTTTCTTTTATTTAAAGCTCGTATTTTATACATTAAAATGCATTGTAATTAAAAAAAAATTTTTTATCTTATTTTATTCAAAAATGCATATTTCATCTCTGCATTTATAACTTACACAGGCTGATTTTAGGTTGTAGTGGGTTGGTGAAAAATAGATTTTTAAAATTCAAGTTTTAGAGCGTTAAAACGTCCCTTTAAATATTAAATTATTTTTTATTTCAAAAAGTATTATTTATTTATTTTAAATTGGCAAACCATGTCAGTTTTATTTTATTTTTTAAATAAATACTATTTTTTTATATTTGAAAGAATAATGCTAAAGGATGAAAACTTCCCTCGGTCCTGGTCAAAGTCCCATATTTCATAATTCCTTAAATCATGGAATTAAATTAAGGATATAATTTTTGACATACCATCTTTTAAATAATTAAATAATGCTTTGAGGTTTTTTTAATATTCGGCTTAAGATAGGATGAAAAAAATAAGAGGTGAATTTCTATGCAATGCCTATTTCTCAAAATCTGTATCAGTCAGATATCAAAATTTATGTGTCGATTTTCAGTAGGTAAATATTAAGATCTGTTTCAGCCATTTAAAATATTAAATCTAAGATAATGTTACTTCTGAAATACAACAAATCAAACTTATAAGCCAAATCATAGGCAGGTCCAATACATAAGATTTTGACATACTTCACTCTCTTAATTTTATTTCGAAGTTTATGTGCCTTCCTAAGTAAATAAAAGTCTTAAAAATTCCTAATTCTAACAAATTTATTGTGAGTGGCAGCTATAGCAGCTCTATTCCGTGCTGTTTCGAAGGTGGCCGTCCTTTTTCCTTATTCGCTGTGTGCAAGACTGGATCTGACATTTGGTGGTAGAAAACTAGTGGATTCTCTGGGATAATTTAGCAGTAGTAGTATATTGAGAATAGCAATATTTGTTTTGTTTTCAATGTAAAGTTTATGTAACATCACAAACAGTAGTATCATAGTCAACGGATAAATAAACGACTGAGTATCACATCAACGGTATGTATAACACATCGTTCAATAAGTCCCGAGACTAACCCAGAGATGGTGTTAGTAGTACCAAACTGGCCACGTTTCTATAGAGTGCGAACCTTTACATGAAACGTGTAAAAATTTCACGTCGATCGGATCACAGACAGCAGAGTTATCGAGGTTAGAGTAAAGTCACTTTGTAATTTGTTCGAAAAATGGAAAAAAGCGAGTTTCGCGTGTTGATAAAACATTGTTTTTTAATGGGTAAAAACACCTTAGAAGCCCAGCAATGGCTTAAAAAACATTACCCGGACTCCTCTCTATCCAAACCAACGATTTGTTGTTGGTATGCTGAGTTTAAACGTGGTTGTACGGACACAAACGATGCGGAACGTTCGGGTAGGCCATTGGAAGCCGTTACACAGGAAAATGTGAGTGAAGTGTTAAAAATTGTAATGAAAAATCGCGAAGTGAAGGTCCGTGAGATTGCAGAAATGACACAGATATCATCTGGAAGCGTATTTACAATCCTTCATAAAAAATTGAGCATAAAAAAGGTTTTTCCCAACTGGGTGCCGCGATTGCTTTCAGTGGAACAAAAACAGCAACGAGACGACGATTCAGAGAGCTGTTTATCGCTATTTACTCGCAGTAAAAAGGATTTCCTGCGTCGATACGTGACCATGGATGAAACATGGATACATCATTTCACTCCGGAGTCGAATCGGCAATCATCTGAGTGGCGCATGGCTGGCGAAAGCCGCCCAAAGCGTCCAAAAACGCAGCAGTCTGCTGGCAAAGTCATGGCGTCTGTTTTTTGGGATACACATGGCGTGATTTTCATTGACTACCTGGAAAAAGGTAAATCAATCAACAGTGATTATTATATTGAGTTGTTGGTACGTTTGAAGGAGGCGATCGCAGCAAAACAACCGCAAATGAAGAAGAAAAAAATCCTTTTTTACCAAGACAATGAACCATGCCACAAGTCCATGAAAACAATGGCAAAATTGAACGAATTGGGCTTTGATTTGCTTCCCCACCCCCTGTATTCGCCAGATTTAGCCCCCAGCGACTACTAGCTCTTTGCTGATCTCAAAAAAATGCTCCAGGGAAAAAAATTTGGCTCGAATGAGGAGGTCATTGCCGAAACTGAAGCCTATTTTGAAGCAAAGGATAATTCCTTCTATAAAAATGGTATAGAAATGTTGGAAAGGCGTTGGAAAGATTGTATCACTCTAAAAGGAGATTATATTGATGAATAAAAATGATTTTTGAAAAAAAAAGTTGTTTTCGTTGTTAGTCTCGGGACTTATTGAACGATGTGTTATATTATTGTAAATTTAAATAAAAACCATAGACTTATATACTAGACTGCGCGCGCTGTGAAAGGTTTTGAAGACAACATTAAAGTGAGAAAACAATAGCAGGAGGCGTTGTGTCTCTCTCTAACGTGGAGGTTGGTGGGGGGAGCAACCGACTACGTGAAAAGGACATCATAAATAAGTAACCATAACAAATAGATGAGGGGAAGGAACACTTCCCCCTTAACAGCCTCCCCACTCTTCCTGCCAAGCGAGAGAGACAAAACGCCTCCCAAGCTATCTCCGTCCTTTAATGTTGTCTTTAATACCTCTCACAGCGCGCGCAGTCTAGTATATAGGTTTATGATAAAAACGTAAAGTCGTAATGATTTCGAGGTTATATTTATCATTTGAAATACTTAAGTGTACTGTAGCAGAAGACTGTAGTCTTGACTAGAATAGATATTGATTTTGTTGTTTTTTTCATGAGTAAATTCTTTTTTTTAGTACACCTTTCTGACAATAGAAACAGAGAAGAAAAATAATCCTGAAATAAATAATAATAAGGTTGATCAAAGCTCAAGTCATTTGACAAGCTGCTGGAACTGAAACATCTTACACAACTGTGATTGAAGTGAGTTAAATTTTCTAATAACATAGGATCTTTGAAATTCATATATATTAATAGTATACTTTTATTGATTTTAAATTGATGTCAACAAATTCATTATAAAACAAAGTTGTTCTTGTGTTATATGCTATGTGTAAACACATAGCAGCACAAATCCATTATGTCAACACACAAGGAAGTTTAACTAAAACCGATTTCCAATAGTAATGGAGAAAAACCATCTAGCCGGCAATTTGTATAAGATAAGTACTTCAAGGTCTAGTTTTTTTGTGAGTTGTTAACTACTAAACCAACGAAAAAAGTTGACTTACATGTTCCAGAAGTTGATTTGAGAATTTCACCAAACTATTTCTTCCATTATTTTTGCAATTAACAATGCAACAAATATTGTGGGCCATAATTAACTATTGTACTCTTATGCTATATATTAACTGACCCGGGGAATTTCACTAATTCACCAATATGGGCGTGATGATAGACCAGCCAATGTTCCACGCCCCCCTGCACACAGCGAATAGTGGTATCGATGACGTAGTGTCTAGCAAGGTTTTCCTCTAGCTTTCCTAGATGAGCAAATACGAGGGCAGTTCAATAAGTACCCGTGTTTGACGACAGAGGGCGTTCCTGAGGGAAGTTGGTATTATCATCGTGTACTGCCATCTATTAAACGACGGTAAAACAAATTTCAGACTGATTGATAGGTTAGTTTGGATTTGGCAGCCATTCGGGTAAGACGTGTTTCGTGATTTTCGCTAAGATGGAAAAAGAGCAGTATCGTTCGGTAATTCGCTTTTTGTTTTTGGATGGAAAAAAATGCGAGGAGATTTAAGCAAAGTTGGATGCTGTTTATGGGGACACTTTGCCATCTATGACCACAATTAGATATTGGTTCAACGAATTTAAACGTGGGCGAACATCCGTTTTTGATCTGCGACTTTTTCTTGTTCCCTTACATGAAGAAATGGCTCGCGGGAAAAAAATTTAGCTCAAACGAGGAAGTCATCGCCGAGACAGAGGCGTATTTTGGAGAGTTCGACAAATCCTATTTTTTGGAGGGGTTAAAAAAATGGCAGGAACGTTGGGAGAAGTGTATCTTTCTAAAAGGGGACTATGTTGAAAAATAAAAAAAAATGTTTTTGAAAAAATGGTGTCTTCATTTCTAACACGGGTACTTATTGAACCGCCCTCGTAAAATTAGCTTTTATTGAGGCTTTTTAAATTGATTCATTAACTTCTAGAAAGTAGCTGTATTTGTTAGTCCGTAAAGTAAATGATTAAATTTGAATGATCAACGGTAAATTATAAATAATAAATTCAACTACATCCAAACTTTTTATATACTCGTATTTAATAATTTAATTATTAAAGATGAGAACATGCTACAAATTTTGTTTATTTTTCATCGAAAGACTCGCTGGACCACGTGAATTGTCGGTATTTACAATATACATAAATTAAAACACGGGATGCGTCTACAATGCTGAAATATGAAAATGATAGCGTGAATAGAAATAATAAAACCTTGGGAATTTTAAAACTATTTGCACTCTATTAATTTGATAACTTCTAAGACGCCGTCACTTTCTTTATATTCGCCACTTTTCTGTTGATTTTTTTTTTTATTAGTTTCTGTTCCTTTTCTTTTCGTGACTCATTCATTCTTTACTTCTCTTAATTTTCTCTTCTATTGTATACTGAGCCAAGAATCTAGGAAAAATTATCAAATAAGTATGGTAATCGTGATATTTTTTGAAATATTTAGTAATGAGTTCAATTAAATGTACCAAAAAGTATGAGAAAAACTTCCATACATCAGGGAAATGATTTTTAAAAAGCTGTAAATAAACCTGAAACATTGCAGAGTAGCCCAAGACCTACAATATAAACTGGTTCGGGAAGAAAGGGCTGACGTATCCATTATCAGTAAGAAATGCAGAAAACTTAAAAAATCAAGCTGGGTAAGGGACACCTCAGGCAAAGCGACAATCTGGGTATGCGGAAATATTCATACATCCAGCAAGATGCCTGACCTAGAACCTTACTTTACCTGGGTGGAAGTAGCCGGTATGAGAATATACAGCTGCTATCTTCCGCCCAATTACAATATCAACGAGTTTTTGAGTTGCCTGGATGCTATTGTGATTAGTGCTATGACCTCAAAATTGCCAGTTGTGATAGAGGGAGATTTTAATGCATGGGCTACAGAGTGGGATAACTCAAAGACAAATCGCCGTAGACGAGAATTATTCAACGCTTTTACGATATTGGAACTAGAGATAGCCAACACAGATATATCGCCAACATATTCCAAAGGCGGCAAGTCGTCAATCTTCGACTTGACTTTCATAGACCCTAGGCTAATAGAATAAACGCTTAACCGGAGAGTGAGTGATCGTTGTACAAGCAAGGTTCATTACGCGCTAACGTATGAATTACAAGTTCCCTGTAGGACATCCGTAGATTCCAACAGTAGAGTGAATGGATAGACGTCGAAGAACTTATGACTAGAAATCATTTCTTTATTTATCAGAAGATATCAGAATAGAGGGAACGGATGAGGAGAGAGCTCGAAGCCTGACGCAGGCAATACCATCAGTATACGGATGGCCTACGAAAAGAATGGGAAAGAGCTCAGGTCTGCCATTAAAGTAGTAAAAAGCAGGTGTTGGCGGATGCTTTGTGAAAAAGTAAACCGTAATCCCTGAGGTAAACCGTATCATATTTACCGGACTGGAGTCGGCTATACAGTGGGCCGGTGATCTGTCAGAAAACCAGTTTAGATATCAGAAGTGACGCTCGGTAATAGGTACATAGGAGTAGCAGTAGAATTAGCCACGAACGCTTTACAGGGTAGTCAATCTACTAAGCGGATGTATGCAATCTTTGCGCTCGATACCCGTAACGCCTTTTACTCGGCTTGATGGGTCAACATTATGCGGGCATTAGAACACTTCAAAATACCGCTGTATCTGCGTAAGGTCGCCTTAAGCTACTTCGGAAGTAAGATTCTAAAATATGATTTAGACAGAGACTCGCGAACCTATAAAATCGCGGAAAGCGATCCGCAAGGTTCAGTACTAGGTCCGTACGTACGAAAATACTTTATGACGGTCTTCAAAGACTATAGGGTAATCCATTTTAATTGATGGGCCCAAATATCTTCTAAAATACTTAATCTGCAAAAAATTATTTGTATAAAAATCGTTCAGGACAAAGGAAATCGTCTTTTGGTACTAATGGATTTGACCTTAAGAACAATACTCACGGTCATTCGAAGGTCAAGTTCATTTTTTGAAATAAGAACCTCCTAGTTTTGACCTCAAAATCGGATAGAGCAGGAAATTTTATTTCCGGAATAATGATTTGAATGTCGCGATGATGACCTTCAGTAGCTCAAATTAAGGTCAAATAATTGAAAACCGACCAGAGACTCTTAACTCGAATTTTAAAGGTATTCTAGACATAACGAACACTAAAGGCGACTCGAGTAATTAAATGAAATGTAAAAATTTCAACGCCGTTTAACTAATTGACTTACAAGTCAATTTTCAAGGTCAGTTGAAAGTCAAGGTCATTTTTTAAATGATATTATTTGATAGATGTGATAAGTTCTGTTTTCTTCGGGGTACTTATTTAACGCGAACCCCCTTGCATGTCGCTATTGCTTAAAGTATCAACATATAAAATGTACTGAATACTTTCTGAGTCAAATACGTCGTGTATATCATTTATAAACAAGCGAAATAAAAAGGGTCCAAGGACAAACTGCTGTGGTACTCCGAGATTGGTATTTAACCAGCAAGAGTTACTGCTGCTTAACCTTTTCAGTCACGTCATCCGCTTTATTTGGCATTGAAGTATGAATATACGTTTTTGAAGTATTATTTGACGCTAAATCTGAATCCGATGTTCAAAATACAAAAAACTGAAGAAAAATTCTTGAAATGGAGTAAAAATCACCTGTTTTGTCAGGAAATAAAATTATTCTAAACAAATTAGCGTAGAAATATATTTCCAATGTTTTTTTCTTCACTGAATACGAATACAATGTTGAAAGTACAATAACACAGCCACACAAAAAAAAAAAAAAATTTCGGATTCGGGGGGTCAGACCATGTTTACTATGTGTTTTTGGGGTCGCTGAATCCGAATCTAGGGTCCGAATAACCCCATCGGGCCAGGGTTTTCTATAACCTCAAAAAACCCCTTTTTTGAGCCATATAACGATAAACACTTCACGTCAAACCCCTTAACTTCTTAAAACCATAACACAATAACCCCACGATACCTCGAAACCATAACTTCATAATCATATAACCTTATCACATCATATAGCCCTATGTTATAAGACTTTTTATGAAATGACTAGAATAGAAAACGAATAACTAGAATAAAATACGAATGACTATAATGCATAAACATAAAATATATATTAAAAATACTAATAAGTATCTAAATATCTGGGAAAAAAATGTAAAAATTGAATATAAAATATATCATTTGTTTTTGCTACCGTAGTGGGTTCTTTTTTTATCAAACGATCTATGTAATGCTTTCGCTTTTGATCACTATTTGGTGTATCTCGTTTCGTTGTCCAACAGAAGTCTGCCATCATATTAACATCCCACCGTCCTTGATAATGAGTTTTCATAACTCTTATATTTTGGTGAAAGCATTCTCCCTGCTCTTCACTTAAATGTCTAAGATTCTCTGGGAATTTATCAAGAAGTGTAATTTTACATTCATCAAGCATCTTAATGTTTTAAAGTCTTCAACCATCTTGGCAACAATCTGTTGATACATTGAGCTCTTGTTATTACCTAAAAAGTTGTGACACACATCTTTAAAACTCAACCAAGCTGCTCTTTCAAGTCTATTCATTTTTTTAACAGCATTTTTGTCTCTAAATATTTTACGAATCTGTGGTCCATCAAACACTCCTTCTTTCAACTTGGCCTCTGAAAGTTTAGGAAGTTTAGAAGAGAAATATTTGAACGTTTACCCTGTTTTGTCCAGAGCTTTCACAAATTGTTTCATAAGACCAAGTTTTATATGCAAAGGAGGAATGAAAATCTTTGATGGATCCACGAGAGATTCATTGATGATATTGTTTGAACCAGGGAAATCAAATAAACAACGTCAAAATAACATACCTTACGGTTAATCAGCAATTCCCGGGCCATAAATTAGTCCTTCCTCATGCTCATACTGCTCCTGTAGGCTTGTGTTGTCTGATTTTTTTTAAATTGCAGCTGCTTTGGCGGTTCAGACATCGAGCTCTCAGCTGCACCAACTGTCCTTTCCAGCCGGACAATGTTCGTGCTGTGGTTTTTTATCGGTGGAGATATTATGATAAAAACTGCCCACACGGCGTTCTTAATATCTTCGGCAGACTCTGGATGCCTTCGGATAGCCAATCCGTAGTATATTGTCAAATCTGCTATGACTTTATCGGCGAGTTTGCCGGAGCCTTTACCTCCAAGACTCTTCGTTTGCTTTTTAACAGCCCTGAGACGTGTGCCCATACGTTTTTGCACACGTCCTACACACTCTTTTTTTTCACAATAAGATCGTCGTAGGAATTCATATCTATAATGGCCTTAAAAGTTTTTGTGTCCCCGTCGCCGATATATGACTTATACTTGATGCCAAACAGTTCTACAGAACGAGAGAACATTTCTTTTATCGCGTCCACTTCCATTTTCCCGGAACTACCATGGTGGTTTGCGGAACATATCTCGGCGTGGCTCTCTTTCCATAGATTATATTCAAGCGTGCCAATTTTACTTTTCCAATTGGAACATGCTTGCCAGAAAGATGATTTTACGCTGACGTCAAGAAGTTTGCTCGTGTTTTTGCCAACAAGAGTAGTAAAACCAAATAAAGACGAAAAACCTCGTTTCTTCCATGACCCGTCACCTGACACGGTCACGAGACTAGGATCTTTACCGGTGGCGACATTTCCCTCTATTTCTTCTTTCACTGCTTTACTTTGAAAGTGTTAGAAAACAGCATACGACGCAGTGTGCAAATTATCTAAAAATTCGTAATACATTGTAGTACTAAAAGATGATGTTATATCCAACAATGCACAAAATAGTCGGAGGTTTTGTATTCCACCACCCAGCATTCGTATAGCTAACATTAGTCTGCAATTAACTTCGTAAGTAGTACCATAGTACCATTTGTCTTCGTGAACTTTATTTCACCATCGCACGATCGACACTTTACGAAGGTACTGACCATTGCAAAAACGTGTAAAAAGTGCAGGAGCACGTAATTTGCCGAAACATCTACAGGCACACTATCATAGTCAGTGTTCTTCAGTTTTTTTGCTGAAGTGCTCACTTGTTTAGTATCGCACTCATTAGTAAATCGATTTCCACTAAACTGTCTCTTTTTTCTTTATTAGGATGCCCCACGGCATAATTACTCCTTTTCTTCCCTAGAGTAGGCATTTTTTAAAAGAACAAACGCAAAAAACAACTCAAACGCTTAACTATCCACTTAATTCTACTCGCAGCACGTTGTAAACTAACTGCCGACGCTATAACCGTTGGCATAATTTTTACTCTATATAGAGACGCATTTTCTAATTTTCCGGAGTCATGGTCCATGTGTCGACACCTGATGGCCCATATGGTACCTCTGCTTACCATGGTATATGGGCGGCCAATTCAAAAATATTTATGGAAAATTCGCTTCGCTTGAATTATCGCTCGATTTCAATTTTCAAGAAAAAAGATCGGTCTCGTTTTCCATAGCTTTAAAAAGAATATATATATACGACCAAACGGTTTTGGGAATATATTCTACACGTAATTAACTACAAAAAAATGTAAAAAAAGGAAAAATCGATTTTTTGGTTCAGAAAAAGATAAACCTCCCCTTAATACAATTGTAACTAATTTACTGATTCTAACATAATACGGTTTTTTTTTCTAAAATTTCTTCCTACATCTAACGCTGTAAGTATTTTCAGTCCTAAAAAAGCACCCTATATACAGGATGTCCCATTTTAAACAAATTACCCGAAAATCTTGAGAACACGTAATTAGAAAAAAATATTTCCGACAAAAGTTGTAGTTAATAGCAGGAGTCCAGCAACAGTGACCTTAAATTTGACCTTCAGGTCCATTATAAATGTTAAATCGAAGTGCACTTCTGTTTTTGAATGGAAATTCATTTTATTCAACTCAATTTAACGACGTAGTTACACCAGACGACCGCATAATAACTAAATTTGACACCACTGGTAGGTTGTCTGACCAGTGATCACATAGCTTAACACCACAGTTGGGTGCTTTACCCAATGACCATATCAAATAACATTAAGGTAAATCAAATTATTCAACTTATAACACAATACTGAATTTGGTTTGTCTGGTAACTTATTTTGCAAGAAATCAAGATATGCTGGTCCACTGGCATTTCCATAAAAAGAATAAGTGCCTATGAGATAACCATTTACTATACCACACCAAACTACAAGGCTCCATCTATGCTGATTGTCAAAATGACGTACCCAATTAGGGTTTTTGGCATACCAATAATGGCTGTTAAGCCGATTGAGTTATCATGGAATATAGCCTCATCCAAAAATATTACGTATCTAATGAATTAAGGATCTTTACGGATTCTCGCTTGTTCCTAATTGAAGAAGTTGAGTCTGCAGCGGAAATCATCCGACATCAAAGCTTGAGTCAACGTGATGTGATACGGATGGAATCTGTGAAGATACAAAATCCTGCTGGCTGTAGATCTCGGGATCCCAGTACGTCTCTGAAATCCCGGAAGTCGCGCAAAGAGATATGATGATCCAAATTAACTATGGTCAAAACCACGAATTCGTTGGTCATCATTGTTCTGTATCGTAATGCGACGGCGATTTCTACGTATTGGAGGTCGATGTCTCTCTTTTTGCTCAATAATTCTTACGTAACTCGGATAGTGAAGCTTCCCTAGATAATTATGGTAGTAATACCTTGTCGCAGCACGATATCGGGCCAGACATACTCTTAGGTATAATAGAATATCAACAATTTCGTTTCTTCTATAATCCGGCGTATTTGATCTCTTTAAGTCGCCAGCTACTAAAATAGTTTCATATGAACTATCCTGAGAAGGACTGTTTGCGAGTCACCTCTTTCACAAGTAATACTAAAGAAGTATTATTGGCCGATTTAGCTGAAACTTTGCAGGCTTGTTCTTAATCACGCCAGAAACAGAAATAAAAATTCATCTCGACTCAAATGTATATTTTTTATTGATTTTCTACAACATATGTTGTAATTTGATTTTTTTCATTAAAGTTTAAAATACATAAATTTCTCACTTATTTTCAACACTCTCTCTGGTTGAAAAAAGGAACTGAAAAAAAATTACTTTTTCTCTCGGGTTTGTACTTTCTGGAAAAAAAAATTTTTTTCTATAAAATAAGTTAACTTCTTTGTTATTATCGTGTCAAAATTCTGAGAAAGGCGTTGAAAAGCGCGTGCTTCATTATTTTTAAAACAAGATCTTTTTGAATTTTGGAAATTTTTTTCAAATCAGGCAGAGTGAATGTTGAAAATAAGTGAGAAATTTATGTATTCCAAATCTTAATAAGTAGAAACAAATCACAGCCTATGTTGTAGGGAATCAATATCAAATTTGGTTGATATAAATTTTCATTTCAGTTTTCTGGCGTGACTCAGGACCAGTCTACAAAGAGTATCTAAGAGTCTGAGCTAAGCTGCAGGAGGCGATTTTTAGCGTCGCTGGTGGTCGGGCGTTTTCGAGGATGCTGTGAAGTGCGAGGAACGAGAATATGAATGTGGAGTGTGAGTGCGAGGTGCATGGACGACGGATGTGAGGCGCGGGTGCGCGTAAATGCGGTTGCGAACGAGCGCGGGCGTAGTCGGGAGTAAGAGAAAAACAAGGATTCAAACTAACGCAGCGAACGTACGCGGGCAGGCGGAAGTGAAGCGATCGTAAGCGAGTAAACGGACGCAGACATGGGAGTGAAGCGGAGTCGACGTGGTGTTGAGCGAGTGAGTGGACGTGAGTGCGAGCGCGCGTAAGTGTGTAAGCACGAGGAGGCAAATTGATGAAATTGCGGTTAGTGTTGGCCAGGTGCCTTAGCGGGCGCCGTAGGGCGCGAGCATAGAACAGGGAGGCAAGTGAGAAGTTGGCTGCGCCAGCCAGCTTCTTGAGATTGCTCGTCTTAGCGCCTTGAAGACGCCGCTGAGACAAGACACGCGGTCGCAGCGTCGGTCCGAAGATTTGTTCTCCCCTACAAACAAGTGATCACTAATCGCGCTGGTAGTCGTGCGGGCTATCAGTCTTTGGCGTCGAATCATAATGTTATTTAACCCTTTTGCTACGGCGGTTCAGTCTGCCGTAGCGCCACTCCTTAACGGGACCTCCCACTCTAAGTATGCATATTGCGCGTGGATAGTGTATTTTGGAAGAAAAGAGATATTTTCTTTAAAACAATATACTTGTAATATCTACATAAGATATAAACTTATTTGATGAGTAAAAAAAGTCTCATGAACAATTGAAAAAAGTGAAGAAATAATATATAATATACGACGAGTAATAGAATAAAACATAATACATTCTGTCAAAAAAGTACCGGGAATTGTTGATTTAAATCTGGCGGGGCAATTTAGGCAGGTAAAATTTTTTTTCTAGGTTGGTACAACTGTCCTCAATGACTATGCCAACTTTGAGCGGTATCTGTCAACGAGTGTGTTTACAATAGCTGGTTAAGTCAGTGGCCTTCAGCTCGCGCGCCGAATTTTGTTCTATGGCTTCAATCGACTGAAAACGGGTGCCACGGAGCGGCAATTAAAGTTTTGGGAAAAGGAAGAAGTCACAGGGAGCCAAATTCGGCAAATACGGTGGTTGTTCAAGCGTGTTCGTTGAGTTTTTGGCGAGAAAGTCGGTCACAATCGTAGCTCGGTGAGACGGCGCGTTATCGTGTCTTGCGGCCACCTTTCTCATGCCCAAAATATGAATTAAAATCGTACGTGTGGACTCGTGGGATATCTTAAGTTCATGTGCTATCTCTCTCAAGCTGGTATGACGGTTTTCAAGCACCATTTCCTTAATTTTATCGACGTTATCTGCGGTCGAAGGCGTCGATGGGCGTCCGGAACGAGGCAAGTCTTCGACGTCTTCACGACCCTCCTTGAAGGCTTTGTACCACTCATTCGCACGGGTTTTCGATAGTGCTTTATTACCAAAAGCCTTTTGCAACATTTTCAATGCATTGGCACTCGAAATTTCATTCGCAACACAAAATTTTAGACAAATTCTTTGTTCAACGTAATCACCCATTGTAAAAAATCGGCACGCACTATTGACATCAACTGACTTAACCAGCTACTGTAAACACACTCGTTGACAGATTCCGCTCAAACTTGGCATAGTCATTAAGGACAGTTTTACCAACCTAGAAAAAAAAATTTTACTTTCCTAAATTGCCCCGCCAGATTTAAATCGACAATTCCCGGTACTTCTTTGACAGAATGTATATAATACATCGTGATTAATAATTCAATTATATATGGTATGAAGTGAGAATCTCGAAGGGCTGTAAAATACGCTTCCACATCTGTTATGACCTCATCATTTGATGAAAAACGCTTTCCACGCATGAATTTTTTTAGGTCTAGGAACAGATGGAAGTCGCTAGAGGCCAAATCTAGTAAATACGGTGGATGCTCTAACAATTCGAACTTCTATTCATGGATTTTAGTTATTTTCAAAATGCTCTTGTGACACGGTGCATTGTCCTGATGAAAAAGGATTTTTTTCTTCTGCAAACCGTGTATCTTTCCCCAAATTTTTTCCTTCAGCTGGTCTAAAAGGTTACAATAATATTTAGAATTTATTTTTTTACCAGTTTGCAAGTAATCCACAAACAAAATTCCTTTCGCATCCCAAAAAACTGATGCTAACACCTTCTTGGCCGATTTCTGGACATGAACTCGTTTTGGAGCCGAAGAACCAGGTTCACACCACTTTTTAGCCTCTTGTTTTGATTCAGGATCATGGTGATAGACCCAAGTCTCATCCATAGTGATGAATCGATGCACAAAATCCACTTTATCCTTTCGAAAACGCTCTAAATGTTGCTGAGAAAGTCGCATTTGAATGTGTTTTTGTTCCATTGTTAGCGAATGCGGCACCCATTGTGCACACAGCTTTCTAAAACCCAATTCTTCAGTCAAAATATTGCTTACACTGCCCAATGAGATGCCTAGGGCTTCTACTTAATCTCTTTCAGTCACTCGACGATTTTCCAATACGATATCTTGTATTTTTTCTACGATTTCTGGTGTTGTTGCTGTTTTTGGACGTCCTTGACGTGGATCGTCTTCAAGGCTTGTATGACCACGTTTAAATTCAGCAACCCATCTTTCTACTGTAATAATTGAAGGCGAAGAGTCCTAATACACTTTCAACATTCGTTCATAAATTTCCTTTGCCTTTAAACCTTCCAAAAATAAAAATTCAATCACTGCACGATACTTGATTTTTTCCATTGTAAAAAAATACTGTGACACGTCTATACTAAATGGCTTGTAAACAAAGAATGAATTGACAGATTGAAATGAAACTTTACATACGTTTATATGAAGAGTGTACCAACATAACAAAAAAATTGAGGCTAGTAGCAACACCCTCTCTTATCGAACCGCAAAACTTATAGAACAGCCTGGTAACTCATCAATGATTTTTCGGATTTTACCTAATCGATTGGAACTGGATACTTGATTATCACTAAAGTATAGCATTTGTAGATGTGAGAAGTACTGGTCTCTGCTCAGTATATCGCTAAAAATATCGCTTCTCAATAATTTATCCCTGCGCCAGTGTTCTTCCAATGATAGCCTTTTGTTGCGGGTCATTAAAAAACATATTGCGATAAAACGGTATAGTTTACTTAGATCTATTCCAGTTAAAATTTTATTATTGTTTTGTGTTGCCAATAGCTGTTCGTTTTTTCAACAATGAAATCCATTAATTCTTCGCTCAAAAATAATTGAAAACAGTCTATAATTTTCCACGATATTTTTATCCCTTTTCATATTCCGGAATTCCGTGGATTGAAATGGTAAACTTTGAGTTCGAATTTTTCTGTAGTCCATACTATCTTTGAAACGGCTGCACTTTTTACGCAATTCTCATCGATTTCCTAAGACTTTAAGGTGCTTAACACATTCAGACGTCTTTTTCGCGACGAACAATTTCCGATTCGCTTTCATTGCAGCTATCCAAATCAATCCCTAATCAATCCAAGTTGCACGCCAGTTGCCATTCTCTTGATGTCATTTTGTGAAGGGCAAAACCTAAACACTTTATTGAAATGATAGTAACTTATAATACTTATAAGAAATGACGATATTTTTAGACCGCAGGTAGACGTACCAATACAAAACTTCACTAAAATTCTTTATCCTAAAGTTAGTACTTTCAATTTTCTATCTCTTTATGGCATGTAACACAATAATAATGGAAAAATGCAGGTAAAGCAAATATAATTTGAATGATATGTCGTTTATTTGTTTCGTCAAAAGATTCACGCATCAGTTACAAGAGACAGTGCTATCTAAAAATTAGGTCGCGATTTTACTGGTATGTCGGATATATCCGGCGATAGTCTCCAGAGGGCGATCATATGAATGTCGGATATATCTGGTGTTCGGCGAGTTTTCATGTGGATGACGGATATATCCGTCGTACGGAGCGGAAGGATAATTATAGTTATTAGGTAAAGCACCCCACGGTTGTATTAGGCTGTGTGATCACTCGTCGGGTAACCTATATGTGGTGTCCAATTTGGTTGTTATCAGATTGTCTGATCTAACTGCGTTGTTAAATTTAGTGATTATTGATTCATCAGCAAGAGAGAAAGGCACTTTCAAAAAAATGTTCCTAACAAAACTTGCGTATGTTTTTACGAGGTATACAAATCCGTAATGAAAATATGGGTTTTTGTTAAAAAAAACTGAAGTGCCCTTTGATTTGACCTTTAAAATCAACTTGTAGGTCAAGTTTAAGATCACTGTTGTTTGACCGCTGTTGTTACCTACAACTTCTGTCTAAAACGTAAAATTTTTACAACGGCATTATTTCAAAAAAAGATTTAAACAAAATTTTTAGTTTCAAAGAGGTCAAATGATGCTAACCTTTAATTAGACCTAGATGTTCAAGTTGATTTTTTTCAAACAAGGACCCCTATTTTTGATCCCGAAAATAAAACAAGCGGAAAATGCCACGTCGAGATGTGATCTAGATTATTTTTAAATCCTCAAAATTGCGGATCTAAGGTGGCGAAAGTTATTTTGATTTGATAGTCAAGAAATTCAAGCCAGACTCGGTTTTCGGAAGTTTCCAGAGTCGTTGATCATGAATCGGCGGTCAAATTTACCAAATTCAAAATGCTAAATTGATTTGGTCCATCATCTTGGATTCTTCGTCTTGAATTTCATTCCGCTGTCGAATTCGTAATCAGCGATTCCCATGTACAATATTTGATGAAAATCAGTTTCTGATGCTAAAAAATCATTCTGAAATCTTAAGTTCATGTTCTATTTTAGAAATGACTATTTTTAGCACTATCCAGGAGCAACGACGTGGACGTACTATTTTTCTGCTTTCTTTAGGGTGTTCGTTTTCAGTGAGTCCCCTTGCCTCTTACTATGGAAGTGTTTATTTTACAGTGAGTCCCCGTGCCTTTCACTGTGGTGTTTCGGAAAAATATTATAACAAATTTTCAAAATGATGACCTCTTTCTTTGATAAATTTGTTAACACATTTTTTAGAAAAATGTACACAGCTAATAACTTCAAATGTTACTTGGGTACATGCATATTTGATACATTATCTTATATTTTCAGGGGTGGTTGGTACTTCAATATATACTTTAGATTTTAAAAAACCCTACAAGTAGAAATTGGAAAACGTATGATCTGAGGATCTAGCTAGCAATTTATTGTGCCGCCTCTACCGATCCAGCGACCATCAAATTGTTTATTCAAGTTGTATCGAGTAATGGTTAAATAATAGGATGAAAATTCATCAGTCTGAAATTACATGTTTTTAAAAATTACATTTTTATATCTAAATTTAAATCTTCAAGCATTATTGGAAGTTCATTTTTTAACAAGTCTCGATATTTTTCTCCATTTAATGTTCCATTAGTAAATACCGGACTAATAAGTGTATCGCCAATAATTTCGCAACAAATATTGACAGACCATATATGCTGACGTTCAATTTGGCGTATCCAGTGAGGGTCACCAACGCTCCAATAATGGATAGTATGCCTATTTATCTCACCATGTTTAATAAAAGCAGACTCATCAGAAAGTAATATTCGATGAAAAAAATTTGAATTTTCATATATTTTCTAAAGTGCTCATTGACAGAAATTCACTCGATCCTGGAAATCATCGCCATGAAGTTCTTGATGTAAACTAATAGGAAAGGGATAAAACTTATTGCGTCTGAGCTCTACATACACTCGTTTATCAAATTCCAAAATTTTGATTTGTTTGTCGAGTGCTAACGTACGGATTGACAGCCAATTAAGCTAAAACGTTAATTTTATTTACACTAGTGTAAGTGTATTGGCGTTTTTTTATTTATATATATAGTTTCTTCAGTGGTAAATGGTTTGATGATTCGATAAAAAGATCTACGTTACCATGGCATATCGGAGTAAAGTTCAGCATACATTTTGATTTTTTATTTAATGGAATAGCCTCCATCATTAAAGTAATTATTTTAAAAAATGTAGAAATCTTTTGAGATAAAAAATTGAATTGAACAATTTTACAAGTGTGCCTATTAACCATAATACAAACTTCGAGCATGAGGAAAAAAACGTCCAATTTTGAATATCCACGCAAAATGACTATTAGATATCTAATGATCTGAGAACTGTTTCGTCTACTTATGCTATAAAGACGTGCCACGTACGTCGAGATGCTTTTGTTCCAAACCGCCAACATCGTATATACCACTTCGGTTAGCATTTGTCGCAGAAATAAGAACGACGTGTTCGTTACGTCGGCTGAATGTTGAATCGTTTATTATTCGAGCCACAGTTCCAATTAATTAATATAATGTTATTGTTGTTGTTAATATTCATTCATATCCGTATAACATTCTTTATATAAGACCCTACCAACGCACTAAGGCACTGCTCAAAGATTTGTGCTCAGAGACTTGGTGCGGTGTAACGCCTTACCGTATGTTATATTGTAGAGCGCGGCATGGTAACCGAATGCCAATTTGCAGCGCAAGAGGTTAAGGAAACTGAGCGTTTCAACTTATACGAGGTGTGATCAAAAAGTAAGGTGATTTTTTGAATTTCGCGCGCTCTGTACACTCTAATTTCAAAATTTTGTTTGTTTGTTATGTTGGTACACTCGTCACGATCATATGTTCATAGTTTCGACTATATAACATGTGTTGTTTTTATGTGAGAGGCATAAAAGTTAGACTCGTGTTTGCGTGCTCGGCGATTTTTTGCTGTTGAAAATAATGGAGCAAAAAGTTTGTATTAATTTTTGTGTAAAAAATGGTATTAAGTGCTTAAGAACTCTTGAAATGTTGACTGTGGCGTACGTTGAGTCAACTCTAAGTAAAAGAGATGTTTATAAGTGATATAAGTTATTCCAAGAGGGCCGAGAAAATGTTAACGATGAACCTCGCTCCGGACGCCCCAGCAAGTCAAAAACAGAAGAAAATGTTCAGAGAGTGAAAGAAATTGTGTTGAAAAATCGTCGAATCACGATTAGAGAAGTAGCTGATGATCTTAAGATATCGTTTAGTTCATGCCAATCGATTTTAACGGCTGTTTTGGGTATGGCACGTGTGTCAGCGAAATTTGTTCCAAAATTGCTTAATTTTAATCAAAAGCAGAGTAGCTTCTTGACCAAAAACAATACTACCATCATGGCTCAGCCACCGTATTCACCAGACTTGGCCCCCTGCGACTCTTTCCTCTTCCAAAAATTAAAAAGGCCCATTAAAAGGCGAAGATTTGCGACAATGGAGGAGATTAAGGCTGCATCGCTGAAGGAGCTTAAGGCAATAACCAAAAGTGCATTTTAGAAGTGTTTTGACGACTGGAAAAAGCGCTGGTACAAGTGCATTGTATTAGAGGGGAATTATTTTGAAA
Organism: Chalcis sispes; assembly: GCA_949987625.1. Classification (NCBI taxonomy): domain Eukaryota; kingdom Metazoa; phylum Arthropoda; class Insecta; order Hymenoptera; family Chalcididae; genus Chalcis; species Chalcis sispes. Next base: position 48,756,469 of record OX465097.1, on the reverse strand, counting down.
AGAATAACATAATTTTAGATGAATAAATGAATATTCTTTATAAAAAATGAAAAGTCACCTTATTTTATCAAACCTCGTACACTCATTTAAACTGTTAATAATGGTAGGGTTTGTTCATCGGATACCAAAAATCGTATAAAGGATTTTTCAGGTAGCTGATTACGAATTTAAGGTCAGATTTGCTACTTAAGATAGCCGATTCAAGTTGGCGAATGAACTTTTTGGATTTCAAGCAATTTTTACCAAATTTTGTATGCAGGGATTTTGGGAGTCACTGATCACGATCACGTCAGATTAAAAATTCAAAACGGCGAATCTAAAATGATGGGCCAGTCAATTTGACATTTTGAATAAGTAAATTTGATTACCGATCCATGATCAACGACTCCGGTAACTCCCGTAAACCGAGTCTGGCTTATGTTAAATTTGTTGATTATCAAAAATCTTTCGGCATCTTAGATCCGCAATTTTAAAAATTTAAATATAGTCAAGGTCAAAAAATCAACTTGACCTCCGAATAATATTGAAGACATGCGAAGAGAGATTTTAGCCGATTTTCACGACAAAATTTCTACTCACTTCCAACCGCAACATTCCTATTGCCCAGTCGGAGCGGATAGCTGGTGTAAATATCGCCAAGCTAAAGCCATTAGACAATTTAAATACATTAGACAATTTCAAAGAACCGCCTGTTCTTTCTTAAGACATTCAATAGGTGTTGAAACCTACCTACGAAGATTTAACGAGAGATGATTTGCTCCAAAGATGTCTCGGTGGCAACACTCAGAACAATAATGTAAGCTACAATAAATGTATCTGGACTATTGCGCCAAAACATATTTTCAATGAAAGAGGAATTGTGGTAACTGCGTGTTATATTCCAGCCAGTTTTTAATGCAGGGTACACACCCATATTAAAAATAATGGATGTGATGGGCATCAAAATCGGCTAATGCTTTCAGTTTTTTTTTTTTAGGTGCGCAATATCCAGCGCATGAAGACAGTGAAGAAACATGCATCGGAGGATTCTATAGAAGGCAGAATAAAGCGTAAACAAGCTAAATTGAAGAAGAAAGAGAATTGTTCCTGGAAAAACAGGAAGGAGTATTATACGGTCCAGGTATCGCTTATTAAGCGCGGATAAGATTTTTAAACGATTTAAAAAAAAAAAAAAAACTTTAGAAAGAAGACGTAGCTTGAAAAATATTTCTTTTAAATCTTTAATTATTGTAAACGACAAAATGCCGAAGTTCTCGTACTTCAGGGCAGTATACTATGATAGATTAACAGTCTTTAACTTATTATACAATTTCAAGTATAAATTCATTCTTTATTCGATATACTCTCTAAATTCTAACGATTGCCACCATTATTTTCGATTTTAGAAGGTTGTATATGATTAATTCAAAATATTTTTGATCATTCTTCAGTATGTATGTTAATTTTCTTTATTATGTATACGCACGCACACGCACATGCGCTCGCGCACACACAACACATACACACACACCCACACACAACACATACACACACACACCCACACACACGTATACACATTAGGACCTTGAATAAGTTCTCGCTGTTTCTTCAAAGATGGCAGTAGCAGTACTTCGTGCATGGAATTTTGAATGATGACGCACCTGCAAGGAAATACTGTATCTAACCTTCAATTTTAGTGTATGATAGTTTACTTTAGTGTAAATAAAGCAATTTTTTATTGGTTCTTAAAATGTCTACTTTTGTGCCAAATAAATTGTATTTGCGGGGAATCCTATTGCACTTTTTTACTTAAAAGAAATCTGTAACTGAAGCACACTGAATTCTTGCTAAGACTTTCGGTAAAAATGATCTGTCGGATACGATATGCAAAGACTTGTTTTGACGCTTCAAAAATAATGATTTTGAATTTTAGGATAAAGAATGTTCTGGCGCACCGCAAAAAATTCGACAAAGAGTTGGAGGAATTACTTGATGAAGACCGATATCAGACGCTAGCAGAACTTGAAAAAATATTACATGTAGATGAGTCAACAGTTTCAAAACGTCTAAAAGTGTTAGAAATGATCTAGAAGCAAGGACGTTGGGTGCCGTATGAATTTAAGATGAGAGGCGTTTTCTAATGTATGAACTACTACTTCAACGGCAGAAAAGAAAAGGTTTTTTGCACCGTATCGTGACTGGCGATGAAAAGTGGATACACTACAATAATCCAAAGCGTAGAAAATCGTCGGCTAAGCCCGGCCATGCATGAACATCGTCCGCAAAATCAAGTATCCATAATTCGAAGTTTCTTCTCTGCATTTAGTGGGATTAGCAGGGTGTTATTTATTATGAGCTGCTCAAACTAAATGAGACTATCACAGGAAATCGCTATCGACTTCAATTGATGCATTTTAGTCTAGTCCTGAAAGAAAAACGGCTGCTATATGAGCGCAGACACGACAAAGTAATTTTGCTACATGACAACGCTCGGCTTCATGTTGCAAAACTAGTGAAAACCTACCTGGAACTACTTCAATAAGAAGTTTTACTCCACCCGCAGTATTTACCTGGCATAGCCGCTTCCGATTTTCACCTATTCCGTTTATGACGTGCGTTGTTGCCTTGCTGATTTTTTCCGTGGTTGTAAGAAGACGCGGCAATTCAGCGTCGCACGAGTGAGTGTGAGAGTAGCGCTCGTACGTCTCTTTAAGGCGGAAGCACAGTTTGCACTCTGTATGTCCAGTGAACACTGTGGTAATCGAGTTAGCATACCGTGTGCGAGGAGTGCTGTCTAATTACTCGTGGTGGCACATCTAAGCATTTTTCTTTACAATCCACAGCAAATGGTCTTAGAACTACCCCTTGCTTATACAAAGTGTTTACCGAGAACCGCATATTTTTGTATTGGGCAGTATACGGCAAGTAGTGGGGGTGTGGTGGTTGGGATGGTCCTATTATATAGAGGGGAGTTAGAAGTTTCAGCTATACTCAAGATGTGGGACCTTAAGCATCTTGTCTGTCAAGCTTACCCTGGAAAAATAAGCTCTCGTTAGATGTTCCTTGACCCCCCGGTCCCCCAATCTGACGATCCCGGACTTCTTTCTTTGGGGTTTCTTAAAATCACGTATTCACGTTGAAAAACCACGCACATAATCAGAGTTGAAAGAAGCCATCAGAAAAGGAATCCAAGTCAGAAATGTTACAAGATTCAATGTGTAACTTCAAGGAACGTCTGGAAACATGTGTTCAATCGGAAGGGCATCATCTACGCGATGTTGTTTTTGCTACTTAATTTTTTGTAAGATTTTTGTAAAATTCCGAGTTCGTAGAACACATTGTTTAAAAAAACCAATTTTTGGTTTAAAATTAAAAAATTTGTGGCTTTTCAAAACCATGCAATTCCCGGTAAACACCTTGTATAAGAGCTTTTCCAGTTTATATCGCTTTCCTCTCCCTGACTCTGCTCTAATTACTGCCGTATCTGCAGGCGCGTTGATCTTATGTCGATGCGCGTACTGACTGCTCGAGTCGGGCTGAAGGCAGACCAGGCTCTTAGCTCGAGAAAGAGCCACACGCATGCGTGAGGTGGAGTTCTCACGCGTGTCTACGTTCAGACCAAATTAGCCCGTTACAAACTATAATATAGTATCACGCCGTATTTATATTGTAAATGATGTCTAGAAAATTACTTAAAATATCTATATTATTGAATAAAATATACGTTAAGTATTATTATTTTTTAATTACCACATTAATTGATTAATATTTAAACTAACTTACTGTCTTGCCTTTGTGATTACATACAATACTTAAATAATTTATAAAAATAAGCCTGAGAATTATAAAGAAGTCATCAAAATACTGCTTATGTTACGTATACATTTCACGAAGCAGTACCTTTAATGTTCATTTTTATTTCAGATTCTTATTAAAGTATGCAGCATCAGTATTGGATCACCAAACAAACACTTTCTCGTAAATTTGGGAAAAAAGAAGATGAATGTATTGTGTCTTCTGATGCACAACTTGATTCCAAATTGGAACTATTTAGAAACATTCAAATATCTTGCACTCTTATTCAAAGAATTATAGATAAATACCAAGAATCTATTTGCTGTGAGTTAATATATATTATGTTTCTTATATCTTTTTTAATAGTTATAAAGTTTTTTCTTCATTTTGAAGTTAATGCCTAATAAGGCTAATACAATTGTAAATGAAAAAAAAAATGCGAGTTCCGGAAACTAGACTAATTTAATATACAGGGTAGATGATTCTAATCTATAAGCACAATAATCTCTTCGGAAATAGGAGGTATTCAGAAATAGTTATTTTGTTTTTGTTTTTAATGCACAAGGCAAAGAAACTCATGCGAGAAAACACTAGAGTTTGAGAAAGTGCTTGCTTTAGCTTGAGAAAAGCCATCTTTGCTTCTAACTCCTGATACCAACGCAGACTTTCTTTTAATAATTCTATTTGTGCAGTCTTAACTTCCGCTATATTTGAGATTGATTTACTCGACTATTCAATCATGTTTAAGAATCTTAATTGCTTCACGTTGCTTGACTTGAGATATTCTAATACTGGCTCAATTTTGTCTTTACCAGCTTGAAACTTCTGATCATTGACAATGTATCTCATGTATTTAATGCCTGAGCAACAAAATTCTGACTCCTACTCGTTCAAAAAAATGTTGAATTTCAAGAACAAAATTCCTGATGGACTCTTCAGAAAATTCTCAACTTTACTGTAAATATAAATATTTATATTTATTTTATTTTCATAGGCTGTGTATAATGACACTCTATCAGAGTTGTATTTGTAATTTGGAAAATGCGAGGCCAATAATACTGCCCATTTGAAGCACGCGTCATTAAAATTAGTTACATTAACACATGCATGCTTTTTTCTTATAAAATCCGGTAGTTCAATAAAAAAACTTCCTTGCATGGAGTTATTGGAAGGCTCATTAAAAAAAATGTTGAGTTTCAAGAACAAGATTTCAGATGGACTCTTCAGGAAATTCTTAATTTTACCCAATGCAAGGAAGGTTTTTTTATTGAACTACCGGAATTTATAAGAAAGAAGCATGCATGTGATAATGTAAAAATTTTGATGACGTGTGCTTAAAGTGGGCAGTATTATCGACGTTGTATTCTTCAAATTACAACTCTGATAGAGTGTCGTTATACGTAGCCTATGAAAATAAATTAAATTTTAATAGAATAGAATATCCCATAAGAGTAAAACAAATACTAAAATTTAAAAAACAATCTTTTTATCAATGTGTACATTTTAAAGTAACATTATGATGAATTTAAAGTATTGCCAATTTACTTAACAAAGTATGAAAGAGTGCCTCATATTAATCTTCTTTTGATACAGAATTAATAAAATGTTTAATCTCCGGTCGTTTAATCTCCAATCAAGTATCAAAGCATAATGGACAAATTTACATACAAAGTATGTTTAAAAAGTAAGGTGACTTAATATTTTTATGAAAAAATATTTATTTATTCATTAGTAATTATGTCTTTTGTTTAAAGTTATCTCCTTCAGATACAATGCACTTATGCCAATACTTTTTCCAATCTTCGAAGCACTTCTTATAAGCATTTTATGGTATAGCCTTGAGCTCTTCCAGCGACGCAGATCTTATTTTCCTCAATCGTTGCAAATCTTCGTCTTTTCATAAGTCTCTTCAGTTTTGGAAACAGGAAAAAGTCGCAAGGGGCCAAATCCGGTGAATATGGTGGTTGAGGCATGATTGTCATGTTGTTTTTTGCCAAAAACTCTCACAAACAACGATGAATAAACAGGTGCATTGTTGTGATGCAACAGCCATGCATCGTTTTTCCACTGTTCTGGGCGTTTTTTGGTATTGCTTTTCGCAAACGGCACATAACTTCAAGTTAATACTCCTCATGGACCGTACGACCTTGAGGTAAAAACTTCTGATACACTACGCCACGGAAATCGAAAAAGTGAGCAAGTCTTTGACATTTAATCCAACTTGACGTGCATTTTTCGGTCATGGTTTTCGTGGGTGCTTTCATTGTGACGATTAGGCTTTGGTTTCGACGTCAAAATCATATACCTATGATTCGTTGCTAGTTATGACCCTTCTGAGCAAATCAGGATTATCATTGATGTCATTCAAGAGCTCCTGAGCAATGCTCATGCAACGGTTTTCCTGATCAAAATTAAGAAGTTTTGGAACAAACTTCACTGACATACGTCTCATTTCTAAAATATCCATTGCATGGCACGAGCCGACCGATATACCAACATCTTCAGCAACTTCTCTTATGGTAATTCGACGATTTTCCAAAACAATTTTCTTCACAGCTTCGACGTTATCATCCGTTGTTGATGTGCTGGGGCATCCAGAGCGAGGTTCGTCATTCGTATCTTCTCGGCTGTCTTGGAAGAGCTCGTACCACTTATAAACATTTTTTTTTTTGCTTAGAGCAGACTCACAATATGTCTTTGTCAACATTCCGAGTGTTTTAGAGCATTTGATTCCATTTTTTACACAAGTTCTTGGCTCCATTTTTTTAATAATAGAAAATCGCTGAGCACACTAAAACACATTCAACCTTTCTATCTGTCAAAAACAAACCAAGTATGCTATACACTTGAAACTGTGAACATATGTTCGAGATATGTATAGCAACACAACAACAAAAATATCGATAATCGAATGTACTTTGCCCACGCAATTTTATAAATCATCTTACTTTTTGAACACACCTCGTATATAATCAATGTCTACTTTTTTTTTAAAATCAAGAGCAGCTGAACTCGCTTACAAAGGTGTGTGTTAAAATCAATGAGTGTCGGGTAAATTTACCCCATTCCAAATCAATTTTTAGAATTCAAAAATTTTAAAAACAAATTAAAAGCTCTTTTGTCATTTATGCAGGTTTTAAAAGTTCTCTTAAGCCTGTGTAGGAAAACGGTTCAGCTTATCAGAAGCATAAAACATTTAACATTGGCTACTATATTTAATGCAGCTGCAATGATTCATTATCTTTTTATCATGGCTACAGAGATATTGAACTCGCTAAATGGTTTATTAACAAATAAACGACTTTTGTAAGATGAATTGAAGATATTCTTAAAAATGTTGCACCAATGGAAGAATATACGTCAACAGAATAAGAAATTTTTTAAGAGGCTAATGTATGACATATTTGTGAAAAAGCACTTGGTTAGAAGCGTGTTCGAGATCATTGTCACCTCACCGGCAGGTATACATTACAGAAATATTATTTTAAGATAACTAATTTTATTTATTTATTTATTTTTTTTGCTTTTTATGATATGTATTTTAGATATCGCGGTCCTGCTCATGAGGAATGTAACCTAAATTATGTAGATTCACGAATAATTCCAATAGTTTTTCATAATTTTAGTGGATGTAACTTACAATTTCTAATTTGAGATGTTGCCACAGAATTTAATGGAAGAGTGTTAATTTTACCGCTAAGTAAAAAAACGATTCATTTCTTTCACAAAACATATTAAAGCAAGTGATAATAATTTTAGATTTATCGATTCTTTTGAAATCATAGAATTATCTTTAGATACACTATCGTCATATCTAAAAGATATGAACATTCTTTAGTGCGAGTTTAATCAAGATGAACAGTGTAAATCTTTAACTGATAAAAAGTTTCAACTGCTAAGAAAAAAAGGAGTATTCCATACGAGTACTTGGATTTCAAAGAAAAACTTGCCATTATGGAAATTCCGTCAAAAGATAAGTTCTATAGTAGTTTGAATAATTGTGAAATACCAGATGATGAATATGAGCATGCTAAGATTGTTTAGAAAAAATTTTAAATTTGAGGGATTACTCGGATTTATATTTGAAAACGGATATCTTGCTCGAAACTAAAGTTTTTGAAAATTTTCGAAACAATTGTCTTACATCTTATGGTCTGGATTCTGCACATTATTTTATAACACCAAGATTTGAGTAGGATGCTATGTTTAAACATACAAAAATTAAATTAGAGATACTCACCGACATTGATATGGTAATCTTTATTGAGCAAAGTATAAGAAGTCAAATAAGTCAATGTTGTAAACGATATGCATGTGCAAATAATAAATATAGATCAAATGACGATGCAGACAAAGAATCAAAATAACTTATATCTTTTGATGCTAATAATCTTTATGGTTGGTCTATACAACATGTTCCATCATACAATAGCTTCAAATGGCTTGAACGTCAAAAAGAAGATGTAGATTGTATTGTCCATGTTGCCAACCATAATGAATATGATTATATTCTTGAAGTGGATTTAGATCTTCATAAAGATCTATCGTTTTGTCGCAAATCTAAAACACCACCAGAGGCTAAGCTCGAAAAATTACTGACTACCGTTCAGTCAAAGTCTCATTACATTTTATATAACCGTAATTTAAAGCAAGCTCTCGCGAATAGGTTTTATCTAATTAAAGTTCACAGAATTCTACAATTTCGACAGAGACCGCGACTTAAAGAATATATCGACTTAAATAGTAAAATGAGACAAGAAGTTAAGAAAGATTTTAAAAGAAGTCTTTACAAACTATTGAATAATGCTGTATATGGAAAAACTTTGACGAATGTGCGAAAAAGTGTTAATATAAAACTAGTAACGAAGTGGAAAGAAAGATACGGTGCAGAAGTTCTTATATCGAAGCTAGAATTTCATAATTTTATTGTTATCAAGGAGGATCTCATATTAATTGAACTTAACCAGACCGGAGTTTTTATAAATAAACCAATCTATTGGACTTTGCGTTCTTGATTTATCGAAAGTTTTAATGTATGATTATTATTATAATTATATAAAAGAGAAGTTTGGTGGAAAATGTAAATTGCTTTATATAGACACTGATAGTGTCTTATATTAAATAACCGGTGAAGACATCTCTCATCATACGAAAAGAGATATTCAAAATTATGACACGTCTGTTAAAAAGTTGTTGGCTTAATGAAGGATGAGTGTATTAGTTAAATTATGACAGAATTCGCAGGACTTCGTAGTAAAATGTATAGTGTACGTATAGCTGGAAAAAATGTGAAAAAAGGTAAAGGTTTAAAGGCTACTGTGGTTAATAGGAGAATTACTTCTGACGATAACATGCTTAAAAAATTTTTCGACACAATTTAAAGAACAACGTACCAGGCTGTTCAATAAGTTTTGCGGTTCGATAAGAAAAACACAATTTTATGGTTTGAAATACACTTTATTATTCAGTATAGTCTCCCTGAACATCAATACACTTGTTCCAACAAGATTCCAATTTATGAATTCCATTACTGAAGTGAGAATCTGGAAGGGCTGCAAAATACGCTTCCACATCTGTTATGACCTCATCAATTGATGAAAAACGCTTTCCACGCATGAATTTTTTTAGGTCTGGAAACAGATAGAAATCGCTAGGGGCCAAATCTGACGAATACGGTGGATGCTCCAGCAATTCGAACTTCTATTCATGGATTTTAGCCATTGTCAAAATGCTCTTGTGACACGGTGCATTGTCTTGATGAAAAAGAATTTTTTTCTTCTGCAAACCGGGTCTTTTTTCACAAATTTTTTCCTTCAGCTGGTCTAAAAGGTTACAATAATTTTCAGAATTTATTGTTTTACCAGTTTGCAAGTAATCCACAAACGAAATTTCTTTCGCATCCCAAAAAACTGATGCTAACACCTTCTTGGCCGATTTCTGGACACGAACTCGTTTCGGAGCCAAAGAACCAGGTTCACACCACTCTTTAGCCTCTTGTTTTGATTCAGGATCATGGGGATAGACCCAAGTCTCATCCATAGTGATGAATCGACGCACAAAATTCACTTTATCTTTTCGAAAACGCTCTAAATGTTGCTGAGAAAGTCGCATTTGAATGTGTTTTTGTTCCATTGTTAGCGAATGCGGCACCCATTGTGCACACAGCTTTCTAAAACCCAATTCTTCAGTCAAAATATTGCTTACACTGCCAAACGAGATGCCTAGGGCTTCTAATCAATCTCTTTCAGTCACTCGATGATTTTTCAATACGATATCCTGTATTTTTTCTACGATTTCTGGTGTTGTTGCTGTTTTTGGACGTCCTTGACGTGAATCGTCTTCAAGGTTTGTACGACCACGTTTAAATTCAGCAACCCATCTTTCTACTGTAATAATTGAAGGCAAAGAGTCCTTATACACTTTCAACATTTGTTCATAAATTTCCTTTGCTTTTAAACCTTCCAAAAATCAAAATTCAATCACTGCACGATACTTGATTTTTTCCGTTGTAAAAAAATACTGTGACACGTCGATACTAAATGGCTTGTAAACAAAGAATGAATTGACAGATTGAAATATAACTTCACATACGTTCATATGGAGAGTGTACCAACATAAAAAAAAAAAAATTTAGGCTAGTAGCAACACCCTCTCTTATCGAACCGCAAAACTTATTGAACAGCCTGGTATCATACAATCGAAAGTTCATAAAGTTAAAACAGTTAAATAAAAAAAGTTGGTATTGAGTCCAATAATGATAGAAGATACTTAATTCCAGGAAAAACAGATACTTTACCATAAGGGCACTACAAAATTGACGAGATAAATAAAATATGATCATGTACGAGTACAAACAAAACTGTTGATAAATAAAAATATTTTATACATATTTATTAATGCTTTCTTCAATTTATTTTATAAATCATGATAACAGTTTTTGTTTAAAATTTTAATTGTAAACCGCTACTTTTAACACGTTTGCGCAGTGACTTATCAAAGAATAGAGCAATATAATATATATATTTCTTACTTCTTGAGTATCGTACTCGATTATTTTCATCGTATTCTTTTCTAAATGCGTTTTTTGTTTCGATAATTTTTCGATCATTTTCTATATTATCGGCATTTATGCGCTCAGTCAGGCTGACTTTTAAATAATAGTTCTAATAAACCGTTGATTAATCGATACTTTTTATTTTTTACAATAACGTTTTTCTAAAGGCTCTGTAATAGGCTAGAATGTCTCACCTACAATTTTTTTAAAGCTTGCCTTATTTTTCTGTAGTAATCTATACTTTTGCTTAATTGCATCTCGCGCCTTAACAACTTGACCAAGCACTCTTTTCCTACGTTTAATGTTATTCATGTTGCTGCTAAATGTATGCTAAAACTATGATTAGTCATAATGCCGCGTATTTATTAGAAAGTGATCAAAATCAACCATTATTTCGATCAAAATCTTTATTAATAGTAAGAAATACATACGAGGTCTGTCCAAAAAGTATCCGACCTACCTTCATATCTCAGCAATGGTGTTATTTTTCGTCATCCGGCGAGTGGCATTCTTCAAAGTAGTTTCCATTTGATTGAATAATGCACTCCTAGCGGTGTTTTCACTTTCCGAAGCAGTCCTGAAAGTCAGTTTTTGTGATAGCCTTCAGTGTCCTCGTCGCATTATCTACAATCGTCTTTTTGTCGTTGAACCGGTGTCTTTTAAGAGGTTTTTTTAAATTCGGGAACAACCATAAGTCACAAGGGGTTATGTTGAGACTTTACGGAAGATTGGCAAAGCAGTAGAATATTGTGTTTCGTTAAAATCTGCTACACAAGATTCGATGAAGGCACTGACGCATTATCGTGATGGAGAAGCCAGTCCCCGCTTGACCAAAAATGCGCTCGATTTCTTCTCACCGCATCACGCAACCGTTTCAGAATTTTAACTTAATATTCCTTATTAATCGTCTGAGCTGTCGATGCATATTTGTGGTGCACAACACCTTCATAATAAAAAAAAAACAATCAGCATTGACTTGATATTGCTCCGACTTTGTTGTGCTTTTTTCGGCTGTAATTCGGACGAGAGCTTCCACTGTGAAGATTTTTGTTTTGTTTCGGGATCATAATCATAAACCCACGATTCATCACCAGCAATAACCTTTTTCAGCCAAGTTTGGAGCAAAGTTCCATGCGAATTCGTTGATCAGATCTTTCAGTCATTTTTAACAATAGCTAAATCCGACGAACGCAAAAAAGGTATTGTAAACAAATACACGCTGCGCATAAACTATACGTCCTGTAGGTACCGGTGAGCAACCGATAAGTTCGTGAGGCTTTACTGTTGACGTTAAGGGGGGGGTAGGGTTTTGAAGGCAGAAAAAAACAGGTTTTTACAGATTTTTTTTTGGGCGTACGGTAAAAGTAAATTTATTTCTAATTATTATACATTAAAGAGTAGTTATTGAACTATATTCTGTGAAATATTGGTTGAAAAATATTGAAAATTGACCGAATGGCAGCAATTCTTCGCAGGCGCCTCAGAAAAAATACATTTTGCGGTGCACGTCATACCTCAGCACTGGATCATCTGAAATGAAATAACCAAAGTTTTTCTTTTAATTTTTATGTCCCTCTAGGTATCCCTGTCGAGTTTTTCCATTTTTTTTAAATTTTTGAACTTTTTACAAGACTTGAAAGTGAAAATACCGATTTTTGGCCTGAATTCATGACTATTGTTGTTAATAATAAAAAAAATAAAATCAAAAACGAAAAAATCTCAACAGGGTTACCTCATGAATTATGTAAGGAAATACTGTAAAAAATTTGAGAACGATCGGTTGAATAGATTTTGAGTTACAGAGTGCACCGACTCAAAAAACATCGATTTGAGAAAAACGCGTTTAAAGTTTTTCGTAGCGAAAAGACCCTGATAAAACTTAGTAAGCTATTTATTTTTTATTTTACTCACATAGAATCATCAATGCCGGGACCATAGAGTATAGAACTTTCGTCAAGAATGTCCAAAGCATCTTTTTGATCAAGTCTGCGGCGAATTCTATCATTTTTAGCGGTTTCAGCTGCTCGCTCATCTGCTCTGTTCATTCGAATATCGTCGGTTAGAAGCGCCCATCCATGACAACTTGGACCAGTACTGATTCGCATATCTTCTAGGAAGGTTAAATAAGCGTTACAGCCTTCATTGAAAACACAAGCAGCCACTGAAGATGCAAATTCGACGACAGTTGCTGAACCACTCTCAACTTTCGGCGCAATCTTCCAAATAAGCTGGTTCAAACTCTCATTATTATTTTGTGTGAATCCGCCAATACATCGCTCTAGGAGAGCATCTTTGCTTAAATCTTCATAAATTGGCTTGATTCCTTGTAAAACATCAGTTGGTAGAGCAGAATATGAGTGTTTGAAATTATTCAGCTTGTTTGAAGCTGCGGCTTTCTGCCATTCACACCATGAGTCTTCTCCGCTAGGGCAGTTTTCGTGTTGTGGTTTTGCATCGGTTGAGGCATAATGATAGTAAGTTGCCCAAATGGCTTTTTTCATTTCTTCTACAGAATTAGAATTGAAACGAATTGCACGACCATAGTACTGGGTGAGCTTATCAATCATTTTTGCAGTCAGTTTCCCTTTACCTGAGAGAGTTTTTTTTTGGATATTTTTTCCAGTTTTAGTTTCACTATCAGTCACAGTTTTTTTGACTAAACCACGCAAACGAGTTCCCATCCTTTTTTGGACGTGTCCAACACATTCTTTTTTATTGATCAGAAAATTTTCACCATAAGGTTCAGCATTGATAACACCACTATATGTTTTCGAGTCAGAATTTGTCACAACCAGCTAATCCCAAGCCTAAAACTCGCATCACGAAAGCAAATCGGTAGTTCACTTCATACATATGATTATCTACTCGTTCACTAGACGGAACGTAACGAGGTTCTTTGCATTTTTCACATTTTATTTTTATCTTGAAACCAAGACCTATTTTGCCACAACACTGAAATGATACTGTACTATCACAAACTGCGCACTTTACTAACGTAGAAATTGTTGAAAAAACTAACAGAAAATCAATGATTCTGAAATGTTTATTTGTATCTTCAGCAACTTTTTGGCTAAAGCTTAGTCTGATTTTTTTCGTTGACGTACTCCTTGCCTCAATATCGTCATCGTTTCTTCGTTTATGCGGAGGAACTATTTTTTTAGCTTGATACAACTTTTTTGCAGACTCCTTTCTACACTCTCTTGAAACTTTTCTCGGCATTTTGCGAACAACAAAAATATCACAACGAAATAGAGTAAGAAAATACAACACGACTGTTACACTCCGCGTCTGCTTCGAAAATGAACCAACACCAGGTACCGTTACAACGACCTTGTCTAAGACCTTTCTGTAAACTGCTTAGGGACAATAACAAAAGAGATTGAGAAACAGCTGCCTTTCCGCTGAGCGGTTACAGCTCAGGTAGTCGTTCGAGACACGCCTACTTCCAAAGCTATATCTTTGTGAGTTTTGCTCCGATTGACTTCATATTAACAGACAACATTCTTGAGTTACTATACTTTCATAATATGCAATAAAAAAAAATCACTTTTTTTGAACCCTCAAAACCATACCCCCCCCTTAAGACTTTGGAAAGGTTACTCGAACACTCTGGCGCAAAGATATAAAAGCAGGTCGGATACTTTTCGGACAGACCTCGTACTTATTGTCATTCCAGCAAATAGAATATAAATCTTTGAATTGCATATACGACATATCTGTATTCACATGATTATTGTATACATGTCACAAATATATATTATTTTGTTGAAAAAATACTAATAAATTAATATTATCTTAAATGGAATGGATCTTTGGAATACAAGCGTGAGTCTAACAGTGATAAAAACAATCCGAACTGTATGTTTTTCCATGCGAAAGAATATGTTAATGTTATCTTGTTTCTCACAAGCTATATCATCAAATATCATAATCGAGTTTGGAAGTACATCATTCGATGAAAATACGGCATCATTATCACTAAATGGAAAATACGTGATGACGTTTGTACGAGGTGTGGCAGAAAAGTAATGAGACTGATTTTTTATTTACCACAGTTTTTATTTTTCTCAAACATCAATGTTATCCCCTTGAAAGTAGTTCCCTTGGACAGCTACACACCAATGGAGACGTTGTTCCCACTTTTGGTAGCAGCATTGAAAGTCTTCAACCAGTATGGTCTTTGGCATGTCCGTTATACTGTTTTGGATATTTTCTGAAGTCCCGAAATGACGTACATAGGACGTTGTCATAATGAAGCATCCATTTGTCTGCAATATCTGGTCTCACGCGAATGACCCTTTTTCTGAGCCTTGCAAGGACGTCTTTATAAAAAACCTGGTTGATAGTTTGTCTTGGAGGAACAAATTCTTTGTGGATGATTTGACCTTCGATTTGCTCATTCAAGCTTTTTTTGGTCGAGGAGAGCTCGCAGTATGCCACTCCTCACTTTGCCTTTTGGTCTCAGGATCGTATTAGAAAATCCATGATTCATCACCTGTGACCACACGACTAAAGAAATCTTGTTCATTGGCGATTCTGTCAAGAAGATTAAGATACTTGTTTTTTTGATTGTCCTTCTGCTCAATTGTTTTCGGCACCATTTTGGCACAGACCTTTCGCATATGCAAATGTCCAGTCAAAATTTGATGAACAGTAAATATGTTTAAATTTAATTGTTAATGCAACATTCTTAATGTTAAACGACGGTCTGATCTCACAAGAGTGTTCACACGTTCGATGTTTTCGTCGATTTTCGAAGTTGAAACCTGAACGGTGTTCATCTTCAACGTGCTCTCTGCCTTTTAAAAATGATTTGTGCCAGCAAAAAACTTGAGCTTGGGATAAAGAACGTTTTCCATATGCCTGTTTTAACTTTTCAAACGTCACACTTGCCGATTTTCCCAAGCTTAACACAAAATTTAATGGCACAACGTTGCACCAAATTCCGCTGTTTAATTTTGCGTGACGCACAACCAAAACACAATTTCATTAATAGCAGTCACAAAAATCACGCAGTTACCGGAAGGAGTTGAAACTCGCACTGAGCCATGGGAGGGTACTGATACACGTGCAAGCGATCTGGCAACAGAGCAGCGTGGATAGATTGCTTGCAGTGTTGCTAGTCTCATTACTTTTTTGCCACACCTCGTAGGTTTCAGAAAAAACTTTAAAAATTGATACTTGAGCTGTTCAAATGACTTTGAGTAGACGTATTCATTTTTGAATCTCAGTCCGCAAGAATGTGTTATGAGAGATTGTATTAGTTTTATCACAATTTAAAAGACCGCAGAATATAGCTCTAATGGTGTCAGGAAGCAGTTCTCTATGACGTTTTTGTATCGCCCGCTGTGACACCAAAGTATCAAAATTTATAATTGATAGTTTAATGTTTTATTCTTCGAACTTTGTTCACGCTCGATGTCTCTAATAAGACTGACTTCTAACATATGAATAGGATGCTTAATAAATCTTTTTACTCAGTTTTCCTTTGTTCTCCGAATCATTAGCGATCCTCATGATTGCGCAAAATAATGCAAAGGTTGAGATTTAATGAATTAATTTAATAATTTACCTGGTTATTGGTACCGTAGACCGGGAACAAAACTCCCAAAACGTCTCGCTCGAGGTGATCCTCGAATTAATCTTTTAGATAAAATGTGTAAAGAGCACATATTGCTTATCCACAGATTTAAGAGAACGTTGAGGCTAGAAACGCTGCTGATAGAGTATTAGCTTTAAAAGCTATAAAGCAAGTTTCTGCTAGGGACTTAAGTGTTAGTGAAAAAGCTGCTGCCTTGGCCATAGCCAAAACTATGAAAAGTAAATCTGAGCTGGGAGTGGGACTAAAGAGAAAGAAGCGACAATTCACCACACTCGCTGCTATAATTAAAGTTGGAAAATTAGCAACAGCAGTTTCATCTAACGATTTTTACAACGTTATTCGTACTGCTTTAAAAAGTGCTTCACAAGCTGTACGGCAAGCTGTTAGTAAAGTAAATGTAAGTGTTTTACGTCTACTACCAGTTCCCTAAAAAGTTAAAAGATTTTTACCGTTCCTTATAATATTATTTATATGCTTAAGTGTAACTGGTTTACTAGCAGGTGGCGCTACTGGTATAGTTAAAGCTGTGAACGATGCAAAAGCAGCGAAAAATTAGCTCGAAGAAAGTCAAAGACATAATAAATTGATGGAAGCAATTGTTCTTGGTAAAAGGCTATACTTAAAACTTCACACACAGTCTATGGTCTTTATCTAAAACTATATGCTAGACGTGGTCTTAAAAACGAAACAAAACTTCGTTGTAAAACTGTCTAAACTGCTCTAACCGATGTTGATTTATTAATATATGCACGTACGTTGTAAATTCCTTATCTTCGAGTTATATTTATACGAGATGCATTACCATCTACAGGTTCATACCTCCACGAATTAGCCACTTTTAATCTTGATGATGTAAATGAATCCGGCACTCACTGGGTAGCTTGCTGTAAACGTTGTAACACTTTCATGTATTTCGATAGTTTTGGTGATTTGCAGCCACCTTTAGATCTTATGAATTACCTTGGAGACGGCAGCATTGTCAAGTACAATCATGAGAAATATCAACATCATTGTTCATACAAATGTGGACATTTTTATTTGAAGTTTCTCTATGAGATTATAAAAAACAACGCAATAATCGAATGATATTAGCTGTACGTTATGTAGTCATAAGTGAGTCGTTGATGTCTATCTGGAATGCCATCTACTCTAGAAGCTCAATATTTTCTACCAATTCAACTCTTTGCACGAACAAAGTACTTATTAGGATTAGTGGAGCTTTTGACTTTCAATTCAATACTCAATATTGACATTAGCAATAACAAGTTTCGCGTTGTGGAAGAAATTGTGACATTACCAATAAGTAGTTGAAAAATTAAAGACATTAAGAGTTATCTGCAAAAAATATTTGCAACTAAAAAATATTCTTGAATTTTAAGCCTCATGATAACACTCTTCATTTTAGTATAAAGTGCAATAAAGTAAGTGACTTTAGACCGGCAAATTCTATTAATAGATTACTTGGTTTTAGACGGCGTACTCTTGAAGCAAATATACGAGGTCTGGCTATTAAATAACGAGACTGGTTACGAAAAAGGGTTTTATTATAAAAATTATTCTACATTCGAATGCCCCCCTTCAATATACTCCCCTTCCCTCGCCGCTCACCTTTCCATACGTTTTTCCCATTGATCGAAGCAGTGCTGGAAGTCTTCTTTGGTAAGGGCCTTTAGGAGCTCTGCCGTTTTTTGCTTTACCGCTTTCATCGACTCAAATCGGGTCCCTTTCAAAGCAGATTTTATCTTTGGAAACAAAAAAAAGTCGCACAGTGCCAAATCTGGCGAGTACGGCGCGTGTTCGAGCACTGGAGTGCGCTTACCGACCAAATACTGCTTCACAGATAGCGCGTTATGGGCAAGTGCGTTGGCACCAACTTCGCACAGACTATTGTCATGTGTAATTCCTCGTGTAAAATTTGTCTAACCGTTTCTTTATCGGCGTTTACAGCCTCGTCAATCATCCGGATGCTTATTCGACGATCTGCACGCACAATTTGGTTGATTTTGGTCACTGTTTCCGGAGTTGAAACAGTGACAGGGCGACCTGGGCGTTGGTCATCTTCAGTGCTCACTCGGCCCTCACTGAAGCGCTTACACCACTCAAAAACACGCGCACGAGAGAGAGAATTGTCCCCATAGGCGTCTTGCAACAATTTACAGCACTCAGTCGGAGTTTTTTTCAATTTAACGAGAAATTTGAGATAGATACGTTGCTCCTGTTTTTAGTCACACATGGTTTTCGGCACGAGAAAAAAACACGTTCGTTTCAAACCGCTACTGCACAAATACAATAATAGTGACGAGAACGTGTTTTGGTACATGCATAGACAAGCTATCTAGATACCCAACGCACTACTCGTTTTTTTCCCCACCCCTCTACGGCGCCCTCTAGGCGCGCAGTCTCGTTATTTAATAGCCAGACCTCGTAGTATTAGGTTGCTGCAGATGAAATGGCCGATTTAGTAATAAATTTTTAAACAGCTGTAACTTTTTATAAAGACAATTTATTTAATCGAAATAGGTACCAATAGATGGAATACACTTTTTCCAACGAGATACAAGTACATTTATTCCAGTTTTGTAGAGATCCGAGTTTCTGGTTCGAAGAAACTCCTCGAAGGCATTTTTGACAGCAGCTTTATTATTAAATCTTTTTTCTGTCAAAAAGTGATCCAAATGTTTAAAGAAATAATAATCTGTTGGTGAGAGGTCTGGTGAATATGGAGGGTGAGAAAGAGTCTCATAGCGCAACTCGTTTAATTTTTGGACCGTTGTTCTCGATACATGAGGTCGTGCGTTATCATGAAGCAGTATCACTCCATCCCTGTTGACAAGCCTAGGTCGTTGGACTATCAATTTTTGATGCATTTCATGCAGTTGAGCACAGTATTTCTCAGCATTGATGGTTTCGCCAGGTTGCAGGAACGAATAGTGGATAACTTCAGCTACAGACCACCAAACAGTTACCATTATTTTTTTTGGATGAAGGCTTGGTTTCGGCATGTGTCTTAGCGCTTCATCGGCATCTAGCCATTAGGCCGATCGGCAATGATTATCGTATAAAATCCTCTTTTTATTGCAGGTCACAATTCGGTGCAAGAACGGTTGCTTGTGTGGGAACTTTTTGTTGTGGGAGAGAAGAGAACTTGAAATCTCCATTCGACACGTCATGTTTTGCTCGGTAAGATCATGTGGAACCCATTCGTCAAGCTTTTTCACTTTTCCAAGTTGTTGCAAGTGGCGGCAAACTGTCGAATTGTGAACGCCTTATTTTTTGGCAAGATCCCTTATGGTTTGGCAGGGGTCAGACTCCACTAATGCACACAACTCGTCGTTATCGATCGCTGATCCTGGGTGTCCACGTGGCTCATTTTTAAGGTCCATATCTCCTGATCAAAATTTTTCGAACCACCGCTGAGTGGTTCGTTCGCTAACTGTATCAGGCCCAAATGCGCTGTTGATATTCCTCGTTGCTTCCGTCGCGTTGCGCTCTAATTTAAATTCTTATAGTAAAAGTAGCCGTTTTTGATTCACTTTCATGTTCACTTTCTCTTTTTGTTTTTACGATCACTATGAAGTGCAAAATAGAAATGACTCCATAAACCAAGGTAGCAGTATTTATACTTCAATATGTCATATCATTTGCGCCGCCTTGTGCTAACATAATACATTAAAATGGCAGCCAACTTTATGTCATTGCTAAATCGGCCATTTCATCTGCAGCAACCTAATATTGCTCACGAATCAGACTTACCTGTAGCCGTCAGCACCATTAACAATCTACAGTTATGTATCATTCATCAAGATGGAAATTCGGTGAATTTTCGTGGAGAAATCAACAATTAGACTACACGTTAACTTAACATCATAATCATTATCATAGAAATCATGTATAATAGTTAAAGTTTTGCATATTATCGACTGAAAAATGTTGAGCGTCAAGTTTTTGCTGTTGGTATAGACTATATTAATAAAACTCCATGTTGGCGAACGATCAGTCAGAGATGAGTGCTCAAACCTTAACAGCTCAAAACATTCAATTTCTAAGAAGTCTTCGTCTAAAAGTCAATCCTCTTGGATACAAATAATCTATATATTGTTTTGCTGCAATCGAACGAGAGAAAGTAATGACTAAAATTTTAAGCATACAGTCCCCAGTCATTTTTGACGAATCGATTGCGCATTTTGAGTACTTGTACATCAGCCTTAAACCTCATCAGTCTTCAACAACAGTGATAAAATTCTTATCTTCATACAGCATCAGAACTTGAGTCTTTTACTATCAAGAAGTTTGCTATATATTCGTGGTTGATTGCAAAATCAAGATGACACTGCTGTTGCAAATAACTGTAACAACTAACTTAGTCAACAATGCTAAATGCTATTTCTTTGAAGAAATTTGTTATAAGATCAATGCGGTAGAGATTAATAAATGTAAAAATGTTGGTTTTACTAGTTTAATGAAAGAAATGGTTTTATTTAGTGCAAGTCAAAACCTTAAGAATTGTAGATGGTTATATGTCGATAAAACTGTATAATTAATAAATGAAGATGACTATTTTGATTTACCGAAGATTATTGTAAAATTGTCATCAATACTAAGCGTGAATTAATTCTAGATCAAGAAATGATCTAAATGCTATTAATCAGACACCTATATAGCATGAAGATGGATCGACTTTTAAAAATTTAAAAATTAGATTTACAGAAATTGAATGGTTTATGCCTTATACCGTGCTGTCTGATGAATGTTAAGTATGTCTATTATATTACTTGGCTAAGGATAAATTCTTAAACATGAATTTTTGCTCATGGAAATGGTACGAATATCTACTGCTTCCAAACATGTTTGGACTGTCAAAACTTCAAATTAATTTGAGAAGTTACGTTTCATTATTGTAGGTTTACAAACAAATCAGGAAGATCAGCGTACTGCGATCGCTAGTCGCTTTGATCATTGTAATATAAGCAACATCAAAGTCTTTCTTAATTGGTAATCCTATCCATCTGGCAATTTAAATCTCAATATTAATAATAATCAGTACGCAATTTTGTTCGATATGTATGCCAATTTGCAGAATTCCCACTACGGCAAGAATACGCTGAAGCGAATGCTAAAAAAGAGTGAATTTTCGTCGTATGCATCACTTATTGTTATCAATTGTTCAAGGCAGAACGAGCCTTTAAAGCATGCTCTTTAGATGTTCGCCTTGAATTTGAGGCTAGAGATAATTTTCCGTCTGGAACATGAGGTTACTGCTTAATCTTACATGATCGTATAGTCCTATAAGCGGTGATGTGAAAATTAGTTTAAGTGGAGGAGAGGGGAAGTTACGTATATGTTAGAACACTTCCGAAGCACAGTAAAAAATTTATTTGGAGTACGTGGTGGACGTGTAAGGTTTTTAGCAAGCTGTGAATGAATGTGTAGTTAAAGAATTGACAGTTCCCCTTAATGCCAATGCAAAACCACAAGTGTTTTTATTTAAACCGCCAATGCCATAGTGTATTCTTAGAGCCCTGGTGGATTTGTAAATTGTTATGAGAAGAAACTTTCGCTTGAAAAATTTAATTTCAATGGGCACGATATGGAAAATATCGGCTGCCCATCACTAAACAAACTTAAAGTAGATATACTGGAAAAGCTATGCCCCCGTCACAGATTTGCATACAAGGCCAGTTGTGCACATAGAAATGTACTTCTATTGAAAAAAGTTTATCATAATAATAAGCCATTGTTCGCAAAATTTTTCAGAATATTGTTTCGCACCGAACATTTAGTATTTATGTCGGCAAAGATCTTGCTCGACTACCACAAACGTTTCTCATGACTTAGAGCGAACAGTATCGAGCAGACACACGATAAATTATCGGAACATTTGGAGAATTATCGGCAACTTTTAGCTTGTTTACGTTGTCGAAAACATAATTGTAATAGTGTAATATCACCGCATTTGAAGAGAAAGCTGCTGTACTCAATGCATTTGTAATAATAATAAGTATGAATAAACGTATATTATAGTAATGTAACATGTATTCTTATATATTACTTTAAAAATATCAAATTCTTTTGTATTATATTGAAATAAATTAATCGAAACAAACTAATGTATTTCTAACTTATACTCTACCTTTTGCATATAAATTTTTATTTTTTTAAAAAAAGTGTAAGATACTGCAAACATGACTTAAAAATTTCAACACGCAAGTCGATTCGAAAAAATAAAACATATGATATTACGAACGTGTCACCGAAAAAATATTTTCATATCTCTCTCCCTCTCTCTCCCTCTCCCTTTCCCTCTTCCCCTCTTACCCTTTCTTCTTCTCCCTTTCTCTCATTCTCTCTCTCTGTCTCTCTCTCTCTCTCTTTCTTCCTCTCTTTTTTCCTCTCTTTTTAGAAAAATGAAAAATTTTCTTATAAAAACCACTATCTTCAGCAGCTATGTTGACAATTTGATTTTTACGCTGTATCACCGATCTACATATTCAGCTTATTTGAAACTTAATTTCTTAAATGACGTAAGATAAAAGAAGATCAAATTTTAGCATTATCGATTTTTCTCCAATTTAAATCGCCTTATTGGATATCCATATAGAAATATTAAAATTTTAAGGCCTGATTCAGAAAATAGTAGTTTTTCTTTGGAAACGACGTTTGGATTTGAAATTGTTCGTTTTCATGATTCTAATTTGATATCTTTCTAATTGTTTATTTTTTGTTAGTTTTCGTTATTATTTTTTATTACTTTCGTAGATGCGTTATGAAACTGAATAGTCCTCCTAGAAAGTAGAATGACCATCTCTAGATTGTATGTAATGTTTTGTCTTTTATTATTGTTTCAATCATTTTTTCATTTGAAATATTTTTATTCTTATTGTAATTCTTGAAAAAATGGATCCAAATTTTATTAGTTTTTTTAAGAATTTTTTGCATGTATTTTTTACGTATGTGAGAAGGTATTTTCAGTGACTAGGTTATTTATCAATTCACTTTGTATTTTTTCTTCTCTTTGCATTCTTCTTATCACAGCGTATAATAAACATAATTTTTTAAGCGCAAGTGTAATATGTTATTGTAGTTCTTGAAAAACTACAATAATATTCTTGATGAAATATTTGTCCTTGTTTCAATATATTAAGAGCAGTTTTTATTTTTTTAGATTGTGGAATGAAATTGATTCAATCTTCTACGATTTTAAAATAGTGTGGTATAATAGAATTTTAGACGGTTTTTGATCTATTGCGAGTACAAATTAGTTCGGTCCGTCTTCAAAAGATGGCTCTGACTATTATGAATATTTAATAGTAACAGCTGAAGTCGGTAGTTACAGAGAGGTTAGACATCTGTCAGTAATATTCAGTTTATATCGCTTTGAGTTTTATAAAAAAAATCTTGTTTTCAACTGTGTTAAATATGTCCAATTTTGTGTTAACTAAGCAGCATTTGCGGGAGGTTTTAGTTTTCTGTTTTAATTGGAAGATAAGTGCAGCTGAAACGCATCAAATGCTTGTGGAAGTTTATGGCGACAATGCTCCAACTGATAAATCTTGTACGGAATGGTTTTGACGTTTCAAGAATGGAGATTTCAGGGATGAAGACAAGTCTCGCTCTGGAAAGCTAAAAAAATTCGAAGACAAGAAGTTGGAGGCATTACTCGATGAAGATCCGAGTCAAATGCAAGAGAAGTTTGCAGAATCATTTGAAGTGACTTAAAAAGCAGTCTCTGTACGATTGAAATCCATAGGAATGATTCACAAGCAAAGCAATTGGGTGTCTTATGAACTGAAACCGAGAGACATTGACAGGCGATTCTTCTGTTGCGAGCAGCTGATTCAAAGGCAACAAAAAAAAGGTTTTTTACATAGAATTGTTATTGGGGATGAACAATGGATATTCTATGATGACCCCAAGAAGAAAAAATACTACACTATGCCCGGTCAATCGTTGTCATCGACCTCAACATCAACACCAAAGCCGAATATTTATGGTACGAAGATCATGTTGTGTATTTGGTGTAGCGGCCGATCGGTATAGGCTGCAATTGATTCGTTCGAGCCGTGCATTACGAAAAAAACGGCCGAAATACAAGGAAAGACATAACAGTTAGTTTTCTGCACAACAACGCTCGGCCTCATGTCGCAAAAGTCGTGAAAAAATATTTGGAAACGCTCAAGTAGGATAGTTCGGATTGCTTTACGCGAACGACGTTGAACTGGTGGGTAGTACTTCTTATTGACTGTTTGACCTCGTGGCAAGAATTTATGATTCACTATGCCATTAAAATCGAAGAACACAGTGAGCATAACTTTCACGTTCGACCGCACTTGTCGAGCTTTTTTCGGTCTTGGCGATCCAGAATGCCTCCACTGAGACGATGGAGCCTTAGTTTCGACGTCATATCTGTAAACCCATGTTTCGTCACCTGTTATAACACGTTTCAGCAATTCTGCATCGTTGTTGACTTCATTTAGTGACTCCTGAGCAACTTCTCAAAGCTATAAATCTAAAGCATTAATTAAAGAAAAAATTAAAAAACTGTTAGATATATTGGCTTTCGTCGAAATACATAAAAAAGTTCTTTTACAGAAACTATGCAAATAAGTTAGTGCATGGAAACTTACGAATTGAAGAAAATTATATCGTATTTGCTATAGCTTTGAGTATTTCAAAGTCAATTCGTTTAAATTATTATTTTATAAACGAAATATTTTTATTCATTATGTTCTTTAATAGTTTATGGATAGTTTAAACAAATGAAGAAATCTAAAATTAATCATTAAAACTACACTCTGACAAAAAAGTATCCGGAAATTCTCATTTAAATTGCCCGCGTTGAGTATTTTTAAGTATTTGAAGTTTCTGTATGTTGGTAGGACTGTCCGTAATTACTATGCCAAACATGAGTGCGGTCTGACAACTAGTTTCTTTACGACAGCTGTTAAAACCAGTCGACCTTAGTGGTAGTCTGCGAATGTTACAATGGAAAAAAATATTGAACAAAGAGTTTGTCTCAAATTTTGTGTTTTGAACGACATTTCGTGTGCTGACTCGTTGCGAATGCTGGAAAAGGCTTATGGAGACTCTGTTTTATCGAAAACCCAAGTGTACGAATGGTACAAAGCCTTTAAAAACGGTCGAGAGATCGTCGAAGATTTGCCTTGTTTAGGACGACCGTCGACCTCTTCAACCAACGATAACGTCGAAAAAATCAAGGAAATTGTGCTCGAAAATCGTCATGCCAGTGTTAGAGAGATAGCTCGTGATCTCAACATCTCTCGTGAAACCGCTTGTTTGATTTTGGTGAACCAATTGGGCATGTAGCGCGTCGCTGCTCGGCTCGTTCCGTTAGAGCTCAATTTTCTTCAAAAACAGTACCGGATGCAGGTAGCTGCAGACATGCTGGATCGTGCGAATTCCGATCCCACGTTCATGGGACAAATCATAACTGGTGACGAGACATGGGTCTATGAATACGACACACAAACGAGCTAACAATCATCAGAATGGGTGGGAAAAAATGAGCCGAAACCGAAAAAACCTCGCAAAAGTCGTTCGAAAATCAAGACGATGCTTATTGTTTTCTTCGATATTCGTGGTGTGGTTTATAATAAATTTGTTCCGCAAGCTCAAACGGTCAATAAGGACTTCTATTTAACTGTTTTGAGACGTTGCGTGAAAATATTCGCCGTAAACGGCCGGATTTGTGGCAAAACAATTCGTGGATTTTGCATGACGATAACGCACCATCTCATCGAGCCACGATTATTAACGATTTTAAGACCAAACACTCGATAAATACCATCGACCAGCCACCTTATTCGCCTGATCTAGTTCCGTGTGACTTTTTTCTTTTCTCCAGACTGAAATTACCGCTCCGGGAAACCAGATTTGACTCCATAGACGCTCGCTTCAAATGGAGCATATTTTAAAGGAGATTCAATAAATATTGAAGAAGTTTAATATTTTTGCGTTTTATTTCAAATTTCTGGATACTTTTTTGTCAGAGTGTATAAACTTAATAGAAAAAGATTTAGTTTATTATACAACAATACCAAATA
The DNA here is from genome assembly GCA_949987625.1 of Chalcis sispes. Taxonomy (NCBI): domain Eukaryota; kingdom Metazoa; phylum Arthropoda; class Insecta; order Hymenoptera; family Chalcididae; genus Chalcis; species Chalcis sispes. The sequence goes on along the minus strand of OX465097.1, from coordinate 48,729,978 downwards.
TTATCAGTATTTAATTGATTTAGAAAAAAATTCGGAAAAAATTCTGAATATTTGAATAAAATATTATTTATAAAATTTGAATCTAAAAAAGTTAGCATAAAACAATCGAATGTGCAAAAGCTACGCGGTGATGTATGCATCTCACTGCTACGCTTGTTTCTCTCCACTCCGCCGCGAATTTTATTTCTGTTCTTTTTATGTTCTCTTTTTCGTAACATCTGTTAATTTATTTAAATAATAAATGATTGATTTATGTACAAATATTAATTAAAATTCAAATATCATATTATGACAAAAGATAGAAAACTGAAAAAACAAAAACTCGCGCTAATAATTTCCTGGTACGTAAGTCAAATAGGATAATAATTTTAAAAAGTATATCAAACTAATTTTATAATAGTTTCTTAAAGAATAAAGAATACATTAAAACATTTATTCGCTTATCGGTTTTTCCTTAAGAAAGCAGTCTGGGTCTATTTTTTCAAAAAAATCGATTTTCTAAAAACATCATTTTTAGATACTATATACATGTAGAATTAGTATTTAAACTGTTATTTTGGTCGGCAAAGCCAAAAAATATATATCTTAATACAACCTTTTTAATAAAAAGAAAATTATGGTAAGTATTGGTTGTCGTTTAAACATATTTTTCTGTGCTCTCTTTATGTATTATCAATTTATCGAATATTAGTATGGCACCTGTAAGTAACTTATCAAAAAGAATATTTAAAATTAGCATTTTTGACTCTCGAAAGTTGTGAAATCAAATAATATTGCTAAGTATTTTCTATTTTATCGACATATTTTTTTTTAACAATAGCTGATAATCAATGTTATTATCTAACGCATCGTTCAATAAGTCCCAAGACTAACCCAGAGATGGTGCTAGTAGTACCAAACTGGCCACGTTTCCATAGAGTGCGAACCTTTACATAAAACGTGTAAACATTTCACGTCGATCAGATCACAGACAGCAGAGTTATCAAGGTTAAAGTAAAGTCACTTTGTAATTTGTTTGAAAAATGGAAAAAAGCGAGTTTCGCGTGTTGATAAAACATTCTTTTTAATGGGTAGTAACACTGTAAAAGCCCAGCAATGGCTTAAAAAATATTACCTGGACTTCTCCACATCTAAACCAACGATTTGTCGTTAGTATGCTGAGTTTAAACGTGGTCGTACGGACACAAACGATGCGGAACGTTCGGGTAGGCCATTAGAAGCCGTTACACAGGAAAATGTGAGCAAAGTGTTAAAAATTGTAATGAAAAATCGCAAAGTGAAGGTCCGTGAGATTGCAGAAATGACACAGATATCATCTGGAAGCGTATTTACAATCCTTCATGAAAAATTGAGCATGAAAAAGGTTTTTTCCAAGTGGGTGCCGCGATTGCTTTCAGTGGAACAAAAACAGCAATGAGTCGACGATTCAGAGAGCTGTTTATCGCTATTTACTCGCAATAAAAAGGATTTCCTGCGTCGATACGTGACCATGGATAAAACATAAATACATCATTTCACTCCGGAGTCGAATCGGCAATCATCTGAGTGGCGCATGGCTGGCGAAACCTGCCTAAAGCGTCCAAAAACGCAGCAGTCTGCTGGCAAAGTCATGGCGTCTGTTTTTTGGGATACACATGGCGTGATTTTTATTGACTACCTGGAAAAAGGTAAATCGATTAACAGTGATTATTATATTGACTTGTTGGTACGCTTAAAGGAGGAGATCACAGCAAAACGACCGCACATGAAGAAGGAAAAAATCCTTTTTTACCAAGCCAATGCACCATGCCACAAGTCCATGAAAACAATGGCAAAATTAAACGAATTGGGCTTTGATTTGCTTCACCACCCCCTGTATTCGTTAGATTTAGCCCCCAGCGACTACTGGCTCTTTGCTAATCTCAAAAAAATGCTCCAGAGAAAAAAATTTGGCTCGAATTAGGAGGTCATTGCCGAAACTGAAGCCTATTTTGAAGCAAAGGATAAATCCTTCTATAAACATGGTATAGAAATGTTGGAAAGGCGTTGGAAAGATTGTATCACTCTAAAGAAGATTATATTGATGAATAAGAACGATTTTTGAAAAAAAATGTTGTTTTCGTTGTTAGTCTCGGGACTTATTGAACGATGTGTTATAATATGCTAATGAATATCTACATGTAAATACAACAATCTTTCAAATACAAAAAAATTATCGTTACCGTTGTTATTAAAAAATATGAAAAAATATAATTAATAATTAATTTTCATAAACATACTTTCTAATTTTCTTTAATTTTAAAATATTTTAGACTAAAGAAAGCAATAAAATATAATAATATCGCTAAATATCATCTTTCTTTTTATTAATGTATTTTTTAACCGCAACCTGGTCATCATTTACTTATCGGATAATTAAAAGGTCATTACACAAATTTCTACGCACGAAAGTTGTGAAATCTATTAAATTTTGTTAAGTATTTTAATATTTGTGTCGAACACATTTATTTTATAATTTTAGTTAATACTAAAAAATATTATTTTATATTTTTTACAATTTACTTTTGAAATTTTACTTTGAATTGAAATATCTAAGTATACTAAATATCAATGATGTGAAATGATTCTTTTTTACTCTTACATTTATTTAGTTTGACGTGTGCGTGCGTACATAGTCTCCACTCTTTCCTAACCCTTTTCTCGCCATTCCTACTTCCTACCGCCTACGGGAGGTGGCGCACACACAGTCGGACGACTGGTGCCGCTGCGTGGGAGATGCTTTCCCTCTCCACCAACACGCTACCTCTCGTGTACCGCGAGAGGCGCTCTTCCGTAAGGCCTTAGCTCAGACCCGCTTCTCGAGCTCGACACTTACGCTTCGGCGACTGCCTCGAGTAGTCGCCTCCGCCTCCTGAGAGCGATCGTGCGCCTGCCGCATACCCGCTCTAGGTCAATGCGAACTTAGCGCCTCGCGCTGCCCCGCAGATCTACTAGACGTTCGTCTAATTCATCCGCGTCCTTTCCTCGTATTCTGGCAATCGCCGCGAATACCTCCGGCTCACGAGCGATCTTGCGCCTGGCGCATTTCACGCTCTGCGGTAAGCGATCTCTGCACCTGGTGCTGTACGCTAACCGTGGTCGAACGCAAATTCGACGAGCCACTTCCTTCTAACGGTCAGGGTGTCCTGAGCACCTAGGTTCGTGTTAGCGAATTCGCGTTCATACGATAAGCGCTGTAGTCCCGGAGACTAGCGAACACCGTGCCTGGCGCAAACCACTGATCTCGTCCCGCCTTGTGGGACTCCTACGGAGCTCTAACGACTCCTTGCCGTTATCCGTTTCCTATCGCACCTTATCGTTTTTTTCATTTCTCATTCTCTTACTCTTTCTCTATCTCTCTCTTTCTCTCTCTCTCTCTCTCTCTTTCTGTCTCTCACTCTATCATACACTCAAACATATCCACGCACACTCGCACATCTCGCAGACATACACAAACCCATGGACGCGACATAAATTTGACTCTTTGTGTTGTGTCCACTTATTTTCTCTTTCTCAATTATTCTTTTCTTCACCTCTCTTTCCTCCTACCAGGCAGCTTTGACAGAGCTCTGCACCGTGAGCTCAAGTCAAATTGGCGCCTAACGTGGGGCTACATTAAGTTTGGTGATTTTACCACGTCTCGCACACGCAGACACGGTAACTTCGTTGCGAAATCTTAGTCGAGCACGCTGAACGCGTGCACGAACTTCAAGCACACCCCGAGATGCGTTATGCAGCGTGAACCGTTGACAGCCGGTAAAGAACCGTCGCAAACGGCTTCCGACAGTCGCAAAACAGTCGGTGGCGCCCAACAAATGCAACCGCGAAGTCGCAGCCAATTGCAAAAAGAAGGCACTTTCACGCTTCCGCGGAAAAGTCCGCTTGAAAAAAATTCAACGCAAAAAGCGATTTCAGATAGAAGAGAGGGCACACGGGAACATCGAATGGAAGCCGACCAGCCTACACAGCCTAGTGTGAGTACTGACACAGCAAGTGAGGCACCTCCTCAGGTAACCGCTATGGAGGAAGTACGTAATTTATTACGTGCGCTAGCGGTTGGCAATCCAGAGCTTCTCGAGTTAGCCGGACGGGAATACGAAGACCCGAACACATTTATACGCGCGTGCGAGGCAGTCTTCGAAATAAATAAGATGGACGCTCATGCGCGTGTTCGACTGGCCACACGCGCTCTCAAGGACGATGCCGCTCGCTGGTGGTCCATCTACAAAAACTTAAACGTAAGCTGGGAGAAGTTCTGCTAACTTCTTTGCAGCAAATATGCAGCACAGGCCGTGCTAATCAAGCTGTCCGATCGGCTCTACGGCCAGCTGCAGGGAGAGAGAGAGAAAGCACGGGTCTCTTTCTCGAACAGCGACACCTTCTTGCACGGCGATTATTACCTGAGGCCTCCAAGGATCGCATCATTGCAGTTCTTTTGGAATCTCTTCGAGGTTCCATAAGAAAGTTGTTGCGAGCCTCACAGTTTTAAACAGTCGAGGAGTTGATTACTCGAGCCGTAGAGATAGAGCAGGATGAAGCCGAAGAGAAGAGTGCACTTCGCCGCGTCACTGCGCAGTCTGGCGCAACTGTACTTTGAGCATCTGCATCGCTGCGAGAAAGCCAGTTGCCTCGGTGCAATTATTGCCCGGAGAGACACTGGCATCGTGATTGCCCGAAGAAGCTTCAGCCCAGAATTACGGAAAACTGGCGAGGGACAGAAGCCGCCGCGGCCGGCCCTGCCCCGGGAGCAGCAGCGCCGTAATTTTAACAGCGCAGCTACCAGGCACAAGCACCGGATTTTTAAAGATTAGTGATAATAATCAAGAAACAAGTGCTCTAGTGGACTCAGGTGCCAGTGATAATTTTATTCGGTCGTGTTATGTAATTAGTAAAACGAAAGTGGAAAAAGTGAATTTAAAAGTGAATCTCGCGTGTCGTGGCACGACAATGTCGATCTCCCGAGTGTGCTGGTTGCCGCTCCGCATAAAAGACTATACGGCAATAGTAAAGTTTTATATATGCGACGAGCTGAGCACGCAGGTAACCTTAGGGCGTAGTTGGCTCAAAGATGTCAAAGCCGTGCATGATTATAATCTTGAGTGTTTATACTTCGGTAACGATACGCGCCAGCGAGTATATTTTCATAAGGACACTGCCGCGCCAGTGAAAAGTGTAGTCCCACCTCCAGACTTTCTCGCGAGCGTGCAGCACGGTTTCCCAAGTGAGCACGTGAGTAAACTAAGTGCGGTGATAAGTGAATACGCGGACTTATTTTTTTATAACGGGCCGCTTCGCCGAACGAAATTTGTCACTCATGATATCGAACCGAAAGACGAGGCGCCTTTCTGGCTCGCGCCATACCGATATTCAGTGCAGGAAAGAATAGCGATAAACGAGCAGGTGTGCGAAATGCTCGCGGAAGGGTTGATTGAGCCATCAATTTCGCCCTATTGCTCGCCGATAGTAATGGCCGCGAAAAAGGACGGAAAATATCGCTTTTGCATTGATTTTCGCCGCCTTAACTCGGTGACTAAAGACATTACGCCGAATTTACCGCGAATGCAGGAGTTAGTGCGCGACATTGGCACGGCAAAAATATTCACAACGCTCGACATGAAAAGCGGTTATTGGCAGATCCCGCTTACTGAACGCTCTCGACCTTATACAGCCTTCGCTACTCCAGATGGCGGACTCTACTAATGGCGCGTAATGAGTTTTGGACTGAAAAATGCACCGACTGCCTTCAACGATTTTATAACACAACAAGTGCTGTGCGGATATATCAACGTGTTTGTGCGTTCTTATTTAGACGATTTTTTAATATATTCAGATTCGTGGGAAGAACATCTGACGCACTCACAATTAGTGTTCGAATGGTTCCGAATCTTCAATTTAACTTGCGCAATACCGAAGTGCTTCTTTGGACAACGATCACTTGAATACCTCGGACACACCGTCTCAGCCGAGGGTAATTGCGCGAAACTCGAGTACGTAAAAGCGATTCTCGATGCTCCGGTGCCGCAAAACAAAAAAGACATTCGCAGATTCTTCGGTATTTGCGGGTGGCTTCGCGAATATGTGCCGAATTTCGCGAAAATAGCGCTTCCACTTACACAGCTGCTCGTGGCGAATCAGCCTTTTAACTGGACTAACGATCTACAGTGCGCATTCGATCGTGTGAAGGACGCTTTTCGAGTGCCGCTAAAATTGTGCCGTCTAGACCCTAGCAAGCCACTGGTATTGCAAACAGATGTATGCGCAACGGGCATGGGCGCAGTGCTGTATCAAGTAGGCCAGCAGGGCGAGAGGCGTGTGATCACCTATGCCTCTGCTAAATTTACAAAGGTGAAAAAACGTTATCACTTAAATAAACAGGAATTCTTAGCCGTGATCTGGGCCCTTCGTAAATTTAAGCATGTGCTTGAAGACGGCAAATTTATCCTTCGGACGGACAACCACGCGCTCACATGGCTTGCTAAAATAAAGGAAGGGAGAAGCAAGCTGCACCGTTGGGGTACTTGATATACCTCCGTAGCTACAACTTTACCATCGAGCACGTAGCTGGTAGAGAAAACGAACTTCCAGACGCTCTCTTTCGAGAGCCCAACGAAGAAATCTTCAAAAATAAAGAGGAAGAACTCGACGCCTTGCTACCTCCAAGCTCTCAACCGCAGCAAGAAAAGCTGCAGCTGGCTTCTATGAGCGCTAGTGATCACTACGCTCAACTTGGCGAAGCGCAGGCCCGCGAGAAACCTGACGAGGAGCTGGAAAAAATCCTAACGTCGAACCAGTACCTAGAAAATGTGAACAACGAAAACAACATTTTTTTTTAAAAATCATTTTTATTTATCAATATAATCTCCTTTTAGAGTGATACAATCTTTCCAACGCCTTTCCAACATTTCTATATCATGTTTATTGAAGGATTTATCCTTTGCTTCAAAATAGGCTTCAGCTTCGGCAATGACCTCCTCATTCGAGCCAAATTTTTTTCCCTGGAGCATTTTTTTGAGATCAGCCAAGAGCCAGTAGTGGCTGGGGGCTAAATCTGGCGAATACGGGGAGTGAGTAAGCAAATCAAAGCCCAATTCGTTTAATTTTGCTATTGTTTTCATGGACTTGTGGCATGGTGCATTGTCTTGGTGAAAAAGGATTTTTTTCTTCTTCATGTGCGGTCGTTTTGCTGCGATCTCCTCCTTCAAACGTACCAACAAGTCAATATAATAATCACTGTTGATTGATTAACCTTTTTCCAGGTAGTCAATGAAAATCACGCCATGTGTATCCCAAAAAACAGATGCCATGACTTTGCCAGCAGACTGCTGCGTTTTTGGACGCTTCGGGCGGCTTTCGCCAGCCATGCGCTACTTAGATAATTGCCGATTCGACTCCGGAGTGAAATAATGTATCCATGTTCCATCCATGGTCACGTATCGACGCAGGAAATCCTTTTTATTGCGAGTAAATAGCGATAAACAGCTCTCTGAATCGTCGACTCGTTGCTGTTTTTGTTCCACTGAAAGCAATCGCGGCACCCACTTAGAAAAAACCTTTTTCATGCTCAATTTTTCATGAAGCATTGTAAATACGCTTCCAGATGATATATGTGTCACTTCTGCAATCTCACGGACCTTTACTTTGCGATTTTTCATTACAATTTTAAATACTCTACTCACATTTTCCTGTGTAACGGCTTTCAATGGCCTACCCGAACGTTCCGCATCGTTTGTGTCCGTACGACCACGTTTATACGCAGCATACCAACGACAAATCGTTGGTTTGGATGGAGAGGAGTCCGGGTAATGTTTTTTAAGCCATTGCTGGGCTTCTACGGTGTTTTTACCCATTAATAAACAATGTCTTATCAACACGCGAAACTCGCTTTTTTCCATTTTTCAAACAAATTACAAAGTGACTTTACTCTAGCCTCGATAACTCTGCTGTCTGTGATCCGATCGACGTGAAATTTTTACACGTTTCATGTAATGGTTCGCACTCTATGCAAACGTGGCCAGTTTGGTACTACTAGCACAATCTCCGGGTTAGTCTCGGGACTTATTGAACGATGTGTTAAATTATTGAATTGAATTAAAATGAAAACTAAATAAATGTAAAAGTAAAAAGAATCATTTCACATGTAAAAAATATAAAATAATATTTTTTATTATTAACTTAAATTATAAAATAAATGTGTTCGACACAAATATTGAAATACTTAACAACATTATAAAGATTTCACAACTTTTGTGCGTAGAAATTTGTGTAATGACCTGTTAACTATCCAATAAGTAAATAATGACCAGGTAGCGGTCAAAAAATACATTAATAAAAAGAAAGATGATATTTAACGATATTATTATATTTTATTGCTTTCTGTAGTCTAAAATATTTTCAAATTGAAGAAAATTTGAAAGTATGTTTATGAAAATAAATTATTAATTATATTTTTTCATATTTTTTAATAACAACGAAAACGATAATTTTTTTGTATTTAAAAGATTGTTATTGGGTGTACAACTTTGCTTCCGCCGTTTTTTTCCGAAATTCGAGACTTTATTGTAAAAAACTGGTTATACATTTATGATTTAAAGCATTGTCCATCGCTGGCTACTACTTTCTCCCATCTTTCGGGCAGCATACGAATCCCGCGTTGAAAAAACTGGTCATCTTTTGAATTGATCCACGAATCGATCCAATTTTTTAGTTCTTCATAAGACCGGAAGTGCTGGTCAGCCAGGCCGTGTGCCATTGATTAAAACAAGTGATTGTCCGAGGAAGCAACGTCTGGAGAATACGGCGGGTGGGGTAGGACTTCCCATTTCAAAGTTTCCAAGTATGTCTTGACCACTTTCACAACACGGGGTCGAGCATTGTCATGCTGTGAAATCACTTTATCATGTCTCTCGTTGTATTGCGGCTGTTTGTCTTTCAATGCTCGGCTCAAACGCATTAATGGCGCGCGATAACGATTGCCTGTGATTGTTTCAGTTGGTTTTAACAACTCATAATACACTACGCTGAGCTGGTCCCACCAAATACTGAGCATGACCTTGGAACCGTGAATATTTGGTTTGGCCGTCGACGTGGAAGCATGGCCGGAATATCCCCATGATTTTCTGCGCTTGGGATTATCGTAGTGAACCCATTTTTTGTCCTCAGTTACAATGCGATGCAGAAATCCCTTCCGTCTTTGCCTTGCAAGCAGCTGTTTACAAACACACAAACGCCGTTCAACATCTCTCGGCTTTAACTTGTACTGCACTCAATTTCCTTGTTTCTGAATCATTTCCATGACTCTCAGGCGTTTTGAAATGGCTTGTTGCGTCACTCCCAATGATCCTGCCAATTCTTGTTGCGTTTGACACGAGTCTTGATTAAGTAATGCCTCTAATTCTGCATCTTCGAAAATCTTCTTTCTTCCACCGCCATGCTGGTCTTCGACGTTGAAATCGCCGTTCTTGAAGCGTTGAAACCACTCTCGGCACGTTCTTTCACTAATAGCGGCCTTACATTAGGTATTTGAGAGCATTCGATGAGCCTCAGTCGCAAATTTCTTCATATTAAAGCAGAAAATTAAAACCTCCCGCAAATGTCGAGAATTTGGCTCGTAAGCTGACATGTTTAATCGAGAATAACTTTATGATGCAGACACAAATCGACTAATATTTCGATGGCGTTATGTTTACAAATACCTAAGCTTATTGTATGACATCTATGATCTATTTATTTTAACTATCACTTACCGCTACAGCCATCTATTGCAAAACGGTGGAAGCAAAGTTGTACACCCAATATATTTACATGTAGATATTCATTAGCATATTATGTATAACAACATTGATGATCAGCTATTGTTAAAAATATATGTGTTGATAAAAAAGAAAATACTTAGCAATATTATTTGATTCCACAACTTTCGAGAGTCAAAAATGCTGATTTTAAATATTCTTTTTGATAAGTTACTTACAGCTGCCATACTAATATTCGATAAATTGATAATACATGAAGAGAGCACAGAAAAATATGGTTTAACGACAACCAATACTCAGCATAATTTTCTTTTTATTAAGAAGGTTGTATTTAAATTTCATAAATTGGGTAGAATATATATCAAATTATAAAATATTATATTAGATTTATTATGAAAGTAATCTGTGAAGAATGATTGCACTATATGATGCATTAGTTGTATAGATAAAAGAAAATAAAATTTTAAAAAGTTGTAAAATTTTGTGGAATGTTATAAAATTATCGTTTGTTCTAAGAAAAAAATTTAAATATTTCGAGAAACTTCTGACCATTGTTTTTTTTTATAATTTTATCATTTTTATATTTTACAAAATGTTTGTGTAAAAACTTTATAATAATGAGTTAAATTTTAAGAAATATAATTTTGATATGAATCTTATTATGAAAATAAGTTGAATTTAAAGTAATAGATAATAATCATGTACAAATTGTTTTGTAATTTCATGTACAAAATAACATTATATTAATTTATGGTAAAAATATTGATAAAACTGAATATATATTTATGTTGTTAATTGAAAGATTTAATTTAGATTTATGTTGTTGATAGAAAAATTTAATTTATATTTGTGTTGATACAAATTTATAAATAAAAAAGATATATAATTTTTATAAATTAGATACATGCAAATACTTGCAATATATTTTATATTACAAATTTATTTTCAAATTGTATTATATAATAAAATCAATTAATTTTTTAATATAATACATAATTCATTTAATTACAATAAAAAAAAAATGTTTTGATCATATTGTTTTACAAATTTGAGTAAAAATAATAATTTAATTTAAAAAATAATTTTAATTTATTGGAATTTCAAAATAAAATAATGATATTCTAATGAAATACACATTTATTTGCTTTTAGCAAGAACATAGAGAATTGGAAATAAATTGGCACAGGATTGTAAATTCAGCGGCAAATAAGAAACAAGTGATTAAATATTTAATAAAATATATTTTTATAGCCAATTGTTTACATTAATTATTTATCATCACAACGAATCTTCATATAACATTAATAAGTTTGAATTTGTAGGAGTCAAATTGATCCATGTTTCACTTTTCATGAAATTTATCAAAATATCTAATTTGGATATCTGACTATTTTCTTTTTTATTTTTATTTTTGAGTAAAAAAGTTTGTTTCACTATATCCAATGTGAATTCTAGAAAATATATTTATAAATAATGAAAAGAAATTAATTATTGAATTTTAGGAAAATTCTTTCTTACCATTGTTTATTTTAGGTTTTAAATCATTTTGATTAATTAAATAATCACAATTTTGTTAAACAAATAATTGTATTTGATAAATTCTGAAACACTTCCAATCCAGAACAGGCTGAAAAAAGTACAATAATAAATGTTCGTATACCATGCCATAGATAGAGATCATACAGTGCAAAAGTAAATGAAACAATATTTTGAAACTTTAAACTATTGTGTATGATCATGAGCAAAAAATAGGTAGCAGAAGATAAAAAAAAAAAAAATGATTGCGAAGCAAATACAAAGGAACCTAGTAAGAAGTAAAATAAAACTTGCAATTGATTGTGTTATTAATATATTATTGATTAAAAACCCAAAAAAAAATTTTATAACTTTGTAGACGAATAATAAAAATAATACAATAAAATAATAAAAACTTATTAATATTGTTACGTGACGAAATTTTAATAATTAAATAAAATTAAAAACTATAAAAAATTAATTAAATTAAAACTATATAAAATATTAACTTAAAAAATTAATTCAATTAAAATTAGAATTAAGCAGTTCAATGTACTACTGCAACACATAAAGGCATACGTTTAATGTGTGAAAATGCTGAGCGCGCAGTTCGACGAACTCTGTACAACAGAGTGTTAGAAAAAAGGTGGGTGATACTTGCACTCACGCTGCAAATTGACTCCAGTGGAAAAAACCCAGGAAACATGGAAAATAAACGTATTCTTATAGTTAAATATTTTTCCCACACACCCATAGAGAGTTGTGTTGCTCAACTCGCCTCGGCACACACATTTGAACAAATAAAATATCTAAAGTTGCATTTTAGTTGGGTGGCGCGGGGGAGGCTTGGGAGTCCACCGAGGCTCGCGCCGATGCCAAATAAGCAGAAATCCCCACGATGCCTCCACCTCAAGGTCTTTAAATATAAGTACCAACGGGCCGCGAGGAGTTGACCGTTGGTAAAGAACAGCAGTAATCTAAGCTCAGTCGTATCGTCGTTTAATTTTTTAAGTCTTAATATTTTAATATATATTGAACAATATTCTATTTTAACAATTTTATAAGCTCAGTCGTATCGTCGTTTAATTTTTGAGTTCTAATATTTTAAAATATATTGAACAATATTCCATTTTAATAATTTTGTCTTAGTTTCATCCCGGTTTCGGCCGCGTGTTGCGTGTATTAGTGTATGTTAGAAAAGTGACGTTCACTAACTGTGTCAGTGTGTTAGTATAAATTATTAAATAAAGAACAATAATTAAGGAGAACTGTTTGTGGTAATTACTTTTAACCTCAATTCCTCATCCTACGGGCACCTTCGGAATTTCAGGACACGCTAAGGTTCAGGTAAGATTTTACTTATAATCAATATGAATGTCAACTTGATTAATTTCGTTTTTCCTCTCTGCGCCTGATTCTCACTAAAGAATGGGGAAGAGGCAGTCATATTCATAATCCGCGACAGCATAGGTCCCTTCGGTTCGCGATGCGCGGGTGGGCCCGTACGGGACGGGTTGGCGGGTCCCGCATTAAAATAAATATTTAAATTTCGTAACGTACGCGTAGCCTCGCACGTAAAAATATTGTTGGTACAAACTATTTATAAAATTAGAAAAATATATAAAATTACTTGAATAACTTTTTAGACAAATAATAAAAATGATACAATAAAATAATATAAATTTATTAATATTTTAGATATAAACTTTCAATAAAATTAGAAAAATTGTAACGGGGTAAATTTGTTTACGTCCACTAAAAACGCAGGACCTTCCTCTGGTCCTGCTTTATCTCTTTCTTGTGTGTGTGGGGCCTTGCCTAAGGCCCCGCTACCGGCGTTGCACCCACCGGGCTTGACTGCTCAGTTTGTAGGCCAATGCTAGATTGGCACACCCGCGGAGGCGGCGATATTCGGGATAGAGAAGCTGTAGGGAATTAAAGTAAGAATGCACCGGCTCAGTGCTAACTGCTTCTTTAATAAATAAAACAACAAAAATGATACAAATTAATAAATTATTGCGGAGAGATCAGTTTACGCGAAAAGCAATTAGTATTGCCTCACGCGCAATACTAATTCTCAAGGTGCGCACTGCGCATGCGCACTCTTTTCGCTTTACGCGGCTACACACACACGTGTAGTCTATGGACGACAGATATAAAGAGAGCAGTTTCCTCTCTATACTGCCGTAGTCTGTGACTGCTCGAGCGAGAGCGTCTCTCTCTCTCACTCGACGCTGCAGTCTATGGTTGAGCAAGAGAGCTCGTTCCTCTCGCTCAACTACGCGCTCGCAGGTTGTACTAGTAAAAGTGGCTTTCTCTTACTCGTACGCCTATTCTATGATAGTGCGAGAGAGAGATCGATCCTCTCACTCGCACTTGCACGGCCTAATCGGGGTTTGAGTTACGCGGTCTCGCGCGTAACTCTCCTCTATATATATATCTATGTCTGACGCGATCGCACACGCGTCGGGAAACTAAATATAATTACTCGCGAACTAAATATACTACCAAGTGGCAACTTACTTGATTAATATCTAATCGCAGAATCGTCTCTTTAAAGCTGCGGCGGAAACGCTGCGGAGAAATCGCTTATCTCTTCGAATACAATCGGAACAAAAAAAGACACTTGCGGCTCGAAGAACGGCTCGGACGAGAAGAAGGCTTGGAGGGTGGGCTCCTCTTCCCCCTCTCGCCTATTAGTTTTCCCGTGTAGCGCTATTGATTCTTGATCGATAGCGCCGCGTTTCGATACGCCGCGGATTTTCGCGCCTTTCCCCGCGTCAAGCCATCGATCGCTTGATTGATGACGCCGCGTATAGTCGTGCCGCGAACTCTATCTCGCACCGAATGGCAGGTGGCCTAACCTCGATAAGCCACCTGTCACATTTCTCCCCCAGTCGCTGCTAGGCTCTGCTTAGCAGCTACTATTACCCACAATCCAAGGGTTTCAATTGGGGTAAGGGTTACGAGTTTGCGCGCGTCTTGCGAGGCGAAGTCGAAGCGTGTTCTCCCACGCCCTTCGCTTTCCTACTACCCGGTGGCCTTCCCGGGCCTTACTTGGAGCGCGCACCTACCTCTGGTCGCTCTCCGGTCGACGGTGGCTCCCTTAAATTCGGTGTGGGACGCCTCACGACGCAGACCGTCTTTCGGGGTCGCCCGCGCTTTCTGGCCGGCGCAGCGACCGCGTGTTCACCTTGCGAGGGTCCCGTGCCGGGGACTGGGCCTGCTCCTGGTTTACTCGTCAGGAGGGGCCCCGTCGCGTTGAGAGTACGGCTCGTAATCTGCAAACTTGGGGGCTAGCTTCCCCGCTATCCCCTGGGCTGTGGAAGAAAGCACCTTGTTCTTCTTCCACACCCAGTCACCTTCTTGAAAGGAGAGCTCTCGGCGGCGCGCATCGTAATAGCGCGTCTGCCTCTCCTGCTGTTTGGAGGCGATTTCAGAAGCGCGCGCGTAAAGCTCTGGTAGCTTCCGCACGCGCTCTGCCCAGCCCCGTATTGCTTCCTCCTGCAATACCTGAGTGGAAGCCTCGCGTGACGTGCGGGCTTCGCTCCTTGGAGGGGCGGGCTGTCGGCCGTAGTTAAGCAGCGCCGGGCTTGCTCCGACGGCGCTCTGCTCAGCCGTGTTGAAGGCAAACACCACTCTATACAGGTGTTCGTCCCAACGATTATGCGATTTCTCCAAGCAGGCCACGATCATCGTCTTGATCGTCCTGTTGGCCCGCTCGACAGGACTCGTCTGCGGATGGTAGGCCAGTGTCGTGGAATGATGGATACCGTGCTTCTCCAGGTACCCATCAACGATCCGGTTCTTAAACTCCGTCCGATTGTCTGTCAGGAGTACTTCTGGCGAACCGGGTCGGAGCACGACACGCTCAATAAAGGCCTTGAGGACGGCCTTAGCCTTCACCTTCCGCAGCGGGACACATTCGACCCACCTCGTGAATAGATTCTAGAAGACCAGAATGTATTCGAAGCCCTTGCGGCCTCGGTCGAATGGCCCCATCACGTCGGCAGCTACTACCTGCCATGGCCGCTTAATGAGCTTCCTGCCCATTAAGCTAGCTGGAGCCTTCTGCTCCACCTTGCACTGCTGATAGACCTGGCATCTGTGGACGTAATCTGCCACACAGTCTGCCAGCTTCGGCCAGTAGTACTGCCGCGTGACCCTGGAGTGCGTCTTCTCGCGACCCAGATGTCCTGCCGTAGGGTCGTCGTGGCACTCCTGGAGGACTTGCTTCCTCCGTTCGGCGGGGACGACGACCTTCCAGGTGTCGTCGTCGTCTCCTAGGGCATCCTCGATGGCCGGGTTGGGGTCGTTTTTGTATATCTGACCTCCAACCAGCTTTAAGCGAGGATGCCTTGAGGGCTCCTCCTGCACCTCTTTTACTAATCGAAGATACCACTCGTCTGTGGTACCATCTGCCCAGGTTAAGGCCGCTATGGCTGGCACGTCACCCTCTTCCTCGAACATCCTGGAAAGGGCATCTGGCACATGATTACGTGCCCCTTTCCGATGTTCGATGGTGAGGCGGTGGCCCTGCAGCTATAAGGCCTACCGCACCAGCCTCCCGGTCGGGTTGTTGAGGCTACTGAGCCAGCGTAAACTGCTATGGTCAGTTATTACCCTGAACTCGTATTCCTCCACATACGGCCTGAACTTCTCGATGGCCCAGACTACAGCGAGACACTCCCTCTCAGTGATGCTGTAGTTCCTCTCTGCTGGGCTCAAGGTGCGACTCGCATACTCTAGCGGTCGCTCCTCTCCATCGATGACCTAGAGTAACACGGCTCCGACTCCCGTGTCACTCGCGTCCGTTTGAATGACGAACTCCTCGTCAAACCTGGGACTTTGTAGGATCGGAGTAGAAGCTAGCAGGGCCTTCACCTGCTCGAAGGCAGCTTGCTGCTCCTTTCCCCATTCGTAGCGCCGGCCCTTCTTTGTCAAGCGCGTGAGCGGTTTGGCGATCATGGCTAAGTCCTTCAGGAACTTGCGATGCCACGACGCCATCCCTAAGAATCCGCGCAGCTGTCGCAGATTCTTGGGTGCTGGGAAGTCGATCATAGGAGCGACTTTTGCTGGATCCGGGCGAAATCCTTCCCGGTTCACCAGCACCCCGAGGTATCTTGCCTCGTCTTGGCAGAACGCGCTCTTTTCGCGGTTGATCGTGAGACCGGCTGCTCGAATGCGTCGCAACACGTGCTCAAGCCGTCGCAAGTGTTCCTCGAACGTCTCCGTGACGATAATCACATCGTCAAGGTACAAGAACGCGAACGGCTCAAGCTCCAGGCCTATCACTATGTCAATGAGTCGCTGGAAGGTCGCTCCAGCGTAACTCAGACCATACGGCATCCTGGTGAACTGGAAGAGTCCGAGTCCCGGCACGGTGAATGCCGTGATTGGCCTCGACTCCTCCTTTAGCCGTATCTGGTGATAGGCGCTGCTGAGGTCGAGAGTCGAGATATATCTCGCTCTCTGCAGCTTGCGCAGGATGCTATCCATCTTCGGTAATGGATAGGCATCCGGCTTCGATACTGCATTGACCTTTCTGAAGTCAATGCAGAATCGGAAACTGCCATTAGTCTTCTTTATCATAACGACTGGGCTCGACCAGCTGCGATGCGGAGGCTCGATGATGCCGCCCTCTAACATCTTCCTTGTTTGGGCGTGCATCACCTCCTGGATTTGCGGGGAGTACTAGTTAGCCTTCTGCTTGATGGGACGAGCATCGCTGACGTTGATGGCGTGCTCGATCCAACCCGTACACCCTAGAGTGTCTGGCTCCTCTGCCAGCATCCTATCCAGGAGCCCCTGGAGCTGCTCTCGCTCCGAAGGCTGAACGTCAGCCAGGCCTATGGCTGACACGGCAGGATTGTCCGTTGTTTCCAGGGAGGCTAACTCCAAAGCCAGCTCCTTCCTGGCTTCTTGTATGAAGAGCTGGTTCCTCGCTGGATCAAGAATGGCCCTGAATCCTCTTATAAAATTAACGCCGAGGTAGCGATCTGCGGGCAAACCAGGCAGAATTGCCACCTCGACGTCCTTTGTCACGCCGCCGACCTCAAAGAGTAGTTGGACGAAACCAACGATGGGAGCATAGTGGCCATTTTACCACGATTGCTCCCTTCCCTTGGCTCGGCGTGACTGCGCGTCCACACGCCGTGGCTATTTGTAAGCCGACGGCGCTTATCACCGTGTGTGACGCGCCTGAGTCATATAGTGCGCGTAAGTTGTACCCCCCTACGCACACAGGCAACTACCACCTAGCACCTTTTGGAGCACCCTCCTCAGGGTGGTCCGGAGCCGTCTCCGACACGAGCTCGGTACTTACGAGCTCGCTGGTAGTCACTTCGGGGACTTGAATCCCAGACCCGGATGGGAAGGGCGTAGGGATTTCGTCTACGCTCTTCCCTAGTCGTTTCCCGAGCAGTCCGGGCAGAACCTCTCAATCATGTTTGGTCTGCCACAGCCGTGGCAGCTGAACTCCTTCTTCTGCTCCGGCTGTTCCGTCTTCTCGTCCTTCTTCTCTTTCTTCTCCTTCCTTCTGGGGGACTGGGACTTCGGACTGCTCGGTCCGGATCGCGGCTTCTTCTGCCGCTTTAGGCTGGACTTTCTGGGCGGGCTTCGCCTACCCTCGCGGCTCCTATGGCCCGCCATGAGGCTATTGTGTTTGACGAAGTCCTTCAAAACTTCCCTTAATGTTGCCTTTATTTGGTTGACCGGCAAATCTGGCCGATTGACCTTTGTTGCGGCGACCGCCACTTTGGTCGCGACAACCTTGGCGCTCACCTTTGGTTGCGCTCTTGTGGCGATCTTCGGGCGATAGGCCGCCTCTGGCACTACCGCGTGGTTCGGGGTAGCGGGCGTCCGGTCGCCTCGTTCCCCCTCCAGCGTCAACTCGGCTCTTGCGGCACGGTTGATCAGCTCGTCGACCGTGCGGCACTCTATCCGAGTGACGCTCCTTTTGATTTGCGGGAGCAGATTATCGTGAAGGCTATCCACCATCTGCTCCTCGCTCAGTGGTGGCGATATCTTCATTAATATCGCCTTTAGGCACGTGATGTACGTGCGCGCTGGTTCATCCGCCTGCTGGAAGCGGTGGCTGGCCTCGTCCCTCAGCCGTTCTTGTATATTGGCTTTGGACCCCCAGCGCGCACGCGCTGCTTGGCAGAACGCCTCTCACGTCTGCCATTTGTGCTTGTAGCAGCCGTAACACATCTCGGCTAAGCCACTCAGCAGCGCGGGTAGCGACGCCAGCATCTCTGGGTCGCTAATCCCTGACGCGTTCTTCGCTTCGTCCACCTTGCGGAAAAACGCGTCAATGTTGTCAGTCGGCTCTCCCCGGAACGCGATGTTCCACCGACTGACAATCCTTCTGACGTCACGAGGGCCTGGCATACCGGTGTTGCACCATGCACTATTACTCGGTGCATTGGTACAACTTACCCTCCTTCTCCAGGCTTCATTTGGGCCGGACTTTGGGGATGGCGGGCACTCTTCAGGCCCTCGGGAATCTTCGCCTTTGCGGGGGCTGCTGTGCGTGGACACGTAGTTACACGTAAACGTGTCCTGGAACGCTACGTGGCTCGGCGCTTTGCTCTTGCGCCGAGCGTGAGGCGAGAGAGCCGGTCCCGCGTTCTCTCTGTGGTGCTCTGGACGGGCCTGGCGTGCCTTCTATTCTCGTCGACAACGTGCTTGGCGTAAGATTTGCGACCTCTTGCTTGGCTCGCAAATCTTGTAACTCCGCCTGCATGGCCGCAAAACACTTGACCATGCCTGCGATCGTCTGCGTCAAGCTGTTAGGGACGGTTGGTCCGCCTCGTCCTCTAACAACATGGTCAGTGGTTGTGACTCTTCTCTGTCGTAGTTCGCTGACCCCGCCGTCTTGCCTGCCCTCTCCTGGCAGGCACGGAGCACGAAGCTTTTTCTTGCTTCGGCTCTCGCAGCCTAGGCAACCTTGTCTGCCTCAGCGACCTCCTCCTGGAAATCGGCTGCTGTGAAATTTCCCACACACAATTGACTACACACACACGTCTTGTCTATGGATGACAGATATAAAGAGAGCAGTTTCCTCTCTATACTGCCGTAGTCTGTGACTGCTTGAGTGAGAGCGTCTCTCCCTCTCACTCGACGCTGCAGTCTATGGTTGAGCGAGAGAGCTCGTTCCTCTTGCTCAACTACGTGCTCGCAGGTTGTACTAGTAAGAGTGGCTTTCTCTTACTCGTACGCCTATTCTATGATAGCGCGAGATAGAGATCGATCCTCTCACTCGCACTCGCACGGCCTAATCGGGGTTTGAGTTACGCGGTCTCGCGCGTAACGCTCCTCCATATATATCTATGTCAGACGCGATCGCACACGCGTCAGGAAACTAAATATAATTACTCGCGAACTAAATATACTAATAAGTGGCCACTTACTTGATTAATATCTAATCGTGGAATCGTCTTTTTGAAGCTGCGGCGGAAACGCTGCGGAGAAATCGCTTATCTCTTCGAATACAATCGAAACAAAAAAAGACACGTGCGGCTCGAAGAACGGCTTGGACGAGAAGATGGCTTCAGGGGAGGGCTCCTCTTTCCCCTCTCGCCTATCAGTTTTCCCGCGTAGCGCTATCGATTCTTGATCGATAGCGCCGCGTTTCGGTCCGCCGCGGATTTTTGCGTATTTCCCCGCGTCAAGCCATCGATCGCTTGATCGATGGCGCCGTGTATAGTCGCTCCGCGAACTCTATCTTGCACTGTATGGCAGGTGGCCTAACCTCGATAAGCCACCGGTCACAAAATATATAAAATTACTTGAATTTTTTTCTAAGTGAATATTTAATAAATAAGCAGACTAATGAGTAAATTTTATAACTTTAATAAACTAAATTTTATTATTATAAATAAAAATGAATTTATAGTTATCTTCATTATTGAAAAGAAGTGCACTTACCCGATAACCATTGCTGTACATCTAAATAAAGCTAAATTGAGTTAACCACAACGTCTTTTTCTCTCTGTTGTAACACCAAATTCGACCTCTCTCTTTTGTAATATTTCACCTATTTCATCTAATAATTCAGTAGGAAAAGCACCATGAGCAACTCGAGTTATGTAGGCTTTAACTACTGCAACAATATCTCCAACAACTGTAGGTGGAAATCCAAGACCAGTACTAACTCCATCAATACAATCAAATACTTTACAATCAAATATAGTATAATATTATCAGCTCTAGCACTGACAACAGAACGACCGATTTTTAAAGATTCTTCTAAAGAAATGTTCTTACATGAAATTCAAGCGGAAATAATTACGTGTATATAAATGTTATTAACAAAAAGTTATTCTTCATAATGATTATTAGCTTTTATTAGGTAATATTAAAATCTTATTATGTGTGGATTTTAGACTCTAATAATAGTCAAGAATGTATATTAACCTTTAACTGGTGACAAGCGGTCTCACAGGCCGAGCGGTGTCAGACGGTGCGATATACGCGTCAACTTAGCACGTATTTTGGGTTCTGATTTTTTGTCTTTTTGTTTGGGTTCTTGTTGGGTTGTTGTTTGGGTTCTGAGTTTAAAAACTGAGGTAAGCTAGCATAAATACTTTCGATGCTATAGACCATTTAACAGCAGCGGCTTCTCAGGCCGCGCGTCACCAGTTACGTTACACAAAAACCATGTCACCAGTCAAAGGTTAAGGGAAGGTTTACCTTTTTATTGACCAAAACAACAGTTTTTTTGGAATTTTTTTTTTCATAGAAGGAAATTAATAAACAACTCAAATTGTTTGCTACTTGTTTAATACAATAAAAAGTACAAAAAAAATTTTTTTTATGACAAAATATTGTGACGGTAATTAGTGACACGCCCCGTAAAGTGACCATCTCCAAAAAAGGTGGCCCGCTTTTGGTCACTCTAGCACCTGCAAAAATGAACAAAAATTGAAAATCGAAAATGTTTTATAAAATATATGAGTGTAGTCGTCATCTGACCTGCAATCATCGCTAAAAATCAAAAATTAACAAAATGGCGGGCATTTGTATTTTTTTTTTCATTATTGAATTTTCTTTCACTCTTTAAAGTACTCTAAAAATATAAATAATGCATTTATCATCTTGATTATAGTTAACTTTCCGATAAATACTTTAACAATTGATAAAAAGGCTATCCATCGAGTAGTTTTTTAGTAATCGTGACCAACAGTTCGAAAAACGTGGTTTCGAGAAAAACGCATTTAAAGATTTGATTAAAGATTAATCTGTGTTAACGTCGGTCTCGTTTTTGTTCCATAGCTTTACAAAATATGTATATACGACCAAACGGTTTTGGAAATATATTCTACACGTAATTAACTACAAAAAAATGTAAAAAAAGAAAAATCGATTTTTTGGTTCAGAAAAAGGTAAACCTCCCCTTAATGTTTCGAAGTTTTTATCGTCATTTTATAAATTTAATAAATGTTTATAAGATTTTATTAGATTTTTATAGATTCTTTTTTTTAGGAAATGTCCTTACAAACTAAGATGCAATAAAACCTAGAATATAAATAGTTATTAGCTTTTAGAACGGGTACATATTTCTTTTTCGTGTAAAAACCAAAAAGCTAATCATTATATAATGATTGTAAGTAGTTGATGAAACCTTTTAAAATACTTTTTTAAAACCTTTATAAAAACTTTAGTTAAGTATTTTATATATTTTAGAATTGTATTTTTAATTATGATTATACATATTTTTAACATACGCATTATATTTAATCGTTTATTTGCTTTGTCGCACATGTTATTTTACACATTATTTTACGGAAAAAAACGCAGAAAAGTGTTTGACCTACGGTGGGATCGAACCTGGGGTCCTCCGCATTATAAAATAGACGCCCTAACCATTACGCTATGCAATGCTTGTAGAACTAAGATTTAAATTTGAATCATAAGTTGCATGGCAACCCATATACACTTGTATTAATTTTACATTTAAAATTTCTTCTAAAGTGTAAAGTATTTTTTTAAATTAAGAAATAATTAAAAATTCAATAAATTGAAATACATAATTTCGTTCTTGAGATTTTACTACACATGTAGTAAAATCTCAAGAGCGAAATTATGTATTTCAATATATTTAAATTGTAATTATATCTTAATTTAAAAAAATACTTTACACTATAGAAGAAACAGTAAACATCATTAATAACCCCTTGATTGTTTTCGTTTTAAGCACAATTATTTCATGTTTATTTATTATTTACTTGAATAATGCCAACAATAAACACTTTTAAGTAAAAGTATAACATTTTTAATTTTTAAATAGTATCAATACGTATTGAATCTTTTTTAATACTATCAACGCATTATATATATATATATATATAAATCTTTAAAAAATATAACCTCTAAAATGGTATATATAAATCAATTCAATACACAAATAACCTCTAAAATAGTATATATATACACACAAATAGCTTCATTTAAAATTATTTTATAATATAGTATGTTTGTATAATATATATATATATAAAGAGATGATGAGATATTTTAGTATAGTTAGTATATATATATAAAGAGATGACGAGATATTTTAGTACAGTTAGTATACATACATATAAAGAGATGATGAGATAAAAACAAGAGATTATCTTGTTCAGATTATCTTATCTTAATATGAATCTAGATATTAGACGAAATGCTTGAAGAGCGATTTGATGAAAATTTGAGGGCGCATATCGTATCTTAGTAACGAATGCACGAATGTTAATGCTTTTTTTTTTATTTGAAAGAACATAAAAAAAGCAAAGGTGATAGATTACATTTTATTAAATATTAAAATCTATAATTAAAAAAAATTTTTAATTTTTTTATGCATCAATTTAATGTATAATTAGGTGCGCCAGACGCCCGTGGTTAGTACCAATACTTACCACGGGGCGCTGGCGCGCCCCTTGATATATATATAACGCGATATAATAGAGCATGCGCGAACGCGCTCAGCAGCTGTTTCGGCAGCTGCTTGTTATATTCATGTATAGTATAATTGTATACATCGTGTTCCCGCCTAATATTCGATACATATATGATTCTTATACGATTTTGCTACAGTGTACAAGTAGTTAAAGTTCATCTTTCATTTAGAGAAGATATTCGAGATCTAAATATAACACTATATTTTCGTTTTTTCGGTTAGAGTAAAAATGGATAAAAAAAGTAAAAAAAACAGCAAGTTTAGGAGTGATCGTACAAAAAAAAGAAATTTTCGAGGTAATCAACATGCAACTGAACAAAAAAAACTAGTGCTTCTGCTGAGAAAATTGCAAAAAGAAAATCCTAATTTCGAAGTGAATGTTGATCATACTTTGCAATACCATATAGTGAACTTTGCTTTGTTTTTGAGCTTGCAAAATATTCTTATGTGAAGGACTTGTAGAAGTGATGTGAATTTTGCAAAACGTGCTGAAAAAGGATTAGGTTTTCAGTTAGTTATACACTGCAAGTGTGAATCAGATTCCTATATTTCAAACAGTCCACAAATTCATTCTTCTTATGAAGTAAAACAGCGTTTTGTATTTTTCATGCGTTTACTTGGCATTGGTTGTCAGTATTTAATTGGCATAGGTATAATTAATTTTTGTGGATTGATGGATATGGGCAAAGGGTTCAGTAAAAGTACTTATTATGACTCAGTAGAACACATTTGGATAGCAGCATCCGCTGTTGTAAAATTAATATTTTGAAAAGCAGTCGAAAAAGAGAAGGAAAAAAATGAAGCAGCTGTTAACGTGAAAAATCATCTCACAGTTTCGGGCGATGGGTTTTGGGCTCGTAGAGGCTTCTCTTCTCTCGTCGGCATAGCCACTTTAATTAAAAAGTTTTCTGGTAAAGTTCTCGACGTTGTTGTAAAAAGTAGTATTTGTAAAGCCTGCGAAGAAAGGAAGGGAAAAAAGAATGATGTCGAGTATTAGGCTTGGTACGAGACTCATAAGTCAAATAAAAATGAAAAAAAAAAAAAAAAAATTTTTTTCTTAAAGTTCAATAGTTGCTTGTTGATGTACAAAAGTTTTATACCATTTGAATAAATATTTATATTAAAAAAAAATTATTGAAATTTGGTCCAAAAGACCCTGACTGCCCCCTTAAGGAAACCCGGTGGTCTAACGCGCGTAAATTTAAGGCATTTCCAGCATTTTTTTTGAAGGTTAAATTAATAAAAAAACGATAATTAAACGATGTATAAATAACCCACTCAATATTAATTCAAAAAAAATTATTACGAAAAAAGAAATTTTTTATTATAAAAAAAAAGAGGCTAAAGATGACACCCTTAAAAAAATGGACCTGGGTGGCGTTGATGATTTCAGCTCTGGCAGTCATCTGAAAAATCAAAATGAAATTGATTATTAATCTGTATTAGTGTCGCTATCGTTGCAAGCAAAATCAATAAAAAAAAATAAAAATTGTGAAAATGGTGCGTTTTTGAAATTTGGGTACCAAAAATACAACTTTTTTTCATTATCTTAAAAAAAAAAGAAGAAATAATAATTAAAATCAAAATTTTTTTTTGCTTGCAACGATGGCTACTGGTATACTAAATAACATATTCCAAATCCAGCTTAATCAAATAGACCGTTTTTTTTTTTTTTTTGCTCTACGATGTGCAGAAAAAAAGTAGTTCTTAGATAAATGAGTTTAAAGTTTTACCTGAGACGGAGCAACCGCTCGCCGCTTTTTGCTAAAAGGTCTGTAAAACCTGAAATACATTCTGTCTAAAAAGTACCGGAAATTGTCGATTTAAATCTGGCGGGGCAATTTAGGCAGGTAAAATTTTTTTCTAGGTTGGTACAACTGTCCTTAATGACTATGCCAAGTTTGAGCGAAATCTGTCAACGAGTGTGTTTACAGTAGCTGGTAAAGTCAGTGGCCTTCAGCTTGCGCGCCGGATTTTGTTTTATGGCTTCAATCGACTGAAAACGGGTGCCACGGAGCGGCAATTTGAGTTTTAGTATGAGGAAGAAGTAACAGGGAGCCAAATCCGGCGAATACGGTGGTTGTTCAAGCGTGTTCGTTGAGTTTTTGGCGAGAAAGTCGGTCACAATCGTAGCTCGGTGAGACGGCGCGTTATCGTGTCTTGCAGGCACCTTTCTCATGCCCAAAATATCAATTAAAATCGTACGTGTGGACTCGTGAGATATCTCAAGTTCATGTGCTATCTCTCTCAAGCTGGTATGACGGTTTTCTAGCACCATTTCCTTAATTTTATCGACGTTATCTGCGGTCAAAGCCGTCGATGGGCGTCCGGAACGAGGCAAGTCTTCGACGACTTCACGACCCCCCTTGAAGGCTTTGCACCACTCATGCGCACGGGTTTTTGATAGTGCTTTATCACCAAAACCCTTTTGCAACATTTTCAATGCATCGGCACACGAAATTTCATTCGCAACACAAAATTTTAGACAAGTTCTTTGTTCAACGTAATCACCCGTTGTAAAAAATCGGCATGCACTATTGACATCGACTGACTTAACCAGCTACTGTAAACACACTCGCTGACAGATTCCGCTCAAACTTGGCATAGTCATTAAGGACAGTTGTACCAACCTAGAAAAAAAATTTTACCTGCCTAAATTGCCCCGCCAGATTTAAATCGACAATTCCCGGTACTTTTTTGCCAGAATGTACTTTTAATATCATTATGAAAATTTCATAGCATATTCTCCAAGGTCTATACTTCCGAAATATTAAAAAGAAAATCGATTATTTGAAAATTCTAGACCACCGGGTTCCCTCAATTAAATTTGAAATATTTTTATAATTCACTAATAAGGCACTTTCATTGAATTTATTATTTTTAGAAAAATTAAAATAATGGATTTTCTATAAATATTTTTTACGTAAATAATGATTTCCATTTTTTACGTAATAATATGACATTTGAATTTTAATTAATATTTTTACATTAATAAAATCATTTATCATTTGAATAAATAAGATGTTACGAGTGAGAGGACATAAGAAGATCGGGATTGAAATTGTCGGCGCAGTGGGGAAAAACAAGCGTAGCAGTGCGAGGCACACATTGCCGCATATCGATGTACGAGTATCTCTTATGCTTTAAATTACAGATGCAATGCAGTATTAAATAAAAGCGTATTAATTTGGATTACGTAGGAATAATTAATCAATTTATTACGTTTTGTAAATGCGATTGTGAAACAAAATGTTTAAATTGTAATAAGAATTGTTTGTCGTATGCTATAATTACAAGATGCGTAGTAGAAAATGCGTTTGTTTTTCCGTTGAGGAAAACTTTATTTTAACCATAAAAAGATTGTTTATGTTTACTACTAGTTTATTGTTGATAATTGTACTATGTAGTAGAGCAAGTAAATAATAAAGAAATCACTTTTATTGCTCATCGCTAGTTACAACTTTTTCCCATCTTTCTGGCAGAGCTCGAATACTGTTACGGTAAAAGTGTTTGTCTTGAAGTTATTTATAAATGAAGCCAATTTTCAATCGCTTTATATGAGCGTAATTGTTGATTAACCAGACCATGCGGCGTCGAACAGAACAAGTGATAATTGGATAGCCCAATATCTGGGAAATATAGCGGGTGGGGTAATACTTCCCATTTGAGCGTTTCCAAGTAGGCTTTAATGTGTCCGGCTGCGTGAGGCTGAGCGTTGTCATGCAGTAGAATCACTTTTTTGTGCCTCTACTCGTATTGTGGCCGTTTTTTGCGTAATGCTTGACCCAATCGCATTAGTTGAATTCGATACCGTTGCCCGGTGATAGTTTCGTTTGGTTTCAATAATTTGTAATAAATAACACTGACCTGGTCCCATCAAGCACAGTATAACCTTTGCAGCGTGAATATTGGGCCGAACCTACGATGTAGAAGCATGACTGGGCAGTCCCCGTGACTTTCTTCTCTTTGGGTTGCTGTAATGAATCCATTTTTCATCACCTGTCACGATGCGATAAAGAAAACCCTTCCTTCTTGCCGCTGGAGCAGTTTTTCGCAGGCGAAAAAACGACGTTGAACGTCCCTTGGCCTCAAATTTCAGTAATACAAGTTCTTGCTTTTGAATCATTCTCAACGTATGCAATCGCTTGGAAATGGTTTGGCAGGTAACTCATAATATTGAAAAAAGCTTGTTTTCCGTTTGGAATGGATCCTCGTTGAGCAGTGCCTCCCATTCTGTGTCTCAGAAGGTTTTTGGCCTTCCTTCACGCGGGCGATCGTCAATATCGAAATCACTGTCTTTAAAGAAACGGAAGCAATCGCGGCACGTTGTTTCACTTAGGGCAGCATCTCTGTATATGTTTTGGAGCTCCTGATGTGCTTCAACCGCAGTTTCCTTTGAATAAAAAGAGCCTTCAATTGTCAAACAGCGGGAACTTAGCTGCGCACCTTATAATATTTTAGAAGTACAAATTTGATTATAAAATTTAACGTCGATATAAGTTTCACGCGAAAACGTATTCACTCGTTTAACTTTCACATTTATAAGTTTTTTATTAGTTTTTATACAAATAAGCCACTAATTCATCATTGCTAATTGTACTTCTTAAAAAAAAGCACAAAAATACATGTTAATTCCAGTACGCATATACTACAAAAACAACGTAATATTCGTCGCAAACTTGTGAATCGTAACTTTATAATTTTTTTTATTCTGACGATATACAACTGTGATCAAAAAGTAAGACCAATTTTCAACTTAAATTTCGGGGGTTTCTCAATTTGACGAAACTTTTCTTTTAAGTTGGTAGCACTGTGAGAGACATCTGTGTCAAATTTCATGTCAATGTATTCATTAGTTTGCAAGTGACGCTCGTTTTTGTGAACATTAAAAAGTGATTTCAGCGATTTTTCTTATGTCAGATTATAGTGAGCAAAGAAGTTGCATTAAATTTTGTCTTTGAAATGAAATTTCTAGTACGGAAACGTTCAGAATATTGCAAAAAGCCTTTGGTGAGCAGTCTTTGTCGGAAAGAAATATTTACGAGTGGTACAAACAGTTCAAAAGAGCAGAGACAGCGTCGAAAACAAAGAGCGTTCTGGACAACCATTGACTTAAACTGATGAGAAACACATCAAAGAAATCAAAAACCTTGTGCTCAAAGATCGTCGGTTAACAATCGAAGACCTTGTTGATACTGTTGGCATTCATTTGGATTGATTCAAGCAATTTTGAAAGATTATTTGGGTTTCAAACGCGTTATATTTCGATTAGTTCCAAAAACATTCAATTATTTTTAAAAGAAGCGTCGTGTTAATGTGTGCAAAGAGATGCTTTTTGACTACCAAAATGTCATGGAACGCATTATTACGGGAGATGAGACATGGATCTATGCCTACGATTCAGAAACACTTGCTCAATCGAGCGAATATCGTGCCAAAAGTGGAGCAAGACCAAAAAGATCACGTCAAAGTCGTTCAAAAATCAAAGTCATGTTGACAGTTTTCTTCGATTATCGTGGTGTTGTGCATTCAGAATTTCTTTCGCCGGGCCTAACTGTTAACAAGGACTATTATTTGAGTGTCATGTATTGTTTGCGTGAAGCCATTCGCAAAAAGAGGCCGGAATTGTGGCAAGACAACTCATGGTTTTTGCATCACGATAATGCACCGTCTCACACCACGTAAGAAAAGAATGAATTACACGAAAATGTTAGAAATAGGGAAAAAAAATTGTAGCAAGAGGATCCAAATAATCTGTAAGATTTGCGATGCCTACTTTGGTCTTTACTGTTTTATGTCAATTCATAACAGAAAATAGAAAGTATTTTATATCAGAACTGGTAAATAAACAAAGAATGCAAAAGGCAAATAAAATACATTTTTCAAAATGTAAAAACAAAAAGAAAAGAAACCAAACAAAAAACAACATAAAAAGAAAAAAAAACCAAACAAAAAGAAACATAAAAAGACAAAAAGGCAAAAAAAAAAAAACAAAAAATGGTTCTTCATATACTTTATCTCCATGTAGTAAGAACCAGATAACGGCAAAAGACTTGACGGCTAAGGAATGTATAATTAATTTATTCTATAATGTTTTTAAAATTTAAGATTTTGAAAAATTAAGAAAATCTAAAAAAAATTGTGAAAAACTTCACCGTATTATTTGATCAATTATAAGAAATATTTGTACAGTAATATTTGTTTCTAAAGCTCATCAATTTCAAAAAGGAAATTCTTTAAGTTTTTGACGATTTTTTCGTATTTGAGCTGCCATTTTCGATCTTTCTACATATATTTTCAAAATTTTAATCAGCATATCTTGAAATTCAAACCTCGAGGACGTGATTTCTTTACTCCAAACAAGAATTCTAAAATGATTTCTAAATAAAAAAACGAGATGAAAAAAAGGAAGTTAAATCTATGTTTCTCTTGGGAAAAATCACATATAGTTTATTACGATTACATTGTTCGAAAAATCTAGTTTAAGATTCTAAAAGTTCTGTTGATTCTACATCAGATATGCTTGTTTAAAACTTTTTTACCAGGCTTTTATACAGAAATTAAAATCGTTAGAAGTTGCAGTGAAAAAACGTCCTTTCAGGACTTAATGGGTTTGGAATCCATAGCTGTCGAAAAAATTCCGGTATTAAATAATTTTTTCGAAGTAGAAGGCTTGCCTTATGGTCCCGGCATGGCAGACTAAGCTTGAGTAACTATAAATTGCTTTAAACTCTACTTTACAAGAACGAAAGCTTTAATCGGGTTGTTTTCAAAACATGGTTTCTTCCGCGCTGTTATGGCTTAAAAAATTATTACAGTCTGTCAAGTAAGAGCGTGGTCAACTTCACCGACAGGTCATAAAAGATTTTGCTCTAATTCTTTCGCAAGTCGATAGAGAAAAGCTTTGTCCTTGATGCATTGTCAACAAAAATTCAGTTGTCGTTGATTTTTTTTAAATGAATCACGTTAAACGCCATGAGTGCTAAGTACGCGTCGCGCTACGAGGCTGTGTTCCTTTGCATCCACCCGACAGGTCCCAAAATGTCGCAATCAGCGGCTGCTAAATATATGAGAAAGTCAAAGGCATTTGTACAGAAGTGGATACAGCGATATAAAGTGGCTAAAAATGTCGATGATTTACCAGAACGTGGCTCGATAGGAAAAGTGAACAAAAAAGATGAAAAAAGAATAGTGAATCTGTTTTCGCGGAATCCTGCTTTAACACTGCGGCAAGGACAAGCAAAATTAATGGCCAAAGATTTAGATATATCCTACAAAACTATTCGAACCCATCTTCGTACTCATCATCTGAAATGGCGCAACACAATGAAGAAGCCTCTGTTGACTGAAAAACATGTGACAAAGCGACTCGCTTGGGCGCATGAGAATATTGATAGAGATTTTAAAAATGTCATTTTTACTGATGAATGTTCTATATGGGCACGTTTTGTCCTTACGCGAGCCTGGTCAACTTCCACCAATAGGCTTGTTCAGCGGACCGTAAAACATGGGATAAAGGTGCATCTTTGGGGCTGCTTCTCAAAGCAGGGATTCGGCACTTTGCACCTCTTTACTGACAACCTAAATGCCGAGAAAATGATAAAAATCTACAAAAAGGCTTTACTGCCATCTGCCAAACGATGGTTCATCACAAAAAATGAAGATTGGATTCTGCAGGAGGACAACGATCCTAAACACCGCAGCAAGCTCTGTACTCAGTGGAAGACTCAATCTGGCATCGTTAAATTGGATTGGCCGTCGCAGTCGCCCGATGCAAACCCTATTGAAAATGTGTGGGCATATATTAAACGGAAGCTTCGTGGAAGACGCACATACACTTTGAAGCAGTTGTCTTACGAAATTCGTCGGATCTGGAGATCCTTGCCACTAGAATACGCCGTCAAATTAATAGAAAGCATGCCTCGGAGATGCCAAGCAATTATCGACGCCGGTGGTGACTGGACACATTATTGACCGAATTGCACCATTGTTTGTAATGTGTACAATGTATATATAAATATGAAAGTTTCATCAAATAAATTTTTTCATAAATTAACACGACCACGCTCTTACTTGACAGACTGTAAGATATCAACTTGAAATTTTGCATAGATATTCTTTAACGTATTGACCTTTGAATATTCCTAAAAGTTTATATTAATTATTACTAAAAATATTTTATTAATTTGTCTATAAAAAGAAAACTTTAATATTTTTCTTGTGTTCAAATTTTTATTTTTTTTGTTAAAAGTAAGTACCAAGCGAAATAACTAATTTTAATGAATAAATTTTGATTGGTTGATTTCAGTTGACTACAAGAGGCTGGGCATTCTACAGCGCAAATTGAAGGAGCCAAGTTTGAGCAGCTGTAGTGCCGCCATTTTTTTTTTTTTTTTTCTTATTGAAGAAATTGTGTGTATACATGAAAACATTAATGTCAATATGTAATTTCATTCAGTGTAATAAATACCTCAGTTTTTTATTAGAAATTATTAAAAAACCTGCTATCTAGAGAGTCTCCCCCCTAACGTTAAAGTATATTCGTCCACTGTCATGCACATTTGCGGTGAGGGGGGAGGGAAGAAAAAATACAATCATGCCTATTGATAAATTTTGCAAAATACGACTCCTCCTCCCTCCCCCCCCCCCTTACATAAATCTGCTCAAAATCCGTTTTTCTCTACGACCTATAGTTTTTGAGATATTACGAAAAAAACGAAATTCACCATCGGTGTGACAGAGAGATAGAACGATGTCACTATAGAGCGGGGATGCTGAGAGGCTGCATGACGCCGTAGAGCGTTATCCAGGTCCTCTTACCATCTCTCTCCGTTGCCAACAGACACTTTCTTTTATCATATATCGTTTTTCTCTTCCCCCAATAATTGTCAAAGAACGCTGCCATTAACGAAAATAATTTTGCTATTTATCTATAGCTATATAACGTGTCGATATTTGACAATACACGGCAAGAACGTGTCGACGCTGACAGATACTTCCTTTTCTCTCACGTATTATCTATCCCCTCGAAAATGAAATGCATCCAAGAATTTTTAGAATTTCGCGAAGACTGAATGACATCAACTGGGAGGTGAGGGGGCGAGGGGGTAAGTGGACATTGTATCTACTCGTACAAGAATATTTAAAGAGAACAACAAAATTTCCGAAAGGTGCAAGGAAATTTTAACAACAAAATTTTCATGTATGGACGGGGGAACGTTCAAGAATATCCGAGAATGTTTAAGAACCTTCTCACCTAAATTAGTGTGCTCTGGTTCGCGCATATGTATTAACGAAAATGTTGTTCAGAAGTCTTTTAACTTATCTAGTCTTTTGGTTCATAAAATTTATTTCTTTTAAATGTAGGTTTTCTTTAGCTTGTTTTAGTCATTCACTTATAAGGAAACTACCCAGAGTGTTCCTCTCTGATTTCAATAATACTGAGATATTTTATAGTACGAGGGTGGATCAAATATAAACGGTAATTTTTTTTTATACATTTATTGAATAATATTACACAAACTATATCATCAAGATTTGTAAATGTAGTCTCCTGCGCTGTCTACACACTTTTGACACCTCTTAGTAGCTTGAATATTGCTTGTTCATAAAAAGTAGTCCCAAGGTGACAAGTTTGGACTATAAGAAGCGTGTTTGAGTATTTTCCAGACCATTTCTTCCAGTTTATCCCTTGTCAAAGCCGTGGTGTGCGGCTTAGCGTTGTCATGGAGAAGAATGACCTCGCTAATAGGCATACCTCGTCTTTTGTTTTGATAGGATGTTCTCGCTGACTGTAACAACTGGCAATAGTAGGCCGCATTTACTGTTTGTTGATCGTGAAGAAAATCAATGAGTAAACTCGCTTCGAGTCAAAAAAATCTTTGCAAGCACTTTTCCGGCTGAGAGGCGAGTTTTCTTCACTTGGCAGCATTTATCCTTTCTTAGCCACTCCTTACTCACCATTTTTGGTTCAGGGGGATAATGTAGGACCCACGTCTCATCACATGTGGCGACGCACCTCAAAAAATCCTCCCCTTCTTGTCGAAATCGATTCAGAAGTCTCTCAGTGATCTCCGATCTGATCTATTTTTGATTCCCGACTAACAACCTCGGAACCCATTGAGCACTAATTTTTCTGAAGTCCAGATGATCAGTGATAATGGATTAAGCACTTCCATAGCTAATACCTACTCTTGACGAGATTTCTGAAACAGTTAACCGCTTATCACATTAAATAAGTTCTCGAAAGGCACGGATGTTGTCATCTGTAAGACTTGTATTTGGACGTCGATCATGACTTTCGTTTCCAACACGTTCTCGCCCACCCTTAAATTCTCTGGCCCACGTATACACTTAATTATAAGACAATGTAGTGTCTCCAAACTACGCCTTCTAACGAGTGAAAATTTCCGACGGTTTAACGACTTTATTGGTTAAAAACTTAATGATGACGCGTTGCGCGACAGGCGGATGTACCTCTTGCTCAGTCATGTCTGTACTGAGGACAGAACCGAGCGTGGCCGCTAACTAAGCTGGTTCCCTTCTCCTTATAAACGAACCAGTAATCACCATACTATATCATATAGTTCCGAAATGCGTGCCAAGCATAATAGCTAAATTACCGTTTATATCTGATTCACCCTCGTACATGAAAAAATAAGAGACCTATTTTTATAATCGTCGGATGTGCACTTTGAGGAAGTGAAAACTACCTTCGAAAGTCATCCCAAAAATCACATTTCTTTCAGTAAAAAAAAGGAAAACCATTTTCGTAAAACAAGCAACAAAACTGTATAGGTTTCGGATTTTGAGAGTTGAGTGCCGTATATTTTATAGCCAAGTGCACAAATCCCAAGCCTACAAACGCCAAATTCACAAACCTTTAGCCCACAAGTTACAAACTCTGAATACTCAATTACACATCCAAAGCCTATAAACCCCAAGCACACAAACCCCAAGCTCACAAATCCCAAGCTTACAAACCCCAAGGCCATAATCCCCAAACCCTCAAGACCCAAACTCCAAAACTCCAAGTCGAAAAACCCAAGCCCACAAATCCCAAAACCACATACCCTCGAATCCTAATCCTACAAATTTTAAACCCTAAATCAGCAAACCTCAAAAGCACATACTCATAAAACCTTAACCAACGAATTCCAAACCCCAAATTCACAAATTCAGTAAAACATCTTCTTTGTTTTCTAGGAAAACTTCATCATCTTGTCCCCGTTTTTTTTTTTTTTAATATTATTGGCCCAAGTTGTAATAATTAGGAACTTGGTAATAAAACAATGAAGAAAAAAGTAAGAGTAGTATACCGCGAATTTTTAACGTCATTGTGGATATTCTCTTCTTTAAAATAAACACGTCGATGATTTCTAGAATAAATAGGAAGATGTATAATAGCCGGATACTAATCATGAATAGAAAATTCTATAAATTTCCAGATCTGCATCAAAAGTGCATGTATAGTGACCATTAAGGGGACATTCGCCTTTGAAATTTTCAAAAAATCGATTTTGAGATTTTTACATATTTCGATTCTATATACGTTCAAAAGTTGCCTCCTAAAATTTTATCAAGAAATTCATAATGGAAAAGAAGTTACAGCTATATTTGTAACAGCGTATGCCCATGAGTAGAAACCGGTTTCTATTCATTCGTGTAGCGTGGCGCGCCAGCTGCTACTTCTCCTGGTGTAAACATCTTTAGTATACATATATGTGATATTATACTGCTCGGCAGTTGCTCTGTGTTATTCTTTGAGCAAGCACGTGTTTTATTTTTTTGAAATTCGTTAAAAATTGGCTAAACAGTTGTAAAAA
The DNA here is from genome assembly GCA_949987625.1 of Chalcis sispes. Taxonomy (NCBI): domain Eukaryota; kingdom Metazoa; phylum Arthropoda; class Insecta; order Hymenoptera; family Chalcididae; genus Chalcis; species Chalcis sispes. The sequence continues at coordinate 48,694,927 of OX465097.1, read as the reverse complement.
ATGTCTAAACCTGGAGGTCATTTCAAAGGTAATCGGAGTACTCTTCGTTTTAGACGTAAAAACAAAAAAAGAACATTTACTGGCAATCAGTTTACTGCAGAAAAAATCCTGATTTACCAAGTTCCTCTGCTAAAAAATTAAAAACAAGTAGTGAATTGCAACCTCCTATGGACAGCTCTATCCTGTATGTGATTTTGTGCTTTAATTTAGTCTTTTCGGCTCTTTCTCAATATATAAAGTGCAAAGAATGTAATGGTGAAATTTCATTTACCCAACAAAAAGGTAGAGGCCTTGGATTTAAAATCTGTGTAGAATGTTCGTGTGGTAGAAAATTCATTGAATCTTCCGCATCTATATCTCGAAATTTGTACGAAATAAATCAGAGACTTATATTTGTCTAGAGAGTTCTCGGCGTAGAGTATAATGGCGTAAACATGTTTTTAAATTTGATGGATATTCCTGCAAAATTTTCAGACTTGCTTTATTATACTGCAATTCAAAAATAGATAAAGCTTGTAAACAATGTTTTGATTTTGTTACTAAAAAAGCAGTCAAAAAAGAAATGCAATTAAATGAGGAGGCTGGCAATAAAGCTAACGTTTTGACTGTATCAGGCGACGGTACTTGAGCTAAGAGAGGTTTTACATCATTAATGGGTGTTTTTTCAGTCATAGGAAAAATAACAGGCAAAATTTTGGATGTGGAGGTTGAATCGTCATTTTGTCAAGCGTCTAATATAAATGAATCTCAGCTAAGTGGGGCAGACTTTGCCATGTGGTACGAGGATCATACACAGTATGTCGGAAAAGTTCCCGAACTTTTGAAATAAAAAAATCGAAAATTACATCTAAAGAAATTTATTCCAGTTAACTTTCAACATATTCCCCTTCCCTAGATATACACTGTTGAGCGCTCCATGAGTGATTCGAAGGTTCTCTGGTACTCCTCTGAAGTTATCGCTGTGAGACGCTCGGTGCAAGCCGCTTGAATGCTTGGTACATCTTCAAACAATCGTCCTTTCAAGGCCATTTTTAGCTTGGGAAATAGGAAAAAGTCAACTGGAGCCAGATCTGGCTAGTATGCGGCGCGATTGATGCGTGGGATCTGATTTTCAGCGAGATAACGCTTTACAATGTTCGAAGAATGAGCAGGCGCATTGTCATCCAGCAAACTCCACGATCCCGGTTCGTTGTACTCGGGCCTGATGCGATTAATCCGGCGCTTCAGACGTTTTAACACCTCTACGTAATACGCAGCATTCACGGTGGTGTTTGGGGGCACAAATTCTTTGTGTATCAGACCTTTGGAGTCGAAGTAAGTAATGAGCATCGTCTTTACCCGTGATTTTTGTTGGCGCACTTTTTGAGGCCTCGCACGGCCCGGACTGAGCCAAGCGGATGACTGGCGCTTCGTGGAAGGATCGTATTGAAAGCATCAAGTCTCGTCTCCAGTCACGATTGAGGTTAAAAAGCCCGGAGTGGTGTCGCAAGTCTCGATAAAATCTTGACAACATTGGATGCGAGTTTCTTTCTGCTCTGGTGTGAGAATCAATCATTTTTTTCGTTTCCGCAAAAGTTTTAAGTTTATAGCAGAATTTAATTGCGCCACAATGTTCAAATTTCTCATCTATCGTAGAGCTTGCACCGGGGTACTAAACACACGTTAACTCAAGCACGTCTATCTCGGCAACTAATGAACGGATACTGGTGAAAAAATTCTCAGACACTCCAAATGGATGTAGCAACATATTACCGGTGTCATCTAAGAAGTGGCGCCACTCGTACAAGCGCTACAAAATAAGTTTGGGAACTTCTCCGGCATACTGTGTAGATCTGAATGCTCAGCTAATCACGAAGGATTTGCTGGAAAAATGGAAACTGACTCAGCCGTAAGCATTTTTCATAGATCAAAAGAACTTTATGATGTCTTTTACGGTAAATATATTGGCGACGGCGACAGCAAAACTTACACGAATGTGGTAGATAGCAAACCTTATGGAAATGATATCCCCATAAATAAATTAGAGTGTTGTGACAGGTGGCTTATTGAGGTTAGGCCACCTGCCATACAGTGCGAGATAGAGTTCGCGGCGCGACTATACGCAGCGCCATCGATCAAGCGATCGATGGCTTGACGCAGGAAAAGGCGCGAAAATCCGCGGCATACCGAAACGCGGCGCTATCGATCAAGAATCGATAGCGCTACGCGGGAAAACCGATAGGCAAGAGGGGAAGGAGGAGCCCTCCCCTCAAGACTTCTTCTCGTTCCGCCGGTCCGACACGCCGCACGTGCTCCAAGCAATTAGAAAATAGACGCGGATTTTTTGAGGGTCTTCCGCAGCGTTTCCGCAGAGTGATAAAGAGGACGATTCCGCGATTAGGTATTAATCAAGTAATTGGCCACTTGGTAGCATATTTATTTCGTGAATAAATTATATTGAGTTTTCCTGACGCGTGTGCGATCGCGTCAGGCATATATATATATATATATATATATATATATATATATATATATATATATATATATATATATATATATATATATATATATATATATATATATATATATATATATATATATATATATAGAGGAAAGTTACGCGCGAGACCGCGTAACTGAAACCCGATTAGGCCGTGCGAGTGCGAGTGAGAGGATCGATCTCTCTCGCACTATTATAGAATAGGCGTACGAGTAACAGAAACCACTCTTACTCGTACAACCTGCGAGCACGCAGTTGAGCGAGAGGAACGAGCTCTCTCGCTCAACCATCGACTACACCGTCGAGTGAGAGGGAGAGGCGCTCTCACTCGGGCAGTCACGGACTACGGCAGTATAGAATGGGAACTGCTCTCTCTATATCTGTCGTCCATAGACTACACGTGTGTGTGTAGCCGCGTGAAGCGAAGCAGGTGCGCATGCGCAGTGCGCACCTCGAGAACTAGTATTGCGCGTGAGGCAATACTAATTGCTCTTCGCGTAAACTTACCTCTCCGCGATAACTTATTACATTTTGTATTGTTTTTGTATTTATTATTTATTAAATAAGCAGTAAGCACAGAGCTGATGCGTTTGTATTAATTAATTCCCTACAGCTCCCTTATCCCGAATACCGCTGCCTCCGCGGGTGTGCCAATCTAGCATTGGCACACAAACTGAGTAGCCGAGCCCGGTGGGAGCAACACCGGTAGCGGGGCCTTAGGCAAGGCCCCACACACACAATAGGAAGAGGTAAAGCATGACCAGAGGAAGGTCCTGCGTCGCTAACGGTCGTGAACAAATTTACCTCGTTACAGTGTGTTCTTCACGTAGGCAAACGTATGTACCGTCGCTTAGTAGAAGTAAAAAAAATTTGACAATTTTAGAGAAAGACAGAAAAAAGAGAGAAGAAGATGAAAGAAAAAAAAGAGAAGAAAAAGAAGAAGAAAATCCTAAAAAGCCAGAAAAAGGTGGTAGAAAATCAAAAACTGAGATCAAAAATTCCGCACCTGTACAAGCCGTCTTCAAACCTAAAACGGCTAAATTGACTCTAAAATTAATTCGAGAATTGTCTGTATTTTATATTCTTGCAATTCAGAGATATCCCGATTTCATCGAGAACATGAAAAAAGAAATTCTTGCCGGCTATTATCACAAAATTTTTACAGATGCAGAACCTCGTCACGAGTATTGCAATGAAGATTGGTGTAAATCTTTGCAAAGCGAGTAAAAAATGAGCCTTTTACTCATAAGCCACCACTAGATCCAAGCATTTGTGGCTATATTTTGCCAGTTTACGAGTCACTTAGTAGTGATGTATTGCTGTAAAGATGTCTAGGCAAAAATACTCAAAATGGTAACGAAAGTTACAACAATTTGATTTGGAACATTTCTCCGAAAAGCAAGTTTTCTGGCAAAGATGTGACTGAAATTGCAGCGTGGATCGCAGAATCAATTTTCAACGAAGGCTCGAGAACTTACCTAGCTATTATGGATCTCATGCGCATCAAATATGGCGAAACTGCAACGGCTTTTGCGCAAAAAGTTGACGAGGGCCGTATCTCTCAAGCCAATAGGAGGAGCCGTGAGCAGTCAAAAGAAGGTCGAATTAAGAAGAAAGAAGCTTCGGCCAGCCACTTACAGCAATTACTAGATAACGAGGGTCCTTAGTATTTACCAGGAATGGCCGATTAAAGGTAAAAAAAAAGGTTTCGACCTTCTATTCAATAAAATGATGGTAAAAAAACTTGAAACGCGTTTTTCTCGAAACTACCTTTGTTAAACTGGTAGGACATTTTTCTCCGAATCTACTCGACCGATTTTATAAAACTAAAAAGCATTCGATTACTTATTGAAAATAGTAAATAATAAGCCTCTAAAAGTTTAAAAAAATACTCCCCCTTTTTTTACGGCGTCGACTTACCTCCAAAATTGCCGTTTTCGAATTTTTCAGAAATATACATACAAAAACATCAATATATGAAAAAGTATGAGTTTTAGAGGCTTATTGTATAATTGAGTCGCAAGAATAGAATCTATTCTGTATTTTTCAAAAATCTGTTACAGGAGGTCCACAATATGTCCTACCGTTTGAAAAGTAACTTTTGGATGACGCCCTTTACAGCAGCCAAGGTAAACTAAAAATAAATAATTTTTATTATATTCTTTAGAGACTGTTTAACAATGTCCACAAGAAATTTTGTCAATAAATATAATAGTTTTTTCATAATAAAATTTTTAAAAAGTGTTTTTTTTTAATTTTAAAGGCGAATGTCCCCTTAACGTAATAAGTTATTTCATTAGAATTTCTGTCGATCGGAAACGTTGTCTAATCCGTCTCTTTGTTAATGTATTAATATATGTATCTTATAGCTTAAATAGAATGACAGTATTGTGTATTGATATGAGTATCGAAACGTCGTGATAATATGAGAAAACCTAACGATTATCTGTATCAAAAGTTGTTTCATGTGTAGCCAAAATAGCAGTGGATTTTCGGTTTTCAGACGATCTTCTTCGGTAAGGCGGGTATCCATCATCACCAGTCTGAATTTCTGTAACGTACTGTTTAGAATGCTTTTTTGAACATTTACTGTCGAATATGTACGGTAAAGCTGTGTTTAATCCTCCGCAGAGACCATGTACCATATTTTTACATATAATATCATATAGTAAAGGATTTGATCTTTTGTCTAATAACTATGCAGAAATCATTTTGTTAATTTCATCTGGTTTAATTGTTACGTGCGTAACTATAAAATAATGTAAGCGTACACTATTTAGAAAATATTTAACAAAGCCAAAGTTATTTTTTTTTTTTGTTAAAAGCGTGTGACGTGGTGCTTTGCACTAGTCACATGAGGGGGCCAAAGCGTAGCTAGTAGGCCTCCTCGTAGCCCACACTATCCCTCACAATCCAAGCAGTCTCGCAGGACTGACACATTTAACCCTAAGTGACAGCCACGCAGGACTGTGTAGACTGCACTTTCTCCAGGTACATGGGCTTAGAGCTTACGCACAGGCTCCAGCGGGGAGCCAATCTCAGAAGCCCATAGTTAGTTTTATCAGTGCTCGCACACATGGCAAAAGGGTCCTTTCCCAAGCTCTTTCCCTGACTTTGTCGTTATCCATCACCTGCAACCTCCCAAACAGTAATTAGAAGAGAGGAATAACAGTAACAGCTGCACTTTGAAAGAGGAGTACAGAATGCCACACAATATTATAGGAAAGTTGACAAGGAGAGGTTTAGAGAAGCACTGCCTCTCTACCGCTGCTAGCAGGCCATTGCTATTTATAATACAGCCGCTTCGCCTTCTCCACCGCCTATTGTTCCGATCCGCCTCGCCGTTGATCCGCCGCTCTGCTGCACCTGTAACAAAAAAAGAAGAAGAGGGAATATTAGTCGACGCCTACCCGCCATGGTACGCGTCGACTTACCTGGATATCCTGGACACCGGGCGATGATCCTCGCCGTTCCAGGAAAATCGAAAACAACACTAGCACTCGCGAGCAGATAACCTAGAACCCGCACTGCTGGCGCGCAGTGGTGTCAACTGCCGACAGCGCTGAGCGCGCGCTGCGGCTGCATCGCGTGACGTGTTTTACACGCATGTTGCGCCGACGCAGAACGATCATCGAAAATTCGCACTCGCGAGCGTGCCGATCAAAGAGCCCTCGTTCACTTCTCCCGGTTCTGTATTCGCAAGCAGTCACGGGGGAAATAACGTCTTTTTTTTATACGAGCGTGTTTAGAGCGGGCGGAACGTTTCTTTTTGTACTCGAGCTGTGTTATGAAATGTCTGGTAAGTGCACCCAGGTGCAGTAGCTGTTACTAAGAGGCATCCCTTCATGGAACCGTCTCCGCTTCTCCCCGGTCGTGTGTGCTCATTTTCTATTTTTCGTATTTTGTACACCTGCGATCGCTTTAACCGCGAGCTAGCCGTGCGAACATAAGTGCCGCTTAAAAAACGGCGCTACACGTGTGTAGCTGGCGCCCTAGGTTCGCGTAAAATCGCGAATTAAACGATTGTAGCTAATATTAAGATTAAATAAAAGGTGTCTGTTTTGTTTTTAATCAATCTGTCTATGGTGTGCTCGTAAGCTACCCGTCTGCTATCTTCATTTGTACGCTACCCTGATCCCCAGTAGCGTTACAAGGGCTATAGATTTCTTTAATTTCAAATTAAAACTTGAGTTTCGATATCATGTCTATCAGAAGGTTTTTGTCCAGTAAATAATTCTTCTTGTATCTTAGGCCATGTATGTTAGTGTTATATGTAAAAGTTATAAACAAATCAGGACGACCATAGTTACGTACCAGGTGTACAAGTATGAAATGCGGATTTCAAAAGAAAAAACAATACGTTAAATTTGGTAGAATAATAAAAAGTGCTTTATTCAAAGTATGCTCCATCGCTTTTTATACGTTTTTCCCATCTTTTGGGCAATTTGTAAACACCACGCCAGTAGAAATCTTCCCCTTTTGCCGCGAACCATTCATTAAGCCATTTTTTGGCATCTTGATAGGAATCAAAGCGCTGCTCAGTAAGTGCGTGACCCATCAATGCAAATAAGTGGTAATCAGAAGGAGCCAAATCTGGTGAGTAAGCCGCATGAGGCAGAACTTCCCAGTTGAGTGCTTCTAATGTGTCGCGAACCGGTTTCGCCGTATGTGATGGACCATTGTCATAGAAAAAAATTACTTTGTGTTGCCTCTTTCGGTATTCTGGCCTTTTTTTAAGCAGCAAATGGTTTAAATCGGTTAATTGTTTTTGGTAACGTGTAGTATTAACCGTTTTCCCAGGTTTCAATAGCTCATAATAGACCACGCCCTCTGGTCCCACCAATCACAGAGCATCGTTTTTCTGCCAAAACGATTTCGTCTTGCGGTCGATGTGGATGAAGCTCCTGGGTCTACCCATTATTTTTTGCGTTTGGGATTTTCAAAATAAATCCGCTTCTCGTCCTCTGTTACTATTCGATGCAAAAACGAAGACTTGCTTTTGTACTGAGCGAGCAAAATTTCACATGTTATTTTGCGATTTTCCAGTTGCCTGTCATTCAACTCATGTAATACTCATCTACCGCTCTTCTGAATTTTCCTCATCACTCGTAGGCGATTGGAAACAGCTTGTTGGGAAACTCCTGATTCTGTGCGAGATTTTTTTGTGTTTGCGAATCATCTTCGTCCAACAATGCTTGCAAACCCATATCTTCGAATTTTTTTGGCGGTTTTTCATGTTCCTTGTCTGCAACGTCGAAGTCACCTTTTTTGAAACGCTGAAACCATTGTTCACACGTATCTTGCGATGGAACATGTTCACTATAAGCTTCTCGTAGTAACCGAAAGGATTCAGCAGCAGTTTTCTTCAAATGCAAACAAAAAATTAATGCTGTCCGCAAATGCTCTTTGTTCGGTATAAATTTCGACATATTAAACACAACAATATAACGCAATGCACACACTTTTTCAGTCTATCACTTATGCGCGTCTAAACTTGTTGATGACACAACAAAATGGCGCAGTATCAAATCGTAACAGCTTAAACTGCATTTGCACACCATCTGTTGTCTAAAATCCGCATTTCATACTTGTACACCTGGTACTTATACCATGGCATTTTGAATTCTTTCGTGCATGAAGCGAGGTCCTCCTGTAAAAGTAGAAGAAGAAATAACGGATTGGCCTCTATTTCGTGAATATATTAGCTTAATTTCTGAGATATCATTTTTGCCATTATACCGACAAAATATTGGCTAAATTTATTATTTCTGAAATAATGTATGTGATTGTGCTTTTTTCTCTTCAAACCTTAATTTTATACGCATAAATCTGCATGTAAGAGACAGTCTTAGATCTACTAGAATCATTTTGTTGCTCAATAATCATCCGTTGTCTATTCTAATGAATGTAAGTGGATACTGAAGGGGATTGTAAATCGATCTATGAATTTCTGATACACGTTGAAGACGTTGATCTTGACAATGTAAAACTATATCTCTTGAACCTTCATCATCATTCACGAATAAAACTGCTGCTTCGTTGCAGCTAGTTTTATTATATTGAGTGTACAACTTTGCTTCCGCCGTTTTGCAATAGATGGCTGTAGCGGTAAGTGGTAGTTGAAATAAATAGATCATAGATGTCATACAATAAACTTAGCTATTTGTAAACATAACGCCATCGAAATATTAGTCGATTTGTGTCTGCATCATAAAGTTATTCTCGATTAAACATGTCAGCTTATGAGCCAAATTCTCGTCATTTGTGGGAGGTTTTAATTTTCTGCTTTAATATGAAAAAATCTACGACTGAGGCTCATCGAATGCTTTCAAATGCCTATGCTGAGGCCGCTATTAGTGAAAGAACCTGCCGAGAGTGGTTTCAACGCTTCAAAAACGCGATTTTAACGTCGAAGACCAGCATGGCGATGGAAGAAAGAAGGTTTTCGAAGATACAGAATTAAAGGCATTACTTGATCAAGACTCGTGTCAAACGCAACAATAATTGGCAGGATCATTGGGAGTGACGCAACAAGCCATTACAAAACGCCTGAGAGTCATGGAAATAATTCAGAAACAAGGAAATTGGGTGCCGTACGAGTTGAAGCCGAGAGATGTTGAACGGCGTTTGTGTATTCGTTAACAGCTGCTTGCAAGGCAAAGACGGAAGGGATTTCTGCATCGCTTTGTGACTGCGGACCAAAAACGGGTTCACTACGATAATCCCAAGCGCAGAAAATCATGGGGATATTCCGGCCATGCTTCCACGTCGACGGCCAAACCGAATATTCACGGTTCCAAGGTCATGCTCAGTATTTGGTGGGACCAGCTCGGCGTAGTGTATTATGAGTTGTTAAAGCCGACTGAAACAATCACAGGTGATCGTTATTGAACGCAATTAATGCGTTTGAGCCGAGCATTTAAAGACAAACGGCCGCAATATAACGAGAGACATGATAAAGTGATTTTACAGCATGACAATGCTCGACCCCATGTTGCGAAAGTGGTCAAGATATACTTGGAAACTTTGAAATGGGAAGTCCTACCCCACCCGCCGTATTCTTCAGACGCTGCTCCCTCGGACTATCACTTGTTTCGATCAATGGCACACGGCCTGGCTGACCAGCACTTTTGGTCTTATGAAGAAGTGAAAAATTGGATCGATTCGTGGATCGATTGAAAAGATGACCAGTTTTTTCAACGCGGGATTCGTGTGCTGCCCGAAAAATGGGAGAAAGTAGACGCCAGCGATGGACAATACTTTGGACAAACTTTGAATCATAAATGTATAACCAGTTTTTTACAATAAAGCCTTAAATTTCGGAAAAAACGGCGGAAGCAAAGTTGTACACCTAATATGTAACGACGGGCTACATTCACAAGGTTGTTAAGGATTTCGCAATCGCCTACTTCTAGTAGAGATACAGTGGTAATGTTAAGGTGGCGGAACCCTCAGTCGTAACCGATTAGACTATAAATTGGAGTTAAAAGACATAAGATAATAATTATTTTCGTCAAGTCCATCTGAAAAATAAAGATGATTTATTTCTGCTTTTTTTTGTTTTGGTTTATAATTGTACGGTATGTGGTTAGTACCTATGTTTTTAAATCCTTATTAGTGGTCAGTGTTTAATTATTTTTTTTATTATTTTTTATTAGTTTTATTTTTTTTTTATTTATTTATTTTTTTTTTTTATAAGTATATTATTACTTGCGCTTTTTTAATGTGTATTTATACGTGTATGTAGATACAGGGTGGTCCGTTTTAATCTATCGGTCGAAATAACTTTAAAGGGAGTGTTAGTTATATCAAAAAATGTTTCAGACGAAAGTTGTAGGGGTCGAAGTGCTCGTCCAACGCTGACCTTGGCGTTAACCTTGAGATCAAATTTAAAGTTTATTTGAGGGTCGAATCAAGAATTTCAAATGTAAATCCTAATTTTTTATTACAGATTCTGATTCTGCGCCGCAAAATGTGAAAGTTATGCCTCAAATATGTTTCTTTATGCGTGACAGATGGCGCTATAATTGGCAGTTATAATCTATCGATGCGAATATCTCAAAAACTACGCAAATGAAAAGGTAAAAAAGGAAAGTTTGTTAATCTGGATAGGCTACATGCAATGACACAACAATCGACCCCCTACCCCTCTCTAACCCCCCGTATGGAGCGGTTTCAACTTAAAAATCTGAAATGAGTACCCCAATTTTATATTGCAGATCCTGTTTCTGCGTCGTTCATCTGCACTGGAAAACTAAAATACGTCCCGGATGACAAGAAGGATGGAGTTTTCTATGAATTCCACAAATCATCGATCGCAGGACACAGATGAGTATCCAAAACGTTTAACCGAGTCCGCCAAAAATACTACTGGCAAAATCTAAAAGACGACGTACAGCGACGCATTCAACAATACCTTAACTGTAAATTAAAAAAATTAGCGTGCCTCGAAACGAAACAGCCTATTGCAATCACCGATACACCGAGGGTTGTTTTCGATAAAACCGCGATGGATATAGTAAAACCCTTTAAGGTTACCAAAAAAAGGAATGAGTACGTGCTGACAATACCAGACAAACTATCGAAATTTTGTTTAGCCGTACTCCTACAAAATACTCTGGCTACTACCATCGCCGACGCAATAATCAAAAATTTGTTGTCAACGAGTGTGTTTACAGTAGCTGGTTAAGTCAGTCGATGTCAATAGTGTATGCCGATTTTTCACAATGGGTGATTACGTTGAACAAAGAAGTTGTCGAAAATTTTGTGTTGCGAATGAAATTTCGTGTGCCGATGTATTGAAAATGTTGCAAAAGGGTTTTGGTGATAAAGCACTATCGAAAACCCGTGCGTATGAGTGGTGCAAAGCCTTCAAGGAGGGTCGTGAAGTCGTCGAAGACTTGCCATGTTCCGGACGCCCATCGACGGCTTCGACCGCAGATAACGTCGATAAAATTAAGGAAATGGTGCTTGAAAACCGTCATACTAGCTTGAGAGAGGTAGCACATGAATTTGAGATATCCCACGAGTCCACGCGTACGATTTTAATTGATATTTTGGGCATGAGAAAGGTGGCCGCAAGACTCGTTCCAAAAGAGCTTAATTTTCTTTAAAAGCGCTATCTCGAAGAAGTCGCTTCATACATGCTGGATCGCGCCAATTCCGATCCCGCATTCATGAAATGCATCATAACTGGTGATGAAATGTGGGTGTATGAGTACGATATGCAAACAAGCCTGCAAGCATCGGAATGGGTAGTAAAAAAGAGCCGAAACCAAAAAAAGCACGCCAAAGCCGCTCAAAAGTGAAGGTGATGCTCATTGTTTTCTTCGATATCCGTGGCGTGGTGCATTACAAATTCATTCGAGAAGGTCAGACGGTGAACAAAGAGTATTACCTAGGCGTTATGAAACGTTTGCGTAAGCGTATCTGTAAGAAGCGGCCAAATTTGTGGGCGAACAACTCGTGGATTTTGCACGACGATAACGCGCCGTCTCACCGAGCTACGATTGTGACCGACTTTCTCGACAAAAACTCACTGAACACGCTTGAACGACCACCGTATTGGCCGGATTCGACTCTCTGTGACTTCTTTCTCTTCTTAAAACTTAAATTGCCGCTCCGTGGCACCCGTTTTCAGTCGATTGAAGCCATAAAACAAAATTCGGCGCGCGAGTTGAAGGCCATTCCGGAAAGCGCCTATAAAAAATGTTTCGATGCTTGGATATGCCGTTGGCATAGATGTATCGGAGCAAATGGAGCCTATTTTGAAGGCGACCCAATAAATTTTGATTATTAAACGTAAAAATGTTGTTTTAATTTAAAACTCCCGGTACTTTTTTGACAGACAGTACTTTGTTGCCTTCAGAATTTTTAGCACCACTGACCGAGATATGCCTGTTTCTCGTTGTATTTGACGACTACTAATATTGGGATTCATATGCACAAGTGCAAGAACAGTAATGGCACGTGCCTCATTTTCATCATATTCGTGATGAGGGCGTTCACGTGTCATTCTCTTTTCTCAAGCTCTTGCAGCCATATCACGAATGGTTACCCTGTTTGGATGTCTCTTGTTCGGGATACGTTGCGCACAAAGTTGTGCAGCAGCTGTAAATTTATTTTCAGTTTCGCCTAAAATCATTATTATGTCAATAATTTCTGTAGGAGTATAATCCGACATGTTTACCTCAAATAAATGACCTACGTATTGGAAAGTATGGCGGCTATTGGAAAAACTATCGAGTCTCTTAATTAATGTTCTCAATGAGAGTTCTGACAGTGAAGTCTGACCGCACTAATAAATCGAAGTTCGCTGTATAGCCACAGTAGCGCAACCTTATTTCTCAACCGATTAAAAGAAAGAAACGTAGAGCGATGATCCTCAACCAAAATAATAAGTCTCTGCAATTTTGAGTCTTTACGGGAAGAAAAACGAATCGAGTTGTTATTTTCGGTCACTAATGAGTTCCATGGACATTTTTACTCGCTGATTTTGCCAATGTAAACTTTTTTCTATGCGTCAAAACCTAATTCGAATTTTTGCGCTGTCAACTTTCAAAATTCTTAATCAGCCCAGGTAGCGGCATTCCAAAAAACGAAATAAATCGAATATAATAAAAACGATTGTAATCCAGATTCTGTCGAAAAACGAGCGGCAACTATTTATAGTAAATTCATATACAATATCTTTCTTTAATTTGCGAATGCTGTTTAGTTCGAAAATTTCCGAATAACAATAAAGTTACAGAATTTTTATGATCTCTCGGCATTTTTAGTCATATTTCTTATTTTTCTATAGCATTTTCCTATAGTACATAAACGAGAGTTGTAACCGCTTCCTATTTCTCGATGTCTACCTAACGTGCATCGAAGGTTTTCGTCGTCCAGGTCGACAGCTTCATAGTTTCCGATGTTCAGGGATTAGCTTTGAAGCTCATATGAAGGTCTTTTCATGTTATCTTGAAGTGGGCCATCAAGGTCATTTCAAGGTCATCCTAGATTTGACCGTAGAATGGTTTTGTTAGTCATTTTCGATTTGACCTTGAAAAACAATTTTGAGGTTAATTGTGGATGACCTTGATCTTCAGGTTCGATTCCTGGAGGTCAAGGTCAACCTAGGCGACGACACGCCACTGTGCGAGATATAGCAACCTATAAAGCAGTCGACTTTTTCGTACATATACGCTCAATAGCGCATGTACACGTGATGTGTTAGCAGCAATAATGAATTTCAGTTCCTCTGACAGCGTCGGCTGCACAGATCGGGCCCATTGCAATGAATTTAAGCGTTGAAAAATTTAGCATTGCAGCTTCAGTAGCCTTGTGTTAAAGGGCAAATTGTGAGAGGCAAGTAGACTCACATTAAAAAAGCACCCCGTGGGGACATGCTTCTACTGCGTCTACGTCGTTGTCTCTGGGTAACGCTAAAAGTAATATAAACATTTTCATCCAAACAGATTTTTTTTAACGTATTTATCCACACAATTCTAATTTGCGAACACGATGTGTATTCCTTGGGAAATTTTAATTCGGTAAAGATTTTTTTACGCATTTTTGATTTTGTCAATTACAGCGACATCTGTCACGAATCTAAAAAATGTCCCGAACAAACTTTCCATATTTATTGGGACAGAGTCAGAATCTGCAATATAAAATTGGGGTACCCATTTCAGATTTTTAAGTTGAAACCGCTCCATACGGGGGGTTAGAGAGGGGCAGGGGGTCGAAGGTGGTGTCATTGCATTTCCCTTATCCAGATTAACAAATTTTTCTTTTCTACCTTTTCAGATGCGTAGCTGTTGAGATATTTGCATCGATAGATTAAAAACTGTCTATTACAGCGCCATCTATCACGCATCGAAAAAAATGTTTGTGACAAAACTTTCACATGTTTCGACGCAGAATCAGAATTTGTAATAAATTGGCATTTCCTTCTACAATTCGCAATTTTACCCTGAAATAACCTTCAAATTTGAACTCAAGGTTAACGCCAAGGTCAGCGTTAGACGTCTCCCTTCAACCCCTACAACTTTTGTCTAAAATATTTTTTGATATAACCATCTCCCTTTGAAGTTATTTTGACCGATAGATTAGAACGGTCCACCCTGTATATATTTATAAGTATGTCTCATTAATGTCATTTTTTTTATTATCTTACGCGTCCTTGACCTGTTATATCGCTCGTTCTCGTTATTTGTGTCCTTCTTTCTTAGCTTATGTTTCAATTCCTGATTTATGTGGGACTTGCCGAGCCTGCTTGCATGGACGATTTTATCTCTCTTTTTGTACTGTATTCTTACGTTGTAAGAATTAAGGACCTTTAGTACTTTATGTAAACCGGAATAGTGATCGCCTAACTTGCCGGGTTTAGGGCAGAACAATAGAAATACAAAATCTCCTACATTAAAATTCTGTGGGTTTATTCTTTTGTCGTATAGTCTATTGTTCCGTAATTTAGATCCAACTAGGTTTTCATAAGCCAAGTTTTGGATGCCGTTAAGCCGGGTCACTAATTCAGTAATATAATTTTTATATGTTCGGGACATGTCGCTGGCTTTTAAGGGGTTGCTCGATGGTAACCGTGCCAGTTTCCAAAATTCTACCTTATAAGGTGTGTGTTTAGTGCTATCCTGCATGCAGGTGTTATAAGTTAGCATGGTTATTTCGATCCATTCATCCCACTCATTGTCTCTGTCGGTGTATTGTTTTAGTAACTCACCGAGTGCATGATTGGATCTTTCGAGTGATCCATTCGATTGGGGATGGAAAGCGGTCGTTTTGAGATATTTATTCTGAACCTTTTGGCGATTCTATTTATCAGGTGACTTAAAAAGTTCTTCCCTTGATCTTTCAATACTGCCGTTTGTGCTCCAAACAGACAGATGAATTTTTTAATTATTGCGTCGGCGATGGTAGTAGCCAGAGTGTTTTTTAGGGGTACGGCTAAACAAAACTTTGATAGTTGGTCTTGCATTGTAAGCACTTACTTATTTCATTTTTTAGGAGCCTTAAGGGGTCTTACTATATCCATCGCGGTTTTGTTGAAAACAACCCCCGGTGTATCGGCGATTGCCATAGGCTGTTTCGTCTCGAGGCGCACTAATTTTTTTAACTTACAGTCGAGGTATTGTTAAATGCTTCGCTGTACGTCGTCTTTTACATTTTCCCAGTAGTATTTTTGGCGGACTTGGCTAAGCGTTTTGAATACTCCTCTGTGTCCTGCGATCGATGATTTGTGGAGTTCATAGAAAACATTATCCCTTTTGTCATCCGGAACGTATTTTAGTTTTCCAGTGCAGATGAAGATTTTAATAGAGTTATCAATGAATGTACCCTTGAAAAGCTTCATGATCTCCGACCATTCTAGGTTTTCCACATATTTATTCTTAGCAACGCTAAACGTTCTTTGGGCGAATCTTTGCAATAGTTTTTTTAAGCTTTTTAAGCCGTTTGACAGGTTTTTTTTAATTTGGGTAAGGAAAAGCGGTTGATTACCTTTTATACATACAGCGTAGAAGGATTTTTTTGCTTTAAGCTTTTCGCGATGAACTTTTTCGACAGTCAAGTTTTTCAAGATGTTAATTTGGTCGTGTTCATGCAGCATCTTACCGCCTTTCTCGCAAAAGTGTCCGTCCGAGGCCACGAATTAGACTGTATTGTCGTTTCTTGTATACAGTGGTTCTTTCAATTCTACTATGAGGCTGCTTTGTTGCTTCATTGTCCTCGAATTCATCGGGGGATTCTGATTCCTCATCTGACCTTGATATCGGCCTTGTAAGCGTACCGAAAGGTTTAGGTTTTGCAGGTTAAGGTTCGTTAGTGTCGTAATTCTCGCTTTCTTCGTAGTTGACCCTTTACTTGGTTCGTGGTGTTCTTTTTTACACAGTTGGGGTGATCTCTTGAACTATTCTAGGATGTCTCCTAGTTTTTTTTGGTTTTTGTGTTGTCGGGTTGGTTGGCGATTGTTTCTCTTTGTCTTCGTCAGCAACCAGGGCAGTCTTTTTATGTTACACGCGAGTTACTACATTAATGGCGCCCTCTTCGATTGGGTTGCGTGATAGAGCGTCAGCATTTGCATTTAACTTTCTGGGCTTATAGGCGATCTTGTAATTATATTTAGGAAGTTTAAATCTCCATTTCTGGACTCTATATTAAGGTCGGCTGTTTTAAACCATACTAGCAGTTGGTAAACTGTTATTATTGTAAATTCTTGCCCATATACATATGATTTTAAGGCTGTTACGCTGTGAATTACGGTAAACGTACGGCTATTGGTCTGTCTTTCCCTATTTCACCGTGCGACAACATTCCTCCCACCGCATACTCAGAGGCATCGGTAGTGATTATAAAGGGTTCTTTAGATTTGGGAATTGTAATACAGGAGTTTTGCATAACATTTCCTTTAACGATTCGAACGAGTCTTCTGATTTTTTGTTCCATTTAAAAGGTGTGTTTTTTTTTTAGTAATTTCGTCAGGGGTTTGTAAATATACGCGAATCGTTTGATGAAGCAGCGATAATACCCGGCTAATCCTAGAAATTGACGAACATTCTTTATGTTCTTAGGACGAGATTATCTTCGAAACTGTTATAATAAATCACAATATCATCCAAATATACAAAAAGGCTTACGCCCTGTAGCCCTTTTAGAAGTTTGTCCATTAGTCGTTGGAAAATGGCGGGCGCGTTTTTCAATCCAAACGGCAATTGTACAAATTCGTAATGCCCGAATTGTGTGTTAAAAGCCGTTTTATAAGCGCCCTTAGGATTCATCTTAATTTGGTGAAATCCTGACGCTAGGTTGAGTACAGTGTAATATTTAGCCGAACCTACTTGGTCGAATATTTCTTTGATGTTTGGGAGCGGGTAAGAGTTGCCTATTGTTTTTTCATTTAGGGCGCGAAAATCTAACACCATGCGCCATCTAGGACGCCCTTGAGCGTCTGGTTTCTTTGGCACGGCTCAAATCGGGACGTTGTGGGGTGAATTAGAGTTTTTTATGATCCCTGCCTTTAGTAGGTCATTCAACTGGCGGTTTATTTTCTCTTTCAACGAGTGCGGAAAGCGATACTGCTTGGCGTGGACTGGGTTATCGTCAGTTGTAGGGATCTCGTATATTATAAGGTCGGTTCCCGGGAGGTCGTCTCTCGGGAGGTAGAAAACGTCTCTATTATTTTTTACTAATTTAGTGACATACCCTTTCTCCTGTTCACCCAGATGCTCCGTTTGTAGATAGTCTTCGATGATCTCTTTGAGTTCGGGTTCTTCGTGGGACCCAGGGTCTCCGAAGTCAGCGGTCGATCCAAGCTGATAGTCTAAATCCGTAGCTAGTTCATTTTCTGAGGTTAGATAACTATTCCTCGTAGCTATGTTACTGCCGTGATTTTCGTCTTTTATGATTTCTAATGTTTTTTCTTCTTGGTCGTTTATCTCGTCGAGCGCTCTTCTGATCTCGAAGGCTCGCACAACCCTGTTACATGTCATCGCGTGGTTGGGGTAGTCAAGGTGTACCTTGTTATTGCGCAGAAAATCGCAGCCTAATATACCTTCCCCTGGGATGTATACGTCGTCTTGTATGTCATTGAATTTAACCGTACTTCCTAACAAGAAGGTCTCCACTATGCCCCAAGTAGGTATGATCTGTTTCCCAATCCCTCTCAAATTGTACCTTTTCGTAGTATCAATTTCTTCTTCGGGTGGTATTAGACTTGATTTTAATAGGTTCACCTCGGATCCCGAGTCGATCAACAGTTTTCTTTCCGTGAAGTTTAGAGGATTTAATATTTTCTTGAAGGGCAGTCCAGTTTTTGTTTCAGCCGTGATGTTGTGCAGGTTCTTGATCTGGTGTGGGTAATCTTCGTCGTCCCAGAGTATTTTGATGCGCTTGTCGTTTACTAACATCGTACCATCTTCGAAGTTCATTTTTGTTTGAGTGGTTTTTAAAAAGTTTCTTTCTAATACTCCATCAAAAGGGATCGGAAAATTATTACGCACTACGATAAATTCGGTTATCGTTCTTCCGATCTTTATACTTGTTTTTTCCAAGCCTTTCTCTGTTTCGCCTCCCAAGCCTTGTAGTGTAAATTCGTCTTAGGTTTTAAGGTATTTATGATCCGGCAAGACGTGTGCTTTTAATACACTAACCTTTGATCCTGTATCGATCATGAGGGTGTTGGGAAATCTATTTTGGAGGAGGCTAAGACTTACGAAGGGTACGGTTTTACCCCTCTTTATGGCAGTAACTCTCCACTGAAATTTTCTTGTTCTATCGGGAGGTCTGAGCGCACTTGAGTTTGTTGGGCCTCCCTGGTGGCACTCTGTTGCGGTAGACTCCTTTCGTTTTTTGCTTGATTGTATTTCTTTTTCTGGCACTCGGTGAGAGTGTGCTCTTTTATCTGACAATAGTCGCACTCTGGCACGGGGGCCAAGTTGGATGTTCTTTGTTGACGGCAGACTGTTCCCGTGTGCCCCAGCATGTGGCATTTAAAACACCGTATTTCGGCTCGAGGTGCATTGTTTTTGCGCGTGAAACAGTTCAGTGCGGAGTGTCCGAGCTTGTTACACAGTTGACAAATTTCGCCCTTGCGCCTGTTCTTATTATACTGTACGGCCGTATGGCCCCTTTGCCCACATATTTGGCATTTAGGGTCATTTTTGCAAAACTTAGCAGTATGGCCTGGCTTTGCACAAATTTGACAGGTTTTCGCTTTGAGAAAACAGGTTTCTTCCACTTGTTCTGGTTTTTTACAGAAACGGCATGTTATTGATCTGTTTACTCGGACCTCGTGTCTAGTTTCTTCCGCCCTTTTTGGCCCTAGGTTCGCGAGTTCTTCGCTTGTATAAAAAAAACCCTTTTCTATTGAGCCGCTGTCTATCGCGCAGTGCATTTTGAGCAGCGATATGCCTTTCGGCGAGTATCGCGCTCTTTACGATATCCCATATGTTGTTGGATGGCCTTATTCTATTTCCTATCTCTGGCTTCAAGCCTTGTTTGAAGCATCCTACTATATGGGTTTTGGTTTGCATTTTGAAGGCAGGGTCGAGACCGCCTGTGGCTATCCTGTGAGCCTTGTTAATTCGGGCTCTTAAATCCCTCATGCGATTCGCAACGGCAATAACGCTCTCGTGGTCTTGCTGGTACTTGTTTACGAGCTCTCCCAGTAGCTGTTGCTCAGTTTCGGTACTGGCGAATATATCTTTTAGAAAATCCTTTAACATTCCGACCGTCGGGAACGAACTTCTGAGGATAGCGGCGCGGGTTTCTTTTATTTACTACGGATTAACCTTACTAGGTTTGCTTCGTCATAAGGCCCAAGTATTTCTTTGGTTTCGTTACAGCCTTCTAAGAATTCGCTTAATGGAATATTTTTTCTATTAAATCCAGGCACTACGCTAAGGGCATCTTTCAACGAGGCTTAGAAGATAAGCTTCTGATCGCCTGAATTTACTGCGTCGATACTGCAACCGGCTCTGTTAGGTTGAGCCATTGTCGGGTAATCTTGATCTAATATGTTTAGATCGATCGGAGGTTTGTGGATGGGCGGAGTGGAAGTAATGTCTTCAGTTACTCCCAGAAAACAGTTGACGGAAGAGTCAAGGCTTCTGTTTTAGGGAGAGCGGGGTACACGTGGTCTACTGGAGAAGGGATCGGCAATTTTGTTCTTACCTTTTTCTGATTCCAACGCCTTGGCGACTTGTTGCTTGGTTTGTCTCTTATCGGTCATTTGTTGTTCGGTGACCCGTAAACTATGCAGCTCTTCGGTTAGCTGATCAAGTTGTTCCTCGAAGTTCTCGAAGCTGGTGGCGACTGTTTCGCTCCTGTGGATAGAATCTGTGATCTTCCTTATGGAATCTCTTGCATACAATTTACTCCACCCTTTTCTATATATTATTGACATATATATATATGTATTTTTTAATTTATTTTTAAGTTTTGTAGTGCCTTCTCTAAATGCTCGATAACCTTATCGTTCACTCGTTTGTTATTTCTGACTTGCGGGAGCCCTGTTAGTACTGCTTTCGTTGTGATCTGTAGTTCCGCTAGCTTGTTCACTCT
This sequence comes from Chalcis sispes, assembly GCA_949987625.1. NCBI lineage: Eukaryota > Metazoa > Arthropoda > Insecta > Hymenoptera > Chalcididae > Chalcis > Chalcis sispes. The sequence continues at coordinate 48,674,391 of OX465097.1, read as the reverse complement.
CCGATTTAAGTGGTCGACTCGATCGGATTAGAGCGAGCAATCGCAGGCGTACTTGCACAAAATTCGTAATTTTCTCTCGTTTCTGTCGTTTTTTTTTTTTTTTTTTTTTTACGAGAGAGAGAGAGTGTTACGTTTTCTTGTAGCCTTATGGCTTCTGCCAAAGCTTCCAAGCGATTTTCCAGAGCTTGTTCCCTGTTGCTTGAGATTAGAGGATTAAAATCCTCATAAATGATTGGAATCATTTACGCATAAGAGTGTATGGAGATGCACGTTCTTTTTATATTATTGATACTTATTTATTCATTTATTTTAATTTCAGCTTATTTTACTTAGCTTATTTATTCTTTTGCGTGTTTTTTATCTTATTTACTTAATTTTTTGTTAATTTATTTACTTTATTCATTTATTTTATTTCTTAATTTATTTTTTTCTAATTTATTTATTTTTTCAATTCATCTATCCTGTTAATCTAATTCATTTTATTTATTTTACTTTGTGACAGGTGGCTTATAGAGGTTAAGACACCTGCCATAGGCGATAGGGCTGAGTTCGCGGCGTAACTAACCGCGGCGCTATCGATCAAGGAATCGATAGCGCTGCGCGGGAAGAAGCGAGGAAAGCCGCGGCGTACCGAAACGCGGCGCCATCGATCAAGCATCGGTGGCGCTATGCGGGAAAAAAGATAGGTGAGAGAAAAAGGAAGAGCCCTCCCCTCAATCCTTCTTCTCGTTTCGCCGAGGCTACGTGCAAGACGCGCTTTAATTTACGCACAGAGTTTTTACGCGATTTTTCGAGGAAGTTTCCCACCGTTCCGTAGCAGAGAAACAGAGGACGAATTTGCCGATTTCCGATACTGCGATAAAGTAAGTGGCCACTTCATCGCAATAATTAGTTCGCGACTTAGAACATATTTAGTTTCCTGACGCGTGTGCGATCGCGTCAGGCATATATAGATATAGGAGAGCGTACGCGTGAGACCGCGTAACTCTAATTCGGATAGGCTGTGCGAGTGCGAGTGAGAGGATCAATCTCTCTCTCGCACAATCATAGAATAGGCGTACAAGCGAGAGAAAGCCACTCTCACTCGTACAACCATTAAGCACGCAGTTGAGCGAGAGGAACGAGCTCTCTCGCTCAACCATAGACTGAATCGCCGAGTGAGAGAAACGCTCTCGCTCGGGCAGTCATAGACTACGGCGGTATAGAGGAAGAACTGTTCTCTCTACATCCGTCGTCCATAGACTACACGCGTGTGTGTAGCCGCGTGGAGTGAAGAGTTTGCGCATGCGTAATGCGCACCTCGTAAATTATTATTGCGCGTGAGGCAATACTAATTGCTCTCCACTCGCGAGGGACCTCTCCGCCATAATTTGTACCGCTTTGTATTATTTTTGGTTGCTTTTATATTAAATAAGCTTTTAGCACTGAGCCGGTACCTTTTTATTTAATCGATTCCCTACAGCTTTCCTATCCCGAATACCGCCGCCTCCGCGGGTGTGACAATCTAGCATTGGCACACAAACTGAGCAGCCGAGCCCGGTGAGAGCAACACCGGCAGCGGGGCCTTAGGCAAGGCCCCTCATACACCCAAGATAAAGCCGGACCAGAGGAAGGTCCTGCGTTGCTAACGGGCCGTAACGAATTACCCCCGTTACAACTTATATTATTTATTAGTTATGTGTTTACTTATTGCTTTATTTTTATTATCTAACTTATTTATATTGTCTTAATTTATCTCTTATTTCCTTATTCATTTAGTTATTTGTTCATTTAATTTGTCTAGTTCATGTATTTATTTCTTATTTATTTAATTTGTTTATTTTTTCCTTACTTATTCCTTTAATTTATTTATTTACTTATTCTAATTTACTTAGTTGTTTATTTAATTATTTAATTTATTTCTTATTTATTTGATTAGTTGTTTATTTAATGATTTTAATTTACCTCTATTTGTCGTTTTATTTTATTTACTTGTTTTCATTTATCTTTAACCAATCTTTGTTTATTTTATTTATTCGTTAAGTTTTAATTAGCTATTTTTTTTTAGTTTATTTTTATAAGATTATTAATCTTTTCTATACATTTTTTGCGTATTTGCATTATTTAGTTCTGTGCATGCGTAGCGCTCTTGTTTTAATGCTGTCTTTTCGCGAGTAACGGTATTGTTATACTTTTGTGTCAATAGTGATACTGCAGAATTATAATCTGGATTATTTATAGAAGAGTTGTGAAGATTTTTCTGTTAAAAAGTTTATAAAAAGTGAAATCGTGTCTGTGTTATTTGTTGTATCTTATTTAAGTTTTTTTTTTAGAGAGGCATTAATTTTATATTCAAAAAGATTTGAAGTGTTGTGGTGAGTTATGATTGATTGTTTTTATTTTAAATGCAAGTGTTTAATGCCTAAGAAGAGAAAAAAAAGGTTACTAATGTTATTTGAAATTAAATTAGGGAATTTATTTATACAGTAGCAAGAGTTGAACTGATGCGATAAGGTTTTACACGAATAACAACGTTATTACAGTTTTGAGTTGAAAATTGTTATCATTAGTTATGTGAAAGAAGATTTTGTGAACTGCGTGTTTTTGCTCTTAAATGAAATAGGAAATTTATTGGAATTTGAAGCGGTTCTTGTACATAAAATAAATTATTAAAAGTATGTGCAATTTAGAAAGAAAAATGGTTAGATTTATTCGTGCAACAATAGTGCTACATAATAAGAGTGTAGAAGAATAATTATATTATTGTAGTGTTATAAGTGTGGGTTCAATATTCGTTTTTTGAGAAAAAAAAGTATGTAAGTATTTGTGTGGGTACTTGTGAAAAGGTATGAGTGGAAAATAAAACTGTTTCTTATATTTTTAGAAAATTTATGAATGTGATATAATGTGTGTAAGTCAAGTTTTTATTTTTTATATAAAATAAAACGGTATGTGAATCTGAGTGTTTATTTGTTTCTAATTGTCTAGAAAACTTCCTATATTTATTATTTTTATTTTATTATTTGGATTGCTTGAATTTCTCTTTTTTTTTTTTTGTTTGCTTTACTTGTGCTTAATATGACTTTTTTTCTTTATTATAATATATATTTATTTATTTTTAGTAAAGGATTGGGTCGTCGCTCGCAAATTAGTCGACTTAGCTTCCCAACGTTTCGATTTTCGTGTAGACGTTCCTTCGGTCTCGGATATAAAATCCTACATGCGACCCTAAAAACCAGCGAATTCTTTGCTGTTTCTGGAAAATTCGGACTTGGTTTTAGTTAAACGTTTGGATGGCTTTCGAGAGATTGGTTAGACGCGCGCGTAAGCTCGAATTCTCGTACGCTTATCGTTCGATCAGCTGTTCCTTTTCTTGGTCCGCGAATTCAAGTTCTTGCACGCGGTTACTGATTTCCCGGATCAGCGTATATAAATGTGCCTCAGTGAGTCTGCCTTCAAAAAACGGTATCATTTGTATTAAATTTTATATTAGTTTGTTAATAGTTATTTGATTAGTTATATGGTTTATTCGAAAAAGAATATTTATTCACTAAAAATTTATTGGGACATTTATTTATTGTTTGATAGTTTTTCAGTTGTTTAATTATTTGTTTAGTTATTTATTAGGGTAACTAAATAAAAGAACTATTATTAAATTAAAATAAAATGATTATTTGTTCAGTTACGAGGGCAGTCCCAAAAGTACCCGACCCGACAAAGAAAACAGTAAAAAAATTGCGAAAATGTTTTTTATTTTTCAATATATTCTCCTTTCAGTTCGATACACTTTTCCCAACGATGTTCAATAGCTTCGATACCCGCTTTATAGTAGGAACCGTCAAGCTCCTCAAAATACCTATTAACCGCAGACTCTACTTCTTCATTGTTGGCAAATCTTTTGCCGCCAAGCCATTTTTTCAAATTCGGAAAAAAATAATAGTCCGAAGGAGCCAGATCTGGCGGATAGGGTGCGTGAGGAAGCAATTCGAACTTCAACTCATTGATTTTAGCCATCGCAATGACGCACGTGTGGACTGGTGCGTCGTCGTGATAAAACAACACTTTTCTTTTCGTCAGATGGGGCCGTTTTTTCTTGATTTCATCACTCAAACGCTGCAATAAGGCTGCATAATATGCGCCATTGATTGTTTTTCCTTTTTCGAGATAATTAATAAATATTATTCCACGCGCATCCCAGAAAACGGATGCCATGACCTTGCCAGCTGAGTGAACTGTCTTTGCTTTCTTTGGAGCCGGTTCTCCCTTTTTAGTCCACTGCTTTGACTGCTCATTGGTCTCAGGTGTAAATTGATGGATCCATGTTTCGTCCATGGTTATGAATCGACGCAAGAACTCGGCTTTATTGCTGCGAAACATTGTCAAACACTCGATGGAAACATCCTCACGTTGCTGTTTGTGCTCCATTGTGAGCAAACGCGGCACCCATCTTGCGCACAGCTTTCTTATGTCCAAATTTTCGGTCAAAATGCGATGCACAGCATTTGAAATGCCTGCCATGTCTGCTATTTCGCGCACTTTTAGTCGACGCTTATCCAATACCATTTTGTAGATTTTCTTTACATTTTCTGACGTAGTGACCTCACTTGGTCGACCACTGCGGTGTTCATCTTGGCAGCTCGTACGACCTCGCTTAAACTCAGCTACCCAATATTTGACCGTTGTAAACGAAGGAGCAGACTTCCCCAGAGTAGAATCCAACTCGGCTTTGATATCGGTCGGACTTAGACCTTGCAAATGAAAGTATTGTATCACATAACGATGCCCGATTTTTTCCATATTTACGAATTCACTGAGAGCGTTTACTTTGGATGTCTGTAAAAAAAAATAATAATAAACGTACCGTTATGAATTTTTCACATTAAGTTTTTGAAAGGTGGTATTGTCAATCGCCGTAATTGTTTTTTTAAAACTACCTGTATTCATAAGTCAGGTCGGGTACTTTTGGCACTACCCTCGTATTTATTTGAATCTTGTTATTAATATTTCGGTTGTCTTCAAGAATTAAATGATTAAATATTTAATTATAACAAATTTTAATATTATAATGTAACATATATGTGTTTAGATCTAAAAGGAATTTTTTTTATTTTCAATTAGTTTTTTCCTCATATGTTGTTCACTTATGGGTTTTTTTTTGATTTTCCTCTTTTTTTAGTGTATATTAACATAATTAATTAATTATTTATTTAATTATTCACCTAGTTATTTATTTATTTATTTGAGAGAGGATAATATTTATTCGTTTTTTGGTTCAATATTCTCTTTTGTTTATGTATGGAAAATCACTCAATTTTTATGTTATATTTCAGTCGTTCCTAAGTTTCGTGTCTGCCCGTCGGCAATCATTGTTCGCTGAAGTTTTTGTTCTTATCGCTTTTTTTCCTCGTTTCATTTATTATTTTTATTGCATTTACTGTTTTCCTTTATTTCTTCATTCCATTTATTATTTATTTATATATTTTATTTTATCTCTTCTTTTATCTAATTTCACTCCTTTATTTATTTACTTATTTTTTTCTTTTATTTATTCATCATTTTTCTTTATTTTATTTTATATATTTTATCTCATTTATTATTTTATTTCATTTTATATATTTTATCTCATTTATTATTTTATTTCATTTTATTATTTTATTCACTTCTTTATATTATTTTTTTTTATCATTTATCATTTCTTAATTTTTTTCTAATGTGTATTATTCATTTGTTTATTCATTTATTTATTTTCACGATATGTTATTTATTCACTTATTTTAGTACCTTTTTATATATTCAATTATTCTTCGTTTTGTTTTATTCGTATTATTTATTTTTCTTTTTGTCACTTTTTATTTATTCGTTATGTCTTCCTTTATTAACTTAATATTTACTTTTTTATTTTTCTTTTTCCGTTTATTTAATTTATTTTTTTTTTTTACTTATTTTCATTAATCTGTAATTAACTTATTTATTCACTTATTTTAGTTTTTTGCACTTTTTATTTCGTTTATTTTATTCGTATTATTTATCTTCACGATTTATTATTCATTCACTTGTTTCTTTCTAATTCAATTACTTTTCGTTTTACTTTTATTCATTAATTTCTCACAATTTATCATTCGTTTAATTAGTTTTTTATTTAATTTTTCTTATTTTGTTTTTCGAGTTTGTATTCTTCGTTAACTTAATTTTTGCAAAAAATATTATTTTCTTCGGTAAAATTGCTTACAGATATATTTTCTGAATCTTTTTATTGTTGATCGAGTGATGATTTTCTGGTAATTTTAACAATTTAGATTATTGAAACTTTATTTTCAATTACTTAATTTTTTTATTTTTTAAATCGTTTTACTTTGTAGCGAAAAATTTCCCGTTTTACTATATTTCATCATTTTGTATAGAGATAGAAAGAATTTGAAAAGAGATTAAATGGGAAAAAAAATCTCGCAATTTGCAGTCTTCTCCGAAATTAAGAAAATTTGATTTTTTTTTAACTTCTGTATCGCTCTCCGGGGCCTTCAAAAATTTGTAGCGTCGGGGTGACGTATCAATCGCGTTGAAAATAACGCGGACTGCTTTTTGCCTTCTTCGAGCCTAAGTTCTGAAACTTATGGGCTCGGGACGGCGGAAGAATTGAATTTGCGAGATTTTTAGAGAAAGAAATAAAATACGGGATTGAACAAACATATAGGCTGACCTTGGCCTGTATGTTGCTCTGCAGAGGTCCTACTAAGTGTTTTAGGAGAGAGATATTTAGCAAATCCTGGCTAGTACTATCTCTTGGAGGAAGATTGAAAGAAAAAAACACTAAAATTAAATTGAAAACTCACTTTTTAGTTTGGTTTAGTATGTGAAGACAAATCCTGTAGTCCGTTGTTGGGGTCCCGATGTCTTCTTTTTCTTGGGCTCCACTGACTGTTTGCTGACTGACTGGTTGTTGAAATTTTCCGGCTCTGCGAAGTTCTTCCAAAACGTTTGCGTTTTGACTTCTTGAAGAAAAAATTAAAAATCACGGCAAGAGTTAAAATTAAAGAAAGAGAGATGATTCTTTTTTGCATAATTTTTACACATGTTCATTTCCTATTATTTATCGCAAAAATACGTTAAATTAAATTACACTATCGTTTTTTATCTAAAGTTTGGCGCATATTACAAAAAAAAACGAAATTTTTCGTCGCATTTTACACATTTAATTTACTTAAGGATAATTAAATAAAGAATAATTATTTAAATAAAAAATAATTATTGCCACCAAGAATACGTGTAGTTTCAGTGGATTACTAAAGTAATTTATATCAGGTTGCTGCATATGAAATGGCCGATTTAGCAATGACATAAAGTTGGCTGCAATTTTAGTGTATTATGTTGGCACAAGGCGGCGCAAATGATATGACATATTAAAGTATAAATACTGCTACCTTGGTTTATGAAATCATTTCTATTTTGCACTTCATAGTGATCGTAAAAACAAAAAGAGAAAGTGAACATGGAAGTAAATCAAAAACGGCTACTTTTACTATACGAATTTAAATTAGAGCACAACGCCACGGAAGCAACAAGGAATATAAACAGCGCATTTGGGCCTGATACAGTTAGCGAACGAACCACACGGCGGTGGTTCGAAAAATTTCGATCCGGAGATATGGATCTTGGAAATGAGCCACGTGGACACCCAGGACCAGCGATCGATAACGACGAGCTGCGTGCATTAGTGGAGTCTGACCCCCGCCAAACCATAAGGGATCTTGCCGAGAAATTAGGCGTTCAGAATTCGACAGTTTGCCGTCACTTGCAACAACTTGGAAAAGTGAAAAAGCTTGACAAATGGGTTCCGCATAATTTTACCGAGTAAAACATGACGTGTCGAATGGAGATTTCAAGTTTTCTTCTCTCCCGCAACAAAAAGAAACCGTTCTTGCACCGAATTGTGACCTGCGATAAAAAGTGGATTTTATACGATAATCGTCACCGATCGGCCCAATGGCTAGATGCCGATGAAGCGCCAAAACACATGCCGAAACGAAGCCTTCATCCAAAGAAAATAATGGTAACTGTTTGGTGGTCTGTAGCTGGAGTTATCCACTATTCGTTCCTGCAACCTTGCGAAACCATCAATGCTGAAAAATCTGTGCTCAACTGGATGAAATGCATCAGAAATTGATAGTCCAACGACCTAGGCTTGTCAACAGGGATGGAGTGATACTGCTTCATGATAACGCACGACCTCATGTATCGAGAACAACAGTTCAAAAACTAAACGAGTTGTGCTATGAGACTCTTCCTCACCCTCTATATTCACCAAACCTCTTACCAACAGATTACTATTTCTTTAAACATTTGGATCACTTTTTGACAGGAAAAAGATTTAATAATGAAGCTGCTGTCAAAAATGCCTCCGAGGAGTTTCTTCTATCCAGAAACTCGGACTTCTGCAAAACTGGAATAAATGTACTTGTATCTTGTTGGGAAAAGTGTGTTGCATCTATTGGTACCTATTTTGATTGAATAGATTGTCTTTATAAAAATTTACAGCTATTTAAAAATTTATTACTAAATCGTCCATTTCATCTGCAGCATCCTAATAATTATAGAACGGTAAAAAAAAGGACATAATTGCAAAATAATAATTTAAATAATTATTCTTTAGAAATTACAATTTTCAATTTAATTTGTGGGTAATCGCTGTGAATTTTTTCGGTAAAGCCGAGAGTTATTTAGTTTAAAATTTATCAATTTTTTCGAGTCGCTACGTTATTTTTAATTATATTAATTAAGGGATTTTAGAACAATTAACTGTTGCGCATTTACAATGATTATTATAAGTAGAAATTAAGACATGGCAAAAGTAAGTAATAGTATACTAATGATTACCGCGACTATTCTTATAAAATTCTGTTTATAAATATATTGCAAAAGAGGAAGAAAAAGAAATTAATAGGTTAATATTTATAATTATTTGAAATATTTAGTGCTATAATTTTCTTCTCGCAAAGAAATATAAGCACTGCCGCAGAATTAAGGTTACTCGGATATAAAATATATAGGTGAGAAAATATTAACGTTAATCATTATTATAATACTAAAGATTAGAAATAATAATTATAATTATCGTTGGGAGAAAAAAAATTACCAAGTAAAGTTAATACGTCATATCGCAAGATTAATAAGAAATTATGATCGATACGAGTATGGTGTTAATATTATTAATAATCTTGGTATAATCGCATGCTTTTTTATATTATTATTTTAAATTAATTATTAAATTTGTGCAAAGAAATTTTTACCAAGAATGTACGTGTAAAAATAATACTCGGTATTTTGCGTGAGAACAGAAATGCTATGATCTCGTGACGTCTCAAATCGCGGTGGAGACGCTCATTTTCCTTTGTCTTAGCAAAAAAAAGCTACCTTTCAAAAATGTGGATTACACGTGTTAATAACGTAAACAGCACCGTCGGTAAATGGAAGTAATCTTTAAACTGAGGTTTCTCTCTTACCATCTAAAATTCATATTGACCGTCGTATCGATCCGGTAATTTAAAAAAAAAATGACGATAAAAAAAATTCTTATCTTAAGAGTAAGAAAAAGAACATGGTCAGGCCGTTTCCAATTTTAAAGTCGTTATGAGATTTACTATAGTGAAACATAGTCATAGTAATTATGCTAAAATTCTTCTTGTAATATATCTATATATATATATATATATATATATCTATATCTATTTTTAGATATATATCTATTTTTTTTAAATAAAATAAAGAACAATTGCGTTATTTGAAATAAACATAATTAAATTTCACGATTGGGCTATTTTTATATAAATAATACATGTGTTTTAAGAAAGTCGCAAACTCTTGGCCCACGCTCAGGCCAAGTTTCGCAACGGTTTGGGTCGGTGGAAGTAGGCTTTATCATGGTGGAGCGCTTGGATGTGGGTCGATGCGGGCGGTTGATATGTTTTTTTGAATGGCGACTGGGGGCCGGAAAGGCAGGGAGGAAACTTATCGGCTGACACAAAAAAAAAAAAACGGAGGTCGTGTACCGACGTTACATCTACAAGAAATGAGCCTGGTTGAACAGATAAGTCTAAAAGTAGTGCTGTAAACTGCAAGATCCAACACTCATGAAACAGACATACTGTTTCTGGAATTCAGCAACTCGAAAGGCAGTCGATATAAATTAAGAAGATGCTTATAGTAAGAGTCATTAAGCTCTCTTTAAGAATATTATTTTTTTAATTTTACTAAGTTTTAGATGTATGCTTAAGTCTCTTTATAAGAATATTTCAAGAGAAGACTTTTCAAGTTTAGGATTTATCACCCCTTGTACAATCTTCTATTGATTTAAGATGATAGATATGTTATTTTTACGGTTTTTATTTTAAGCATCTTTTGTAGCTATCTAGATGTTTTTCTTATCAATTAGCAAAAGTTGTTTCGTGTCAGGTTTTCCACACCAAAATGATCTTAAACACCGATTTTTACTATGTCGAGAGGATTTAAATCTCTTGCACTGTACGAATTTTTTTTTTTTTTTTTTATTATATAGAGTTTTAAATGATAAAACTATATGATTCTTCCATTTGTTATTAAATATTATTTTAGATGCAAGTTCAAGATCAAGTTGGCTAAGTTCAATTTAGATTAATAAGACATCTTTGGTTGACAGCGTTTCTCTTAATACGATTCTATATACTTTTTCATATTTTAGTTTATAGATATAAGGCTAATATTTTTCTGCATTATGTTTTAAATCTTTTTCTTGTTTTTATATATTTCTTTATCCAAGATTACTTCCAATTTTGTTTGTTTCAGATTCCTTTTTTTCTTGTTCCTTAAAGTTCTGCAACATACAGGGTGACAAATGGGAAGTTACTTAAAGTAATCACTTATAATTTTGAGATGAGTGCCGGGAAAAAAATTATAAAAATACATATCAAATCAGTGAAGTAGTCATTTTTAGTTGAAATAGGTTTCAGTTTAATCGAACATTTTCAACAGACACATATTAAGTTTAAATAAAAAATGACAAAACTTGGCTAGGAAATAACTATTAATGGTAAATATTTTCGAAGCGATCCCCATCTGAACTTGCACAATAATCAAGCCATTTTTGAAAACTATGAAAAACTTGCTCGATTCTTGATGCGGAAATACTAGAAATTCCTTTTCTAATAGCTTCTTTCAAATCATCTTTGGTCTTCGGTTTTTCCGCATAACAGTAATCTTCTAGGTAGCCCCATAAGAACCTGAACCACACGGGTTTAAGCACGGTGAATAAGGGAGCCATTCTATACCTGTGTGTGTAAACTTGGAATATCCTAAACCGATGACGCGTTTACCATAAACTTCGTAAATAGCTTTAAATACCTCTTGAGTTCTACGCGGCGTAGCACCGACTTGCATAAAATAATAGTTTCTGACTAATCCAAGTTTCTTTGCGAGAGGAAAAAATTTTGTAAGGATATAACTTTATGAAATTTTTTATTATTAATCTTAGTGTTTTTCGATTGAGTTTTAAAGCTGCTGCAGCTTTTCTTATTGAATCCGTTGGATTATTCTTGAAATGTTCTTTGACCTCGGCAACCTTATCTTCTGTTGTAACTGTGTATGAAGGACCAGGAAGATCATGACGACGATCGTCAAGAGTATAATAGTTGATAAAGTTATCAATTACTCTGAGAAAGAAGTAAAAAAAAATTTGAAAACTTTATTAAAAAATGCGGTTATACGATAAAGTCTAATATAATTTTTTTCATTCTTACCTTCTAAGAATATTTTGACTGGCTACTCTTTTACTTCCAAACTTAGTACGAAAACCTCTATACGCTTCAGTATAGTTTTTACCTCTAGAATAAAAGCACTCGATGAGATATACCTTTTCTTCGTTCGTAAGGTCACTTATTTTAAAGTACACGTATTGCTCTTTATGGCCTTATACGATACAGTAGAGGGGTAAAGAGATCCATATACTTTAGGCAAATTCCCGTTTGTCACCCTGTATTTTTTATTAAAAGTGTTGAAATTCTAATCACTATTTTATTTATATATTTAACATATGTAAATATAATTTTAAATCTAACATAAGCAAGTTAACATTTTTTAACGTTTGTTGAAAAAATTAAGGAAAATGTTATAGTTACGGGGTTGTAAATGTATTAGATATACAAAAAGATCTAAGCAAATTAGAAAAGAACTGTATTATTAATTGTTTCTAGAAAGTAATGTTTGTGAGAATGTAATACAAAATTAAGAATAAAGCGCAAAGAAATAATCGTTTTTTATTTACAGCATAGTCAAATTAACAATAAATTTTCTTAAAATTTGTTAGAGATTAATTATACATGAATTTTATTGTTTCTCTAAGTGATTTAGATATTTTACTGTAATTATGCTATAAATTTACTTTTTTTTAATTACTATCTAATACCTTGCATTATATTTACAGTCTTTTAAGAAAGTACCAGGAATTTTGAATGAAAACAACATTTTTACGTTTAATAATCAGAATTTATTGGGTCGCCTTCAAAATAGGCTCCATTTGCTCCAATACATCTATGCCAACGGTACTTTCAATCATCGAAACATTTTTTATAGGCGCTTTCCGGGATGGCTTTAAGCTCACGCGCCGAATTTTGTTTTATGGCTTTAATCGACTGAAAACGGGTGCCACGGAGCGGCAATTTAAATTTTGGGAAGAGGAAGAAGTCACAGGGAGCCAAATCCGGCGAATACGGTGGTTGTTCAAGCGTGTTCGTTGAGTTTTTGGCGAGAAAGTCGGTCACAATCGTAGCTCGGTGAGACGGCGCGTTATCGTCGTGCAAAAACCACGAGTTGTTCGCCCACAAATTTGGCCGCTTCTTACGGATACGCTCACGCAAATGTTTCATAACGCCTAAGTAATACTCTTTGTTTACCGTCTGACCCTCTGGGACGAATTCGTAGTGCATCACGCCACGGATATCGAAGAAAACAATGAGCATCACCTTTACTTTTGAGCGGCTTTAGCGTGGTTTTTTCGGTTTCGGCTCGTTTTTTCCCACCCATTCCGATGCTTGCTGGCTTGTTTGCATATCGTACTCGTACACCCACGTTTTGTCACCATTTATGATGCATTCCATGAATGCGGAATCGGAATCGGCGCGATCCAGCATGTCCGAAGCGACGTGATCGCGATAGCGTTTATGAAGAAAATTAAGCTCTTTTGGAACGAGTCTTGCGGCCACCTTTCTCATGCCCAAAATATCAATTAAAATCGTACGTTTGGATTCGTGGGATATCATAAGTTCATGTTCTATCTCTCTTAAGCTAGTATGACGGTTTTCAAGCACCATTTCCTTAATTTTATCGACGTTATCTGCGGTCGATGAGCGTCCGGAACGAGACAAGTCTTCGACGACTTCACGACCCTCCTTGAAGGCTTTGTACCACTTATACGCACGGGTTTTCGATACTGCTTTATCACCAGAAGCCTTTTGCAACATTTTCAATGTATCGGCACACGAAATTTTATTCGCAACATAAAACTTTAGACAATTTCTTTGTTCAACGTAATCACCCATTGTTAAAAATCGGCACGCACTATTGACATCGACTGACTTAACCAGCTACTGTAAACACACTCGTTGACAGATTCCGCTCAAACTTGGCATAGTCATTAAGAACAGTTGTACCAACCTTGAAAAAAAAATTTTACCTGCCTAAATTGCCCCGCCAGATTTAAATCCACAATTCCCGGTACTTTTTTGACAGAATGTATAATGATAAATTAAAAAACCTGATTTGAATGTATTTGTAAAATATTTTGTACGGTAAGATTATGATAAAAAAAAAAATTAATATTAATGAGAATCATCTGAAATATTAGAATTTTTATTAAATAGTTTAATAATTATAAATCTTTAAGTATATTTTCTATTTTAGATTTATCACAAGAAACAAATTCAATGGGTAGATTCTTAAAAGAAAACGGAGAAGAAGACCAAACGTGTGCAGGAGAAATAATGTTAGCCATGGGAAAATGTCTTGTCTTTTGCGCTCAGCAGCAATTACTATTACATGATCCCCTGATTAGACTTTATCAAGAACTTGAAACGTTTCGTCAGCGAGCCATAGGAGACACATTGCAAAATGTTTTAATAATGGAAAAAGCTAGAACTGAATATCGTGCAGCTTTATCTTGGATGAAAAATATATCGCAACAACTTGATCCTGATACTTCTAAACAATTAGAAAAATTTAAAAAAGTACAGGATCAAGTAAGAAGGTATGTAATAATTTAAATTTCTTTCTGCAACTAAAGACTCTAAATATCTGAATTTCGTATTGAATCTTAATTTAGTTTAGGTACAGATTTCAATATTTATAATCAGTTTTGTTATTTTTGTTTTATTCAATGACTAATTTTGTTTCTTAACTGTTAGAAAGAAACAAAAATAATTATCTTGTATCCATTTATCAAGTCGACATAGGTGACATGCGATAGATACTAGGGTCGTTTGAAAAATTTCGGGATTGAGGCGAAAATAGTGCTATTAGGACTAAATAACTAATATTAATTAAGTGTGATCCTTTACATGGCATGTTACAAAAGTTCAAACACGTGTATTTAGTTGCTTGTTTATGGCAATTCAGTAAACTAAGAAGTTTTGACAATTTATAAAAAATAGATAAAATTGAAATTCGAGCTTATATAAAATACTTTGTTTCGAAAGGGGTGACCGTAGAAAACAAAAAGAAGAGTTAGATTCGACATTAAAAGATTTTCCTCCTTTATTTTGATGGTGAAAAAATAGGCTGCGGAATTTAAACATGGTTAGACTATCGTTCAAGATGTTGAACGCTCTGGACGTTTAAAAACTGCTACAACCGAAGAAATCATCACGAGAATCTACAACGCTGTATTAGATGATAGAAGATTAAAGGTACATAGACCGAGTCCACTATATTTTACATGATGTTTTGGATATGAAAAACTTTATCGCTTGATGGGCGTCGCATTTTTTAATCAATTAACCAAAAACGCATTTGAATGAACATCTCGACAGAATTTAGACTTATTATTTTAAACGAGATTCTGCTAAGGTTTCTTCGATATTTTATTACAGTAGATGAAACATGGACTGATTATTGCATACCCAAGATAAAGCTTGTGTTCAAACAGTGGGTAGGGTCATATGCAAATGCACAAAAAAAAAAAAAAATGCGATATCATCTGAAGAAAAAATTATGGCTAAAATTTATTGGAGTCCTCGTGATCTTATGCTCATAGACTATTTGGAACGCGGTAGGACTATCACCGAAAAGTTTCTTATATTACTTTTCACTACTGGACAAACTCAAGGTTACTATTTTGGCTAAACGTGTATATTTGGTAAAAGAAATGCTTTTTCATTATGATAGTGCGTAGTACTTTTCAAACGACCTTCATATGGCATAAGTGCATGTAAATCTTCACGCACATGTATGCACATGATTTTCATTACCCTAACGGAAAATTTACACTATAGTACTACAATTCTCCACTAAATGGTTAAACGCCTTGTAAGAAAAAGTCTTATTGCCTTCTCTTTTTCTTTGATTCAAGTTATTATTTTTTTTAACTTATTATAAACATTCTTCTTTGAGTCAATTTTTTTCTCTTTCTTTGATAGTTTTGTCAATGATTGGGACGCAATTCGAACCGTATGCGATTATTGTTTTTAGCTACTTCTATTTTCTATCATCTTAATTAATCACATCAATTAATTTTGTGAGTTGAATTTTATCAATAAGTTTATAATAGTTATATATAATTATATTGAATTATGATATTTTATTCGAAGATACTTAATCTGAACCGTGTAATAATTTGTAAAAAAAATTTTGTGGCAAAACCTCTGCGAAATTTTCCAATTTCATGAAGTTAATAATAGTCTTATACTCATTTTTTGATGTACTCTAAAAATATCTGAACACTTCCATCATTGTGCTAAAAATGTTTCGTTCATAATGAGAGATGCATCTCTGTATGCGTCTTTAACAACAATATTAAAGAAGTATAATAAAAAAATTTTTGTAACTGTTATCTTCAAGTAAACTAAAAGAATCTAAATTATGTGTATGATAGCAAAAGACAAGACTTACCTAAAGGACACTTTTAGTGTTAGTCGAATCTAATGCACAATTTTAGTAATATAGTGTAAATCCTCCATTAGATGAGTAAAACTCATGTACATACATACGGGAACACATTTACATATGTACGCAATACACATAATCATGTTAAATCTTTCGTACTGTTACGTCCTTGAATAAATAATTCTACGTGTTAGAAAAATTTCATTGTCGATGTGTGGGAATCGATTGATACTTACGTAGACATGCTGCTTCTTATGGACCCACGATTTCTCGCAATAGTTCAGGCAAACAGAGCGAATAACACGCATTAAAGGTTAAAATAATAAAAAGATATAGAATGGAAAAATATACAAAAATTAATAGAATAGCGGAATTTAAAATAAAAAAAGAATAGAAAATAATAATAAAAGATGATATAGAAAGAAAAAAAGGAATAAGAAGACACGGACAACAGAAAGACTTAGAGTCTAGTAGGGACAAAGCCGTGCTGCTTTATGGGATAGAATTTTGTAAGAATCGCTTAATGCTAAGGTTATGTACTCCATAAGTATTTACTAATACTTACACACAACTATGTTTTAAGAGTCTAGCAGAGACTTATTACTTCTATTTTATGAGAGAAGGAATGTAACGATAGCAAAACCAAAGTTCGGAGTCAACAAGATGGATGATTAAGCCACTTACACACAACTAGACTCCTAGTTTAGCAGGAACAAAGTCGTGCTTAATTCTAAGGAGTGGAATAAAGAGGATACACTGAGGTTAGAGATTGAATAATGAGGATACACTGAGGTTAGAGATTGAATAATGAGAAGATGGCAAGATCAGAAATTATTATGCAACAATGTTCAAAAGTTGCTCCATCAATAGTACATTCTAATAGTTCCATGTGAAAAGATTAAAATCCATTCTAATAGTACACCGTGTGGAATATTTTTATACTTATTCTGGATTCTCATTATCGTGTCATTTCTCGTAGTGGGACGATTTCGGTATACCACGTTCTACAAAAAGCCCAATAATTAAAAATCTAGCGAAGTTAGATTTAATGACTGGGAAGGCCACTCTACGAAACCTCTTCTACCTATCTATCTATTGTTAAATCTCTGATTGAGATAGGTTCTCACGCATGAACTAAAATAAGAAGCACCATCTTATTGCTGCCACATTCTTAGTATTAAGGTCAACCTCTTTAAGCAGCGTCGGTAATTCTTCCCTAATTAATGGTAAGTATTATTCCCTATTTACTGAACCTTTAAATGAATAAGGACAAACTATTAGGTTGCTGCAGATGAAATGGCCGATTAAGTAATAAATTTTTAAACAGCTGTAACTATTTATAAAGACAATTTACTTAATCAAAATAGGTACCAATAGATGCAACACACTTTTCCCAACGAGATACAAGTACATTTATTCCAGTTTTGTAGAAGTCCGAGTTTCTGGTTCAAAGAAACTCCTCGAAGGCATTTTTGACAGCAGTTTTATTATTAAATCTTTTTCCTGTGAAAAAATGATCCAAATGTTTAAAGAAATGGTAATCTGTTCGTGAGAGGTCTGGTGAATGTGGAGGGTGAGGAAGAGTCTCATAGCACAACTCGTTTAATTTTTGGACCGTTGTTCTTGATACATGAGGTCGTGCGTTATCATGAAGTAGTATCACTTCATCCCTGTTGACAAGCCTAGGTCGTTGTACTATCAATTTCTGATGCATTTCATTTAGTTGAGGACAGTATTTCTCAGCATTGATGATTTCGCCAAGTTGCAGGAACGAATAGTGGATAACTCCAGCTACAGACCACCACAATTCGGTGCAAGAACGGTTCCTTTTTATTGCGGGAGAGAAGAAAACTTGAAATATCCATTCGACACGTCATGTTTTGCTCGGTAAGATCATGCGGAACTCATTTGTCAAGCTTTTTCACTTTTCCAAGTTGTTGCAAGTGGCGGCAAACTATCGAATTTTAAACGCCTAATTTCTCGGCACGATCCCTTATGGTTTGGCGGTGGTCAGATTCCACTAATGCATGCTGCTTGTCGTTATCGATCGATGGTCCTGGGTGTCCACGTGGCTCATTTCCAAGGTCCATATCTCCGGATCGAAATTTTTCGAACCACCGCCGAGTGGTTCGTTCGCTAACTGTATCAGGCCCAAATGCGCTGTTGATATTCCTCGTTGCTTCCGTTGCGTTGTGCTCTAATTTAAATTCGTATAGTAAAAGTAGCCGTTTTTAATTCACTTCCCCGTTCACTTTCTTTTTTTGTTTTTACGATCACTATGAAGTGCAAAAAAGAAATGACTCCATAAACCAAGGTAGCAGTATTTATACTTCAATATGTCATATCATTTGCGCCGCCTTGTGCCAACATAATACACTAAAATTGCAGCCACTTTTAAGTTATTGCTAAATCGGCCATTTCATCTGCAGCAACCTAATAAATACCCATTGACTTTACCGAACCACACATTTACACTCCAGCAATGTTGGTGGTCAGCTTCTTGCGTCCAATGAGGGTTTACTGGAGACCAGTTATGACAATTATAACGATTCATTATATTAGTACTGTGAAACGTGGCCTTAAACATAACGTATTTAAAGAAATTCTTATTGTTGATAATTTGCTGCGTTGCCTACTAGAAACATGTTCCTTTCCTTTAACAATGGCCAGCAATCAAAGCCTAGTTTAACGATATGTGATAGCGATAATACTTTATTTACATTTCTTAAGAATCTGGTAGCTGTCAACCTAGGAATTTCTAAATCTTGTTGAATATTACGGACACTAACACGATGATCCAAATGCACTATAGCTAATACTGCAAATAATCGGGAATTATTTTCATAATCTTCTTCATTTATTTTGTGCCTTTTTAGAGAAAAATTTCCTACCCAGCCTCGCAATTCGATATTCCGATTGTTACGTGGCAGTTAAGCGTTGCCGAAATTTTTAATCTCAATGTATTTTTTTAATATAATATATTAATAAAATGGACGCCTTGGTAGCGTCCCGGCTTGCTCACTAGGGCGTGGGACTTCTCTTTTGAGAAGGTTAGCCGATAAAACTCCGTCAGAAAGAATTACCTGAAAAGAGCGCGAAAGAGAATAGCGGAGGGATCTAATTACAGATAAATCGAACGTACAAGTGAATTTAAATTTAATACTGATTTATTGAATTTCTTCTTTCGGGTACAAGATTGGTTGATCCGCGATCTCACTGCCTCTCAACCATCACCACTTCCTGGTCCTGAATCCGCTGCCGTTGCCTCCTTCTAATCAAGGAAAACCATGGAGTTGATATCGCGCTGCTCCGTCGCGTCCGAGCATGTATACTCACTTATGAAATCTCATTAACTTTTTGCGCATAAACCCGCTTTTCTCATACCGCCGCGCAACCGACACTATTTGAGGTGAGCGACTTACCCGCCAAAGAGCCTTGAATCGGTTGATGACGTTATAGCCGTACCTGACTCCTACCACATGCTGTCGATGATTTCTCCTAACTTCCTTTCTTCTAGTTTTTTCCTCGCTCTAATGTCTTTAACTCCATCGCCGTCTACTCTAATTTATTTCTTTATCCTTTCTACTTCACATTCTTTTTCTTCAGCGCAGTAATGGTATTTTAAGGAAAATAACTAGTTGCGTAAAGAACGACTGCTAATTGTTCACTCAATGCTTATGAATAATCAACTGACCACGCTGTCTCTAACGTTTAAACTCGTTTCCGCCTTCATCATTTTCCACGACTACGTTAGATAGATGATTGGCGTATTTCATTACTTTCATTCAAACGCATACGTATTTTTCAAGGTTTCATTTGCGAGGTCGCGGACTGTCACGTTACAAAGCGCGACGCTCGCCCCTGCTAAGTCCGCTGCTTTACAATTCCACTTTTATATTTACGCGTGTTTGTTCGGTCGCGAGACGCACCGTATATGCGTACTGTTATTGCGTGCTTCGATCTTCTCGCTTACTCACTTGTCCGGCTCTAATCTTGCATACGCAAAATATCTGCAGATAGTGCGCGAGTGTGCGTGTATAAGCATACGCGGCTGTTAGTGCTTTACGCTGCCACCAAACATCACCCGTCGGCTGTTGTGGCATCTACTGGCTGGGTTCTTCTCCAGCTACGCCTTCTCGTGGCTATCTGAGTTATGCTTTTATGTTGTCTCCACCTCTAAGGTCATGAAAGCAGAATTAATCCCGGTGAGAGAGGCTGCCTAAATCCCTGCCAAGGTCACCCAATGAAGAAGAGGGAACGGACATTGTTGGAGTTCTATAATATATTGTTATTTGCTTTCTTTTTCTTTTTTAATAATTTTCTCTTCATTTAATTTTTCAATTCAATTCCTTTTAGTAGTGTCTGATACGAGAGCGCGAGCGAGTATAGAATTAGCTGTATAACTCATATGTGTGTATGTGTGCGTATACATGAGCGCGGGCGACAAGGCGAACCTACTCGCAACGCGGCGCTGACAGTCACGTTCCGGGCGGCTCGTTGAACGGCATATCTCGATACGCGCGTTTTGTATGTATATAATTATTAACTAAATAATTAACCATCCCTGGTACTATACTAGTAAAAATGGTGTGTTATTTATCCTCCTTTCATAACACCACAATTATGGCGACAAGGATTCTAAATTAAAGAACCTACGAAACATTCCGAACGTGTGTGCGTCAGCCACATGCTGAAAAATAAGCGAACCGCGTGAATTAAAAACCGTATCTCAGTGATACTGTGCATAAAATTTATGTTTGGTGACGAAAAGAAAATTACAAGCTGGACTTGGAGACTGACTAAAGATGAAATCATTTTCGAACAAGAATAACGTGATGTGCCGTTCAGTGCTAAATTCACACGCGACAATCTACGTTTATTATTAGTGCATGTTGTAAAGTACGAAATAAAATCGCACGAGACAGTGGAAAACAAAAGTGAAATATTCGAGAACGTTCTTACAGCACAAAGTGTAAACAAATACTTCGAGTCGCAAGTAAACAGTAACATTCTACAAAGTTCGAGCGAAGCCACATACGGACGAAGAGATATCCGACAACAACACGAGAATAACTTTTTGTCTGGGGAAAGACAAATGGAACACTTTCGTAAAAAGATTGGAATTTCAATTTTTATCTCGCGATGTTACTGATGACACAAAGAAAGCAGCTATGTTATTAACCGCTATGAACGAGGAGGTATTCGAACTCATAAAGGATTTAAGTTCGCCAACTAAATTGAGTGATAAATATTCTGAGTTAACAGAATTGATGACTAATTATCTTGATCCCAAACCATCAGAAGTGATGGAGCGAAATAAATTTTACAAAGCACATTAGGAACAAAAAGAGAGCATAGCAGAGTTTGCTGCTCGTTTGAAAAAATTAGCAACAAATTGCAACTTCAAGGATTTTCAAACGGCTCTTCGAGATCAACTCGTATGTAGTCTTCGTGATCATGAAACTAAAGTAAATTTATTTAAAATGGAATTATTGGTTTAGGACATGGCGTTGAAAGAAGCCGTCGCTCGTGAAACTGCTATGATAAATGCAACAAAGGCGAGTACGTAAGACAAGAAAAAAGAAATCTTTGTAATCGAATTGTTATCAAAGTCAAACATTTGGTATCAAGGTAACAGACAAAGCCAATAAAATAATTCGTATGGAAAACCGACAACATCGCATCAACAATCGAGTAACGAGCGCAATCTCGCCGGTGTTGTATGTTGGAACTGTGGTGGACGCGGACACACGCGCGCTTGGTGTTCCAGCCCAATGCGAGCTAACCAGCAAGACGAGTGCGCCAGCTGTGGAAAATCAGGACACAAACGTTATCAGTGCAAATTTCGAGAAGCCACGTGCAACAGGTGTCAGAAGAAAGGGCATATTGAGAGTGCATGTTACTCAAAACGCACCTAAGGAAAGAAGCGACTACAGCTGATAGAGCAAGACGACGAGGATGCAGAGAGCTCGTCAGCTGATGAGCAGACGACAAGTCTTCTAAACTACATACACCGCAGAGATTTCTACTTCATCGACGTTGAAGACTACGTGACACGTAAGCTAAGTAATACAATTGTAAGTGGAGATCGCGACGACGGCGAACCGATGTTTGCTAGTGTGAGTGTGAATGGCGTAAAATTAAGTATGGAAATTGATACGGGTACGTACGCGACTGTTATTTCTGAAAAAGTTTTAAATGATAAATTCAAAAACGCAAAAATCGCTGCCGCGGGCGTAAATTCACGAAGTTACGATGGTAGAGCTATGCATCCAATCGGCAAATTATCAGAATTAAATATAGAATTCCTGGGTAAAAGTTGCGTTTTGGAATGTTATAAATTACCTAGTACGGGCCCTGCGCTAATAGGTAGGCAATGGCTTTCAGCATTCAGATGCTGGCCATTACGCCTCGATACGAACGATAAAAATGCGATCAACAAAATCGAAATAAATAAATTAGTTGACTATTTCTCTAATAAATACTCTGAATTATTCAATGATACTCCGGGCTGCTACAACAAAAGTAAGTCAAAAATTTATTTGAAAAAAGGTGTGAAACCGATAGCGCTTAAATGTAGGCACGTAGCTCATGCTATAAAGCCATTAATCGAAAAAGAACTCAAAAAATTGATTTCGTTAGGTTATGTAGAGCAAGTACAAGTAAGTGAGTGGGCTACCCCAATAGTCCCCGTTTTAGATAGAATGGTAATATTAGAATCTGCGGCGATTTTGAAACTACGGTAAATCCGCAGTTAGTCCCTTATACATAAATATCCATTACATACAATCGATGCTATTTTTAGTGTGCTTCAAGGGGGACTGTTAAAAATGGTTTTAAAATAAATAAAAATTAAAGAATATTTAAAAAGAATATAAATTTAATAGTTAAAATTCATGAATAGACAATTTAAAGGCCAAAGTCGGAGAGGTGAACAATGAAATTCGGCGAAAAGCTCCGAGCGTTAGCGCGAGGTCAAACTATTGTTATCAGCGCGACTAAATAAATAAAAGTCGAAACAATACATTTAAATATAATGCAATTTTATATGCGAGCGACAATAATAATAAATTCGAAGCGATTTATAATAATTATAAGACGGATACAAAAGAATTGTAAAAAACTGTTGTAAAAGCAGAGGCGAACAGGAAGAGTGCCGGTATTAGGATTGATTATTAAGTCAACGCATAAGATCCTAAGCAGTTTCTTAGTGCACGAGCATATCCGTGGCCTAGAAGCTGGACGTGCTCCTAAGATGCTTCGGCATCCTCGAGGCCGTGAACCTCGCCCGGAAAACTTTGAGTTTTTCCAGTGACGTAGGTGCGTGCACGGTAAGAGAAATCGACTTGCGGCCGCGAGGCTGCAAGACAGTGCCGAAGATTCCGCGAAGACGGAGCGTAGAGAGAGGGAAATTTCGAGCGTGAGGGAAAAATAATAAAAGGGAACGAAAGAACGTTCACCGGCTTACTCTCCATTTTTGCTTTCGCTTGGAAGGTACTGTAATTTGTTGAAAATAAAATCAATTTGTTTCTTTGTTAAATAAAGTTTCATTGTTTAATTTAATTTTCCTTAAAAACATTTGTTGCCGAAACTTGGGACTTAATTTATCGGAAAACCGATTTAAAAAAAAAAAAAAAAAAAAAAAAAAAAAAAAAAAAAAAAAAAAAAGAGAGAGGAAAAATTTGAAGATTCATTTAATTTAAATCAAGTAATTATTTTTGTTTAAAATTCGTCATGCTGCCGAGAAAAACAATTGCTGCTGCTCCTGAAGCTGGATAATCACCGAGAGTCAAGCGGCTAAAAACGACAATAAAGAAGCAGAGTGCGACTACTGCAGATGAAACGGAGCAAGCGGGCACGTCGAAAAAATGCACTTCAACACGACTTCCTGCGCGGTGTGAAGGCAACGCTAGAACATCTATATCCAGCAGACCAGCAATCGACCTGCAGGAAGCTCTTGTCATCGAGACGCAGCAACCATGTCCGCGCTCGCCATCTCCACTAGCATCAATACCTTCGCACGCATTGCTAGCACGTTCATCGTCTGAGCAACTAGAGCCACCGATCGAGAAAAGCTAATTCAGAGCACCTGAGAATCAGTAAGAGCTACAAGATTAGATTAACAGTACGTCGTTAACGGTAAGAGCTACGCGTGATGCTTTTCAAAGCGATCCGGCGGCGAGGCTAGCCGATGCTATTGAAAAAACTTTGTTTGCAGTGCGCGAAGCGACTTTTAGCGGAGAAGGTGGCGCGCGTTTAGTCAATAGATTGACTGTAGCGAAAAGTCTACCTACGTTCTCGGGCGACACGTTAGAATGGTAGCGATTTAAAGAGACGTACAAAATGTCATCGGAGCTCGGCAGCTATAGCGATCGCGACAACATAGCTCGATTGTCTGAAGCTCTTAGAGGCGAAGCGCGAGAAGTAGTCGGTACGCTGTTAGCAACGAGTCTTAACGCGAGTGAAGTTATGCGAACGCTTGAGTTGCATTTCGGAAATAAAAGAATTATGGCTGAAAAAATAATCAGCGATCTTGAAAAATTGCCGGAGATAGAATGCTTCGAGAAAGAAGTTCGAGCTTTATAAAAAAGTGAACTCGTTAAAGAAGATTCAAAGACCGCGCGCTTGAGACCTTATATAGATAAAGACGGAATAATGCGAGCGAACGGATGCGTATTGATGAATTTAGGAGAGGAATTTAATAATCAGCCAATTATATTAGATGCAAAACACGATGTGACTAAACTACTTATTTATAAATATCATTGGCAATATGCGCATGCCAGCAATACTATATTAAACGAAATGCGGCAGAAATATTTCATTTATGGTTTAAGATCGACGCTGCGCTCGCTGTCTTTTATATGTTTCATCTGCCGGTTAAGAAGAGGAAAGCCTGACAACCCAGTAATGTCTACACTACCAGCGGGACGCTCGGCGTATAGGCAAAGGCCGTTCAGCCACTGTAGTGTCGATTATTTTGGGCCGATAAATGTAAAGATAGGCCGACGCAGAGAAAAGAGATGGGGCATCCTCTTTACGTGCATGACCACGCGCGCAATACATCTTGAGGTAGCGCTTAACTTGAGCACAAGTTCGGCGATTATGGCGTTTCAAAGGCTAGCCGCTCACCGAGGGTCGCCTTTAGTTGTTTAAAGCGATAACGGCACGAATTTTAGCGGAGCAGACAGAGAATTGAAAGAAGCTAATGCGAATTTGGAGTGCAATAAATTGCAAAGTTTTGCAGTGCAAAGAGGCATAAAATGGAAATTTAGTCCACTGGATGCGCCACACATGGGTTGTGCATTAGAGAGGCTGATAGATCAGTTAAAATATCTTTGCATGCAATCTTGCGGGATCAAGCTCCAAGCGATCAAGTCTTGCTCACGGTATTGGCACAGATTGAGCACTCAGTGAACTCTCTTATACTTACGCATGTCTATTTAGACGCGCGAGACGAAGAGGCCTTAACGCCAAATCATTTTCTTATCGGCACATCGTCAGGAGAAATACAATTAGGGAGATACGACACGCAAAATCTTTGCTCGAAAAAGCAACGGAGAACAGTGAAAGGTTTTGCCGATTCATTTTTGCGACGATGGATACGAGAGTATTTACCATCTTTGGTTCCGCGAACGAAATGGACGCGAGACAAATCGACGATAAATGCGGGCGACGTAGTCTTGATTGTTGATTTACAAGCTTCTAGAAACCAATGGAGAAAAGAGACCGTTACGCAAACGTTTAAAGGGGCCGACAATATAATACGTGTCGCCGAAATAAAGACATTTATAGGCAAATTGACACAGCCCGTACATAAACTTATCAAATTATTAAAAAACAGTAAGGTACAAAATTAGATTTGTACAAAGAGAAGAGATGTTAAAAATGGTTTTAAAATAAATAAAAATTAAAGAATATTTAAAAAGAATATAAATTTATTAGTTAAAATTCTTAAATAGACAATTTAAAGGCCAAAGTCGGAGAGGTGAACAATGAAATTCGGCGAAAAGCTCCGAGCGTTAGCGCGAGGTCAAACTATTGTTATCAGCGCGACTAAATAAATAAAAGTCGAAACAATACATTTAAATATAATGCAATTTTATATGCGAGCGACAATAATAATAAATTCGGAGCGATTTATAATAATTATAAGACGGATACAAAAGAATTGTAAAAAACTGTTGTAAAAGCATAGGCGAACAGGGAGAGTGCTGATATTAGGATTGATTATTAAGTCGACGCATAAGGTCCGACGCAGTCTCTTAGTGCACAGGCATACCCGTGGCCTAGAAGCTGGACGTGCTCGTAAGATGCTTCGGCATCCTCGAGGCCGTGAACCTCGTCCAAAAAACTCTGAGTTTTTCCAGTGACGTAGGTGCGTGCACGGGAAGAGAAATCAACCCGGGGCCGCGAGGCTGCGAGACAGTGCCGAAGATTCCGCGAAGATGGAGCGTAGAGAGAGGAAAATTTCGATTGTGAGGGGAAAACAATAAAAGGGAACGAAAGAACGTACTCCGGCTCACTCTCCATTTTCGCTTTCGCTTGGAAGGTTCTTTAATTTGCTGAGAATAAAATCAATTTGTTTCATTGTTAAATAAAGTTTATCATTTCTTTTTTTTTTAATTCAAAATTTTTTTTTTATTGTTTAATTTAATTTACCTCAAAAACAGGGGACAAAAGTTCACTGTATTAGATCTAACGCATGCATACATGCAATTCCCGATTGACGAAAAATGTCGCGAACCGCTAACTATTGTTACATACAAAGGGCTATTTCAGTACAAAAGTTTCCCTGAAGGAATTTCTCCAGCTTCGGCTAACGTACAACGAAAAATGGACGAATGTTTAGCTGGTATCGATGACGTAATTGCGTACTTAGACAATATTTATGTCACGGGCGCTACACCGGAAGCACACATAAAAAACTTAGAAAAAGTCTTTGAGCGGCTACAAGAATGCGGACCCAGAATTAATATAAGTAAATGTAAATTTATGCAAGAAAAACTCTTAGTGCTCAGTTTTGTCATTGATAAGGAAGGACTGCACAAGTCCAAATCAAAAGTTGTCGCAATGATAAATGCACCGCAACCAAAAAATGTAAAAGAATGAGAATCATTTCTCGAATTAGTAACGATTTACGCTCGATTTTTAGAAAATCATTCCAAAAAATTAAAACCACCTTATAATTTAGTAATTGCAAAAAATTTTGTATGGAATAAAGAATGTGACAACACGTTTGATTGGATAAAAAAAGAATTAATTTCACCCTGAGTTTTAGCGTGCTGTGACCCAAACGAACAAATTGTATTGGCTTGTGACGCATCGAATCACGGATTATCCGCAATCTTGTCTCATAAATATTAAGACGGTTCTGAAAAACCAATCACGTATGCGTCGCGCACTATACCAAAGAAAGAATTGAGCCGGACTATTCTTAAAAAAGAAGCAATGGCTATAGTTTTTAGGTTCAAACGCTTCAAAGATTTTATCTTTGGAAAGTTAATAATTTTGCGCACAGATAATCAGTCATTAAAATTGATTTAAGGGCCCCGAAAAGGGATACCGGAAACAGCTGATAATCGGTTTCGAAGATGGGCGTCTTATCTCTCGGGTTTCAGATTTAAAATCGAATACATAAGCTCAAAAGCAAACGCGAATTGTGATGCGTTATCGCGTTTACCAATCCAAGATGAAATTGAGTTAACTGAATTAGAACCGGGTTTTTCTAATGTATATTTTTTTGAAGATGGTATTAAAACATTCGATAGTAAAATGCTCGCAGAAGAAAGTTTAAAAGATGATACAATCAGCAAAGTAATTAAATATACGTCTACCGAATGTCCAAACTTAAAAGAACTGTTTGACGAATTAAACAGTATCACAGAAAAAGATTAGAATTGTCGGTCGATAAAAATTGTTTATTTTGGGGAATACGCGCCGTTATACCAAATAATATGCGACCACTAATTTTAAGAGAATTACACGCGTCTCGCTTAGGCATTGTAAGAATCAGAATGTTTGCACGCTCCTACGTATAGTGGCCAGAAATCGATAACGATATTGAATTCACTGTCAATAGTTGTAGTGTTTGCTTGATCAAAAAAAAAAACCGCAACAAACGCCTTTGACCACATGGCCCTGGCTCGACCGCGCTTGGAGCCGCGTACATTGCGATTTCTTAGAGCTATATGGAAATATGTGTTTATTGATTATCAATGCTCATTCGAAATGGTCTGAAATAATCAACTTTAAAAATAATACTAAATCATATAGAGAAATAGAAGAATTTAAAACCCTATTCGCACGATACGGATTACCTCTGCATATTGTCACTGACGGGGGCCCACAGTTTAGAACTCACTTTGTGAATTTTTTAAAATAAAATAGCAATAATCATAGTTATTCTTCTCCGTATCATCCGGCTACGAACGGAGCAGCCGAGAATTTCGTAGGAACTTTCAAAGACAAAGTGACAAAAATTGTTAAAGGGGGAGAAACGTTAAAGTCGGCTGTTAATATATTTTTGATGGATTATCGTACTATCGAGCATTGTACAACAGGCAACAGTCCTTATCAACTTATGTTTAATGGTGGCATGCGTACACGCTTTGATATGCTCCAACCAAATGTGTTCGCAAAAGTTCAAAAAAGCCAACGCGCGCAAATCATCGCAACCGGCGGTGATCGCCAAGTGATTTTAGATCAGGGCGACTGTGTCTTTATAAATGATTATGGCGTTCGCTCCGAAAAGAGATGCGAAGGCGAAGTAATCGAACAAACTGCACCCTCAACGTTCATTGTACGGGATACTAATAATATACTGCACAAGCGCCACAAAGCTCAAATTGTGAAAACTGCAGATGCCACTAAAAAGTACGTCCTTCTCCGAGATTGAATAAAAATTAAATAGGCAGGAGAATTGTAATCTCTGATGCGAGAGCGTGAGCGAGTATAGAATCAGCTGTATAACTGATATGTGTGTATGTGTGCGTATACATGAGCGCGGGCGACAAGGCGAACCTACTCGCGACGCGGCGCTAGCAGTCACGTTCCGGTCGGCTCGTTGAACGGCATATCTCGGTACGCGCGTTTTAAATGTATATAATTATTAATTAAATAATTAACCATCCCTGGTACTATACCAGTAAAATATTGTGTGTTATTTATCTTCCTTTCATAACACTGCACTTATTATTCTTTTTTCTTGCTTCCAAATTTTTCTTTTATTATAATTTTATTTGTTTTCTATTTATTATTATATTGTAATTTCAGCTGCAGCAAGGAACTGTTTGTGCTACATCATACGGTTCACCGCGGTATTGGGATTTGTCTCTTTATAACAAAATTACATTTATTATATAAATCTATTATAATACATCATTGATGCTTGATTATAAACTGCATATACTACTATGATCAAAAAGTAAGACCAATTTTTAATTTAAATTTCGCGGGTTTATCGATTTGACGAAACTTTTTTTTTTTAAGTTGGTATCACTGTGAGAAACATCTATGTCAAACTTCATGTCAATATATTCATTAGTTTGCAAGTGTCGCTCGTGTTTGTAAACATTAAAAAGTTATTTCGGCGATTTTTATAATCTCAGATTTTAGTAAGCAAAGAAGTTGCATTAAATTTTGTCTTCGGAATGAAATTTCTTGTGCAGAAACATTCAGAATATTGCAGAAGGCCTTCAGTGAGCAGACTTTGTCGGAAAGAAATGTTTACAAGTGGTACAAACAGTTTAAAGAAGGCAGAGACAGCGTCGAAGACAAAGAAAGTCCAGGACGACCATTGACATTAATTGATTAGAAACACATCAAAGAAATCAAAAACCTTGTGTTCAAAGATCGTCGGTTAACAAGAGACTTTGTTGATACTGTTGGCATTTCATTTGGATTAATTCAAGCAATTTTAAAAGATTATTTGGGTCTCAAATGCGTCATATCTCGATTGGTTCCAAAAACATTTAATTTTTTCGAAAAAAAGCGTCGTGTTAATGTGTGCGAAGAGATGCTTCTTGGGTACCAAAACGTCATGGAACGTAGTATCACGGGAGATGAGACATGGATCTATGCCTGCGATTCAGAAACAACCGATCAATCGAGTGAATATCGTGCCAAAGCAAGACCAAAAAGATCACGTCGAAGTCATTCGAAAATCAAGGTCATGTTGACAGTTTTGTTCGATTATCGTGGTGTTGTGCATTTAGAATTTCTTCCGCCGAGGCTAACTGTTGACAAGGAATATTATTTGAGTGTTGTGCGTCGTTTGCGTGGAGCTATTTGCAAAAAGAGGCCGGAATTGTGGCAAAACAACTCATGGTTTTTGCATCGCAATCATACACCGTCTCACACCGCATTGGTTATTCGCGACAAAGAGCTATACCAGCCAGTTAAGGCAAGTTGGTATGATGTCCAGCCAGTAAAGGCAAGGCAGAGTGAAGATCATCAGGTGAAGGCAATGTTGAATCACTTTAATCAAATATTAATTAATTTTTTTCATTTTAGCAAATGCTCATGGTTTCCACCATCAACTGCCTGACAATGTGCTATGCGGTAGTAAAATGCTGCTACAGCTTAACGAATTATTCTTTCATCAGTAGTAATAATTTCATTTCTTATTTTTTGCTAAAGTTCATCGAGGTTCGCTGGTTTCATTTGATATACCTTACCTTTAAGGTAACCCCACAGAAAATAATCAAGCGGACTAAGGTCAGGAGATCTGGCTGGACATTCTATTTCACCTTTTCTCTCTACTTCGCCCATAATAAGGTGGTACGCCGTCTTGCTGGAACAACATTTGTTTAAAATTATTGCCCACAATTGCGTGAATCGCTGGGATAATTTCATTTCATAGCATGTCTTGATTATTAATCGCAGTAACATTTCCTTCAATAAAGAAGGGCCCAACAATACTGTTGTATATAATGCCAGCCCAGACATTAACTTTCTGAGGATATTGAGTACTGTGTGTGTCTGACATCCATCTTGGATTTATATCACTTCAGTACCTAAAGTTATGTCTATTGACATTGCCATTAAGCTCAAAGGTAGCTGCGTCTAAAAATACAATTCTATTAAAAAAATATTCATCAGCAGTTATTCGGGTCATCATCAACTTACAAATCTCTACGCATCTAACCGAATTATATTCAAGCAATTCATGTACAAGTTTTACTTTGTATGGATGGGACTTCAACTTCGTTGTCAAAATATTATCCACGGTTCCGACACTAATATAATGTTGCTGATGCAATTTGGTAATTGTACTTTGGCAATCCTCATTGATTGAAAAAGCAACATCTAGCTGTTTTTCTTTAGTAGATGCTGTAACTGGACGACCCGATCTAGGAAGCTCTTTTATACCTCCACTTAAATTGAAACGCGTAATTGTTTCTTGTACTGTCGATTTGGACATCGGTTCCATTCCTACCCTAAAAGTATCGTTGAATAAGATCCGTACATCTTCATTAGATCTCGTCCTGCCACCGTATCCTTCCATTATAAGGATAATTATTCGCTCTCGTTCAGTGAGAGGAGCCATCTTACATTCAGACGAAGGAATAATCTTATAGAAAAATTTAAATTGAAGATTACAATATGAAAAGCCATAAGATCGTAAGACCTAAAAATTACGGAAGAAAGTATGAATGAAGAAAACGGCTAAATCATCAAAGAAAATGTCACGCAGTTCTTCAAAGTAATAAAAAAAATCAAAAGTCAGGAGCGAACTTAGTAATAAATATTAAAATTGATGGAGTATTAACATTGAGTATTGAGATTGTAAATAAGTTCTCGCCGTTTCACCGTCAGATGACGGTACAAAAATTTCGTGTGTATAATTCAAGATAATGACGCATCTATATTGAAGTTCTATAACCTATGTTGAAAATCAGCGCGTGTCTTTCCATTAATATATTAATAACATTTTCTTTTTGTAGCGTAAAGCATGTCAAATTTCGTGCCAAATAAACTATTTTTGCGGGGAATTTTACTGTACTATTTTATTCTGAAGAAATCTACAGCTAAAGCACACAGGATTCTTGTAGAAACCTATGGTGATCATGCTCTGTCGGAAAGAACATGCAGAGATTGGTTTAACCAATTTAAAAATGGTGATTTAGATGCTCTAGACGGAGAACGCGTGGGTGCATCAAAAAAGATGCAAAACAAAGAATTGGAAACATTACTTGCTGAAGATCTATGTCAGACGCGATCCGATATTGCGAAATCATTGTGAATTGATCGAACAACAATTTCGAAACGTCTGACAGAATTAGGAATGATACAAAACGAAGGATCTTGAGTGCCGTACGAACTGAAGCCGAGAGACGTCGAACGGCGTCTTGTCACGTGTGAACAGCTGCTTCAACGACAAAAAAAAAGGTTTCTTACATCATATTGTCACTGGTGATGAAAAGTAGATACACTACAGTCATCCCGAGCGTAAAAAATCGTTGGTTAAGCTCGGCGAAGCAGTAGCATCAACGCCAAAGCGAAATATCCACGGTTCCAAGCTCATGCTGTGCATTTAGTGGGATCAGCTGGGGGTAGTGTATTATTGGTGACGTGGTGTTTTTGCACCAGTTACATGAGGAGGCCAAAGCATAGCTTGTGCGCCTCCTCGTAGCTGAAATACCCCCTTTTGCAATCTTGGAAGTCTCGCAGAACCGCCACGCTTGACCCTAACTAACAGCCACACAGAGCTGTACATACTTTACCTTCACCAGGTACATGGGCTTCGAGCTCAAGTAAAGGCTCCAGCGAGGAGCCAGTCTCAGGAGCCCATGAATAGGCGATTGCAATGCTCGCACACACTGCAGCAGGGTTCCTCTCCAAGCTCCTTCCTGTCCTTGTAGTGGTTCCCGCACCTGCAACCTCCCAGACAGTAATCAAACAAGGAAGGAAATTATAAGAGCAGCTGCACCTTGAAAGAGAAGTACAAGCTGCCACACAACATCATAGGAAAGTGGAAGAGGAGGTTAGAAGGCAGGTAAAACACATAAGCACAGCATTTAAGTGCAAGTAATTACGCACCTGGAAGTGTCTAATAGCGTGGCCTCGCTGCCGCTGCGAGCAGGCTATCGCTGTCCCCGACACCGCTGCTTCGCTTTCTCCACAGCTCATCGTTCGATCAGCAGCCGTTGATTCGCCGAACTGCCCCACCTGAAAAACAAAAGAAGAAACAAATTAGTCGACGCGTACCAGCCATGGAACGCGTCGACTTACCTTGACTCTCTGTACACCTGAGGTAGATTCTCGCCGCTCTAAGGAAGAAACAACAACACTGGCACTCGCGAGCGGATAACCTAAACGCGCGCTGCTGGCGAGCAGTAATATCAACTGCCGACAGCGCTGAGCGTGCGCGGCGGCTGCGTCATGTAGCGTACTTTACACGTACGTTGTGCCGGCGCAGAACGAGGATCTAAAATCCGCGCTTGCGAGAGTGCCACGCAAGAGTTTCTCGTTCACTCCGTTCGGGTTTGTTTTAGCGAAAAGTCACAATTATCGAGCAGTCGACACTCCGTGCAGGATAATCGTAGGCAGCAGTCGCGAATTAAGATTTTGTTTTCGTAAGCTATACGAACGAGCGCGCGAGAGAAAGCCGTGTTGTAGTCCGAAGCGTGGAAGAATATCTGGTAAGTGCACCAAGGTGCAGCAGCTGTTACCAGGAGGCATCCCTGCAACGAATCGTTCCTGTATCCTTCCCGGCTAAGTGTGTGCGATCGTGTCGCGTGTTATGCCCCATTTTCGATCGTTATTGTAAGCTGGACGCCCGCGACCGCTCTAACCGTGAGTTAGCCGCGCAAAGTATTTGCCGCGCAAGAAACCGCGCTACACGATTGTAGCTTGCGCCCTGGGCTCGCGTAAAAACGCGATCAAGTTTTGCAGTATTTAAATTTTAGTTAAAATAAATAGGTCTAGTTTTAATCGGTGGTTTTACCTTGCACTAGCAACCCGCCCGCTCCCCCTTACATTTGTACGCCACCCTGATCCCCAGTGGCGTTACATATTACAAACCATCACAGGAAATCTCTATTGACGACAATTGATGTATTTGAGCTGAGCATTAAATGAAAAACCGCTGCTATATGAGCAAAGACACGATAAGGTGATCTTGCTGCATGATAACACTCGGTCGCATGTCACGTCACCGGTCAGAACATACGAGGGCAGTTCAATAAGTACCCGTGTTAGAAATGAAGACACCATTTTTTCAAAAAATTTTTTATATTTTTCAACATAGTCCCCTTTTGGAAAGATACACTCCTCCCAACGTTCCTGCCATATTTTTAACCCCTCCAAAAAATAGGATTTGTCGAATTCTCCAAAATACGCCTCTGTCTCGGCGATGATTTCCTCGTTTGCGCTAAATTTTTTTCCTCCAAGCCATTTCTTCATGTTAGGGAACAAGAAAATGTCGCAAGGAGCCAGATCGGGTGAATACGGGGGGTGCGGCCGCAATTCATAACGCAATTTATGCAGTTTGGCGGCGACAACTCTGGATGAATGTGCTGGTGCGTTATCATGGTGAAACAGCACCTTCTTTTTCGCCAAATGCGGCCGCGTCTCCTTCAATTTTTTGTTGAAGCGGTCCAATAACTCACTGTAGTATTGTCCAGTAATCGTTCTTCCTTTTTCTAAAAAATCGATGGGGATGACGCCGTTCGCATCCCAAAAAATCGTTGCCATGACCTTTCCGGCTGATGGGACCGTCTTCGCCTTCTTTGGAGCAGATTCACCGGGAGAAATCTATTGTTTTGATTGTTGCTTAGTTTCTGGTGTGTAATGATGAATCCAGGTTTCATCAACGGTGACAACTCGACGCAAAAACTCCTTCGGATCTCGCTTAAATTGCTCCAAACAATGCTTCGAAGTTAACAGCTGCATCCGCTTGTTGTCCACCGTGAGCAATCGCGGCACCCATCGGGCCGACAATTTTTTCATCGCCAACTTATCATGTAAAATATTAATTGCCGTTCCGGTCGAGACACCTACGGCCTCTACTACTTCGCGCACTTTCGTTCGTCGATCAGCGAGAATCATGCCGTAGACTTTTTGAATGATTTCCTCGGTAATCACGTCTGCCGGGCGTCCTGGTCGCTCTTCATCAAAAACGGATGTCCGCCCACGTTTAAATTCGTTAAACCAATATCTAACTGTGGTTATAGATAGCGAAGTGTCCCCTGCAATCTACAATCGAGTGTTATTAACGGCTAACGTCCGTCAGCACTTTATGTCGCACCAAGGGAACGCACGGACCTTAGACGCGTCTAAGGGGCACTAAAGTACTGTGTTATGAAAATTTCATTATGAAAAATATTAACTAAGGCTTATTATATACAAAATAGTATAATTTTAGAAAGATGTTGAAATTCTTTTAAATCTTATGATTAAGATAAATTGATTAAACAATTATAATTTTAAAAGAAAAGAATAAAAAAAATATATTTATGTATCCTTAGTTCTTCTCTGCGCTTGTTGTTTAGATTCGGTAATGCATATATGCGCATCTATTTTTGGCCTGCGTAGAGAGAGTAGGAATATCTCGTCTTTGTAAGACTATTCATAAGAGAGTTAAAAAATGGAAAAATTTTGTAATATCGCTTAAGGCAGTTACCCCGTGTGATATGTGGAGAAAATCTCTTTTTTTTTTTTTTTTTTTTTTTTTTTTTTGATTGATTTCTAAACATGTGTAGAATATGTTGGTTAAAGTGATTTTTCGGTATTTGAAGTCGTTGGAAGGTTACAGCAGTTAGAAAAGCAGATGTGCGGACCGCTCGGTCGAGCACTCGGCGCTAAGTCGGCAAAATGGGGTACCTAGCCTCTTGTGAAGCTTAAGCTTCTTATCTGAGACCTTACAATACAAATGTACACTAATATATATATATATATGGAACCACTAGTTTGAGACCAAAAATGATCATACGTGCCGAAGTTTGAAGACATTTGCGAAGTTTGAGGCCCCCCCCTCAAACTTTTATACATAGAACCCGTAGTTTGGGGACGTCCTCAAACTTTTATACATGCAACCATTACTTTGAGAACAATTTCATTTATATATTCCTAAGTTTAAGGCCATTTATCAAATATGGGGACGGTTCCCAAACTTTTATACATCCAAGCTGCAGTTTGAGGACAAAATTTGATATGTGCATCAAAGTTTGAGTACTTAGATGCATATATGAGAAAATTTGAAGTTTCTTATAACGAATAGTTATAATACCCGTTAAACCCATTAACACCTAAACGTACCGTATTTTTAGTAAGTTTTTAACGGGTTTATTAAGTATGTTTTTAGTCTAAAAAAAATTGCACTGCCTTAATTCGTAAAATTTTATGCTCTTTTATAATTCAATGTCAAAATTACAATTAGACTTCAAGAAAAAGATATGGTTGATTTAAATATGAAACACGTGAAAATTTTCGATAAATTTTTTTTTTTTAGATTTTTTTTCGCAACGTTATTACCAAGAATTCATCTTCTAATTATGATCAAAAGTAATCGGAATATTTGAAATTCAACAAGGAATTTCCATATAAACGTTAAACTACTCTTTTTTACAAAATGACTGCGAGAGCATAAAAATTTTTTAAAAATCTTCATTTATTTTTTTTCTCGAAAACTATTGAGGTAATAAAAACTATCTAGAAATAAAAATGTCTTTGATTCGATTAACACTTTGAGTGCCAAGTCAGCCATCGGTGGCTGACACTGGATTTTCCGTTTAGGCCGCGTCAGCCATCGGTGGCTGACACTGAACTTCTAAGTGGCGTGCGTAGCCTGACGGGGACTTTCTTAAAAATCGGCGTGGCGCTCAACGTATTAGAGAACACCCTCAAATTTTTTTAGAATTTTTAAAGACAATTTTAGATTTTTTTTTAAATTATAGTTAAAATTTTCAAAAATATCTTTTAAAAAATTTGAAAAAACTTGAGGGTAGTCTTTGATAGATTCTAAGACCTTTTTGTTCTTTATAACATACAAGATAAACCCGCTCAAAACTTACTAAAAATTCAGGACTTTTGGGCGTTAAATGGGTAAATATTCCAAAAAATGTTATTTCCTTACTTTCAACATCGTTCTTAAAATTATCGTAAAAAGCTTGGAACTATAAAAAGTCTATCTTACTTTTTGCGCATTAT
The DNA here is from genome assembly GCA_949987625.1 of Chalcis sispes. Taxonomy (NCBI): domain Eukaryota; kingdom Metazoa; phylum Arthropoda; class Insecta; order Hymenoptera; family Chalcididae; genus Chalcis; species Chalcis sispes. Next base: position 48,637,140 of record OX465097.1, on the reverse strand, counting down.
ATAGTATCTCGCTCTACAGTCAGAGGTAGCGATAGACTCAGTTTTGACTCTCACCTTTTTACTGGCTCTCTCTCGCACATAAATACGCTTAACAGTTTCAGTCAGCTGTTTGACTTATATAATTAGCTTATTTGCTGCGGTTCAGCTAGAGACAGTCATTCCTAAATTATCACAGGCAAGCAAAGAAATAAATTGGGATAATTGAGTGGGAGGACCAGGGTTTCTCTATGTTTTTGAGGTCGCAGAACTTGAATCCGAGTATTTAGAACTATTTGATTAAATCAAAAATACTTTAAGGTTAGATCTAGGTCGAATCTTCAGAATCTATCGCTAATAAAGTAAATTAAAATAAAAAATCCATTTCGAGGTCGCCAAACTCGAACTAAAAGCGATTTCCGTTCTATCAGGTGAAGATTTTTACCTAAACTAAATATATTGTACTATCAAAATATTATTGTAGTATTCTGTATTTCCGACAATATATATATATAAACAATGATTTCCGTACTTCTATGACCTCAACAAATGTTACCAAATAATAGAATGTCAGTGCATTTGATGGAAAAGAGATTGTTAAGAGTGAAAGGGGTCTTAGTAATAATTTTAATAATTTAAGAACCTTTTTGTACTAATTATTATTATTATTATTTTCACTGTTATGTCACTCGCCAACTTAATATTGAGTGGCTAGTTTCTGTCGTTTGTTTAATTGTCTTTTTTGTGATTGTAGTAAAGTGAAGAAATTTACGTTCACCGAGTGTTTGACTGTGTTTTTATTGTGTTATTCTCGTGGTAGTTAAAAATGAAAATTTGTGTGTTCGTCGCGGATGAATGTAAATGCCAAGAGTGTGAAAATGTATCTCCACAAGTGTATGAATGTTACTTCGAATGTCTGAATGTATCTGTCTTGTTGTTCGAATTTAAGTTTACCTATTAGCTCGGTTTTGCAAAAAGAAGGGTGTGTAGGTGTGGCAACGGAAGGTAAAAATCTTATTGATTGCCTTCTTGATGCATTTATGTATGAGAGATGTACTCGTAGCTAAAGTGGACATCTGAGCGCGATGTGTTTTTGAGAAGTTTCGAACAGTTAGAGTAGAGGTAATATCATAAAAAAAGGTTAAGCAATTGGACTGCAGATTTTTTTTTACATGTCTAATTGTTTTTAGGAAAAGATAAACGTCTTTACGGATGTCTTTGTCCTTGCACGTTATATAGCAAGTTATCCCTAATAAACTTGTAGAAAGGAGAAATTTGGAAAATACGTCTATATAAAATCTGTTTTAACTTATTTAACAAAGCTGTTGTGCATATGTATTTGTTGTGCTCTTATATTTTGAAGCTGTAAAAAGTAAATGCGTTCTCAGTCACGTACGTGTTGAAAGTACAATAGTATAATTCCTATAACAGAACGACTTTTGTGATTTACTATAACTTTCAATTCCTAAATGTGTTTAACGACGTAACGGAGATTAAAATAAGCAATATATGCATGAGCTATACCACGGTACTAAATAGAAATATTTAGTTTCATTCCTCTTAAACATCCTCCTTAAACCCCAAACAGTATTTGGACATCGTGGTAATACCCCATTGTTCTTAAAACGTACGCCTCTTCTGGTTAATGACTTCGTGGAAACGTTCACCTTGCATTTCGTTAAAATTCCTCCTTAATTTTCAGAAAATTCGTCTAGCGAAAATATATAAAATGCAATTTCAAGTTCAACAAGCATCCTAATCTACTATAAATTCTTAACATATCTGAAACTATTGTTTTGCAATTTTCACTAATGTCATTATATAACAAATACTCAAACACATTCTTAAAGTTCAGTCAAGCACTTATCATCATTTAACCTAGTCGTTAGTAGCATGACTGATCCCTGGACATTTTTCTAATTTGCGATACCTGTAAAACGCCTTATATGAGCTTCGCATCAAGAGTCTACGGAAATTTTCATCCCAAAAATTCAAAGAATTTTCTATCTCTGTCAAGAATATTACAAAAAAAAAAAAAAAATAGAAATATCATAGTCCTGCCTTCCAGATATTCCACTTCTTTTCTTTTGAATAAATAATAGTATATAATTACCATTCCCATAAGCTTGTACTTGAAATATTACAGTACGAATTTTCTACTTATTCAATAAAATACATTTACATTTGGATAAAATACAATACGTGTAGTAAGGAAAGCGATACCGTACGACGACCCCAAACTAATGTTTTAATAAGTATGTAGTCGTAGAAGATAACTTCATGTCGTTACTTTACATTTCGATATCAAAATTAACAATTGTATTAAAGTAGACATGCAATAAAAAATAAAAGTTTGAAGACGTTTACATATATGTACATCCAACCATGAGGTTAAAACATATGCATACGTACTAGTTTAGGGACGTCATATGGTAACTCTTCATATTACATGTATAGTATTTAAAAAAATACAAACGTGATTAAAAAAACAAAGGTTGAATATTGAAGTAGAGGCGATTTTGTTAAGCTCGAACATCAGATCCACTCACACTCTTGCTATAACATCGCTTTTAAGACTATTTCCACAGAAATACGCGAAATACGAGAAAAATCGTAGTAAAACTTAATGAACAGTAGTTACGAACGTTGCCTATTATTATTCATTTATTGCAATTCAATGTTGTGGCATGTGTAAAACATTGATCAAACGTTCTATTGGAAATCATTTGTGTTATTAAAAATTGAAAAGTCTTGGCCTATCCGAAAAATAGGATAAAATCATCTGTGTATTCTTGTACGATAACTTTATATCGTTTATTTTTATTTCAACATAAAAATTCAGAATGGTATTAAAGTATAGAAATTCAAAGAAAAATATGCGTATAGAAAATCTTTACATGTACACAGAAATATGAGGACAAAATCGTATACATATGTACTAGTTTGAGGACGTTGTATAGTAACGCTCCTGATATTACACAAATAGTATTTGAACCAAATGCAATAGGCATATTGCTAAAAAAATTCGTAAAAGGCAAAGATAATTAGGTTTATACTTTCTTAAAAATGGCTATAAAAATCGTGTATTGTTATTTATTTAATAAAATTTTATATCATATCAAGTGTAAAACATTAAACAATCGAGCATTCGGGAATCATATTTGCTATATTTAAAATTAACAAATCTTAGACTGCCTGAAGATAAGGAGAAAATAATCTGCGTAATCTTAAATGATAACTTTATATCGTTTTCTTGAATTTGGAATTAAAATCGATAGTTGCGATAAATTATTAACAAAGGATAAGAAATAAGAGTTCAAAAACCTTTGCATATACGTATACTTAACTATGAGGTCAAAAACATATGCATACGCGATGGTTTAGCGGCGTCAAATGATAACTCTTCATATTACATGAATAGTATTTGGAACAAATGCAAACGTATTTACAAAAAACAAAATGTTTGAATATTAAGGTAATGTTGATTTTGTTGAGCTCGAACATTAGAGTCACTGACACTTTTATTACAACATGGATTTTAAGACTAGTTTTAAAAAAATACGCGAAATGCAAAATTTTATTAAACAAATAACAATACACGATTTTTGTAGCCGGTTTTAAGAAAGTATAAACCTAATTTTTCTTTGCCTTTCGCGAACTAACTTATCAATATGCCTGTTGGATTTGGTTTAAATACTATCTATGTAATATCAAGAGCGTTACCATACAACGTCCCCAAACTAGTGCGTATATATACGTTTGACCTCATAGTTCGGTGTACATGTAAAGATTTTCCAAACGCATATTTTTCTTTGTATTTCTATACTTTACTGGCATTCTGAATTTTTATTTTGGAATAGTAAGAAACGATATAAAGTTATCATACAAGAATGCAAAGATTTTTTTATCCTATTTTTCGGATAGGCCAAGACTATTCAATTTTAACCCTTTCAGCCCTGACTTTCTTAGAGTAACGCAATTTTTGTCACATTCTATATTTAAGGGTTTTCAAGGCTGCTGATTACGAATCCGATGTCAGATTTTTAAAATTCAGAATGGCGGATCCAATATGGCGGACGACTTATTTAAAAATTGATCCAATTGGCCTGAAATTTGACACTCGGAGGTTTTCGGGGTCGCAGATTACGAATCCGATGTCAGATTTTCAAAATTCAAAATGATGGATCAAATATGGCGGACGACCTATTTAAAAATTGGTCCCATTGGCCTAAAATTTGTTACTAGGGAGTTTTTGGGTTCGCAGATTACGAATCTGATATTAGTTTTAAGTGGTCATTTTCTGGAGTGCAAGTGAACTTATTAAATTTTCGTCCACCATATTGGATCTGTCGTTTTTAATTTCAATAACTAACATCGGATTCGAAATCAGCGACCCCGAAAACCTTCAAGTAATAAGTTTCAGGCCAAATGAATGAATTTTTAAAAAATCGTCCACTATATTAAATCCACCATTTTTAATTTAAGTGTATCTTTCTAAAAGGGGACTATGTTGAAAAATAAAAAAAATTTTTGAAAAAATGGTGTCTTTATTTCTAACACGGGTACTTATTAAACCGCCCTCGTACAGGACGTTCCCAAACTAGTGCGTATGCACACGTTTCTCACCTCATAGTTCGGTGAATGTGTAAAAGTTTTCTAACGCTTTTTTTATTTGCATGTCTTTACCTTAATACCATTCTGAATATTCATTTTTAAATGTAATGTAAAGAAACGCTATAAAGTCATTGTTCAAGACCACATAAATTATTGTATCCTAATTTCCGGACATGCCAAAATTATCTCATTTTAAATAAAGCTAATATACTTCGTAGTAGTAAATTTATAACTGTTTATAACAAGTATAAACAAGATTGCCTTTGTGTTGTATTTTTTTTTTTAAATCAGCCCATAAGCCATGTTCTAGCAAGAGTGTAAGTGGGTAAGATCTTCAAACTAAAAAAATCGCTCCTACTTAAATATTGAAATTTTTTTTTTTTTTTTAACACAATTGCAATTGCTAACGATTTCACTCGTGTAATATCAAGAGCTTTACTATTCAAGGTCCCCAAATTAGTGCGTATATATACGATTTTGACCTCATAGTTCGGTGTACATGTAAAGATTTTCTATACGCATGTTTTTCTTCGATTTCCTATACTTTAATGCCATTCTGAATATTCATTTTGAATTAAAAGTAAACGATATAAATTTATCATACAAGAATACACAGATTGTTTTATCATATTTTTTGGATAGGTCGAGACTATTAAATTGTAATTAACACAAATATGGTTCCCGATAGAACGTTTTATCAGTTTTCTACACATGCCACCACATCAAATTGCAATAAATGAATAATAGTAAACAACTTTCATCACTGCCATTTATAAAGTATAACTCTGATTTTTCTTGCGTTTCGCATATTTCTCTGAGAAAAGTCTTAAAACCCATGTTATAGCAAGCGTGTCAGTTAATTTGATGTTTTAGCTTAACAAAATCGCCGCGACTTTGATAATCAAACATTTTTTTTTTAACATGTTTGCATTTGTTTTAAATACCATACATGTACGAAGGTGATCTCAAAAGTTTCCGATCTCAACGTGAAGATAGTAGCACTCGACAATAAAAGCTAGCGAATTTTGTTGTTTATCTGTTGACAGTTGTTCACCAAAGTTTCAGCCATTTTGGATGCACAGTTGTTAGTTGACAGTCATTTGAGTGAGTCGATGTGAGTGTTGTTTTGAAAATAGACAAAATTGAGTATCGAGCTGCCATTAAATTTTTGTTTTTCAAAGGCAATACACCTACGCAAAAAAATGAGTTAAACTCTGTGTATGGGGACTCTGCACCATCATTTACCACAGTGAAATTTTGGGCAGCTGAATTCAAACGTGGCCGTGAGAGCTTGGGAGACGATGAACGTTCGGGACGTCCAAAAACTGCAACCACTGACGATAACATCGCCAAAGTTCACCAAATGGTGCTAGTCGACCGCCGAATTAAAGTGAGAGAGATAGCAGAGGTTATGAACATGTCCAAAGAACGCCTTTGCTACATATTAAATCAAGATTTAGGCATGAGAAAGCTGTCCGCACGTTGGGTGCGGCGTTTGCTAACGTTAGACCAAAAACGTGTTCGAATGAACATTTCCAACGCTCTATTGGCGCAGTTTAGGCGCAATAAATCCGAGTTATGGCGCCGATTAATTACTGTAGATGAAACTTGGATACACCATTATACGCCCGAAACAAAAATGCAGTCAAAACAGTAGACTGCAAAGGGGGAACCGGCTCCAAAAAAAGCAAAAACTGTTTTTTCGGCTGGGAAAGTGATGGCGACTGTTTTTTGAGATAGTCATGGAGTTATTTTAATCTAGTATCTTCAAGAAGGAAAAACCATTACAGGAGCATACTACGCATCATTACTTGACAAGCTGAAGGCAGAACTTGCGGAAAAACGTCCACATTTGCAGAAGAAGAAAATCCTGTTTCATTAAGATAACGCGCCGTCTCACACCTCAGGTTGCCATGACAAAAATCCACGAATTACGGTTTAAGCTGCTTGACCATCCGCCTTACTCACCAGACCTAGCCCCAAGCAACTTTTTTTTGTTCCCTCATCTGAAAATTGCACTCGGAGAACAGAGATTTTCGTCAAATGAGAAGGTAATCACCTTCGTGAACAGTCATTTTGCAGAGAAAAACGCCGAGTACTATTTGGATTGGTTAAAGAGATGGGAGCATCGCTGGGAGAAGTGTGTAGAATTGCAAGGAGACTATGTTGAGAAATTAAAAAAAAAATTATGAAACAATGTCTTCTATCTCTGTTAGGTCGCAAACTTTTCAGACCACCCTCGTAAGATTAAGAGTTACCATATGACATCCCTAAACTAGTGCGTGTGCATATGCCTTTGACCTCATATATAAGTGTACGTATACACAAAGGTTTTTAAACCCTCATTTCTTGATCTTTGTAAATAATGTATCGCAAGTATCGATTTTCATTTCAAATTCATGGAAACGATATAAAGTTAGCGTTCAAGATTACGCAGATTATTTTCTCCTAATCTTTAGGCAAGCTATGATTTTTTAATTTCAAGTACATAATATGATTCCTAAATGTTCGCTTGTTTAATGTTTTACACTTGCTGTGATATAAAATTTTTTTTAAAAAATAAAATACACGATTTTTGTAGCCATTTTAAAAAAAGTATAAACCTAATTATCTCTGCCTTTTACGAATTTTTTTACCAATATGCCTATTGGATTTGGTTCTAATACTATTCGTGTAATATCAAGAGCGTTACTGTACAACGTCCCTAAACTAGTGTGTATGTATACGATTTTTACCTCATAGTTCGGTGTACATGTAAAGATTTTCTATACGCATATTTTTCTTTGAATTTCTATACTTCAATGCTATTCTGAATTGATATTTTGAAATAAAAATAAACGTTATAAAGTTATCGCACAAGAATACATAGATTATTTTATTCTATCTTTTGGATAGATCAAGACTATTAAATTTTAATTAACACAAATATGATTCCCAATAGAACATTTTATTAATGTTCTACACATGCCACAACATCAAATTGAAATAAATGAATAATAAAAAACAACTTTCGTAACTAATATTTATAAAGTATAACTCTGATTTTTTCTGCTTTTCGCGTATTTCTGTAAAAATAGTCTTAAAAGCCATGTTATAGTAAGCGTGTCAGTTTATCTGATGTTCGAGCTTGACAAAATCGCCGCTACTTTAACATTAAAATATTTTTCTCTTAATACGTTTGCATTTATTTTAAAAACTATACATGTAATATGAAGAGTTACCATATGTCGTCCCTAAACTAGTACGTATGCATATGTTTCTGACCTTATTGTTAGGTGTACATATATACAAAGGTTTTTGAACTTACATTTCTCATTCTGTGTTAATATTGGGTTGTTCGATAATTAATGTCGCTTTTTTCTCATAGATGGCGTGAACTGCATATTTCATGTAGTAGCGGTTGCGTGGCGTATATTATTATATACTATTATAAAGGTTAGACTGTACACTATCTTCTATCAAAAACTAAGCGTCATTGGTAAATAACAAGTTGGTTAAAAATTAAGTTGAAAATGGACTATCAAAGTGAGCATTATCGGCATATTTTATTGTTTTACTTCCGAAAGGGCAAAAATGCGGTGCAAGCTCGGATGAAATTGTGTGAAGTTTATGGTGAGGACTGCCTTACTGAACGCCAGTGTCAGCGTTGGTTTGCTCGCTTTCGTTCTGGAAATTTTAATGTGCAAGATGCACGACATACTGGTCGTCCAACCACTACTGATGACGACAAAATAAAGGTGTTAATCAAAACTAACTGGCATATGACAACTCGAGAGATAGCAGAGAAGCTCGGTATATCGAATTCAACCGTTTACTTGCACTTACAACAGCTTGGTTACGTAAACAAACTGGATGTTTGGGTTTCTCACGAATTAAAGGAAATCCACCTCACTAAACGCATAAACATATGCGTCTCTTTGCTGAATTGTAACGAAAACGACCCATTTCTAAGAAGAGTCATAACGGGTGATGAAACACGGATTGTGTACGATAATGTAGTCCGAAAACGATCATGGATCAAGCAAGATAAGCCCCCACGATCGACATCCAAAGCCAATATTCACCAAAAGAAGATTATGCTTTCCGTGTGGTGGGATTACAAGGGTATAGTCTACTTTGAGCTGCTTCCAAGAAACCAAACTATTGATACGAATGTCTACTGTCGTCAACTATCGAAATTGAACGAAGCAATCAATAAAAAACACCCTGAACTGGCCAATCGCAAAGGTGTGATGTTCCATCATGATAACGCCAGACCTCACACCTTCAAGATCACGCAGATTATTTTATCCTAATCGTTAGAAAGGAAAAGAATATCTTATTTCAGATTTAGCAAATATAATTTCCGTATGTACGATTGTTCAATTTTTTACCCTTGTTGAAAATAATGGCGTGAATATCCACTTGGATTATCCACGTAGATATCACTCGGATTCAACGTGGATTTGATCCACATGAGATCCACGCAGAATCCACGTTGAATCGACGTGGATATCCGATTAGATCCACGTAGATGTCCGATTGGATGCATATAGATATCCGAGTAGATCCACGTGGATATCCGGGTGGGCCCACGTCTCAGGTTGCTGCAGATGAAATGGCCGATTTAGTAATAAATTTTTTAACAGATGTAACTTTTTATAAAAACAATTTATTTAATCAAAATAGGTACCAATAGATGCAACACACTTTTTCCAACGAGTTACAAGTACATTTATTCCAGTTTTGTAGAAGTCCGAGTTTCTGGTTCGAAGAAACTCCTCGAAGGCATTTTTGACAGCAGTTTTATTATTAAATCTTTTTCCTGTGAAAAAATGATCCAAATGTTTAAAGAAATGGTAATCTGTTCGTGAGAGGTCTGGTGAATGTGGAGGGTGAGGAAGAGTCTCATAGCACAACTCGTTTAATTTTTGGACCGTTGTTCTTGATACATGAGGTTGTGCGTTATCATGAAGTAGTATCACTTCATCCCTGTTGACAAGCCTAGGTCGTTGTACTATCAATTTCTGATGCATTTCATTTAGTTGAGGACAGTATTTCTCAGCATTGATGATTTCGCCAAGTTGCAGGAACGAATAGTGGATAACTCCAGCTACAGACCACCAAAAAGTCACCATTATTTTCTTTGGATGAAGGCTTGGTTTTGGCATGTGTCTTGGTGCTTCATCGGCATCTAGCCATTGGGCCGATCGGCGACGATTATTGTATAAAATCCACTTTTCATCGCAGGTCACAATTCAGTGCAAGAACGGTTTGCGGGAGAGAAGAGAACTTGAAATCTCCATTCGACACGTCATGTTTTGCTCGGTAAGATCATGCGGAACCCATTTGTCAAGCTTTATCACTTTTCTAATTTGTTGCAAATGGCGGCAAACTGTCGAATTGTGAACCCCTAATTTCTCGGCAAGATCCCTGATGGTTTGGCGGGGGTCAGACTTGACTAATGCACGCAGCTCGTCGTTATCAATCGATGGTCCTAGGTGTCCACGTGGCTTATTTCCAAGGTCCATATCTCCGGATCGAAATTTTTCAAACCGCCGCCGAGTGGTTCGTTCGCTAACTGTATCAGGCCCAAACGCGCTGTTAATATTCCTCGTTACTTCCGTTGCGTTTTGCTCTAATTTAAATGCGTATAGTAAAAGTAGCCGTTTTTGATTCACTTCCATGTTCACTTTTTCTTTTTGTTTTTACGATCACTATGAAGTGCAAAACAGAAATGACTTCATAAACCAAGGTAGCAGTATTTATACATCAATATGTCATATCATTTGCGCCGCCTTGTGCCAACATAATACACTAAAATTGCAGCCAACTTTGTCATTGCTAAATCGGCCATTTTATCTGCAGCAATCTAATATATATCCAAGTGAATGCACATAGATATCCGAGTGGATCCACGTTGATATCCGAGTGAATACGCGTGGATATCAGAGTGAATCAATTTGTATGTAATTAATTTTTTTTTGAACACCTTCGAAATAGATATTAAAAATAAATAAATAATTAGTAATGAATACTAATAATACGAATAGCATCAATAATATTATTATAATTTTCATTTATATAAGTCTATTATTACATAAAATATAATTATAACTATAAGATTTATAAAATTATAATATTCAGTATTTATAATATAATATTCTGTTGGAAAATATATTTAAATTTTAACAAATTTTTTTTCATTTATTAAGTAAATCAATCTTTTTTTTTAATCAGTCTTTTGTCTTTTAAATTTTAAATTTTTATTAATTTCTTCGGAAATATAATGATTGTAAGTTTAGTTGTTTCTTTAATTGTTCCTAAGATTTTATTTCCGAGTTTTTTCTGATGCAGTATTCTTGAAATTCTAAAACAAATTAATATTTATATTTAATTCTATAAAAAAACGTATATCTTACGTATATATGCTATACTTACTTGTAATAGCGTCGCTTTTTTCAGGACTTATTACCTTTCGGCGATTAACACCTCTTGGTGTTCTTATTTTATCGCCCTCCTTTACACAGCGTTTTGCTAATTCTTTGTCATTTTGATGTCTCTTTATGACAATAAATTAGATAAGACTCGAAAATAAAATTTGGTTTAACAAATATTTTTATTTGTTTAAATTTAAAGTAAAAGTATAGTACGAATTTTGATACAGAGTAGCCTATGTCGTTGTCAGTTGTATAGTCTGAACGCTTTCGCGACACCAAGCAGAGTGCCCACGTGCTAACCCTTACATATAGCGTGCGCTCACACATACTTGCTCGCATATACACACCGAGGCGTCCGCTACGCTTACCCATACGCGCTTACAGCTGACTCTCATACATTAAAATTTTCCCCTTTTTTTAAATCTTTGTTTGATCGTGGAGAGCGCCGAACAAGCGGTCGCTTTAACAATAGATCAATATGACGCTTTTGCAAATTATTATTTTTACAGTTGTTTGCAATATAAGTTGATGGTGAAACTTTTTTAAAAATTTCTCCTGCTAGGCGCTTTTCACCTCTGGCAGCATGGTTATCGTACAAAACTGCGTCACCGACATTCAAATTATTCTCTCGTTTACCTGCTCTCGGTACAATTTGGGCTCTTTGCTTTTGATCTACTTTTGCTGATACACTCGTTCTTAATAAATCAAATCTCGTACGCATATCTCGTTTATACATCAACTGTGATGGAGTTTTGCCTGTAGTACAACGTCAAATTTCACGATAATCAAACAAAAACAAATTAACAGCACTTTCGGGCGTTTCCCCCCTTTTATAATTTTTGAAACTTTATTTTTAAACGTTCCTACAAAATTCTCCGCCGCACCGTTAGTCGCTGGATGATAAGGTAGTAAAAAACTATGAGCGACTCCATTCTCTTTTAAAAAAATTAAAAATTGATCAGACCTAAACTGCGGTCCCCTATCAGTTACTACATGTACTGGTAAATCATATCGTGCAAATAAACTTTTAAACTCTTGCACAACCCTATAAGCTTTTGTATTTTCCTTAAAATTAATAACTTCGAGCCATTATGTATGTGCATCAATAACTACAAGATACATATCACCATAGAATGGTCCTAAGAAATTACAATGAGTGCGAGGCCATGTACGGTCAGGCCAAGGCAATGTAGTTAAAAGCGTATGCAGTGGTTTCTTTTGTTTAGATAAATATGTTAAGCATGCGTTTACGCAATTTTTTATTTTTTTATTAATACCTGGCCACCAAACATAAGACCTCGCAAGCATTTTTATTTTTACAATTCCCATATGTGACGCATGCAACTCCTTTAACATCAGCAGATGCATACTTTCTGGTATGACCGCCTTTAATCCCCAAAATAAACATTCGTTATCTACAGTTAATTCTAATCTACGTGAACAATACATTTTTTCATTTTCTGAAATTTCTTTTACATCTGGCCAACCATTTACTGTATATTTCATTACATTTCGTATCGTTTCATCATATTTACTATTTCTAGCTAACATGTTACTATCAAAAGTATCTAATCCCTTTTTGAAAAAATTTATCGGTGAAAAATCATTTCCGATTAAACTTCTATCATCTTCAACTGGTAAACGAGATAATGCGTCACAATTCGCATCATCTTTAGACTTTATATATTCTACTTTATATTTAAATCCAGATAAATAATAAGCCCAGCGCTGTAATCTATTATTCTCGGTTGCTGGTATGCCTTTTCTTGGACCAAATATCAATTGTAAAGGTTGATTATCGGTACGTGAAATTATTTCTTTACCATAAACAAATTGATAGAATCTTTTAAAACCAAAAATAATTGCCATTGCTTCTTAATCTAAAATTGAACGATTAACTTCTTTCTTTGCTATTTTCTTAGAAGCAAACGCAATGGGTTTCTCCGTGCCGTCTTTGTATCTATGTGACTCAATTGCCGACAGGCCATATGATGACGCGTCGCGTGCTAATACTAATTGTTCATTAGGATCAAAATTTGCTAATACGCGCGGAGAAATTAACTCGTTTTTTATCCATGCGAAAGCTTTTTCACAATTTTCATTCCATTTAAATTCTTTGGAATTCGCACAATCATATAACGGTTTTGAACTATCAGATCTATTTTTTAAGAACCGTGCATTCAAATTTATTAGATCTAAAAATAAATTTGATTCTTTGAAATTTTGCGGTTGCGGTGCATTAATCATTGCTTCAACCTTTGATTTAGCCTTGTGTAACCCATCTTTATCTATCACAAATCCTAATACTTCGATTCTTTCTTTTAGGAAATCACATTTTTTATTCAATTTTAAACCGCATTCTCTCAAACATTCTAAAACCATTTTAGTTCTGTTAATACTACTGTGATCAAAAAGTAAGGTGAATTTGTTTATAAAATGTAAATTCTTTATTTATTCTTCCAAATCAATTCTATCCCCTTCAAAGTAATCCCCGTCCGATAAAACGTACTTTTGCCAACGCTTTTTCCAGTCCTCGAAACAGTCAGAATAGTCTTTTTCCGGTATAGCCTTCAAGACCTTCTTCGATTCGGTTTTTATCTCCTCAATCGTGTCAAAATGGCGTCCCCGCATTGGCCTTCTGAGTTTGCTGAATAGCCAGAAGTCGCTCGGAGCCAAATCAGGCGAATACAGTGGTTGCGGAACGATATGAGACAAGTTTTTGGCAAAAAAGTCGCGAAGAACCAATGCAGTATGACATGGTGCATTACCGTGATGGAGGAACCAAGAGTTGTTCGCCCATAATTCCGGCCGTTTTAGACGAATAGCTTCACGCAAACGGCGCATAACGCTCAAATAATATTTTTTGTTGACAGCTCAGCCCGGCGGAAGGAATTCATAATGCACCACACCACGATAATCAAAGAAAACTGTCAACATGACCTTGATTTTCGATCAACTTTGCCGTGGTCTTTTCGGTCTTGCTTCATCTTTTGCAGAATAATCGCTTGATTGGTCGGTGGTTTCAGGGTCGTATGCGTGAATCCAAGTCTCGTCTTCAGTAATGATGCATTTCAAGTAGTCCTGATAGTCAGACAGCAAAGTTTCACACACATCAACGCGACGCTTTTTTTTCCAAAAAATTGAGCGATTTTGGCTCCAATCGAGACTTGACGCGTTTGAGACACAAAACATCCTTCAAAATGGTTTGGGCTGAGCTAAACGATATTCCAACACTATCAGCGAGATTTCTCATTGTTAATTGACGATTTTTAAGCACCAAATCTTTGATTTTCCAGACGTGGCCCTCGTCGGTAGACGTTGATGGTCGCCCAGAGCACGGTTCGTCTTCAACGCGTTCTCGGCCCGCTTTGAACTCGTTGTACCACTTATAAACTTTTTTTTGTGCCATAGTTTGATCACCAAAGGCCTTCCGCAACATTTACAAGCATTCCACAAACAAAATTTGATGCAAGTTCTTTGCTCAACAAAATCACCCATTGTAAAAATCGAAAAATTTACTTTTGGTTGTTTAAAAAAACACGTGCAACTCGGAGATAATTAAACCTTTTGACAAACAGACGCTTGGCAAATGTTATAGACATTCCTACCAACCTAGGTAAAAAATTTACCTGCCTTGCTAATGCTCGGGAGTTTTAAATGACAATTTCACCTTACTTGTTAATCACAGTATTACATTCATCTTTTGTACGCCCTATTATATAAATATTAGCAATGTAAGAGATCGCACCTTTAATACCTCTCAAACACTTATCCATTTTCTTTTGAACTTCAGCAGGTGCAGTTGCTACCCCTTCTGGTAATTTTTTGTATCTGTACAGACCTTTAATTGTAGTAATCGTCAAAAGCTTGGAGCTGCCTTCATCAACTCCATACTGCATATAACAATGAAACAAATCTAATTCTGTATAGTAAAAATATAATCGATTGTATGAAGCGGGTATTTATCAATAATTATAAAGGGATTCCAAGTCACACTAAAATCGCTGCAAATGCAAAGTTTGCTGTTACTTTTATACACGGGCTCAATGGGCGTTGCCCGTTCGCTAATCTCAACCTCTTCTAAGTGATCCAAACCTACCAATTTATCAATTTCCTCATCAAGATCTGGTCTCACTGCGTGCGGTATAGGCCTGCATTTCATTGCTATCGGCCGCGCATTATCTTTTAAATGTATTTTAATCTTACTTTTATTATATAATCCCGACTCATCAGTAAATAAATCTTTAAATTTAAAAAAAAAATAATCATCAATTTTATTTATATCAATTTTATTAACTAAGCTATTTTTATTCCCTTTAACTATCAGCGGCCAGCTTCCAAAAGCTGCAAGCTACAGCCTACCTATCAGTATCGGTCCGTCGCCAGGTAACACGTAGCAATACAACGTATGCATTTTACCATTGAATTTAGCTTTCAAATCAATTAATTTACCAAGCGGACGCAAAGTCTTATTATCATACGTGCGCAATTTATCATTAGTCTTAATAATTTTCTCATCGCGAAAATATTTATTCTTTTCTGTTTCCAAAATAACAGTAGCGATCGTACCCGAGTCTATTTCTATGCTCATCATTCTCTCGTTTATTAATACATAGACGCACATTGGTTCTGCGCGCAGGCGACTCTCATCCATACACACACTTTCACTCTTATTTTTATACATACACTTGCTGTCCATTTCGATAGAGCAGAAGTCCTCCTCATGTGGTGTACAGCGTATAGTTGGCTCACCATTTTCGCTGCCTTCTTTCAGCTTAAGAACGCTGCTCCTCTTTGGCTGTTGATTCTTTTTCTTCAAGCAGGCGCCTTCCAAATGCCCTTTTCCTTTACAAAAATTACAAGTTTTGTCTTTGTGACGACACTCAGCGCGCACGTGATTTCGCTTGCCACAACAGTAACATACGATGTCCCCTTGGTTTTGATTCCGCTCTCGCTGCTGGGTGTTCGACTTTGACTCTTTGCTTCGCCGCTTGTTTGTCGATCTATTTACATTCTTCGCACTTTTGCCTTTAACGTGTTGGCGAAACGAAAACACCTCTCTATGCGCGTTTCTTTTTTCTAGCATACACGTGGTACTAGACGCGTTTTTAACCGCGGATTCTCTTGCGACTGCTTCTTTTAATGCTGAGTCAAATGTTAAATTTACTTTTTTAAATAACGATATACGCGTTTCTTCATTGCGTAAGCCAACAGCAAATTGATCTCAGAGCCGTCGATAAATCACTGTAATTACAATTTAATGCTAACTTTTTTAATCTCGCTTTAAATTCTGCAACTGTTTCGTTCTGCTGCTGCCTGGCTTGAGTAAATTTACACCTTTCTATCACCTCTGATGGCTTTGGTTGCAAATGATCCGTCATCATTTTCTTTAACTGTTTGTAAGTTTTTTCTTTCGGCTTCGTTGGCGCGCACAAACTTTTTATTAATTTATATGCTTACTCATCTAATCTTGTTAGCATAATTGCAACTTTTTTATCTGATTGAGTATCTTTTACATCTAAATAAAGTTTTAACTTTTTAATAAATAAATTCCAGTCGTCCTTTTCCAAGCAAAATTCCAATTTACGGTTGTCGCCTGACATGCTGCTTTCTTCGTCTGATTCGTTTTCCGAAGCGTAAGGCTCGTTGCTCAAAACTTCTTCGGAGTCTTGTTTACTTTCTCTGTAACAATAATCAATTAAACCGGTCGCGATCACACTAATTTTTTTTTTACAAATTCACAAAAGCACGTGCATATAGTCAAAATCACTTTTTTTTTTAACACGTTTAAGTCCGTTTCAAAACATCCTTGTCGCCATAATTGTGATGTCTCTATATGACAATAAATTAGATAACACTTGAAACTAAAACTTGGTTTAACAAATATATTTATTTGTTTAAATGTAAAGTAAAAGTATAGTACGAATTTTGATACAACGAAAACAACGAACGACGGGAACGTACAGCGAAACTCACTCTCAAGAGAGCACCGCGTAACTCACTGTTGCGCTCGCTCTTCTCCCCCCTTCCCTCGCGGCTCCCAAAATTCCTCGCCGATCGTCGCCGCAAGTTCAAAAATCGCGTGATTTTCGAACGTTGCCGGGTTTTCGAAAAATCCGCATTTTCGCGGCTAAACAGGCTTACACAAGCTGGCAACATGGAGACGGTCGCGCAAGAATGTAAACACTTACATTCTTCGTCGACGACCTATGACGGATTCTCCGTCACAATGTTCACAACTTTGTTTGGTATAAATCACTGAATTTTATTTGCATTGACTGATACCTATTAATAAAAACACATCTTGATTACTATATAATTTTATTTGTGATAAACTGCGCTTTAAAAAATAGTTGTAATATTCTTTGTCACAATAATTTTATTTCTGCAAAATATCAATATTGATAAAACGTTATGGGTTATAAATGTTGAGAAAAGGAATAATACTTAAAAACTTCCAGTTTGTGTAGTTATCCTGCTAAAAAGAATCGATAAAAACTAATTGAAATCGATTAAAATGTATTAGAACCGGTTAAATTCAAATCGATTTGAATAATTTTTAATCAGTTTTAATAAGTTTTAATCGATTATTTTTAGCAGCCTGCAGTTTATGTCAAATGTACTACTGTGATTAACAAGTAAGGTGAAATTGTCATTTAAAACTCCCGAGCATTAGGAAGGCAGGTAAATTTTTTACCTAGGTTGGTAGGAATGTCTATAACATTTGCCAAGCGTCTGTTTGTCAAAAGGTTTAATTATCTCCGAGTTACATGTGTTTTTGTAAACAACCAAAAGTAAATTTTTCGATTTTTACAATGGGTGATTTTGTTGAGCAAAGAACTTGCGTCAAATTTTGTTTGTGGAATGCTTGTAAATGTTGCGGAAGGCCTTTGGTGATCAAACTATGGCACAAAAAAAAGTTTATAAGTGGTAAAACGAGTTCAAAGCGGGCCGAGAACGCGTTGAAGACGAACCGCGCTCTGGGCGACCATCAACGTCTACCGACGAGGGCCACGTCTGAAAAATCAAAGATTTGGTGCTTAAAAATCGTCAATTAACAATGAGAAATCTCGCTGATAGTGTTGGAATATCGTTTAGCTCAGCCCAAACCATTTTGAAGGATGTTTTGTGTCTCAAACGCGTCAAGTCTCGATTGGAGCCAAAATCGCTCAATTTTTTGGAAAAAAAAGCGTCGCGTTGATGTGTGTGAAACTTTGCTGTCTGACTATCAGGACCACTTGAAATGCATCATTACTGAAGACGAGACTTGGATTCACGCATACGACCCTGAAACCACCGACCAATCAAGCGATTATTCTGCAAAAGATGAAGCAAGACCGAAAAGACCACGGCAAAGTTGATCGAAAATCAAGGTCATGTTGACAGTTTTCTTTGATTATCGTGGTGTGGTGCATTATGAATTCCTTCCGCCGGGCTGAGCTGTCAACAAAAAATATTATTTGAGCGTTATGCGCCGTTTGCGTGAAGCTATTCGTCTAAAACGGCCGGAATTATGGGCGAACAACTCTTGGTTCCTCCATCACGGTAATGCACCATGTCATACTGCATTGGTTCTTCGCGACTTTTTTGCCAAAAACTTGTCTCATATCGTTCCGCAACCACTGTATTCGCCTGATTTGGCTCCGAGCGACTTCTGGCTATTCAGCAAACTCAGAAGGCCAATGCGGGGACGCCATTTTGACACGATTGAGGAGATAAAAACCGAATCGAAGAAGGTCTTGAAGGCTATACCGGAAAAAGACTATTCTGACTATTTCGAGGACTGGAAAAAGCGTTGGCAAAAGTACGTTATATCGGACGGGGATTACTTTGAAGGGGATAGAATTGATTTGGAAGAATAAATAAAGAATTTACATTTTATAAACAAATTTACCTTACTTTTTGATCACAGTAGTACACTTTTCTGAATAAAGTGTACTCCAAATTTATTAAAATGAATTTTGAAATTTAATTCACGATTAAATGATTAAATAATATGTTTGTATTTGAAAAATTTAGTAATAACAAATTCAGGCAGATTCCAAAAATTATTTACAACAATTTATCATTCTATAATTATTTCAAATAATCGATAGTTTCTGTGTAAACCCCGTCGAAAATATCAATATTTAATCAATGCTGATTTCAACACTGAGTTTAGTATAAAATCTGCGTTGATTTCGTACTCATTCCGTGCTGAATACACATCGAATCAAACGTTGATTTTTTCCCGAAAACGCAGCCTGATTTTAGCGTTTAAATTCATACTGAATTTAGGATAAAATTGGTACGTACTCGCTCTGATTTTATTAATACTGTGGTGTGCATTTTCAAATGATTTTTGCTTTATTCTATTCTGAAATCAGTGCATCTAAATCACTACGAAATCAGACCTAATGTCTCGCTGCCCTGTTGAAATAAAACATATGCATTTTGCACGTGAAAAAAATACCTGTAAAAGCACGTTAGAGAAACAATTCTTCAAACTTGTTTATGGATTTTTTAATTTTGTTTGTATATTTATTTCCATTTATCTTGTTTGTTAATTACATATGCATTTCTTACAGATTCAATTATTAAAATATTTGCAAATAATACTTCCTTCTTTCTTATACCACAGTGGTCACCCGTCCGAGTACTAACGCGGCCAAACGCTGCTTAACTTTAACAATCGACCGAGAAGCAGTTCTGCTACCCCATTAAAGTGGTGAATGCATAAAAGGCTTTATCAACTGTACATTTTATAAACTCAAAAGAATGTTTCATATTTATCATTATCTTTTTGAATAAAAACTTGTGCTTAAGACTTTCGTTATTTAGTACTTTCATATTTAGAGATATTTTAGTTTTTCTTTTATTAAATTTTATTTCATGTATTCTTAGCGACTTTTGTACTCTTTTAAGCTAGTTAAGAATAATAAAAAGAAATAGTAAAAAACTGAAATGTTTTTAATTATTTTAGCGGAAAAAATTATATTTTATTATGATAAATTTAATTTAATTTATCATAATAAACATGTAATAAAGAAAATACATCATTTAAAAATGCTAATAAAACCTTTCACGCATTCACCACTTAAGTATGTGGGGTAGCTGAACTGCGTTTTGGTCGATCGTTAAAATTAAGCAGCGTTTAACCATATTAGTACTTGGATGGATGACCGCTATGGCATGAGAAAAAAAGTATTATTTGCAAATATTTAGATTATTAAATTTGTAAGAAATCTATTTGTAATTAACAAACATAAGATATATAAAAAAAATATATAAACAAAATTAAGAAAATCCAAAAACAAGTTTAAAGATGGATTTTAGCATGACACGTGTTTTTTACACGTGAAAAAAATACGTGAATGAAACTCGTAAAAAAAAGACGTGATGAAACATGCGATTTTAACATGTAAAAATCACGCGTTTTTTTAACGTGTTTTTTACAAGTATTTTTTTCGCGTGCAAAATGCACATGTTTTATTACAACAGGATAAAAATAATATAGATGCACTGATTTCAGAATGGAATCAGGCAAAAATTATTTGAAATTGTACACCCCAGTGCTAATAAAATCAGAGCGAGTACATACTGAATTTTATCCTTAATTCAGTATAAATTTTAACGTTGAAATCAGGCTGCGTTTACGGACAAAATCAACGTTTGATTCAATTTGGATTCAGCACGGAATCAACGCAGATTCTATAATGAAATTAGTATGGAAATCAGCATTGTTTCAACATTGATATTTTCGACGGGGAATGGATCATGAAGTTTTATTTCTAATATCGGTCTCTTCGCTGCCCTTTTGAACTTCTTTAAATTCAAAGATATGGTTATTTGAAAAATACCGGTGGATTGTACATTTTATTTCCAACAAATTATGTCGAATGCATTTTTCTTCTAAAATTGATAGTTTTTGAGAAAAAAATCATAAACATTGAATGGCAATTTACACTACTTCTTTCAAAATAAGCAAATGTGATTGTCGTGTTTGATAAATACAATGATAAAATACACAGACAGATTCTAAAAATTGTTTACAACAATTTATCATTCTACAATTATTTCGTATAATACACATAGATAGTTTCTGTGTAAATGGATCATAAAGTTTTATTTCTGATATCGGTCCCCTTGCTACCATTTTAAACTTCTTTAAATTCAGATATGGTTAGTTAAAAAATACCGGTATATTTGTACATTCTATTTACAACAAATTATAGTACATACCACAAGGATTGAAATATATTGATCTTTGTATTGATTAGACTTACATTTACCATTAAATTAGAAAAAAAAATTTAAATCAAATTGACATACGAGAGACATTAATGTTTAAAGCTGTATTAAAATTTTTCTAAATATAACATAATAACACAAAAAATATATTATTTGTTAAGTTTATAAATTAAAATATTTAAAAAATCACACAAAAACACATTTTTAAATATTTTATTAATATTTTTCATTCAAATTGACTATTAAAATTATCAAAATCTTCTGTTGGCAAACTTTTGTGCAAACTTTTTTATTTTTAAATTATGTAGTATCCAATTTTTATTTCTTCAAATAACAGCAAAGTAACTTAATATGTTTCTTAATTGTAAAAGATTTTATAATTTTTGAAGTAGAATGAAACAATGACATTTGCTAGTTTTGAAAATATAATAATGTAAATTGCAATTCAATGTTTATGATTTTTTTTCTCAAAAACTATCAATTTTAGAAGAAAAATGCATGATACATAATTTGTTGGAAATAAAATGTACTATCTACCGATATTTTTTAAATAACCATATCTTTGAATTTAAAGAAGTTCAAAATCGCAGCCAGGGGACGCGATATCAGAAATAAAACTTTCTGATCCATTTACACAGAAACTATCGATTATAAGAAATAATTGTAGTAAGCTAAATTGTTGTAAATAATTTTTAGTATATTTTTTTATTATTTAGTTAATATTTACAATGCTTACGTCTAAATTCATAAGACAAAGTATGCAATGATATTTCATTAAAATCTGCAGCATACAAGTTTAAAATTAAAAAATAAAATAATTATCTAATTGTTTCAGCATCAATAGATTCATTCATTCCAGTACTGTTTGTTATTATCAAGGGGTGCGCCAGCGCCCCGTGGTAAGTATTGGTACTAACCACGGGCGCCTGGTACACCCATTTATACATTAAGTTGATGCATGAAAAAATCAAAAAATTTTTTTTAATTATACATTTTAATATTTAATAAAATGTAATCTAACACCTTTGCTTTTATTTTTATGTTCTTTCAAATAAAAAAAGCATTCGTGCATTCATTACGAAGATACGATATGCGCTCCCAAATTTTCATCAAATCGCTTTTCAAGCATTTCGTCCAATATCTAGATTCATATTAAGATAAGATAATCTGAACAAGATAATCTCTTGTTTTTATCTCACCGTCTCTTTATATGTATATATACTAACTATACTAAAATATCTCATCATCTCTTTATATGAATACATATTGTAACGGGGGTAATTTGTTTACGTCCCGCTAGCAACGCAGGACCCTCCTCTGGTCCTGCTTTATCTTCTGTGTGTAAGAGGCCTTGCCTAAGGCCCTGTTACCGGTGTTGCTCCCACCGGGTTCGGCTGCTCAGTTTGTGTGCCAATGCTAGATTGGCACACCCGCGGAGGCGGCGGTATTCGGGATAGGGAAGCTGTAGGGAATCGATTATATAAAAAGGCACTGGCTAAGTGATTAAAACTTATTTAATAGAAAAACCACGAAAATAATACAAAAAGGTACAAATTATTACGGAGAGGTCCCTTGCGAGTGTAGAGCAATCAGTATTGCCTCACGCGCAATACTAATTCTCGAGGTGCGCACTACGCGTGCGCACCCTCTTCACTTCACGCGGCTACATTCACACGTGTAGTCTATGGACGACGGATATAGAGAGAGAGCAGTTCCCCCTCTTTACCGCCGCAGTCTATGACTGCTCGAGCGTAAGCGTCTCTCTCTCTCTCTCTCTCACTCACTCGACGCTGCAGTCTATGGTTGAGCGAGAGAGCTCGTTCCTCTCGCTCAACTGCGTGGTCGAAGGTTGTTCGAGTAAGAGTGGCTTTCTCTTACTCGCACGCCTATTTTATGATAGTGCGAGAGAGAGATCGATCCTCTTACTCGCACTCGCACAGCCTATTCGAATAAGAGCTACGCGGTCTCGCGCGTAAGCTCTCTTATCGCTGTATATATGTGTATGTGCCTGACGCGATCGCACACGCGTCAGGAAAACTAAATATAATTAATCGCGACCCACGCTATTAGACGAAGGGGCCACTTACTTTCGCTACTGAATCGACGGGGTTGTTCTTGCGGTATCTGCGGCTAAGACTCGGCGGAAAATCCTCGGAAAAATCGCGTATATGTTCGAAAACTTTGTGCGTAAATTAAAGCGCGTCTTGCACGTAGCCTCGGCGGAACGAGAAGAAGGCTTGAGGGAAGGGCTCCTCTTTCCCCTCTCGCCTATCAGTTTTCCCGCGTAGCGCTATCATTCTTGATCGATAGCGCCGCGTTTCGGTACGCTGTGGATTCTTGCGCCTTTTCCCGCGTCAAGCCATCGATCGCTTGATCGATGGCGCCCCGTATAGTCGCGCCGCGAACTCTATCTCGCACTGCATGGCAGGTGGCCTAATCTCGATAATCACCTGTCACAATATATATATATATATATATATATATATATATATATATATATATATATATATATATATATATATATATATATATATATATGTATATATATATATATACTTACTATACTAAAATAAAATATATATAGTCTATTTGTGATGAATGTATATATATATATATATATATATATATATATATATATATATATATATATATATTATAAATACATACTATATTTTAAAATAATTTTGAATAAAGCTATTTGTTTGTATGTATATATACACAGTATGTCGGAAAAGTTCCCGAACTTTTGAAATAAAAAATCGAAAATTACATCTAAAGAAATTAATTCCAGTTAACTTTTAACACAGTCCCCTTCCCTAGATATACACTCATTTGAGCGCTCCATGAGTGATTTGAAGGCTCTCTGGTACTCCTCTGAAGTTATCGCTGTGAGACGCTCGGTGCAAGCCGCTTGAATGCTCGGTACATCTTCAAAAAATCGTCCTTTCAAGGCCATTTTTAGCTTGGGAAATAGGAAAAAGTCGGCTGGAGCCAGATCTGGCGAGTATGGGGCGTAATTGATGCGTGGCATCTGATTTTCGGCGAGATAACGCTTCACAATGTTCGAAGAATGAACAGGCGCATTGTCATCCAGCAAACTCCACGATCCCGGTTCCTTGTACTCGGGCCTGATGCGATTAATCCGGCGCTTCAGACGTTTTAACACCTCTACGTAATACGCAGCATTCACGGTGGTGTTTGGGGGCACAAATTCTTTGTGTATCAGGCCTTTGGAGTCGAAGTAAGCGACAAACATCGTCTTTACTCGTGATTTTTGTTGGCGCACTTTTTGAGGCCTCGCACGGCCCGGACTGAGCCAAGCGGATGACTCGCGCTTCGTGGAAGGATCGTATTGAAAGCACCAAGTCTCGTCTCCAGTCACAATTGAGGTTAGAAAGCCCGGAGTGGTGTCGCAAGTCTCGATAAAATCTTGACAACATTGGATGCGAGTTTCTTTCTGCTCTGGTGTAAGAAAGTGCGGAACAAATCGAGAGCAGACCTTCCTGCGGTTCATTTTTTCTTTTAAAATCAACGCGACGCTATCCTTGCTCATGTTCAGTTCGTCTGCCAACATTCTGAGAGACATGTGGCAATCCTGCTTCAGTAGCGCGCGCACGCGAGCCTCGTTTTCGTCGGTAACAGCTGTTGACGGCCGGCCGCTTCTCTCGTCATCTTCTAACGACTCTCTACCCTTCTTGAACCAACTGAACCACGTGTAAACAGTTGTACGCGACACTACACCTTCACCGTAAGCCGAATCGATCATTTTTTTTTGTTTCCGCAAAAGTTTTTTTAAGTTTAGAGCAGAATTGAATTGCGCCACGATGTTCAAATTTCTCATCCATCGTAGAGCTTGCCTCGGGGTACTAAACACACGTTCACTCAAGCACGTCTATCTCGGCAACTAATGAAAGGATACTAGTAAAAAAATTCTCAGACACTTTAGAGGGATGTAGCAACATAGTACCGGTGTCGTCTAAGAGGTGGCGCCACTCGTAAAAGCGCTACATAATAAGTTCGGGAACTTTTCCGACATACTGTGTGTGTATATATATATATATATATATATATATACTATTTTAGAGGTAAACAGCCAATCACGTGCAATTTTGGTTTTGTCGATTCCGTTTCGGTAACTTTGACGTCATAGATGCACCACGCTCTGGAAGGCCAATTGTCGAAAATGTCGATAAAATAATGGAAATCGTCGAGTCCGACCGTCATGTAAGCACTGTTTCGATTGCCCAGGAGCTAAACATTGCACAAAAAACCGTTTGGAACTGCTTAAATAAGGCTGGATACAAAAAGAAGTTCGATATATGGGTGCCACACGAGTTATCGCAAAGAAACCTCATGGACCGAATTTCCATCTGCGAATCGCTGCTAAATCGCAACAATATCGATCCATTTCTGAAGCGGATGGTTACTGGTGATGAAACGTGGGTCACTTGCGACAAAGCCAAGCGACAACGGTCGTGGTCAAATCGCGGTGAGCCGGCGCAAACGGTGGCCAAGCCAGGATTGACAGTCAGGAAGGTTTTGCTGTGTGTTTGGTGAGACTGGCAGGGAATCATTTACTATGAGCTGCTCCTCTACGGCCGAACTCTTAATTCGGACCTGTACTGTCAACAATTGGACCGTCTGAAAGAAGCAATCGCCCAGAAGCGGCCAGCTTTGGCCAATAGGAGAGGAATTGTGTTCCATCAGGACAACGCCAGGCCGCATACATCGATAGTGACTCACCAGAAGCTCCGGGAGCTTGGTTGGGAAGTTCTTATGCATTTACCTTATAGTCCGGACCTGGCACCAAGTGATTACCACCTGTTCCTGTCTATGACGAATAATTTTGCCGGTGAAAAATTCGCCTCAAGAAAAGATTGTGAAAATCGACTGTCCCAGTTTTTTGACAATAGGGACAAGGGTTTCTACGAGAGAGGCATTATGAAATTACCTCCAAAATTGCAACAAGTTATAGAACAAAACGGTGCATATTTGACCTAAATCGTATCATTTTATCTATGCTAAATAAAACCTTCAATTTAATGCAAAAATAATGGATTTCTTTTTACTACACCTAATATTTAGTATTTTAGAAATCAAGTTTGGATTACACGAATGATTACTAAGTCTGCCAAGATAATTTGATTCAAAAGTTGCATCAATACTATAACAAACTAATAAATTTATAATATTAGTCCTTTATTGTAAGTATAGAAAATGTACCGATTTCAATTCTTTAGAAAGAATTTATGCAGGAAATTATGCATTTTAAGAATATTTAACAATAGCATAAAAACATTTTATAATTTCTTGCTATATCAAAAGATTTCAGCTATGAAAGAGAATAATATTTTTTTCTTTATATGACGCATGGAACATACACTTGAATATAAAAAATTATTTAAAATGATTTAGATTTTTTATGAATTATTTTTTGGCCTTCGAAGAGGAACTATGCTATTTACAGCAGATACCTTACATTACACAATAAGTTTTTTCTATTCATTAAACTACCGGTTTAATTCAAATTGAATTGAAAAATAATAATATACAGTCTGTCAAGTAAGAGCGTGGTCGACTTCACCGACAGGCAATAGAAGATTTTGCTATGATTTTTTTGCGAGCCGATAGAGCAAAGCTTTGTCCTTAATGCATTGTCAACAAAGATTCAGTTGTCGTTGATCTTTTGAAAGAGAATCACGTTAAACGCCATGAGTGCTAAGTACGCGTCGCGCTACGAGGCTGTGTTCCTTTGCATCTACCCGAAAGGTCCCAAAATGTCGCAATCAGCGGCTGCTAAATATATAAGAAAGTTGAAGGCATTTGTACAGAAGTGAATACAGCGATATAAAGTGGCTAAAAATCTCGATGATTTACTAGAACGTGGCTCGATAGGAAAAGTGACACAAAAAAGATGAAAAAAGAATAGTGAATCTGTTTTCGCGGAATCCTGCTTTAACACTGCAGCAAGGACAAGCAAAATTAATGGCAAAAGGTTTAAATATATCCTACGAAACTATCCGAACCCATCTTCGTACTCATCATCTGAAATGGCGCAACACAATGAAGAAGCCTCTGTTGACTGAAAAACATGTGACAAAGCGACTCGCTTGGGCGCATGAGAATATTGATAGAGATTTTGAAAATGTCATTTTTACTGATGAATGTTCTATATGGGCACGTTCTGTCCTTACGCAAGCCTGGTCAACTTCTACCAATAGGCTTGTTCAGCGGACCGTAAAACATAGAATAAAGGTGCATCTTTGGGGCTGCTTCTCAAAGTAGGGATTCGGCACTTTGCACCTCTTTACTGACAACCTAAATGCCGAGAAAATGATAAAAATCTACAATAAGGCTTTACTGCCAAACGATGGTTCATCACAAAAAATGAAGATTGGATTCTGCAGGAGGACAACGATCCTAAACACCGCAGCAAGCTCTGTACTCAGTGGAAGACTTAATCTGGCATCGTTACATTGGATTGGCCGTCGCAGTCGCCCGATGCAAACCCTATTGAAAATGTGTGGGCATATATCAAACGGAAGCTTCGTGGAAGACGCACATACACTTTAAAGCAGTTGTCTTACGAAATTCGTCGGATCTGGAGATCCTTGCCACTAGAATACGCCGTCAAATTAGTAGAAGGCATGCCTCGGAGATGCCGGGAAATTATCGACGTCGGTGGTGACTGGACACATTATTGACCGAATTGCATCATTGTTTGTAATGTGTACAATGTATATATAAATATAAAAGTTTCATCAAATAAATTTTTTTATAAATTAACACGACCACGCTCTTACTTGACAGACTGTATTTCAGCTCAATAATAATAATTTTTAGCTCTTTCATAATAATATATTTAAGTTCACAATATTATAAATTTCTTACTAGTATTTCTTGTCTTTGAACATAAAATAATACATGTAACTTCCACATTGTTTTGTGGAATACATATTTTATGTTTCAATTGCAATTTTGTTTTGTATAAGTTCTCCAATGTATTCAATAACAAATTGACCTTTTTTGAACACTTTGTTTATTATAACACCCCGTCCTTTATCTTCAGAATACGATACCTGTAAAGACATAGGTTTTGTTAATTATAACCTGTAAAAAGAAAATAATTAAAATTGTATAATCATTTAAAATTGACAATTACAATAAAGTAAAGAAAATAATTATAATTGTATAATCATTTTATAATATTTTTAAAAAGTTTTATTTTATACCCGTAAATCAGATTCTTGTCTTTTTTGAACTATTTAAATCAAAAGCGTATCTTTTACTCTTTGGATAAGCTTTGCATATTGTCTATCTACAATATGAGTAATCTATTAATATTATTGTAAAAGTAAAAATTATGTTAATATCTATTACTCTCTAGCAAACTTAATGCACACTACATATTTCATTTTGTCACAGAAAAAAATAATAGAATTTTTTAAACGATTAACGTGTTACTTAAAGGGTGGGGGGGCGGGGGGTAAGGTTTTAAGAGCGAAAAAAAGGCATATTTTCATTATTTTTTTTTGGAGATATGAATAATGTTAGTTTATCTATTTCATATACACGTTATAGTATAATATCTGAATTATTTTTGGAAAAAATTTCAATCAAAAATATCAATAAATAAGTCCGTGACAGCGAATCTCCGGAGACGTTTCGACAAAAAGTTGTTATGCGGTGAACTTCATAACTCGTTGCCGGATCATTTGAAACATAAAAATCGAAATGTGTTCAAAAGGTGATAAGTTTCCCTAGGTAGTCAGAGTTTTTTTTTGATTTTTTTATTCTTGGCAGCATTTGGAAGTGAAAAACGCGATTTTCGCTAAAAAAATTCCGGTGAATTTGTTATTATAAAATAGAAGAAAATGGCAAAACAAAAAAAACTTTCTCTGATTACCTGTTGATTTATCTTTAGAAATAGTCATCAAAATTTGAAAAGAATCGGTCAAGTAGATTATGAGTTATAATGTTCACGAACTTAAAAAATGACGTTTTCGGGAAAATCAATTTAAATTTTCTTATACTCACAAATCAAGCATGAGGGCCGGTCGCTTGAAACGCTGTATCTTCATTAGTTTTGCTCCGATTTACTTGGAATTTTGACACAATACTCTCGACATGTTGTGCATTCAGAAAAAAAAAAAAAATTGAAAATAAATTTTAAAACCTCACCCCCCCCACCCTTAACATGCATACATTTTTAACATTTTTTTATATAACGTACATAAATATCAATTATAGGAATAAAGTGCCATAAATTTTGCTACTTTAAAATAAATGTCAATAAAATAAAATGAATGTAACTTACTATGGATTGTTTTGAAACATTCATTTATCTTTACAATTGCTGTAGACAATTGATTCATCATTCTGTTTGAGATTTCTTCATCGTCTTAAAACATAATAAGAACTATGTTCTGAAAATAACGGGAATTTTTTAATTTCGCGGGTTTGGAGAGTCCGATTATCAAAATTTTTTTTTATTATGTTGGTACACATGTGACGTAGGCACCACGTCGTAGCCGATTTAGCTACGTGCGCCCTGAGTGCCTTGCACAAAAAAAAATAATATTCTATTGAAATAATGTTTGAATCTCGCGCACTCTCTCTCTCTCTCTCTCTCTCTCTCTCTCTCTCTCTCTCTCTCTCTCTCTCTCTCTCTCTCTGGCTGTTTATGTCGCGAAGATGCAGGCCGGCCGTCCGCGACTGTCTCCCAGCCGACGGAGGCCTATTGCTTCCCCAGGGCAGGGAAGTGGCAATACCTCGCCACCCTCACCGCAAACCCGCTAATACACACTCTCGCTCTCTCTCTCTCTCTCTCTCTCTCTCTCTCTCTCTCTCTCTCTCTCTTTAATGATTTCACGCGGATAAGTGAGAACACTCACCGTTATTGCTCACGAAGCTCGTCCGCTGGCTGTTGAGCTCCCGGCAGCTTCCTTTGGCACCGCTGCACTTGGCTCCTGCGGCTCTCCCTCCGGAGAAGGGCTGCCGAACCCCGCTAAGAGTTCGCCTCGATGCTTTCTATCTCTGCCTCACTCTCGGCTTCTGAGGTCGCGGTGGCAACCACCAGTCGCCTCCTGCCGACTCTCGACTCCTCGTCCCACGGCTTACTTCCTCGCTGCTCTTCCTCGTCTTCGCTTTCCTTCTTCGCACTGCTCTCTCGACTTCTTCCTCAGTCTCTCTCACTCTCTCTCTCTCGCACACCTTCACCCCTGGCTTCACTCGCGACGCTCACTCTAAGCAAAGAGGAACCAAACTATATTCACTGCGGGACTTATCTCTCCGTCCTCGCGGGAACGCGCAGCGAAACTCACTCGCAGGAGAGCACAGCGTAACTGCCCATTACGCTCGCTCTTCTCTCCCCTTCCCTCGCGGCTCCCAAAATCCCTCGCCGATCGTCACCGCAAGTTCGAAAATCGCGTGATTTTCGAACGTTGCCGGCTTTTGGAAAAATCCGCATTTTCGCGGCTAAACAGGCTTACACAAGCTGGCAACCTGGAGACGGTCGCGCAAGAATGTAAACACTTATATTCTTTGTCGACAACCTATGACGGATTCTCCGTCACACACATACCCCCGTATAATACAATTTTCAGCTGTATTCATTGTTTACTTTGTCAGTGGCAGCCGCTAAGGTTAGGCGTGTTTTTATGAGCTCGGCGATTTTCGTTCGTTAAAAAAAATGGGTCAAAGAATTTGTATCAAATTTTGCGTAAAAAATGAAATAAAGTGTAACAAAGTGTGTGAAATCTTGAAAAAGGTCTATGGTGAGTCCGCTATGAGTAAAACAATGGTTTACGAGTGGTATAAGCGTTTTCAAGATGGCCGTGAAGACGTTGAAGATGACAAACGCCCCGGACGCCCCAGCACATCAACAACCGATGAAAAAGTGAAAGAAGTGAAAGAAATGGTTTTAAACGATCGCCGAATCACAATCAGAGAAGTCGCTGGTGATGTTAGCATATTGATTGATTCATGCCATAATATTTTTTCGAATGTTTTGGGTATGAAATGCGTGGCAGCAAAATTTGTTCCAAAATTGTTGAATTTTGAACAAAAACAGCGGCAAATAGAAGTTGCTCAGGAGTCACTAAATGAGGTCAACAACGATGCAGAATTGCTGAAACGTGTTATAGCAGGTGACGAAACATGGGTTTACGGATATGACGTCGAAACTAAGGCTCAATCGTCCCAGTGGAGGCATTCTGGATCGCCAAGACCGAAAAAGGCTCGACAAGTGCGGTTGAATGTAAAGGTTATGCTCACTGTGTTCTTCGATTTTAATGGCTTAGTGCAAATAGGAAACTATTTTAGTTTAGTATGTTGTTGAAAAAAATACTACTTAATCAAAATGATGGTAAAATGGGGGTATATTAGGTTGCTGCAGATGAAATAGCCGATTTAGTAATATTAGGTTGCTGCAGATGAAATGGCCGATTTAGCAATGACATAAGTTGGCTGCAATTTTAGTCTATTATGTTGGCACAAGGCGGCGCAAATGATATGACATATTGAAGTATAAATACTAGTACCTTGGTTTATGGAGTCATTTCTGTTTTGCACTTCATAGTGATCGTAAAAACAAAAAGAGAAAGTGAACATGGAAGTGAATCAGAAACGGTTACTTTTACTATACGAATTTAAATTAAAGCACAACGCAACAAAAGCAACGAGGAATATCAACAGCGCATTTGGGCCTGATACCGTTAGCGAACGAGCCACTTGGCGGTGATTCGAAAAATTTCGATCTGGAGTTATGGACCTTGGAAATAAGCCACGTGGACACCCAGGACCATCGATCGATAACGACGAGCTGCGTGTATTAGTGGAGTCTGACCCCCGCCAAACCATAAGGGATCTTGCCGAGAAATTAGGCGTTCACAATTCGACAGTTTGCCGCCACTTGCAACAACTTGGAGAAGTGAAAAAGCTTAAAAAATTGGTTCCGCATGATCTTACCGAGCAAAATATGACCTATCGAATGGAGATTTCAAGTTCACTTCTCTCCCGCAACAAAAAGGAACCGTCTTTGCACCGAATTGTGACCTGCGATCAAAAGTGGATTTTATACGATAATCGTCGCCGATCGGCCCAACGGCTAGATGCCGATGAAGCGCCAAGACACATGCCAAAACCAAGCCTTCATCCAAAGAAAATAATGGTAACTGTTTGGTGGTCTGTAGCTGGAGTTATCCACTATTCGTTCCTGCAACCTGGCGAAACCATTAATGCTGAGAAATGCTGTCCTCAAATGAATGAAATGCATCAGAAATTGATAGTCCAACGACCTAGGCTTGTCAACAGGGATGGAGTGATACTGCTTCATGATAACGCACGACCTTATGTATCGAGAACAACGGTCTAAAAATTAAACCAGTTGTGCTATGAGACTCTTCCTCACCCTTCATATTCACCAGACCTCTCACCAACAGACTACCATTTCTTTAAACATTTAGATCACTTTTCGACAGGAAAAAGATTTAATAATAAAGCTACTGTCAAAAATACCTTCGAGGAGTTTCTTCGAACCAGAAACTCGGACTTTTACAAAACTGGAATAAATGTACTTGTATCTCGTTGGGAAAAGTGTGTTGCATTTATTGGTAACACATCGTTCAATAAGTCCCGAGATTAACAAAGAAAACAATATTTTTTTTCAAAAATCATTTTTATTTATCAATATAATCTCCTTTTAGAGTGATACAATCTTTCCAACGCCTTTCTAACATTTCTATACCATGCTTATAGAAGGATTTATCCTTTGCTACAAAATAGGCTTTAGTTCCGGCAACGACCTCCTCATTCGAGCCAAATTTTTTTCCCTGGAGCATTTTTTTGAGATCAGCAAAGAGCCAGTAGTCGCTGGGGGCTAAATCTGGCGAATACGGGGGGTGGGGAAGCAAATCAAAGCCCAATTCGTTTAATTTTGCTATTGTTCTCATGGACTTGTGGCATGGTGCATTGTCTTGGTAAAAAGGATATTTTTCTTCTTTATGTGCGGTCGTTTTGCTGCGATCTCCTCTTTCAAACGTACCAACAAGTCAATATAGTAATCACTGTTGATCGATTTACCTTTTTCCAGGTAGTCAATGAAAATCACGCAATGTGTATCCCAAAAAACAGACGCCATGACTTTGCCAGCAGACTGCTGCGTTTTTGGACGCTTTGGGCGGCTTTCGCCAGCCATGCGCCACTCAGATGATTGCCGATTTGACTCCGGAGTGAAATGATGTATCCATGTCTCATCCATGGTCACGTATCGACGCAGGAAATCCTTTTTATTGCGAGTAAATAGCGATAAACAGCTCTCTGAATCGTCGACTCGTTGCTGTTTTTGTTCCACTGAAAGCAATCGCGGCACCCACTTGGAAAAAACCTTTTTCATGCTCAATTTTTCATGAAAGATTGTAAATACGCTTGCAGATGATATCTGTGTCATTTCTGCAATCTTATGGACCTTTACTTTGCGATTTTTCATTAAAATTTGTAACACTTCACTCACATTTTCCTGTGTAACGGCTTCCAATGGCCTACCCGAACGTTCCGCATCGTTTGTGTCCGTACGACCACGTTTAAACTCAGCATACCAACGACAAATCGTTGGTTTGGATAGAGAGGAGTCCGGGTAATGTTTTTCAAGCCATTGCTGGGCTTCTACGGTGTTTTTACTCATTAAAAAACAATGTTTTATCAACACGCGAAACTCGCTTTTTTCCATTTTTCAAACAAATTACAAAGTGACTTTACTCTAACCTCGATAACTCTGCTGTCTGTGATTTGATCGACGTGAAATTTTTACACGTTTTAGGTAAAGGTTCGCACTCTATGGAAACGTGGCCAGTTTGGTACTACTAGCACCATCTCTGGGTTAGTCTCGGGACTTATTGAACGATGTGTTACCTATTTTGATTAAATAAATTGTCTTTATACCAAGTTACAGCTGTTCAAAAATTTATTACTAAATCGGCTATTTCATTTGCAGCAACCTAATACATTATGTTTTTTCGAACTCAGCAGTGTTTGTATACCTTTGTATAGTGTTTATATAGAAATATATAGTGTTTGTATAGCGATGTATAGAATGTCCCCAAACTGCGACTTATATATATATAATTCAAATAAAACTTCTTCATTTTTATTGTTCTGAAAAAAAAACTAAAAAATCCCAAGAAAGCTAAAAAAATTGGCCGTCACACGGGGTGACTGCCTCAAGGACGTAACAGTATCTGTCCTGTATGTAGATTTTTTATTTGAATTTAAAACCTATTTCATTTCTTTCTTATCTTGTAAGAAAAAAAAATTGGAAAGAGTCATATTTACTGAAAGATGGATATTGAGACAAGCTACTCATCATAAACAATTTTAGCCGAAAAAAACCTATTTTAGGAAAAACCATTTTCGATTTTTTACAAGAAGTTTAATGTTATATTTGTTCTTTAGTAAAAAAACTACCTCGACACTATCGAGTATCTATAGAATGGTTTTATAACATAAATAAAAGAAGAATAAGAATGGTCAAAAAAGAAGTTTTTGATTTTTTAAAATCTGAAATTAATGAAAAATACGTATATGCTTATTTTTAGAGTCGAATAATTACTGCAACTAAAAGTGATTCAGGGATGTAGGTGCAGTCGGTTTGCATAATTTTTTATATAATTAGTTTAATATTAAAACAAATAAGCGATTAAAAATTTTAATCTTTAATGAAACTCAAATTTCCTTCATAGAAGGGAATTCTTCCTCAATAGGTGGCTTCGTGTGAAGCTTTTCATCAGAAAAAAACGAGACAAGTACGTAAGTACAAAGGATTATCCAATGGAAATCATTGTGATTTTGAATTTATTTACGAAATCGCTTGCTGCGAGAATAGTAATCTTATACTTGTAGGAAGTTTACCAAATCCATTCATGTAAAATACTCTCCATCAATTCTGCCAAATTAATTTGGCAATAACTACAGTATTGTTACTTTTGTTTTCTTCGTTATCATTAACGACTTATTTACAATTGTATATTTTTACTACAATAAGTTTATTGATTTACTCTTTTTTATTTTATACTACCACATTACTTTCCGGTTCTTTAAATTCCATTGACGATTGTTTGATAAGTTATTTTAATATCCTTTTTATTGAACTCAATATTGTTTCTTACATAAGATCATTTAGATTTTAATGAATATAGATTGATTTTAAAAAGTGTTTTATTTTAAATCTTCAATTATTGTAAACGGCAAAATGCCGGAAGTAA
The DNA here is from genome assembly GCA_949987625.1 of Chalcis sispes. NCBI lineage: Eukaryota > Metazoa > Arthropoda > Insecta > Hymenoptera > Chalcididae > Chalcis > Chalcis sispes. Next base: position 48,601,643 of record OX465097.1, on the reverse strand, counting down.
AATCTAATTTAACTAGAATAACATCAAAGGCGAGGAGGTTAGCTGATAGACTGAAAAGAAGATTCGCGGTTTACAATGATGATGAACCACATCCACCTTTCATTTCTATAGCTAATCAAAACGAATTATCAGGCCAAAATCGATCACCAATACAACAAAATGAGGTTTTGGTAACGCTTTTGAAGAGTAAACAGCGGTTCAATATAATCTTGAAATAGACTTTCTTAACAATAACTACATTTAAATCAGTGCTATGAATAGAAATTGTCATTGTGGTGCGAAGAGATGCAAAGATGAAGCTCCTGACGTTTGTTATGCAAATAGCAAAGTATCTCTTTCACTATTTCAGTATGCACCTGAACGACTTTTTAAATTAGTTACAGTAGATCATCTACTTTCCAATCACTTCCTTACTAATACCAGATAGTGCAACACTTGATTTCAAATGGCGTCTTTTAGTTACACACAAATAAGAGAACAGAACTATACACTTACATTTAAAATTCAAGGTCAAGTCTATCATTTGATAGATAGTTTACTCCCCGGTTCTGACCACCATCACCAATCCCTTCAAATTTATTTTTTGTCTAATGCTGACCAAATATCAACACGATCGAATATCAATTCTTCATTGAAGGTGGAACTTATAGAATTACTGCAAACATCCTTACAAAACAATTAACTCATTCAGAGTTTTCGATATAATTTAGAAAATAGCTCTACACGAAATAATGACAATTGGCAATTGCTCGTACATGCCGATCATGTTCAAGCTAATGAGCATCGTGGAAGATATAATGCTCTTACCTGCAATTAAGTAGCAGTTTTATTTGTGAATGAAGATGAAGGTCCAAGAGATATAGTTTTACTATTCATGATCGGCATACGGCTGTTCATCTCAAAAATTATCAACGTGTTTATTTTACAGATGGAAATATCTACAATGTTGTTGAATATTCGCGGCTTTTGCTGCTTTCTTTACTGTTGTTTTACCTAGTTTCTAATTATTACTATTGAGCCAATAATATTTTTTCAAGAAGAAAATGTAAACAAGATGTCGAAGATTTTCTAGGAATCTAAAAAGATGTTGCCCTGAGCAGAGTTCATACCATTTATTCTAATCAAACTGAATGTTTCAATTCAAGACTGTTACTACATCATGTTCGCGGTCTAACATTTTTTAAAAGTTTGAAAACAGTGAATGCAGTACTTCAGCTTAATTTCAAAGCAGCTTGTCAAGCATCGAGACTTTGGGATAAGGATGATCAATGGAAAGACACTCTCACAGGTGCTCATTATCACACGTGCCATTGTTAATATAGTAAGAGATTTATTTACTATAACTTTAGTATTTTGTTAACCATCGCTACCAGTTCTATTATGGAAAACATTTTAAACTAATTTATGTGAAGATATTTTGCACAAACAACGATGAATACTTAAAGTTTATTCCCTAACATATTCTGATAATGTTTTCAATATGGGTCTTATATAAATTGAGCATAAAGTTTTTAGCCTCTGCGAAAAATATCTTATTGATTTTGGTCTAAAGAATCCTATTTGGTTTTGAGTCAACTCAAATTCAATTCTAGTTTTTTAACCATTTATTCTTAGAAGACGTGGTTTTTACGGTTTTTCGCGGTTCTTTCTGAAATTCACCTGGTGATACGTATTTTTTATTGCAAATTCGTATCAAATAAATCAAAATAAATACAATTGATATAGTTTTAACCCCTAAACTCTGATCAAATTATATTTTTTTTTTTTCAATCGTTCACTACTATAAAACGTTTCTTACAATCTTTCGAGGTCATCTTTGAAATCCGTTAAGTAAATTTCGCTAATCGCTAAAGACTTTTTTTATTACGAATTCCTCTTCAATCGGTCAAAGTACATAAGCAAAATGTGGCCTCATCAAAAGTTTCACATACTTTTATTTCATTCTGGATCAGTGTAATCTTATCACAATGAAAATAGATACGGTAACATCAGAAGAAATAAAATAATTATTTATGCGGCTATTATGATAATGCTTTATATCCGATCGGTATACTAAACGATTTGAATACATCAATCAATAGATAAAATTGTACATTAAGATGTTTTGCCCTACCAGGTAAAAGACTTACTCTCATAGAATGATAATGACTTACAATGATTGACCTTTGACTTCTAAAATTTAATAATGTTATTTCAAATAATAATAATGAAGTAGAAAATTTAAACGCTATTAATTCCATAGCCGCATCGTTAATGCTATAGCTTTGGCTAGACAAAACAGAAAAAGGTAACAAGTGTGCGTGCGAGAGAGAGAGAGAGAGAGAGAGAGAAAGAAAGAAGTTCTTCATTCGTTTTATTGGTATATTCGTTTTATTACTGTGATCAAAAAGTAAGGTGAAATTGTCATTTAAAACTCCCAGCCATTAGGAAGGCAGGTAAATTTTTTTTCCTAGGTTGGTAAAACTGTCTATAACATTTGCCAAACGTCTGTTTGTCAAACGGTTTAATTATGTCCGAGTTACACGTGTTTTTTTAAACAACCAAAAGTAAATTTTTCGATTTTCACAATGGATGATTTTGTTGAGTAAAGAACTTGCATCAAATTTTGTTTGCGGAACGAATATTCTTGTGCGGATACGTTAAAAATGTTGCGGAAGGCCTTTGGTGATCAAACTATGGCACAAAAAAACGTTTATAAGTGGTACCACGACTTCAAAGCGGGCTGGGAACGCGTTAAAGACGAACCGCGCTCTGGAGGACCATCAACGTCTACCGATGAGGGCCACGTCTAAAAAATCAAAGATTTAGTGCTTGAAAATCATCAATTGACAATGAAAGACCTCGCTGATAGTGTTGGAATATCATTTGGCTCAGCCCAAACCATTTTAAAGGATGTTTTGTGTCTCGATTGGTGCCAAAATCGCTCAATTTTTTAAAAAAAAAGCGTCGCGTTGATGTGTGTGAAACTGCTGTCTGACCATCAGGACCACTTGAAATGCATCATTACTGGAGGCGAGACTTGGATTTACGCATACGACCCTGAAACCACCGACCCATCAAGCGATTATCGTGCAAAAGGTGAAGCAAGACCGCAAAAACCACGGCAAAGTCGATCGAAAATCAAGGTCATGTTGACAGTTTTCTTTGATTATCGTGGTGTGGTGCACTATAAAGTGCACCATAGCACCCTTCCGCTGGGCTAAACTGTCAACAAACAATATTATTTGAGCGTTATGCGTCGTTTGCGTGAAGCTATTTGTCTAAAACGGCCGGAATTATGGGCGAACAACTCTTGATTTCTTCATCACGATAATGCACCATGTCATACTGCATTGGTTCTTCGCGACTTTTTTGCCAAAAACTCGACTCATATCGTTTCGCAACCACCGTATTCGCCTGATTTGGCTTCGTGCGACTTCTGGCTATTCAGCAAACCCAGAAGGCCAATGCGGGGACGCCGTTTTGACACGATTGAGGAGATGAAAACCGAATCGAAGAAGGTCTTGAAGGCTTTACCAGAAAAAGACTATTCCGACTGTTTCGAGGACTGGAAAAAGCGTTGGCAAAAGTGCGTTTTATCGGACGGGGATTACTTTAAAGGGGATAAAATTGATTTGGAAGAATAAATAAAGAATTTACATTTTATAAACAAATTCACCTTACTTTTTAATCACAGTAGTATGTAAATCAAAATATTGCACGCGTGATATCATAGTCGAACTTAATACCAGAAAATGCTAAACGGTACTGTAAATAAGGTTCTTAATAATTTAGAGAAATCACAGAATGTCAAAAAAAATATAAACAAACAGTAAAAATGTGTTAATATCTATCAAAGGAAGAGCAGCATATCGGTAAGCTGCTGATGTAGCTCTGTAGAAGTGTACTTCTAATAAATTACAAATTGTATAATATTTTATTGAATTTGTTTGTTATTTGATCTAGGTTGGGGGAGTATAATATCTTATGATCATAGATCGTGCCAAAGTTGCTGACAGTGTCGGAGAATAGTATGCTGATACTGTTTCCAAAATCAATTCAAGATGGTTCTTTATAGAATAGATTTATAAATTTTTGACAATTAAGGCAGATGGTTTAGTTTTGTTTGCATGAAGCTTCACAGAGATACCCGTAGCCCACCCTGACAATTTTTTGGACGCTTGCCGAAGCGCCTTTGTCCTGTTCTAAGCGGTCCACTGTGTAGAAACATCCAGATCATCTGCAAACAATATACGCTGATCACCTATAGTACTGAACGCGTTACGTATGTCATTTATATATTGGGTTGTTCGATAATTAATGTCGCTTTTTTCTCATTGATGGCGTGAACTGCATATTTCATGTAGTAGCGGTTGCGTGGCGTATATTATTATATACTATTATAAAGGTTAGACTGTACACTATCTTCTATCAAAAACTAAGCGTCATTGGTAAATAACAAGTTGGTTAAAAATTAAGTTGAAAATGGACAATCAAAGTGAGCATTATCGGCATATTTTATTGTTCTACTTTCAAAAGGGCAAAAATGCGGTGCAAGCTCGGATGAAATTGTGTGAAGTTTATGGTGAGGACTGCCTTACTGAACGCCAGTGTCAGCGTTGGTTTGCTCGCTTTCGTTCTGGAAATTTTAATGTACAAGATGCACCATATAATGGCCGTCTAACCACTACTGATGACGACAAAATAAAGGCGTTAATCCAAACTAACTGGCATATGACAACTCAACAGATAGCAGAGAAGCTCGGCATATTGAATTCAACCGTTTACTTGCACTCACAACAGCTTGGTTACGTAAACAAACTGGATGTTTGGGTTCCTCACGAATTAAAGGTAATCCACCTCACCAAACGCATTAACATATGCGACTCTTTGCTGAATCGCAACGAATGCGACCTATTTCTAAAAAGAATCATAACGGGTGATGAAACATGGATTGTGTACGATAATGTAGTCCGAAAACAATCATGGATCAAGCAAGATAAGCCCCCACGATCGACATCCAAAGCCAATATTCACCAAAAGAAGATTATGCTTTCCGTGTGGTGGGATTACAAGGGAATAGTTTACTTTGAGCTGCTTCCAACAAACCAAATTATTAATACGAATGTCTACTGTCGTCAACTATCGAAATTGAACGAAGCAATCAAGAAAAAGCGCCCTGAACTGGCCAATCGCGAAGGTGTCATGTTCCATCATGATAACGCCAGACCTAACACCTCTTTGATAACCCGTCAAAAATTAATGGAGCTCAATTAGGAACTGATGCCACATCCACCTTATAGCCCTGACTTAGCACCATCAGACTATCATTTGTTTCGCTCCCTTAGAAACCTTTTGAATGGTAAAACTTTTGATTCCGATCAGGCTGTTAAAAATGAGTTAGACCAGTTCTTCGCTTCTAAGAAGCAAAGCTTCTTCGAACATGGAATTTTTCAAATTACCGCAAGATGGCAAAAGGTCATCCAACAAAACGGTCAATATATCATTGATTAATGTTTGTCGTTGATATAAATAAATTTATTTTGAAAAACATGAAAAAAACGACATTAATTATGGAACAACCCAATATAAGTAAGACAGCAAGGGATCCAAAACAGATCTCTGTGGCACTCCGAGATTGATATCTAGTAACTCAAATAATTATACTACTTGTATGAAATAGAATTTATGGCATAGAAAGGAGAAGGAAAACCGTTTCAAAGGCGGGACGAAGAAACAAGAAACAATCTATTGCGAAACTCAGCAGTAGATGACGGAATAGCCAACGGCCTCACGTCATCCCGAGTAAACGTATTGGACTGTCTCATCAAGAAACGGTCAAATAGATATAGTGGTGCACGATATTTGAATATTCTATAAAGCACTGTAATAATGAAGGATTTGCGCCTATCTGATGAGGATAACCAGTCAAGAGAAACCTTATACGGAGCAGTGTGCTGACGTCTAGTTACACGATAGATATAACGAACATGATGAATTTCTGCAGTTTAAGATCAAGCTCACTGGAAATATTGCAGTAAGCGATGCAGCAGCTAATCTACAAGAGAGAATAGAAGAGTCTTAATTAAGTGCTTTCGCAATGCAAAGTTAGTGCTCCAACAAAAAAAATTGTGTGTCTGTAGAGCAGGAAGTTTGCTTTGCGACTGATATAAGCGACATGTTTCTTCCAGTTTGGCTTAACATCGAGGTAGACACCAAGGTTACGTACTGATTTTCCAAATGGCACAAAAGTATTATTTATATGAACTCCTTTGATAGGCATGCAGGCTTATTAATATTAGAATACAAGCCAAAGATTATAGCTTTTGTCTTAGCAACATCGAAATAAAGGTGGTTTTTATCAGCCCATTGTAAGTCAATTTCAGCTTGCCTACCGATGAGTTAGACATATGTTTCAAGATTGGACAGTGGAAATTGCACGTATATCTGAAGGTCATTATAGTAGGTTAAAAGACAGATAGTAGAATCAAACCTACTGGATACATCATTGATGAAAAATGAATAACAGTAATGGTTCGAGCACTGACCCTTGAGGAATACCGGTGCTGAGTTTAACAAACGACGATGGAATGCCATGTTGATCCAGCAGCTCCTGCTTATCAGTAAGGTGTGAAGCAAACTACCTGAAAGTTGATGGTGATAAAACATAGTTTGATAATTTTTGTAATAGAGTGATATGGCAGACCTTGTCAAATGTTTTGCTAAAATCGAATAGCAAGAGTAAGGTTACCCAGCGTCTATCCATACCTGTCCTAATGTCATCCGTGAGTTCGATGAAAGCAGTCTGAGTGCTGTGGCAAGTCGGAAACTTGTTTGAAATGGGTCAATGAGTTGACGAGTATGAAGATAATTGTAGAGCTTTTGATGCGTTAAGCGCTCTAAGACTTTTGACCGGTATGACAGAAGAGAGATTGATCGAATGTTACTCATGTCTCTAGAGAACGCAACTTTGTTGATGGTTGTCACGAGTGCTATCTTCCAGGTAGATGGCATGTGTGACTTTCGTAATCAGTCATTAAATAAGCGACAAAACAGCGAACCTAACATGGGGAGAGCAGCAACGATTGTAAACTCTGAAACATCATCATGGCCCCGCGCCTGAGAGGAAAAGTGATGCACAACACTTTTCACTTCGTTGATACTAACAGAACAAAGATTGAACCGAGGATTATAGTTAAAGCCAGTGTCAAGTAAATTTAGGAAGGAGTTAACAGAAGGTACACCATAGTCAAATACCACGCTATCGAAAAAATTATTTAAGTAATCTGAGAGAAGGTATAATTAAAGTCGGTAGGGGAAGAGCAGATACCAAGGTGGCGCAGTTCCTTTCATAGGCGACTAGATTCAGTAAGTTGGGTAAGTCTGTCCTAAAAGTAGAGCAAGCGCAAATTCAGTCTGTTTGTGAAAAGCGTCGTGGGCTATTCCGTATTGTCATACGAGGTCTGGCTATTAAATAACGAGACTGTGCGCCTAGAGGGCGCCGTAGAGGGGTGGGGAAAAAACGAGTAGTGCGTTGGGTATCTAGATATCTTGTCTATGCACGTACCAAAACACGTTCTCGTCACTATTATTGTATTTGTGCAGTAGCGGTTTGAAACGAACGTGTTTTTTTCTCGTGCCGAAAACCATGTGTGACGAAAAACAGAAGCAACGTATCAATCTCAAATTTCTCGTTAAATTAAAAAAAAACTCCGACTGAGTGCTGTAAATTGTTGCAAGAGGCCTATGAGGACAATTCTCTATCTCGTGCGCGTGTTTTTGAGTGGTGTAAGCGCTTCAGTGAAGGCCGAGTGAGCACTGAAGATAACCAACGCCCAGGTCGCCCTGTCACTGTTTCAACTCTGGAAACAGTGGCCAAAATCAACCAAATTGTGCGTGCAGATGGTCGAATGAGCATCCGGATGATTGCCAAGGCTGTAAACGTCGATAAAAAAACGGTTAGACAAATTTTACACGAGGAATTACACATGACAAAAGTCTGTGCGAAGTTGGTGCCAAAAAACCTGACTCTTGACCAAAAGCTCTTGCGTCAATAGGTCTGCTCAGATTTCCTTGAAAGGTTAAAAAAAGATTCCGGACTGATGAAAAACATTATTACTTGCGACGAAACGTGGATTTTTCAATACGATGTTGAAACAAAGCGGCAATCGATGCATTGGAAGACGCCTGAATCGCCCAGAATCAAAAAAGCAAGGATGTCTAAATCAAAATTCAAGGCAATGTTGATCGTTTTTTTCGACATTAACGGTATCGTGATGACTTAATGGGTTCTAGAGGGTCAGACTGTCAACCAGACTTACTATTTGTCAGTTTTGGCAACACTGCGAGAATGAGTTCGTAAGAAACGGCCCGAGTTGTGGAAGAACAACTCGTGGATTTTGCACCAGGACAACGCACCTGCCCATAACGCGCTATCTGTGAAGCAGTATTTGGCCGGTAAGCGCACTCCAGTGCTCGAACACGCGCCGTACTTGCCAGATTTGGCACCGTGCGACTTTTTTTTGTTTCCGAAGATTAAATCTGTTTTGAAAGGGACCCAATTTGAGTCGATGGAAGCGGTAAAGCAAAAAACGGCAGAGCTCCTAAAGGCCCTTACCAAAGAAGACTTCCAGCACTGCTTTGATCAATGGAAAAAACTAATGGAAAGATGTGTGGCGAGGGAAGGGGAGCATTCAAATGTAGAATAATTTTCATAATAAAACCCTTTTTGTAATCAGTCTCGTTATTTAATAGCCAGATCTCGTAGGTCTGAAGGCAGTCTAGTACGTTTTTAACGTCTATATAGTCTATTTCTGTCATATAAAAGTTCAACAAAGGCATGAATGAACCATAGACGGTGAGCTCTTCTCTAGGTGACAACCTTAAGTGACACAAATGTAGATATAGCATGATCTAGATGATCATGCAAGCAGTGTAGGCGAACATCCACTTGTGGGACACTCCAAGAAGCGGAAGTAACCAAGAAGAGCTGTGGTTTTTATGGAGCTATAATCACGAAAAGTAAAAATATAGAGAGGCGGTCGTGAGAGTGAGCATTTAACAGTCGCAGTAATTAAGTCACATCCATCAATAAAAGGCGTGTCAGTTTTCCAATAGTCAAGTACAGTGTCATTTGTGTCCACCAGAAAAAGGTCCAGCCAAATATCAGTCGTGGAAGTATGATGTGTACTATTATATAATATAGAAAAGTTAGAGTGCTCGTAAATAAATGGTTTTAAAAAGATTTTTGAACTATAGTTATGCATAAAGGTAGAGACTGTAGGTATAAAATTTGTGTTCGCTAAGAAAGGCGCATGTGGTGGCTCTTATACAACACTGATAAAATTAGGAGAGGTCCGAGATGTAAGCTCACAGAGTAGATATTCTTGTAAGCCGGGCCTACCACTCCAGGCATGTACACAGTACAGAATACGATAATGAGTTGTGTGCAAATACTGCAACGCAACTCCCTCTTGTATTACGATCGTGGCGAAAGAGAGTATAATCTTCAAGAGCCACAAGAGAGTCATCATCAATGGGACTAAGTTTAGTCTCTGTCACAGATATTACATGAAAGTAGGAGCGAGATGCCAGGAAAAATCTCATCGTCTCAATGTGCGCTCGAGGAGAGTTGGTATTGAAATAACAGACTTGAAGACCTCTATCACCGGTATCGGATTTCACAATAGAGAGAAAATTAGCAGATCTTGAGGATGATGTAGTAAGAATAGAAGAAGGTAATGAGGAAGAAAAGGAGGGAGAACATACCTGGCTAACACAATTCAACTGTTGTTGATCAAGGTGTTGTTTATTGGCTTAATTGTGAATAAAAAATCATTGAGGTCGTCTTCGGTGGACATAAGATGCAGAGAATCGTCCTTTTTTCTTCTAGCATAGATATTCCCATTGCGTACATAAATCAGAAAGTTGTTCTGTCTGTCCCTGGATTTCTCTCGCACACGTAGCTTTAACTGATGGAGAGCAGGCGGCAAAAATTTGTTGACGTTGGTAAGAGACCGTGTAATTTGCCTGATCGATTGAGCCTTACTAAGTAATGTAGGGCTGACTTGAAATGTGTGAAATCTCCTCTCACGTATTTTTGCAGTGATTGCAGCACCAACAACAGTGGCACTTTTAAATGTAACAAGGAGCGGATCCGTGCAGTGGCAGGTGGTCCATTTTGCGACGTACTAGCAGATACTCTACGTAAGAGGCGCACTGATATTATGTCTTCATTGGTGATGGTAGCATCCATTGATTGAAATAACACATCGTTTAATAAGTCCCGAGACTAACAACGAAAACAACATTTTTTTTCAAAAATAATTTTTATTTATCAATATAATCTCTTTTGAGAGTGATACAATCTTTCCAACGCTTTTCCAACATTTCTATACCATGTTTATAGAAGGATTTATCCTTTGCTTCAAAATAGGCTTTAGTTTCGGCGATGACCTCCTCATTCGAGCCAAATTTTTTTCCCTGGAGCATTTTTTTGAGATCAGCAAAGAGCCAGTAGTCGCTGAGGGCTAAATCTTGCGAATACGGGGGGTGGGGAAGCAAATCAAAGCCCAATTCGTTCAATTTTGCCATTGTTTTCATGGACTTGTGGCATGGTGCATTGTCTTGGTGAAAAAGGATTATTTTCTTCTTCATGTGCGGTCGTTTTGCTGCGATCTCCTCCTTCAAACGTACCAACAAGTTAATATAATAATCACTGTTGGTCGATTTACCTTTTTCCAGGTTGTCAATGAAAATCACGCCATGTGTATCCCAAAAAACAGACGCTATGACTTTGCCAGCAGACTGCTGCGTTTTTGGACGCATTGGGCGGCTTTCGCCAGCCATGCGCCACTCAGATGATTGCCGATTCGACTCCGGAGTGAAATGATGTATCCATGTTTCATCCATGGTCGCGTATCGACGCAGAAAATCCTTTTTATTGCGAGTTAATAGCGATAAACAGCTCTCTGAATCGTCGACTCGTTGCTGTTTTTGTTCCACTGAAAGCAATCGCGGCACCCACTTGGAAAAAGCCTTTTTCATGCTCAATTTTTCATGAAGGATTGTAAATACGCTTCCAGATGATATCTGTGTCATTTCTGCAATCTCATGGACCTTAACTTTGCGATTTTTCATTACAATTTTTAACACTTTACTCTCATTTTCCTGTGTAACGGCTTTCAATGGCCTACCCGAACGTTCCGCATCGTTTGTGTCCATACGACCACGTTTAAACTCAGCATACCAACGACAAATCGTTGGTTTGGATAGAGAGGAGTCCGGGTAATGTTTTTCAAGCCATTGCTGGGCTTCTACGGTGTTTTTAACCAATAAAAAACAATGTTTTATCAACATGCAAATTCGCTTTTTTCCATTTTTCAAACAAATTACAAAGTGACTTTTCTCTAACCTCGATAACTCTGCTGTCTGTGATCCGATCGACGTGAAATTTTTACACGTTTCATGTAAAGGTTCGCACTCTATGGTAACGTGGCCAGTTTGGTACTACTAGCACCATCTCTGGGTTAGTCTCGAGACTTATTGAACGATGTGTTATAGCTGAAGCTGCCAGCTGCAAATTATCGAATTCATGCGGGAGAATGCCACTGAGGACAACCTCAGACGCATGCGTCATACACTTTTGTTGTAGTGTTAGCTGCGATACTTTTGCAGACAACGTACGGTTAACATTATCCAGAAACTTGAGGCTATCAGAATCCTGTGATGATGCTGTGATGTTAGTAGTTGCTGCCATTAGACTCTCGACTTTAGATTGAACATGTAAATGATTTTGGTGCAATTTGTCAATACGTTGCTCACCAGCATCATTACGTTAATTCAAACTCGTAGACTAGTTATGCATTTAGTTTTCAGTGAGTTAAACGCAGTTACCAGTGCATTTATCTGTGAGTCCATGGTTGTGATCGATGAGTCAATTTTATCTATTTTTGTGATAAGCGCAATTGGGAGATCGTTAAATTGTGTCACTAGAGTGGTAGGAGTTGTTGGTCTAGTGTTGCTAGATGTCTTAACCAGATTGCTCATGTTGCAGGAAGAGCCAACGAAGCTGGTGCGAGAGTGTACATCGGCCATATTTGCCTCAGCAGTACACGGACCATATATCTTTATCGTCTTATCAATATTGTCTCTTACTGATGTAAGCTTAGTAACGTGGCATAGTAGATGTTACAGCATTTCATAGATTGTTGTGGCTTGGATGCAGCAGTAAATTTATTAGAACATGGAAAACGTGAGCTAAACATATTTAAGAAGTTCGGTGTTATAAAAGTTCAGTAAAATAAAATAAAATAGAGTGTAAATGAAATAGACGAAAAATGATAAGCAGCACTGGTAATTATTTTGTTAGGAAAGATAAATGAGGTAATAGTGTAGTCCACAGGCAAGAGATGACAGCACCAACTATAAGAATGCTGCCTTATCGACAGGAGCACAAAAAGTAGTACCGATAGTCACTCACAAATGACAGCACTAGGCGGGCAACTACCCTACCGGCGTCGTGAACAATTTAATACCAGTTATGGATGATAGATGGTTGCACGAGTGTATCATTGACCACTTATAAACGCGGCAAAAATTGTTAAGAGCTAAGATAATCTCAAACCAGTTGCAAAAGAGAACAATAAGGAAAGTCCAGATGTAAAGCAGTAAGCAGCAATGTAGAAGATAAAAAACAATAGATTGCAAAGAAAGGCAAGCAATGATCTGCAACAGAAAACGCCCGTTGGCAGAAAGTAGTAGAAAATAATTCTAAAATGAAGAGTAAGTAAACAAGCGAGCAGACAACTCACCAGAGAGAGAGAGAGAGAGAGAGAAAGCGAGAGAGCGAGAGAGAGAGCGAGAGAGAGAGCTAGAGAGAGAGAGAAAGAGAGAGAGAGAAAGGGGGAGAGAGAGAGAGAGAAAGAGAGAGAGATATGCATTTATTCGTATTTACATACAAAATTAATACATGTTAATACAAGATACAATATAATATGTAAAAGGAGCAATAAAATATAAAACAAAACAAATATTGCACTTGGTGATATCACAGTCTTACTTAAAACTAGAATAATACTAGTATGTATGATACTGTAGCTCAACTTCGGTAATGGTAATATCACAGCTCAATACAAATAAAATAAATAATTTTGCGTTACATCTATCAGTCAAAGTCAATAAAATACAATATAATAGAATACAATACAATCAAATCCAATCATAGTCAGGCACGTAAAAAATAGGATATACTGTCTGTCAAAAAAGTACTAGGAATTTTAAATTAAAACAACATTTTTACGTTTAATAATCAAAATTTATTGGGTCGCCTTCAAAATAAGCTCCATTTGCTCCGATACACCTATGCCAACGGCACTTCCAATCATCGAAACATTTTTTATAGGCGCTTTCCGGGATGGCCTTCAGCTCGCGCGCCGAATTTTGTTTTATGGCTTTAATCGATTGAAAACGGGTGCCACGGAGCGGCAATTTAAGTTTTGGGAAGAGGAAGAAGTCACAGGGAGCCAAGTCCGGCGAATACGATGGTTGTTCAAGCGTGTTCGTTGACTTTTTGGCGAGAAAGTCGGTCACAATCGTAGCTCGGTAAGATGGCGCGTTATCGTCGTGCAAAATCCACGAGTTGTTCGCCCACAAATTTGGCCGCTTCTTACGGATACGCTCACGCAAACGTTTTATAACACCTAGGTGATACTCTTTGTTTACTGTCTGACCCTCTAGAACGAATTCGTAGTGCATCACGCCACGGATATCGGAAAAAGGACAATGAGCATCACCTTCACTTTTGAGCGGCTTTGGCGTGGTTTTTTCGGTTTCGGCTCGTTTTTCCTACCTATTCCGATGCTTGCTGGCTTGTTTGCATATCGTACTCGTACACCCACGTTTCGTCACCAGTTATGATGCATTCCATGAATGCGGGATCGGAATTGGCGCGATCCAGCATGTCTAAAGCGACCTGTTCGCGATAGCGTTTTTGAAGAAAATTAAGCTCTTTTGGAACGAGTCTTGCGGCCACCTTTCTCATACCCAAAATATCAATTAAAATCGTACGTGTGGACTCGTGGGATATCTCAAGTTCATGTGCTATCTTTCTCAAGCTGGTATGACCGTTTTCAAGCACCATTTCCTTAATTTTATTGACGTTATCTGTGGTCTAAGCCGTTCATGGACGTTCGGAACGAGGCAAGTCTTCGACGACTTCACGACCCTCCTTGAAGGCTTTGTATCACTCATACGCACGGGTTTTCGATAGTGCTTCATCACCAAAAGCCTTTAGCAACATTTTCAATGCATCGGCACACGAAATTTCATTCGCACAAAATTTTAGACCAATTCTTTGTTCAATGTAATCACCCATTGTAAAAAATCGGCACGCACTATTGACATCGACTGACTTAACCAGCTACTGTAAACACACTCGTTGACAGATTCCGCTCACAATTGGCATAGTCATTAAGGACAGTTGTACCAACCTAGAAAAAAATTTTACCTGCCTAAATTGCCCCGCCAGATTTAAATCGACAATTCCCGGTACTTTTTTGACAGAACGTATAAGGCATTAAATAAAATAAAATAATCCATTCACTTAACGCAGGTACTCTATACTCATACACCTCTTAAATTCATTTATACTACTAAAAAGATGTAAAAGGGACAATACAGTAATAAATAAATAAATTAACACAAAATATAACAGTTTTACCAACGCTGTTCGAGTTCGAGGAGATGCCTCTTAACTGCTTTTTTAAACTCACTGAGTGTCGAAAAATTGCGCAACTCAGAAGGTAGGAAGTTCCATAGATGCGCAACCTTGAACATGGAACGAGTGTTTACCAGTCTCGGTGCGCATCAAGGAAATATTTAGTTCTTGTGTCTCTCCCCTAGAAAAACCCCTAGGCACATATTTAAAAAAGAGACCCTCTAAATAGTCCAGTACATGCACACGCACGATTTTGTACATAAGTACGAGGGTGATCTGAAAAGTTTCTGACCTCAACGTGAAGGTAGCAGCACTCGTCAATAAAAGCTAGCGAATTTCGTTGTTCATCTGTTGACAGCTGCTCATTAAAGTTTCAGCCATTTTGGATACGCAGTTGTTAGTCGACAGTCTTCTAAGTGAGTCGATGTGAGTGTTGTTGTGAAAATGGACAAAATTAAGTATCGAGCTGCCATTAAACTTTTGTTTTTAAAGGCAATCCTTTTATTTGCCTTAAAGGCAACGCCTACGCAAATCAAAAATGAGTCGAACTCTGTCTATGGGGACTCTGCACCATCATTTACCACAGTGAAATTTTGAGCAGCTGAATTCCAACGTAGCCGTGAGAGCTTGGGAGACGATGAACGTTCGGGACGTCCAAAAACTGCAACCACTGAAGATAACATCGCCAAAGTTCACTAAATGGAGCTAGATGACCGCCGAATTAAAGTGAGAGAGATAGCAGAGGTTATGAACATGTCCAAAAAACGTGTTTGCTACATATTAAATCAAGATTTAGGTATCAGAAAGCTGTCCGCACGTTGGGTGCCGCGTTTGCTCAAGTTAAACCAAAAACGTGTTCGAATGAACATTTCCAACGCTCTATTGACGCAGTTTAGGCGCAATAAATCTGAGTTTTGGCTCCGCTTAATTACTGTAGATGCAACTTGGATACACATTATACGCCCGAAACAAAATACATTTAAAACAGTGGACTGTGAAGGGGGAACCGGCTCCAAAAAAAGCAAAAACTGTTTTTTTCGGCTAGAAAAGTGATGGCGACTGTTTTTTGGGTTAGTCATGGAGTAATTTTGATCGATTATCTTTAAAAAGAAAAAACCATTACAGGAGCATACTACGCATTTAACTTGACAAGCTAAGGCAGAACTTGCGGAAAAAACGTCCACATTTGCAGAAAAAGAAAATCCTGTTTCACCCAAGACAACGCGCCTCTTACACCTCAGCGGTTGCCATATCGAAATCCACGAAATACGGTTTCAGCTGCCTAACCCATCTGCCTCACTCAACAGGCCTAGCCCCAAGCGACTTCTTTTTGTTCCCTTATTTGAAAATTGGACTCGGAGACAGAGAATTTT